>JAQJVK010000001.1:136552009-137759509 GCA_035578135.1 Flexamia atlantica | reverse complement strand
TTTAAATACGAATTCATTTTGGTACGAGTTTCATATCTGGTCTTTTGTCTGTACAGGTTATGTTTATACAAATTACTGTTGTTATTTTTTGCTCAGGTTAAGTATCTGAATTTCCCAATATAATTTAACATGAGCGAAGATCAGTTTCTTTTTCGTGTAAGTGTATTCTATTTATGTTTTGGAAATCCAATACCGGTATCGAATATCAACCTATCGTGTTAAACTTAATTGATGTACTTTTCCAACAACCGTTAGTGATGAAGAAACATTGATAACAAACTATGACCGGAACCATTGCCAATTATATGATTCAATTCTCTCATGAACAATAAATTATACCTAATCTTAACTTGGTAAAACTAAAATCACACATATAAAAAAGCTAGCTAAAAACCAAATTAAAACATAACTTTAATTATGCTTGAATTAATACAACTATGAAGCGCGAGAGGGAGGGAAATTATATAATTATCATTCGCCAGCGACAGGACAACCTCTCGAAGGCAGACGAAAACTTACAAGGAGATCCGAAATATCCGAAAATTCCAAAGTTCAGTGTTACCATAGCCATCTCTAGTAATAAGGCCTTCGACCTGGCAACGTCGCTTTTCAAGGGTTTTTTGCATAGTAAAACCATTGTCTTTCCTTTACAGAGCCACCTGGTTTCAAGTAAACAAAAAATAGTGCCATAAGAGAGTATGGATAACCAATTCAGCTGAACCCTTAGGTGCGATGTTGCCATTTACTAGCGCTGCGGCCTTGTACTAGAGATGGTTATGGTGTTACTGTCTTGCGGACGATCAATAAACTTTTGGGGTGAGATATAACAACAACAAACCATTCATCCAATGGGAAACGATGTCGTGACAAAAAAAACAAAATGCTCCAGCCAATGTTAGGTATATTTAATTAGATCTTGCAAGTAATACTCGTTGGGTTTCGTATGTTTAATGTCCGACGTGCCTGGCGCTGGCGAACGATAACTGAAATTTCCCTCCCTCTCTTGCTTCATAGTTGTATTAATTCTACTATAACTACATACATCCTATCTATCTATCTATCAACATACATCCATACATCCCATCTAATTTATCATCAACCGCCATTTTGTACCAAGATGCTATCGATAAATATATTTTCATAGAGTAACAATCAATCAGTAATAAATACAATAGAATCGGATGTCAAGTTCTGTCCAAAAAATAATCAGGGCTTAATTTCTAAACGAAAAAGTATGGCACACAGGGGGCCAGGAGGATTTGGAATATCCCCCCCAGAAGGGGGGGTCCGGGGTTGTTCTAGAGAAAATTTGTATCTATATTATTAAAAGAATTTCTGGAATTTGGTACATAGCAAATCGACCCCTAAAAATATATTTGTCCATACATATTTGGTATCGCTATAAAGCTATTATTCTCTAGATGTTCCTTTTGTTGGTTTGGAAAATATTGCATAAAAGGCTTTTGTACAGAGGCTTTTGAAATTTCACCGAAAGTGCTACTACCTGTTGTAAAATCTGTGAACTTTTACCAATTGACATTTGTTTATAACAAAACAGATGGTCAAGATTTTAAATAGTTACAGTTTCAGTTGTATACCTATACCACAGAATGTTTGATATCATTTTAATTTCCAGCATTTCTTTTCTAAAAAGGAAACTTAAAAAAAGGAGAAAATGTAACTTAGGGGGTGCTCTTGAGGTAGGGCTTTCTAACAAACAATTGATGCATATTTCAACGTTGGGAATTATAAAATACCAATATTAGTTGAATATGTATCTAAAATAAATAAAGATTTAATATACATTATAAATGTAAAACATTTATTTTGTAAATTTACTTGGAATGCGAAGGATATTTCAGTGTCTACGATCAGCATGCCCAGTTTATCCCAATTTTTAAATGACCAATGCACCTGTTTAATATAGGAATTTCACAGAAAGTTATGATATCTGCATGGTTTTAATTTGCCGAACATGCAAGTAAGATTCAAAACAAAAAGTCAAATATATATTTGTAAATGTACAAGTAATTTCTTGGCCGAAATTGTTTTTAAGCCAAATGAAAATTGTATACATTTTATGTAGAGATTAGTTTATGTAGATCTGTGGTTTGTATATCTTCTTTTGGTTGTTTTTTAAACCTAATTAACTAATAGACTGACGTTTCGATGTGTAGAAATAACATAAAGTTCATTACTTTTTAAAAAACCTTCAAAACAGAGGCAAGAAGATGCACTACAGAATGAAGCTCCATGTAAACTAATCGCCAAATAATGAAAAATGAATGTTGTTGTTCTGCCAAAACCAGCAAAGTGTAAAAATTATGAACGTACACGTAAAGTTTTTTTTACATATATAAAACGTTATATTTATGGACACTTTCAAGGAGGTAAAATAAATGAACTCCGAAAATTCTGTGAGGAATTTCTTATCCATATTGAAGTTTCAAATCTTAAGCAATAGGTTAATTTTAAAAGTTATTGAGTAAAGGATAGGGCATTTGCCAGGAATTTTTAGGGAATTGATAGGTAAGCCTTAATTTTAAAAGTTTACTTTGATGAAAAGTTCAGCCACGGGCAATTTTATTAAAGTGACACAATGAATTTCTCTATAAAACACGACAATCCACACACTTCCCCATTGAACGGTTTTTTACACTACGGAACCCCATAAATAACTAACATGATAAAATAAATGACATGATCAGAAATAGGTCCGGAGCCGCACCTGTGAATTTAGAAGGACTGGAGCTGTGCTCCGGTGTCCTAAAACCACCGGAGCGCGCTTCGGCTGAAATTAACCCCTGCAAAAAAATATATATTGATTTTCAACTATCGGTAGATTGTTCGATATTGTTTTCTTAGAAATCAGACATTGAATCGTCTACTATAAACATGAACGGCAATAGATCAGATGTGAAACTCATACTTTCATTTTAGTGTATACATAAGTTATCACTATAAAATTGACCGTGATGCACGGGACTCAGACGAAGTGCTGAGTTTCTTAAGTAAGGCAAATACAATTTTTTCTGTGAATTACCTAATATATATTTGATTTTAAAATGTTCATTTTATTATTTATAAATAGTCCAGGCAATGAATGCTCATAAAGAGGTATAGAGGGAATTGCATGGATCACTTGTTTGGACTAGTCAGGAGTAAAACATATCAAAAGCCCCCCCCCCCCCTTAGCCCTTGAGCCGGCTGGGCTGGAAGGGCCTAAAGGTACAATTTTTTGGTTTTTCCTAAATATCTTGAAAACTATCAACTTTTAGTATTCCCTGTGACGTAATTTTCGGGGGTCAAAGGAAATATCCACGTGCTTTCCTACCCCGGGAAATCTGTCACCGTGAGAAAGACTCGGGAATCGCTCAGAAGGAGCCGATTCCAGGGTTCACTATAATTTCGAAAAAAGTAATCGTGGGGCAACTCTCGTAACTACCTTACGCAGGGCTCAGAGCAACCAGATGAAACGATACAGTTCAAAGAACGAGTTGCCTCATCCTCGCCCTCGTAAAATAAAATAATTTTGCCTAGAACGACGGAATAACTGAGTCGCGCGAAGAAATAGCTCTAACGTTAGCCCCTGTTCACACCCTCGCTTGCTAAAGGGTTACGATGAACAAGAGGCTCACCCAACACGTTTTGGGTTACCACGGGCTAGGCTTAAAGCCGTAGCGTGACCCGTGACTCTTCACGGAAATCGTGGAAAATCCAAATAAAACTTTCCGGGGTTTATTCGCAGGCGTAAGGCCTTAACCGAACGTTGTTCGTACCGCTCAGAGAGTCACCCAATTAATAGTTTATTAATTGGGTTGCCGTGGCGTAGCACGTGCTCCGTGACTTGTCGCGACGTGAGTGCAAGTACGGAGTAGGCGAAAAATTAAGTTACTGCACTGAGTAAATGCGACTAAATCGTCTAGTATTTAATGCTACGATATTTTCGTAAAGGTGATAAAGGCTAAGCCTAACAAGAACGTGAATCAATCTATGCGTCAATTCGAGAATAATCGCCTACGACAAACTCGGACAGGTTCGTGAGAACGTAAAGTCGTCTAAAAGTCCGTAACTTCGTCTCTATCGGAATATTCCCGTGAGTCGGGTCGATAAACGTGTTAGTAAAGCTAAACGTTACACAACGAAACGTAAATGGCGAGGGAATTGTACCTCCGTATCGTGTTTGACCGTCGTCGCGTTGAGCGTCGTGTCTCGAGTCGTGTACGTCTCGGCGGCTGGTCCACGAATAATCGCCACGAGGAGCCCAGTCCAGGTCCTCTCCCCTCCTGGATTTCCCAAAGTAGGGGTGATCAGCTGTTCACCCCGTGACGTAAGAAACAGCTGATCACTGGGTAGCCAGTCGGAGAAAAGAAGCCTCAATATAGCTACCCTCAATGATTGTCAACAAACGCTACGGGGTTATGTTCGGGTGATGCAAGACAAAACAAAGTGTTTAGTGGTCTATTGTAATTTATAACAACTGTCATTGTCATCGTAATTAATTAAAGTGGTTTTATGGCGTACAGTGATTTGGTAAATGAGTTATTACCCAGGATATTTCATAAAGTGTTAATTCAGTGTTGTGCATATCGGGGTCGCACTAGGCCTAGGCTCCCACAAGCCTAGGTTAACCTATAGGCCTGAGGTGGCCCAGACGTACGGGTGAGTCGAGTAGCGTTTGTTTACCAGCTTAGTCGTTTACTTTTACCCCCCCTACAAAAAGGCACCTTACACCCCTATTAAATTTGAAAATTAAAGAAAATTAAATTTCCCGTAAGAAAAAAATATAATACGTCTACTTTGGTCCAACCGTTTACAAGGCAAGCACTAATTTTGTTAATATTTAAAAAAATATCCCTTCCATAAGAAATACATGTAAATTTGTGGGTATCATAGATGCCCAATTGGGCAACGTTTTTTTCACCTAAAGGAAAATTAACAGCACTCAGGAAATATCGTTAAATTTTCCAGTAATTTGACACCTCAATCATAAAAATTGGTCTAAAATTAAGGCGTTAACGCTCAAGGCGAGCGTTATTTTTCAAGGAATTATAACAAATTGTAATCATTCCTTGGAAAAATGAAGTTTTTTTGAGCTCGCCAACGCCTTAATTTTAGACCAATTTTTATGATTGAGGTGTCAAATTACTGGAAATGTTGTCAATATTTCCTGAATGCTGATCATTTTCCTTTAGGTGAACAAAGGATTGCCCAATTGGGCATCTAAGTTACCCACAAATTTACATGTATTTCTTATGGAAGGGATATTAAAAAAATATTATTAAGATTAGTGCTTACCTTGTAAACAGATATTTGTATCGATTTTCAGAAGGAATTGGTCCTTTGAAATCCAAACGAAGCCTTTTAAAAGGTGCTGTAGCTTTAATCAAGTTGTCCCTCTTCTTATTGAAAAATCTTGGTTTTATCTCAGCACAAACTCTGCAAGATGATGTTATTTTCCGGATCTCTTCCAATGTATAGGGTAGATTCTGAGATATTACCCAATGTGCCATTCTTGTCACTCCAGGGTGACACAAGGAGTTGTGTAAAGAAATCAGTGCTTCTATTGTGTGAGTAGTACTGCAAACACTTGAAAAAGCATCGGCAGCTTCATTTTCTTTCCCAGGGCGATATATGATCTCATAGTTGTATGAGGAAAGTTCGAGACGCCAACGTACTATCTTCTCATTCTTGACCTTCCCAGCATGTTTTGTGTCGAACATAAAAGATACAGACTTTTGGTCAGTTATTTGTTTAAACTTGCGGCCGAGAAGGTAATGTCTTCTCAGTGCTTCGACAACAGCATACGCCTCTTTTTCAATAGAGGAATGTCGACTTTCTGATTTTGATAATGTTCTTGAAAAGAAAGCCACAGGTCGTTGATTTTTAGTGAGTACAGCTGATATTGAAAATTCTGACGCGTCTGTCTCAACACAGAAAGGTATGTCATCTTCAACATTAATCACATCAGATTCTTGAATGCACCTTTTAATGTTCTGGAAATCTTCTACTAGTCTCTTACCCACTGGGAACGTCTTACACTGAATTAAACCATGAATTTTGTCGGAAAATGTTGGGATCCATTTTGAGTAGTATGAAAACATGCCTAAGGCACGTTTTAGTGACTTGCTATCTTGAGGTATTGGGAGTTTAACAAGAGGCTCTAAGCGTTCTGGATCAGGCTTCAATGTGTGGTTTTCAATGCTGTATCCAAGCAGTTTCATTTGAGGATTTTGGAAAGATGACTTTTGCTTATTTATAGTCAAGTTGTATTTCTCACATACTTCCAAGAAGCGATTCAAATTTGTGTCATGATCTTCTTCACCTTTGCCACTAACAGTCACATCGTCTAAATACACATGAACACCTTTCAACTTTTCTTTCTTGATTATTCCGTCGATTGTTCGTTGAAATGCTGCTACTCCATTTGTAACACCCATGGGAATTCTACAGAATTGCCATAACTTTCTGCTAGGTTCAAATGCTGTATAAGGTTTGTCCTCTGATTTAATTGGAATTTGGAAGTAAGCAGATTTCAAGTCAATAGTGCTGTGAATGTTATATTTAGCTACTTCACTTACCACTCTTTCAATCGATGGAATGTGATACGCATCTAACATAGTGTACTTATTTATTGTTTGAGAGTAGTCAATAACAAGATGTTTTCTATGCATTCCTTGCACGACCAGTGGTTGAGCTCCCCAAGGCGACTTACTCTCCTCGATAATTCCGTCTTTGATCATTTGTTCAACCTCAGAAGCAATAAATTTTTCATCTTCACTTGAAAATCACCTTGATTTTATGGCTATAGCTTTACAGTTCGGATCTAAATGCTCAAAAAGTGAGACAGGTTCAATATTAGCAAAAGCAACTGAACAAATTTCTAAAGTTGGCTTTGCTCCTCCAAATGAAATGTGCAAACCTGAATGTTGATTTAGAACATCACGACCAAGTATAATGTCAGCACACGATTTAGGCAAAACATTAAGTTTCACATTCGAATAAATATTATCATTTAGTTGAAGGTTTACTTTACAGAAGGAATTTATTGGAGTTATAAGGGATGATGAAGCCATTGATACAGAACTCTTAGTTGGAAAAAGCTTAAAACAGTGTTTTGAAGCAAAACTGTTGCTTATATAACTCTCTGAACTACCTGTATCAACTAGTCCATCTGCTGATAGTCCATTTATTTTCAACTTCACCACGGGTTTCAATAAACAGTTAGGGGATGCTGCTACAGTTGGCAAGTTACTATTGAAGGATGAAAGATTGTTGGATATTAGAGAATTAGAATGATTACCTGACTCGATCTCGTCTTGTGCAGCTGCTGCAGTTCTTTTTACTTTCAAAAACTTGCAGACTTTAGCGAAGTGGCCAGTTTTGCCACAGTTTTTGCAAACTGCTTCTTTTGCTGGACAAATGCTTCTAGGATGTCTCTGATAACCACAAAAATAAATTTTGAATTATTAACATAGTCTTTAGTTGTGGCAGAATATTCAAAGTTGGCAGAAGGTGTCATGTTGCTCTTATTCGTTGGGGTTTGTCATATAATGAATCAAGTTTCTTGATGGCATCAGTATAAGATTTACATTCACTTATCAAGTCATAAACATTATGACTAACATGATTAAAAAGTACAGACAGTTTATTTGAGTCTGTTAGTTTATCAGTACCTTTTTTTCATCATAGTTGCCTGTCTTAGTTGTTGCTTCAATTTCTGAGATGAAGGCTTGAAATGTTTGTTTCCAATGTCTCCAGAGAGTAGTTGCTTTGTTTGAATTGTAGTCTGTTTCGAATCTTTCTGGTTTCAAGTACTTATCCATTTTGTCTAACTTTTGAGTATAAGGATTAGTGAATTAAATTGTAGTAATAAAAACCTTTATTGGAAAACATGATCTAGGTTTTAATTCACTAACAACCAAACTAAATAGTTTTACATATTCAAATTAATTGCTATGTTTTACAAAATTATATAAAAGTAAACATAAAGTACAAACACAGCTGACATACAAAGAATAATAAATTAAAGTAGTTAAAGGAAACAACAAATGACATTATATATCATAACAAAGGTTATATTTATTTATGAGCAGTTACCCGTGGTTTTGCTCACAATAAAAATTACAACAGATCTTACTTCTGCTATTTGAACTGTCAAATTTTATTTTTCACAGCTGCTAAAATTATATTTTTAGGGTTTTGGCAGGGCTGGCCGTAATTCTCTACCCTAAAAATATAATTTTTATCGAAAAAACTACTAACCCGGTCTTTTAGACAGGTATGTCAGTCCTCACGGGATGAGGGGTAGAAAGTAAAAATTCCAACTAACAACATAATAAATCTGCACAACCTGACAACTTATCAGGCATACATAATAATTAATGCCTAGGGAATAAATTCTGGTTTTGTATGTAACATTTTAAATAGGAATTAAATTTGCTTCTTAAAATTTAGAAAGGTAATAAGTAATTCATTAAAATATTCAGTGATTGGCCTTAAAACCCAGAAATCTAGCAAATTTCCCAAGAATCCACCTTAATGTTTTTAATATGCTCAAAGAGTGGATGCCAATAGAAAAGCGGACACATAGTAATCCTAATTAATTTGCTAACAGGTGCCTTATGAGTTGTTAAACAAGAAGTTCCGTGCGGCCCAAAAGCAGCTGGATCGAGAGGTTTCGCATGTTCAAGCAGCAGCGCTGGAGCTGGAGCGTGGATTGGCGGCCGATACGGTACCTGCCGGCGACATCAGCCGCATCTTGGGTGGAATGGTTGAGAAGCTCCAAGTACTCAAGCGGAAGGTAAACTTATATAATAAACATTTTTGGCTTACAGCATAGTTTTATTTATTTAACCTTGATATTTCAATCATCCGGTTTATCCAAATGAAGAAATAATGTCAGTCTTAATACCCTTGTTGCAGCAGACCTGCATAATCAGCATATTTAAAATATTTGAATAAATAATTTACACCAAGCCTCACATCAAGTAAACGTCCAAAAATAAGCGTGCAAATATATTCTCCACAAAAATAACATGGGAAGAGAGTATGCTGGTTGCTGGCCAGCTCAGAACTTGAAAATGGGGGATTTTAGGCTTCAGTCCTGTAGATCTCGACTAGCTTAAGCCGGATTTTAGGCTACAGTTCAGTAGATCTCAAATTGATTAAGCCACATCCTAAAATTTATTAATATGCTTAGAAATCAGCAAACTACGCAACTTTTTTATTTTCCTTAAAGTCATCATGGGGAATGAGTATGCAGGTTTGCTGACATATAAATAAAATAGGTTTTAGGCCTTGATCCAGTGAATGCGAAGGACAGTCAATAAGTTCCTGGAATGTAAGGGTGTGCGAGTATTCAAACGGTCGAGCTTTTTAGGTCGAGCTGTAACGTTTACCGTTTACCACGTATGCCAAATAGAATGAGACTGATCACCTCATTAATGGATTTAACCAGTTGAAGTAGCGCGCCTTCAATGTTGGGCAAATTCTAGACGGTGATGTTGTGCTTTTGCCTGCCCTCGCCCTACAGGAGTTAAATAAATGCCGCGAAGCCTAAGTCTCGGCCGAACTTTCCAATCCAAAGGTGAACGCCAAATCATGTTGGCTAGCGTATTGTCCGTGCACGCTGCATTCCTTAGAAGCTTCCACGACAATTGAGAATCGGGCATTGTGGAATGACTCTGGGTAGTTCAGGCCAGGACCTTGAAGAGTCAAGACCCTCATCACCTCGTCGGTGGATCTAAAGTTTCTTCAAATTGAAAATTACTGAGGTAAGCAGGGAGGATATTTTCTAAAATGTTGTGCTAGTTAAATTATTCATTTAATTCATATAAATGACTTCAATAAATAATATCTCAAAACATATTTCAGAACCGAATATGTTGATCGGCCGTTGTTAAAACCTGACCAGTAGAATGTTTAAAAATAAATTGTCAAAAAAATATTGTAAATTATTAAACTCGATTGTGTCAAAAAGTAGGTTATAAATAATGGTGTATTTCTTGAGCTTTATAATAATGTCCTGATTTTTTTTAATAATTCCAATTTATGTCGTTATGTAAAGTCTTTCATGTCTATGCAAAATCATTCATGTAGATTATTCATGTAGATGTACCAAATGTTAGTCCAATAATTTGTTCACGGCCATTATATGTTTTATGCTTTCGTCGTAAAAAAATAATATGTTGATCTAAGAAAATAAAAACTTAATGAATATAGTAAAATATTTTTCGTACTTTATTGTTGTCATACTTGTTAAATATTTAATATGCAGTTAATGCCGAGGATAAAATTAATACAGACTCAGTACAGTGGTCTTAAAAAGTAAAGTTTAGACAAAAGAAAACATTATTTTACCAATTAAATTTAAATGTGATAATAATGAGTAACTGTAGTAATGTTGTGATCTAACATCAAGGTTGAAAATTGTTGACAAAGAAATTGTAAAAGGCCCATATTTTATTGATAACGGCAATATGTTCTGATAATTATTCCTTTGTGTTTAAATATTATTTGTAGAAGTAAGAATGACTAAGAGAATATTTACTATTGTACTGTCCGTTTCCTGTGTTTATTTAAAGCTCAGATGATAATCAGTTCTTTGGGAAAGTTTTTTTTTGCCTTTGAAGATATTTTGAATTAAATCAAAGCTAGTGATAGCCAATTTTATCCATGCATAAATGCGTTCCATTTTGAAAAGGTTATATTTACACGTTCTTGAAGCTTGTAATTTGTTTTATCAAATAATTGTGCTGTGTTGTATAAATGTAATTTTTGTTATGGCTTCAAATACAAATTATTGTTTCGGTTACGGTACTTTAACTTGCAGTAACTTTTGGGATTGTACATTAATTTAAATTAAATTCCTCTGAGAGCTAAATAAGCTAAATAGACTTTGAGTCAAATTACTGTAACTTTGACTATACCTTAAAACATCTGATTTTGACTAAAATAATATGTGATTTTTGTATAAAGTCTTAGACAAACTGTGATTATTGTAATTTGAACATGAGAGTTTATAATAGTAAATGTCACAAATAAAATATTAGAATATTAGGCTGAATTATTCTATTACAAAACAGTAGGCTATAGTAAATTTGTATAAACAGGGTATTTTCCCCCGACCACTCTGGGATCACCGCTCCCCTGGACTGACCGATCTGGATGCGGCTACGTGTGGACCTGGAGGCCCACGTCCCTGACGCCGGCTGGAGCGTTCCACTTCCGCCTACCGCCTGCCTATCTGTCGCGCCGCTGGTAGTTGCTGCACCGCCTTTCAATCAATTCCGGCCGGATTTCCGCTAGATTTTTTTGACGGGCGCGTGTCAGAAGACTACTACTGGTGAGTGACTTATATATTTTCCTCATCCTGAGTGAGACATACCGGACATTCTTGGGACTGTCGCCGCAGCACAGCGCACCGGACCAGAGTGGAAGTTAATTGTAGTTGTTATAAAATTTATCTTGATATATTGTGTAGATATTATTGTGCCTTGTTATGTTTTGTCTAGATGTTCCGGTGGCCACCGTCGAAATGTATTTTTGATCAATGTTTATCTATGGTAATTTGAGTATCGAATTATTAGTAAAATATTGAAGAGAAGTAGATAATAAGGAAATATTTTCTGAATTAAGTCTGAATTTATTATCAGGTGTTTGAAGTCATAAGCCCTGACTTTGAGGATAAAGTAAATATCTTACACGGAGTTTAATTAATTATCAATTATTAATTATCTTTATTGCTGAGCTGGTTTGTTTCAAGCAAGAGTACCTTGTTAAACTGTAACATTATGGAATTTTGGTGGTACCAATACTTAATAAATATTGTATCTCAGCTCACTTGAGTTAATTCTTTTTGTAGTCCTGCCTTCATTCAGTGTATAAATAAATGATGAATACTTGAGATAACTTATCTTCCTTGATTATTGCTTTGAGTTCAGTTAATAATTTAAAGTAAATTTCTCTCACATAATTTGCATTCTTTTGCTGAGATTGGATTTTGCTTTGACTTATAAATATTCTGTGGGGTTTCCAAGAGTATTGAAATAAATGAAAGATTAAGGATATAGATTAAGAGTATTATAAACTATCAATGATTAGTTAAGATTGGAACTTTAGTTAGGGATTTTCATATTTTTATGTAAATGCGGCCTATTGACATAGTAGTTTTTTTTGTTACTCCCTGTTTACCAAAGAAGTCACACCTGCTGGGAAGGATTGGTTCCTTGTTACATCATCCTCTTTGTGAACCCTCAACAAGGTGGCGCCCTTAAATACCTCATAAGGAAATATCGTCAGTGTGACTACTTGGCCAATATTCAGGAATTTTTACCCCGCCCAACTGAGCTAACCAAATGTTATCTGTGGCATGACAACAGTCAAGTTTGACTGTTATAAATGGCGCTCGCAACGTGGGGCCTATGACACTTAGTGCTGCTGAAAAAAAAAATTAATTAATATATATTCCAAAAATTAGACGACTATTTGAAATATGTACAGAATTTTCAGGTGTATGAATTAATCCTGGATTTTAAAAGGCCCATGTGTGGTTAATTTGCTTACTGTTGTCTATTGTGAAGTTTATTTATTGATGTCTATTGTGAATTTGTCCTTTGCCATATATCTTGAACATTACATTTTGATATGAATTTTGAATTTGTTTAATTATTGAGAAGATTTATTGAACTTTGTGGAAACTTTGATAGTTGTTTGGTATATTACGGTCGTACATCATGGCAAAAATAACTAGTTCTCACCATTTGAGAAAATCTGAACTAGAGTATGAACTCAAAATAAGAGGTCAGCCTATAGAAGGAATCGCGAATGAATTGAGAAAAAAATTGAATCAGTGTTTTTCTTCCAATGTTGATATTGAGGAGGATGTTGTATCTAAGCTGGACCCTGAAACAGAACTTGAAGAGTGTGAAGAAAAGTGGGTGGAGTTGTCATCATTGATTACGGTCTATCAAGGAAAAAGTAAGGATTCAGAAGGTCAAAGACTACTTAGTAGATTGGGACATTTATATATGCGGCTCGTTAGAATCCCAATTAGCGAAACAGATATGGAAGAGTTTGAAGAGAGAAGGAATACCTTAGCCGAGAAAACTAAGATATTAATAGATGAGGTTACCAAAAAAGGGGAAGAATTTCAAGATAAGGAACAACAAAGCGAAAATGAAAAGAATAAGAAAGAAGAAGATG
The DNA here is from genome assembly GCA_035578135.1 of Flexamia atlantica. Lineage (NCBI taxonomy): Eukaryota > Metazoa > Arthropoda > Insecta > Hemiptera > Cicadellidae > Flexamia > Flexamia atlantica. The sequence goes on along the minus strand of JAQJVK010000001.1, from coordinate 137,746,303 downwards.
CCCATCCAGTTGAAAAGAAGATAAGAACGGAAGTACTTCTCGCAACCAGCAATATCACCGGCACTTCTGGAGCTCCTGTAACCAGGATGGTAGAACAAGAAAACATTGAACCACCAAGAACGAACTACCGTTCGACATTGAATTACAACGTGTCGCAACCAGCGTATGACAACCAACAACAAGCCCTTGGGAAGTTAAAGGCAGCTTCTTCAGAAAATAATAGGCCCAAATCGATCCCCGTGTATAAGTGGGGACTTCGTTTTAGTAACGAGTCCGGACAGAGCGTGGGAGCATTCTTAGAGCGCGTAGAAGAACTAAGGAGAGCCAGAGGCCTCAGTGAAAAGGAATTATTCGAATCAGCAGTAGATTTATTCTGTGGTCCTGCTTTAATCTGGTACCGATCCACCATAAACCGAGTCAAAACGTGGCCTGAGCTGTGTCTAGAAATGAAAACTGTTTTTCAAAGTCCCGACTATGATTACATGCTTCTTCAAGAAATTATGCACCGTACTCAGGGTGATAATGAACCTATAGATATGTACTTAGCAGCAATGAGTGGGCTGTATGGTCGGATGGCCGAGAAAATTCCCGAAGGTATTAAACTCCAACAGACTCTTAAAAATTTAAACCCATACCTCCAAGAAAAGTTATGTATGTTTAACATAAAAGATATGGAAGAGCTCAGAGAAATGGGACGTAAAGCTGAATTAGGAAAACTTCGCTCCGCTTACCAAAATTCATCTTCAAGAAATGTACCAACTCTTGAACCAGATTTGGCCTGGGGAGCATCACCCCGGCGGAAAACTCCTCAAGTAGCAGCTATGAGGCCTGGAACTTTGGGTCGTTCGAACTCAACCATTAAATGTTGGAATTGTGGTATAAATGGGCATAGGTTCTCACAATGTTCTCAGGACCGGAAACGTTTTTGCTTTGGTTGTGGCCATCCTGATATTGTCAAAGTCAATTGTCCGAAGTGCATGTCAAAAAAACGTGCAGGGCCGGGAGCCAACTTCATGAATACGGTTGACTCCCAGGATAGTAGTGATTTACAGTTACCAATTGCCGATGAAACCCCGAGTGAAAACAGAACTGTTGTATCTTATCTTTTGGAAAAGTGTGATAATGACCCTAGACCTTATCTGACTGTTCGGATTTTCGGAAAAGAAGTTAAAGCCTTGTTAGACAGTGGAGCATCTCAAACACTGATTGGAAAGGAGGGGCTATGGATTTTACAGGAGTTTCCTGCCTTCTTACATCGAGACACTGGAAAATATGTAGAGACTGCCGACGCAAAAAGACATCAAGTAATAGGTCATGTTAATGTACCTATCACCCTTAAAGGAAAAACTGAAGACTTACCCATCCTTGTAGTTCCAACGCTTCAACAAAACTTAATCCTTGGTATAGATTTTTGGGACATTATGAATATTGTGGCTGACGTTCATAACCGTCAATGGGACTTTGCTAAGAAATTCAACTTAAACTTTTGCCTTACGATTGAGGGCATTAAAGCAGAAGAAAACTTGACTTTTGAGGAAAGGAAAAGGCTTAATGAACTAGTTGAAAATTATTTCAGAGGAGAATCTTCAATTCTAGGCCGCACTGACAAAGTTAAACACGTGATAGACACTGGCGATGCCCCTGCAGTTAAACAACGCTATTATCCAATCTCACCTGCCCGACAAAAACTTGTCAATGAAGAGCTTGATAGGATGCTTGAACTTGGAGTTGTTGAACCGTCCCATAGCGAGTGGTCTTCTCCCATATTACTTTTAGACAAACCTGATGGATCTCATAGATTTTGCGTTGACTTCCGAAAAGTAAATATGTTATCTAAGAAGGATGCCTATCCCTTACCACATGTCACCACGATACTGGACCGCCTTCGTGATGCTAGATATCTCTCGAGTCTGGACATAAAGAGTGCCTATTGGCAGATACCCCTAGACCCTGCCAGCAAAGAAAAGACAGCTTTTACCATCCCAGGGCGTGGATTATTCCACTTTGTGACAATGCCGTTCGGCTTGAGCAATGCGCCTGCGACATGGCAGCGATTTGTCGATAATGTCCTTGGCCCAGCCCTTGAACCTCATGTTTTCGTTTACCTAGATGATATAATTGTAGTAACTCAAACTTTTGACAAACACTTAGAGGTCCTCTCAGAGATTTTCCGCAGAATTAGAGAAGCCAAGCTGACCCTAAATAAAGAAAAGTGTCAGTTTTGCAGACCAGAGCTTCGCTACCTAGGGTATGTTGTCAGTGAGAAAGGACTTAGGGTCGATCCTGAGAAGGTGAAGGCCATAGTCGATGTTCCAGTTCCCAGAAGTCAAAAGGAGGTGAGACAATTTTGTGGGACCGCGTCTTGGTATAGGCGTTTTATACCCAATTTTGCGACCAGGATGTATCCCCTAACCTCACTACTGAAAAAGAAGAAACAATTCGTTTGGACCAACGAGGCTCAGGAGGCATTTAATGACATTAAATCATGCCTAGTTACTGCTCCAATATTGTCATGCCCCGACTTCACAAAACCATTCATCATCTCATGTGATGCGTCAGGTGTTGGGTTAGGCACCGTACTTAGCCAGCAGTCGCCACAAGGAGAAGTTGTCATAGCATACGGCAGTAGGACCCTGACAAGACAAGAACAAAACTACTCCGCAACAGAGCGCGAGTGTTTAGCGGTTATTTGGGCCATTGAAAGATTTCGACCATACATCGAAGGAACTAAATTTACAGTGATCACGGACCATTACAGTTTGTTATGGTTAAACAACTTAAAGGATCCCCAAGGTCGTTTAGCTAGGTGGGCTTTGCGTTTGCAGCCGTATGACTACCAGCTTGTTCATAGAAAAGGGAAGGAAAATGTTGTCCCCGATCTTCTGTCTCGATCTGTCCCGCCCGATGATGCGACGCCCATTCAATGCGACCTGGCACTCACTGGCGAAATTAAGGATAAATGGTATCTAAAAATGATGAAATGTGTTGAGGAGAAACCTCAAACCTACAGCCAGTGGCGAATTAAAGATAACTCACTTTGGAAGAAAGTATCTGATGTTTTGCCCCTTCCGACCGGAGATTCGGAGTGGAAGTTGGTCTTGCCAAAAGATTTCCGACAACAAGCTTTACAAGAATGCCATGATGCACCTACCTCTGGACATCAAGGAGTGTTGAAGACCTATAGAAGGATGCAACTAAATTACTACTGGCCGAAGATGCGAAAGGATGTAGCTTCCTACGTTGCCAAATGTAGAGTTTGTCAGAGTATCAAATATGATCAGCAAAAGCCTGCAGGCATGATGGGAGATTACCGTGGAGTTGATTCACCTTGGAAAATGATATCGGCGGATTTGATGGGACCTTTCCCGCGATCAGTGAAATCAAACAAGTATCTTCTAGTCGTCACGGACACCTTTACCAAATTTGTCTTACTCAAGCCTTTAAGAGCAGCAACAGCTGTTTCCGTGTCAAAATTTTTGGAAGAAGAGGTATTCATGGTTTATGGAGTCCCAACTTACTTGATTTGTGACAACGGATCTGAATTCATTGGCAACCCTGTCAAGAAACTGGCAGAGCGCTACAAAGTGAAACTCTTGCTCAATGCAAGTCGGCATCCCCAAGCTAACCCGACAGAGAGGGTAAACAAGAACATCATAACTATGATACGGGCGTATGTAGGAAATAACCACAGGAATTGGGATAGTCAAATAGCTCAACTGGGATTTGCACTGAGGTCATCGGTCCACGAAGCTACCGGCTATTCTCCAAACTTTCTCAACTTTGGCAGAGAACTTCCTATTTCTGGTGCAGGATTTAGCCTTCTTCAAAATAGAGATAGAGTCCCTGAAGTAGAAGACTGCAAACCATATGGCGAGTATCTGCAAGAGATGAGACAAGTACATCAAGAGGTCCATGAACTTCTCAAGGAAGCTCATCAAAGGAATGCACGACACTACAATCTTCGAAGACGAACTCAAGAGTTCAAGGAAGGAAGCCTTGTATGGAAGAAAGACTTTTCACAATCCAATGCGGCCAACTACTTCTCTTCTAAGCTTGCACCTAGATATGCAGGACCGTATGTTGTTGCAAAAAGGGTATCCCCATTGATTTATGCCTTGAAAGATCTTGATGGCAAAGGAATTGGCAACTGGCATGTGTCAGACTTAAAGGCATACATTTAGAGAAGAATGTGAACCTTGGAAATTGAAGAAAATTTGAGGAAATTTTCTTTTGGCAGGGGGGTATTTGTAACGTTTACCGTTTACCACGTATGCCAAATAGAATGAGACTGATCACCTCATTAATGGATTTAACCAGTTGAAGTAGCGCGCCTTCAATGTTGGGCAAATTCTAGACGGTGATGTTGTGCTTTTGCCTGCCCTCGCCCTACAGGAGTTAAATAAATGCCGCGAAGCCTAAGTCTCGGCCGAACTTTCCAATCCAAAGGTGAACGCCAAATCATGTTGGCTAGCGTATTGTCCGTGCACGCTGCATTCCTTAGAAGCTTCCACGACAATTGAGAATCGGGCATTGTGGAATGACTCTGGGTAGTTCAGGCCAGGACCTTGAAGAGTCAAGACCCTCATCACCTCGTCGGTGGATCTAAAGTTTCTTCAAATTGAAAATTACTGAGGTAAGCAGGGAGGATATTTTCTAAAATGTTGTGCTAGTTAAATTATTCATTTAATTCATATAAATGACTTCAATAAATAATATCTCAAAACATATTTCAGAACCGAATATGTTGATCGGCCGTTGTTAAAACCTGACCAGTAGAATGTTTAAAAATAAATTGTCAAAAAAATATTGTAAATTATTAAACTCGATTGTGTCAAAAAGTAGGTTATAAATAATGGTGTATTTCTTGAGCTTTATAATAATGTCCTGATTTTTTTTAATAATTCCAATTTATGTCGTTATGTAAAGTCTTTCATGTCTATGCAAAATCATTCATGTAGATTATTCATGTAGATGTACCAAATGTTAGTCCAATAATTTGTTCACGGCCATTATATGTTTTATGCTTTCGTCGTAAAAAAATAATATGTTGATCTAAGAAAATAAAAACTTAATGAATATAGTAAAATATTTTTCGTACTTTATTGTTGTCATACTTGTTAAATATTTAATATGCAGTTAATGCCGAGGATAAAATTAATACAGACTCAGTACAGTGGTCTTAAAAAGTAAAGTTTAGACAAAAGAAAACATTATTTTACCAATTAAATTTAAATGTGATAATAATGAGTAACTGTAGTAATGTTGTGATCTAACATCAAGGTTGAAAATTGTTGACAAAGAAATTGTAAAAGGCCCATATTTTATTGATAACGGCAATATGTTCTGATAATTATTCCTTTGTGTTTAAATATTATTTGTAGAAGTAAGAATGACTAAGAGAATATTTACTATTGTACTGTCCGTTTCCTGTGTTTATTTAAAGCTCAGATGATAATCAGTTCTTTGGGAAAGTTTTTTTTTGCCTTTGAAGATATTTTGAATTAAATCAAAGCTAGTGATAGCCAATTTTATCCATGCATAAATGCGTTCCATTTTGAAAAGGTTATATTTACACGTTCTTGAAGCTTGTAATTTGTTTTATCAAATAATTGTGCTGTGTTGTATAAATGTAATTTTTGTTATGGCTTCAAATACAAATTATTGTTTCGGTTACGGTACTTTAACTTGCAGTAACTTTTGGGATTGTACATTAATTTAAATTAAATTCCTCTGAGAGCTAAATAAGCTAAATAGACTTTGAGTCAAATTACTGTAACTTTGACTATACCTTAAAACATCTGATTTTGACTAAAATAATATGTGATTTTTGTATAAAGTCTTAGACAAACTGTGATTATTGTAATTTGAACATGAGAGTTTATAATAGTAAATGTCACAAATAAAATATTAGAATATTAGGCTGAATTATTCTATTACAAAACAGTAGGCTATAGTAAATTTGTATAAACAGGGTATTTTCCCCCGACCACTCTGGGATCACCGCTCCCCTGGACTGACCGATCTGGATGCGGCTACGTGTGGACCTGGAGGCCCACGTCCCTGACGCCGGCTGGAGCGTTCCACTTCCGCCTACCGCCTGCCTATCTGTCGCGCCGCTGGTAGTTGCTGCACCGCCTTTCAATCAATTCCGGCCGGATTTCCGCTAGATTTTTTTGACGGGCGCGTGTCAGAAGACTACTACTGGTGAGTGACTTATATATTTTCCTCATCCTGAGTGAGACATACCGGACATTCTTGGGACTGTCGCCGCAGCACAGCGCACCGGACCAGAGTGGAAGTTAATTGTAGTTGTTATAAAATTTATCTTGATATATTGTGTAGATATTATTGTGCCTTGTTATGTTTTGTCTAGATGTTCCGGTGGCCACCGTCGAAATGTATTTTTGATCAATGTTTATCTATGGTAATTTGAGTATCGAATTATTAGTAAAATATTGAAGAGAAGTAGATAATAAGGAAATATTTTCTGAATTAAGTCTGAATTTATTATCAGGTGTTTGAAGTCATAAGCCCTGACTTTGAGGATAAAGTAAATATCTTACACGGAGTTTAATTAATTATCAATTATTAATTATCTTTATTGCTGAGCTGGTTTGTTTCAAGCAAGAGTACCTTGTTAAACTGTAACATTATGGAATTTTGGTGGTACCAATACTTAATAAATATTGTATCTCAGCTCACTTGAGTTAATTCTTTTTGTAGTCCTGCCTTCATTCAGTGTATAAATAAATGATGAATACTTGAGATAACTTATCTTCCTTGATTATTGCTTTGAGTTCAGTTAATAATTTAAAGTAAATTTCTCTCACATAATTTGCATTCTTTTGCTGAGATTGGATTTTGCTTTGACTTATAAATATTCTGTGGGGTTTCCAAGAGTATTGAAATAAATGAAAGATTAAGGATATAGATTAAGAGTATTATAAACTATCAATGATTAGTTAAGATTGGAACTTTAGTTAGGGATTTTCATATTTTTATGTAAATGCGGCCTATTGACATAGTAGTTTTTTTTGTTACTCCCTGTTTACCAAAGAAGTCACACCTGCTGGGAAGGATTGGTTCCTTGTTACATCATCCTCTTTGTGAACCCTCAACAAGGTGGCGCCCTTAAATACCTCATAAGGAAATATCGTCAGTGTGACTACTTGGCCAATATTCAGGAATTTTTACCCCGCCCAACTGAGCTAACCAAATGTTATCTGTGGCATGACAACAGTCAAGTTTGACTGTTATAGAGCTTTCCAGTATTCAACTCGGCTCGACTTTTTTCAAAAAAGCTCGACACTCGAGCCGAGCTTTTGATAAGAGAGTTCTTATCGGAAAGATAATTATTGCGATCTATTTTTGGACATGTTAAACCGGAAGAGTGTTTCCCTTGCAAGAAAAACAAACAAAAAATATTACCTAGTGATAAGGAAGGACATTGGCAGGTAACAAGAAATATTATCTCCATTTAGAGGAAATCGGAGCTATTTTTAGTTGACCTTGGAGAACCACGAAATACAGCATTTAAGTCTATTGCTTTATCATGGCTTATCTCTTAAACGGTATATTGTACAAGTTTCATTTTGGTCTCATTTGATTTATAAAAATAAGTCAAAAAATATGAGCCGTCATTTATAGTTCTATGACAAGTAGCTTGTATTTTTGCATTTTGTAGTTTTTTTTTTCTTTTTGGGTAGGAAAAAGAAAAAAAAATGTATTTTTGCATTTTGTAGTAAGGATTCCTTATCTCCTAATTAACTCAGCTCTCTGACATAGACATGCACACACGAGTCAGACAATAACAAAAACCAGGGACAGAGGCTTAGTTGAAGTAAACAACCTCTACCCCCCCCCCCCCCTCCCTGGCCACTGATAAGGAGAGTGAGAGAGGTAGCTGTTTCTTTCTTTCTCTTTATTCCGTCCTGATTTCTGATCTTTCTTCTTCTAATTTCTTCTTTAATTTTCATAAAATGTACATTATTTTTTTTTCACTAAAGTTTAGAAATGCAACTAATTTTAGGATTGCAATAAACTATTGTTGTTACAGAATTAAATATTATTCAATTCATGTATTATATGCTAAAATAATAAGTTTAGCCATGAATATTACACCACAATTTGGACTGCTATTTAATTTGTAATCATCTTTACTTTGTGAACATTCAAAAAATCAATCTTGTGTTTGACTGATTGAAGTGTAAATATGTCATTTTTCTACTAGATATAACCATTGTAAAACTTTTCCATCTACTCCTTTCAACTTGTAGAAAAGTTGTAGTACTTATATGCATCTAGTCTAATTATGTAATTTTAACTATATATTAAATTAAAGTATTGTGGAATTGGGGGGCAAAAAAACAAATGTAGATTTTAAATTTGTTATTTTTCTTCATAAATAATTTAGAGCCAGTTTGATTTATTTCATATGACATATACAAAATAGTGATGAACCTATCAGATCATTAGCTTGTTTTGGAGATTAACTTTCTAGTTTTTAGCTGGCGTTTACTTAAGGTATACAAACATTAGTCTATTGCAACTTTTAAAATTAAAATCAAGCTTCATAATTCCTTTATAATTTGGTGATTGTTAAAAAGCTCGGCTCGAAAAAGCTCGAGCTCGAAAACTTTTAAAAAAGCTCGGCTCGAGTTCAAAAATCACTATTAGCACACCCCTACTGGAATGAATTTTTGTAGACATTTAGCGTGATCGCCACCGGGAAATTCGCCTTGTAGTATTTGGTACGACTCCTGGGGGGGGGGGGGGGGGGCATATCGGTAGTGATGGCATAGCTGACTTGCCGTAGTCCAGCATTGGAAAGCGCTTTTTGCGTTCCTGCAAGTCTACGTTGTCAATTTTTGAAAAACGGCATTTCATGAACAGCACACGAACATAAAGTTCTGTGTTTTACTTAAAAATCACTCAGTGAGACTCTTGAGTTGTTAATTCAAGCTTATGGAGAAGAGGCAATGAAGAAAAGTCCAGTTTATGAATGTCACAAACGGTTCCGTGAAGGCCATGAAAGCTTTGAGGATAAACCCTCGGAGTCGACGATCTTCAACATCAGCCATTGACAAAAACATTGAACGAGTACGACAAGTTGTGCATGAAAATCGGAAATTAACAATGTTATTCAAGTTTTGGCTACTCATCACTTTAATTACTAATAAAAACAAGAAATTGTTTTAAATTGGTATATTGCGGCTTCTTTTTATCTGAAGCCATCTTAAGCCATAATAAATAAACAAACGTTTGACAATCATTTAGTCAAAAATGACGTTTCACAAAATAAATTTAAAATTCTTACCACTAAATTAATATTAAATAATAGTTATATATGGAAATGTGCTTAAATTACTGACATTTTGTAAAGTTGTAAATTTAACTTAGATATTGATTATTTTTGACTTTTTGAAAAAACCAAGAAAACAATCATAAGAGCAGAATACTTAAAGAAGCTGCATGCATGGTGACGGATAAAAATTGTATATCCCAACCAAGCACCACCATTCCACCTATGTTTATTCCTCTTATTATTAAAGAAGTTGCAGATAGTTTCAAAAAGTCAAAAATAATCAATATCTAAGTTAAATTTACAACTTAACAAAATTTAAGTAATTTAAGCACATTTACATATGTAACTATTATTTAATCTTTATATTAATAGACAAGCATTTTTTCCATAAGGCTTTTGTACTCCTTTTTTCTCAGCCTGTGTGCAACGCAGCGAAAATCTAAGCACACCGTTAGAATTGTATTTTCCTGTAGATGTGCAGAATCCCAATGTAATTTTTATTAGTCTTTTAGACATGTAGAAAATTTAATTTAAAATTTCAAAAAAATTAACATTGGCCTTATGAGTTGCTGTTTTGGTGATATTATAACAACAAATGTAAACAAAGTTAGCATCATATGTAGCTGTTATATCATATGTAGCTGTTATCACATGCTATTTTTCGTTTGAATAAAGATTTGATGTAGAAACATTAAGCCACAGTTAATTGGGGCATGGAGTGAAAATATAGAATTTGATCGAAATCAGGACTACTTAGAGAAGATTAGGGATTATCATACTCAAATGTGTTCCATTTTACATATATATAGAAAAATAAAGTTTACTTGCTTAAATAAGATTAAGAGATAAAAATTTTCTGATAAAAAGGGAAGAAAAAAGTACAGTACATTAAGTTAAGTTTCTACCATCCAATGTACTAACTGACATGCAACAGGCAGGGCCGGCGACGGGTGGGGGGGGGGGCAAATGCTCAGGGGCCTGGACTCACAGGGGGCCCGGATCCATGCGAGATTAGTAAAAAATGGGGCCCAGAATCGAGATGAGTAAAAAAAGGCGGGTTTCTCAATTGCACAGGGGCCCGAAAATCCTGTCACCAGGCTTGGCAACCGGAGTATAAATGGACACATTATATTCAAAATGTTTTTTATTGGTGGATAATGGGTAAAATATATATTACATTTTAGTGATAATAATAGGAAGAGAGGGAAGAAGGGAAAAGTTCCAAATGGTAGGAAAGAAGGGAAGAGAGATGGTAAGAAGAGAATGAAGGAGAAAAGGAGGGAAAAGTGGAAAGAAGGTCGGAAGTAGAGAGTGAGGAATTAATGGAGGGAGGGAGAGAACTGTGGTAAGGGGTGTACAGTATAAACTGATTTGAGGACTGAAGTTTCACTTTCCTGTGATTCAATAATTATTCATAAAAAAATAAACCTTAAATCTTAATAAAATAGTCAATATCTTAATAAAATACTAATTACTAAAAACCATGCCATAAGCCAGAAATGAAGTAAAATAATTAGTCAAGGACTGAGTCTTTCTCTTTTGTTTTTGGGCCCCCAGTTTGGTTATATTATGTGTTTACATGGAAAACATGTACTATATGAAATGTATTTAGAAACGCATTGGTTTATGCGGGGATTGTTTATAAAATTAGCTATCCCTATTTGTCACTTTGAAAATTGGTTGAATTTTCGACCACTGGCGATCTCTAGTATTTAATAAATATGCTGATGATATAATAAATATATTGAACAATAGCATAAATTTAGGGAAAGAAAGTAAAATTATTAATCAAATCAGTGAATTATTGCTGTTTTGTCAATTGTTGGTATGTTCGTTGTTATCTGTTGATCTTTTTTGCACTTTTGATTCTTTGTTAATTTTCATAGATTTATTATGTTATTTATTTATTTATTGTTAACTTTTTACTTCTTTTAGCAAATTTCCCTTATAGGGAAGAAGCTATTACCGTAGGTCTCATGGTAAGACCTAAGCTTGAGACCATGATAACTTTTTGTTTTGGGGCCCCCAGAAGCAAAAAACACCATTCGTTGGAATTTTTAGATATATATATATATATATATATATATATATATATATCTATATGTCTATATATCTATGTGTCTGTTAGCACGATAGCGACCGTAAAAAAGGTTGCATTTCACAATAACTGATTTATTTGATTTTATTTTATTATTATTTTTTTTTTTTTTGAAGTATGTTAGATTTTTGTTATTTTGTGAACGTTAAATGTGTGCACGTTACGTAATACTATTTTTTTACTGTATTATTTTGCTTTCAAGATAAGAAGCGAGAATCCTGTTATCAAAACTATTGGCCTTACTAACATGCCTTTACCAAGGCTACACTGTGTAGTGTGGCCTTGCCTTTACTCCGAACATTAACTGGTCGTGTGGACAGGAGGAACGACTTTCGGAGACATGTAGACGTTCGGAGGGATGCAGTTGTGCATAACTTAAGAGACGAATTTAAATTTGCGTTAAAGGAAGTGCCAAAGAACTTCAGTGGCTCAGATATCGGAATAATGAGCCTAAAATGTAGATTTTTCAATGGCAGACTCTTCCAATCTGAGACCACGCAACACGACACAACAGCATTTTTACATCATGCTTTCACAGGGGGAAAATTTTTCTTCAGCCCTTGAAACAAAATGCATTTTTCAAGACTATTGACGGTCTTTTTTCAGCAAACCAAACGGTGAAAAAAAGGTTGACAATTTTTTTTTTAACATAAGATGTTTTAATTCCTCTTTTGCCATGATAAGCTCAGAGGCTAAACTTGCAAATACTTCACACAATGGAGCATATCATTTCAAGTCAGAAGGGTAGGAAAGGAGGGAGGGGAGATGGTAAGAAGAGAATGAAAGTGAAAAGGAGGGAAGAGGGGAGAAGGTAGGAAGGAAAGGAAATAGAGAGTAAGGAAATTTAAGGAATGAAAGGAGGGAGAAAGAGAGAGAACTGTGGTAGGGATGCGGGATAAACTGATTGGATGATTGAATTTTTACTTTTATCTGAAGCAATACTCGATTCAGTCTAAAAAAATAAATGTGGAATCTTATTAAAATAATAATTACTAATCTAGAATATAAAATATGTCATAAATATACGCTAGAGGTGAGATTTAAAAGGAGTCTAAGAATTACTCTTCCTCCTTTGCTTTCGGTTCCCATTTGGTTATATCATGTGTTTATATGGAAATATGTCCCATAAGAAACGTATTTATAAATTACGCATTGGTGTCTGCATAGATCATTTTCAAAATTAGTTATCCCTATCCCTATTTCTCAATTTGAAAATTGGTCGAATTTTCGACCACTGGCGATCTCTAGTTGAGATGTTTCATGCCATTTCTTTCATATTTATTATAAACAAAATTTATATCTATTGTACTTTAAGTAACAGATAGTCAATGATTCAAATGATGAATTTAGACATTCAGTATGGATATGCCAAAATATATATCACTATATCTTAAAATATGCGGATACCTTATTATCACCCCCCATAAAGCCACCAATCAGTTAGAATAAGATTTGTTCATTTCATTAAATAATAATAATTTATATTTCAATTATAAACCTTGTTCCTTATCAGTTAATTGATAGTTAAATAATCAGTTGCTAAATAAGTTAATAATGTATTATCATAAATATATATATATCATGTACGGAAATTACAATCATAAAGAATTAAAATTAAAATTATAAATTCAGCTTCATGATTAATCCAAATTACAGTGAAGTGAACTCAAGAATAATTAATTATATTTCAAGATGTGTGAACCCCATATGACCAACAATGTGTTGAGGGAACTTACCAGAGAGACTCCTGTTCCAGCTTCCAGAGGAGAGGGATGTGTTAATCTCAGTAAAATATTTAGGACACTGATCCTAATTTTGTATTTCCCAAGTCAGAGGACTAGTGTTTGTTTGCTAGTACCTAAAGTAGGGACATTTTGCCAAAAGTACATTTTAACGCCAACCCCTTTGTTTCTATTTGCCTGAACATTTAAAGTACTTGGCGAAGAATTGTTGTTGCAGATTGGTAAGACCAGCCTAAATTATCTTGAAGAAATCAACAAGAATATTGACTAGCCTAATTTGTACCTATTAATTTGAATATCAAGATTTGAACCTATTATTACATTCTTTCGAACCAAAAACTTGCATTAAAGTTGAATAAACTATCAGTGACTTACCTAATTCGGCCATCTTATGATTGAAGCTTTATTGGCATTGTTGTGAAATTCAAAATTCATCTTTTCCAAATTAATATTTTAACCATCTATTTTAACTGAGATTGTCATCCAGCACGAACCTACCCTTAGAAGAGATGTGTTTCTACTATTGAACAGTCGGAGCAATAATATTTTATGTAATTCAAGTTCACAGAACTAAAATTTGAACATTGGCCTACGAGCCTAGAGCATAAACCCACAGCCCATATTTGTAATAAATCATTGTGACCCAAAATAAATCATATTTGTAAGTTTTAAATAAATCTATGGTAATTGATATTACAATTTGTTGTATTTATTGAGGTATTTCAGACAAAACAGGTAATATAAGACATGTGTACTTAATTTAATCAAAGGTGATGTTGCCGGTGGTATTTCATAGTATTAATTTAGTGGTAAGAATTTTAAATTTATTTTGCGAAACATGTGATTTTTGACTAAATGATTGTCAAACGTTTGTTTATTTACTATGGCTGAAGATGGCTTCAGATAAAAAGAAGCCGAAATATAACAATTTAAAACAATTTCTTGTTTTTATTAGTAATTAAAGTGATGAGTAGCCAAAACTTGAATAACATTGAAACAACCATCACAAAAAACACATACCGTCAAGAAGGATATTAACAATCGATGAAATAGCATTTCAGGTAAATTTATCACATGGAAGTGTTCACACCATCCTTCATGATCATTTGAACATGCATCAAATTTGTTCCCTCAACAAACAAAATCAAGAACTTAAGACTTGCAGGTACACGAAAAGCGCTTTCCAATGCCACACTAAGGCAAGTCAGCTATAACCCCATTACCGATATGCCCTCCCCAGGAGTCGTACCAACTACTGCAAGGTGAATTTCCCGCTGGCGATCATGCTAAAAGTCTAGACAAAAATTCATTCCAGGAACCTTTTGACTACACCCTCGTATTAACTAGATGAAGCCACATTCCAAGTTTTATCGAATTTATCGAATAGGGAAGAAGTTGTTATGGTAGCTTAGGTCTTATGGTAGGACCTAAGCTTGAGAAGGTAGGACCTAAGCTTTAGACCATCATTATTTTTCATTTTGACCCAGATACCAAAAACATCATTCTTCATTTTGTTATATTATGAAATTATTTGTTATGTTAGTATCATAGCATTATGTTATGTACCTGGATGTTAGTATTATAGTTTATGTGTATGCACAGTCTGTATACATTACATTTACTTTTTTGAATTTTGACCTTGTCTATTGTCCAGAAATGTTCCTAACTACAAAAAATGATAGGCAGAAGAGAGCATAACGGAGGAGCTACAAGTGGGACTGGTGTGCAAGCGACGGCTGGACCATCTGAAGGAGCACAGCAGCGGCGGCGCGGCGTGGCGGCGGCGGCGACTGGACCGCATGTTAGTGGAGTACTTCCTGCGGCGAGGCTACTACAACGCTGCCCAGCGGTTGGCTCACACCTCGGACCTGCGTGACCTCACCAACATTGGTAAGTCTCTGTGATAGCAGTGACAGTTAATGAAAAACAAAAATTAATGAGTCTGATTAATAGGCCTGATATAGATTGAAAGTGAGCATGATTTCTTTATTTTGTCTCACACCAGATGAAAAAATGTAGGTTATCATAGATGTTGGTGGCTTTAAAACAAACATCAATCACTATGATATTAAATTTGCTTAGAAACGTCTCCGAAACATTTTGATTTTTGCCAGTAGTGTTTTGGTGGTGAGTAAATTATTTACCCATACAAATATCTAAATTAATTCAAAAATAGTGAATTGTGTTAGACATTAGAAAAATCAGTTGTTTCCATTTATTAAAACTTCTTGACTCCTTTCTGAGGTCAAACTTAAACTCAAAATCTCTTTATTCACAATATGTAATCATGGTACATGAAAATAGCGTCATTAAACTTAACCTAAAGGTGGAAAATACAACTAACCCTACAATTTATAAAATTCTTCAAATGAATACAATGGTTTCTCTGATAAATAATTTTTAACGTCATTTTTAAATTTATCAACATCACTTTCTGACTTTAAATTATTTGGTAGGCCCTAATATGTGTTGGTTTCTTATTATAAAATTCTTATTTATGATGAGCGGGTAAAATGATATCCCTGTTCCGAGTGTTATACGGGTGGAGTTTTACAGTTTCTTGATTTGTTTGGTTTGATTTTATAAATATTAACAGGGTATCATAAGTATATTGTCCATACACAGTTAGTATTTTTGCATTTTTGAAATAATCCCTTGCCGATTGGTTAGGCCTTAATTTAATAAACGGTATCAGGAAACTGACACATACTTTCTCCCTTCAAGTCAGGGAGAAAAACCAGAAAACCAGAAAACATATTTAGTGAAATAAAACAAATTAACAATTAATTATCACACAAATATATACCAAATGTTATCAAAATCGATTAGTAAATAACGGAGATATCGGTTTTTAAATATTTGCCATAAGAATAACATTGGGCAATGTACTGTGTTTACCGCCAAACTAAAATATCAATTATCTCCGCAACCAGTTGACGTAAACTAATGATTCAAAATATTAGATTATTTAGTTTTTCAAGCCAAATTTAATGGTTGCAAGTATATTTTCTTTAAACGTTACAGTTTTTGTGAAATTTGAAAAATATGAATTTGTAACACTTAAACCCCCATAACTTCTAAACCCGAATTTTTACAGACATGCGGGAGGTGTCATTTTGTTTGTCATCCTAAGCACTAAAAACCTTGAAATTTTTATCAAAATCGTTAGAGCCGTTTTTGAGAAATTCGGATTTTTGTCATTTTTTATGGGTTTTTATGGAGTAAATACCCTTAAAAATCAAAAATTCAAAAAAACAAAAAATACGCCTGGAGATACCACGGCTTTATACCTATATGCCAAGGGCGGGCGGGCGGGCAGGCAGGCGGGCGGGCAGGCAGGCAGGCAGGTGGTTGGCCGAAGCCCCCGATCCCTCCTCCACCCCTGGCTTAAGTCGGAGACTTATTCGCCAGGCCGCTTTCCTGAAATAGACTTCTTTCTTCAGTCCTCTTCTGTCTTCTTATCCTAACCGGGTACTCTTCTAGTGCCCACCCAACACACCTGTCCCCTCCCCTAGCACCATAGCACTAGGATCATCGGATTTTTGTTTTTCTTCTTTCTTCCTTTTTTTCCCTCCTACTTTCCTTTTTTCCAGTGTTTCAAGTTGCAGTCTATCCTCTTACATTTTCAAACTCGTGTTTCCTACTTCCAATTCTCCTGCACATTCTTGAGAACACCTCAGCTGCTTTCTTGCACCGTAGAAAATTTCACTTCTCCCAATTCCAATTCTTACCTCGGAGGAATTCCCTCATTTCACTTCTTTCTTCCTCGTAGAAAGGACACACCATCAGAACATGTGTCGAGGTCTCCAACTGTCCACAGTGTGTGCATCTGTCATCTTCCACTAGGTTGAATCCCCTCAGCTTCGCCTTGAAATTACCATGGCCGCTCACGAACTGTGTTGTGTAGTGGTCGGTCTCCCATTTCACCTTCTTTCTCTTTCGAACATCCGGAACAAACTCGAAGGTTTCTCTTCCTTTGGTGCTGGTTTCCCATCTTCTTTGCCATTCGACGAGTGTTTCGTCTCTTCGGGTTCGCTTGCTTTCCTTGCTGTCGATTCCTTCCTCTTTATCTCTTCTTCTTTTCAGCCTTTCTTCCACCATCAAATCCAGTGGGATCACTCCGGCGATCACTCTCACGGCTTCGTGGGAAATAGTGCTGTATCCCTTGATCACTCCTAACAACAGTTTCCTCTGTAGACTTATCAGCTTCGTCTTCTCTCCTCGACCTCTCATTCTTTGTCCCCACATTTCACATCCGTACAGCACCATCGGCTGCAACGCACCTATGTACAGCCTTCTCAAGTTTTCACATTTCATCCCGTTGTTTGCCTTCGCCAGTCCTTTCAGCTTTCCGAATACCTTCATCGTCTTCTCGACCATACTCGTAGTGTCCTGCGAACTTCATTCTACTTTTCACCACTACCCCTAGGTACCTCGTTTTCTCTGAGCAGCGTACCGTGACTTCACCCATGTTCACTCTGATGAATCTTTCGACCAACTTTCCCTTGAGTAGCACCATCACTGTCTTCTCCTTCGAGAACGTCATCTTCCTCTCTTCTCCCCACTTCCCCCTAATTCCCCCCACTTCTTCCCCCCTGGTGACCAGATCCAAGGCTCTTGATGCCTTCCTCATCAGCTCAGGACTTGAATTCGCCTTCACCAGGAGCAGTTCGTCATCCGCGTAGACTCTGGCAGAGATGCCATTGCCGAACTGCAGCCGCAGAAACCCGTCGAAAAGGAAGTTCCACAGCAGAGGGCCCACAACGGATCCTTGTGGACAACCTTTTGTGATGGTCTTGCTCACTTCTCCGTTGCCAGCTTTCAAAGTCACTGTCCTGCCTCTGAAGTAGTCCCTAACCAGTCGGTAGATGTTGTTTGGGCACCGCCATTCCCTCAGAACTCTCAGGATCTCTGGCCTCCAGGCAGAGTCGAACGCCCCGGAGATGTCCAAGAACAATCCAACGACGTACTTCTCTTCAGTCTCCTCTACTTCTCTTCTCATGTCCAACAGCGCATCAACCATTCCTACACCTTCTGTGAATCCGTACTGACCTGTGTTCGTTCGATCTTCTCTCTCCATCCACTGCTTCAACCTCTTTACGGTCAACCTTTCACCTATCTTACCCAGAACCGGAAGGAGGGTCACTGGCCTGTACGACTTTAACTTGCTAGGGTCTTTGTCTTCGCTTTTCAAAAACACTTTCACGATGCCTGTTTTCCAAATATCGGGGAACCTACCCTCTCTAAACATCTTGTTGTACATGTCCAGCAACGTCCCCTTGATCCTTCCGCACATTCTCTTGACGACTTCGCCCTTGATTCCGTCGTATCCCGATGCTTCCTTATCCCTCATTTGCGCGATGCTTGCAATTAGCTCTTCCTCTGTAAAGTCCTCTTCATTAGGTCCAGTACTTTCTTCCATCATACCTCTTCTTATCTCTCGCTGTTCGTCGGTGTCCTCTTCTACCCTATCATCCGGCAGCAACCCTTCAATCATCCTTTGCAGAGTCTCGTGCAGAGTCTTCGTCATCGTTCCGTCTTCCTTTTCGAGGCTTGCTAGTTGAACTTCACTCTTCATCTTTTCCATGACTATCTTGTAGACCTTACCCCACAGGTTTCCTTCTTCGTCTACGATGAACTTCTCCCACATCTTCTTCTTTTGTTTCCTGATCGCCCGTATGTAATTTGTTCTTGATTGCACAAAGCTTCTCCTGTCGGCCTCAAGACTGGTTCTTCTCCAGATCCTATTCTTTCTTCGCATCGTAATCCTTAGTTCATCGAGTTCTTCCGTCCACCAGTAAACCTTCTTCGTTCCTTTCTTTGCTCTCGGGAATTGCTCTTCCATTAGCCTGCAGATCATTTCTGTGATTCTCTCCGCTTGTTCTCCCGCTTCCTTCGTTCCTATGTCTAAACTTTGAATGCTCCATTGCAGCTCGCAGTCAAATGACACCCAGTTCACTTTCCTCAAACAGTAGTATCCCTCTCTTTGTTCATTTTGTCTTCCTCTCCTTCCTTGCTCTTCTTGATACCTAAATGTTATCATTCTGTGGTCACTGAGCGTTTCCTCATGTACTTCCCAACCTGATAGCCTACTTGCCGCGTCCCTCGTGGCGATAGTGACATCAATGTTCGACTTCCCGCCCTGCGTATTCTCAAATGTTGTCCATCTACTGAATCTATTGAGGGTCTGCAAGTCCCATGCAAACAGGACTTCCTCCACCTTCGAGCCTCTCTCGTCCGTACAACCACTGAGCAACAATCCCGATTTTGTGTTGAGATCCGCACCGCGACGACTCCCTTGTTGCCTCTCTTCCTGACAATATCTGCCAGTTCTGCGAGGAATCCATCGATGGGCTCTGATGGCCTGCAATACAGGCTGATCACCTGCAGCGACTTTCCTTCAACCTCTAGCCTGACGCTGACACACATTCCGTTAGTTTCCCTGACATCCATGATTGCTCCGATCTCATCATTCAGTACACACACAGCACTCCAGATATCTTCTCTTCCACTCCTGTCATAGAACACTCTGCAACCAGGCATTTTCAGCTTCCTATTCACTGTGTACGGCTCTTGCACCAAAAGGACATCGACTTTCTCTTGCAGACATCTTCTGTAAGCTTCATTTGTGGCAGTTTTCCCTCTCCCCAAGTTCCACTGGGCGATCCTACAGTCCATAATCGGTCTTTTCGTTTTGCCTCTTCACCGCCTTCTTGTACGCTGGGCACCTTCTTGAACCAGTTTCATGTTTGTGGTCTCCACGACCATCCCTTTTGCAGTTTGTACAGCAGACTGCCTCTTTCTTCTTTTTGTTTTCACAGTCCTTGAAGTCGTGCTCGCCCGCGCAATACGAGCAGGTCGGCTTCCCCGCAGTGCAGTGCTTGGCAACATGACCAAATCTCTGGCACTTGTAGCATCTTGCTACATCCACATAATCTTTTACTCTGCAGCATTGCCACTCCACGTATATCTTCTCTTGCCTACGCAACCAGTTCCTTACCCTAACTGAACACTC
The DNA here is from genome assembly GCA_035578135.1 of Flexamia atlantica. Taxonomy (NCBI): domain Eukaryota; kingdom Metazoa; phylum Arthropoda; class Insecta; order Hemiptera; family Cicadellidae; genus Flexamia; species Flexamia atlantica. Next base: position 137,726,144 of record JAQJVK010000001.1, on the reverse strand, counting down.
GACCACAATGACACACAGACACACAGACACACAGACACACAGACACACAGACTCACAGACTCACAGACAGACAGACAGACAGACAGACAGACAGACAGACACCACGCCAAAAACCACTTTTTTGGATTCAGGGAGCACTAAAACGAATATATCCACTAACAACTCAAATTCGAAAATTTTGATGAAAACAATACTTTCTCCATATACATTGTATAGGGGGGAGAAAGTAAAAATGATCGTAATTGTATTTGTTTTGTTTTTTCAAAATTTCATCAAGATTATCTTTTTTTGTTGCCCCATACAGTGCCAAGCCGAATGAAATATGTGAATGGATATGGGCATGGTATATAATTTTCAAAGTGTTAATATTGCATAATATTGACATTCTGCGCAAGGCGTAAATTCCAGAATTTATTGTAGAAAGAACTTTTTGTACAAGATTATTCCAATTTAAATTTTCATCAATTTCCAATCCTAAAAAGCCTGTTGTTTTTTCTATCTCTATTTGCTCAGAGTCAATTGAGTTGGTTGGTTCAAGATTCCTTTTACATTGGGAAGTCTTAAATGAGAGAAAATTAGTCTTTGATGGATTTAACTTTAGGTTGTGGTTGTCAAAATTGTCAGACATTAGCATCAGTAAGTTAAAGTCTTACCCTCTTCCTAATAGTTTTTATTATTATTTAATTTCTGAATAAGTCTCTTTTGTATAGATATTTTCATGGTGTCTCGAGATGTGGAAAATTCTTTAACAAAACGTGAAACAAGCAAATGTCTTGCTTGGTGCCATGACAACCGATCTAAACTTCGCAAACTCAAGTCTACGTTGGAGTTCAACCTTCGCATCCAAGAGTTTGTGGAGTTGGTGCGTTCAGATCGCAGAATGGATGCTGTGCGGTAAACTAATTTAGCTATCATAGGCTTAATTGTTATATTAATTCAAGTGTTGGTGAACTACCAACCATGCTTAACATTTTAAAGAGCCACATACTTAAAGAGCCTTTTTAATTCCTTTTCAATTTTTAAACCCTTAAAAAATAATTTTCTTTTGTAACAAGCAACACCTAGTTTACAATAAGCAAAACAACCTTTTTCTCTTGATTAGTGAAACAAAAATAATAATTCAATAGATGATATAAATATAAATGGGTTACATAAGAGATTATATTAATTAATAATTACTCTCAAAAGAGTTTATCTATGAAACTAACAAAACAGCCAAATAATGATTTATTATTTTCCTTTTTTGAAATTAGCTAATAAAAACTGTTCTGCATCATCTTTAGTCCAGGGAACAAAAAGTTATAGAGGGAAATTTTTTGAAAACAATTTTTGACTTGGCAGCTTTGTTTGGACTAGTTACGAGGTGAACGTAAACGTATCAAAAGTCCCCATCCATTTTTGTGTAACATACATGCCCTGAGGGGCAAAGCTTTTTCACCTAAAGGAAAATTCATGAAATATTGACAAAACTTCCAGCCATTTGACACCTGAATCATAAAAATTGGTCTAAAATGAAGGTGTGGGCGAACTCACTAAAAGGGTGTTGTGACCACAAATTTGTAATAATCCCTCGAAAAATAACTTTTTTATAAGCTCACCAAGACCTTTACTTTGAACCAATTTTTATGATTGAAGTGTTAAATCACTGGGAATTTTGTCACTATTTCATGAATGTTGTTCATTTTCCTTTAGATGAAAAAGTATTGCCCCACTGGGCATGTATATGTTACATACAAATTTACATGTATTTCTTATTGAAGGGATATTTGTTTAAATATTAATAAAACTAGTGGCTTGTAGGGGCATAAGTCCCTATGAAGGGAAAATTTAAATTAAAACAATTCTTATTTCATATCGTAAGATCTACCTTTATAAATCGGCTTTTAGATCTACCATATGATAATATCTAGAACATGGTTTAAAATAAAATAACAATATCACATGTTATGTAAACAAAGCAGCTCCCAATGCTTTTTAAATGGCAGATTTTTTACTTTATTTCTCATTTTCTAGTAAGCTTCAAGCAAATTCAGTTATTTTTCCCGTCATCACGGAATGGAGACCTTTAATTTGAGCCCTCTCCCACCTTTCTACAACTTGCCAGACGCCCACAATTTTGACACAAAAAATTGCCTTACGAAATTAAATAATAAAATAAGTGCTTACCTTGTAAATGGTTAGACCAAAATAGACGTATTATATACTTTTCTTTCTGGAAATTTTATTTTATTTAATTTTCCAATTTTGTAGGGAATACTAAAAGTTGATAGTTAAGATACTCTCAACTTTTTCCTAAAAAAACCAAATTCAGATCCCCCTCCCACCCCCAATCAAGGGCTACAGATGGGGACTTTTGATATGTTCACTAGTTAGGAAACTAGTCCAAACAAAGCTGCAATGTCAAAAATTGTGTTCCATGCTTCTTCCTCTATACCTTTTTTTGAGCATTCATTGCCTGGACTACTTAGATTTCAATTGGATTCCCCTACCCAGATAATTAATCAATCCCTAAGTATTACATAATTAGTCCCTAAATTATGTAATACCATTGGATGAGGAGGGGGGGGGGTTGGCAGTGTTGTGCACAAAGCTGTGTGAGGGGGGAGGGTTTGACTTAGCATTACAAAACTACAGCTTTGTATTCCTTTGAAAATGTGGGTGTTTTCCCTTAACAGATTTTGAGAAGGACAAGAAAATAAAATCTTGTTTTACCAAGCTGGTTAAAGAAACCAAAATATGTCCAGAAAAATCGCTTGAACCAAGAAATTTGGGGGAGGGGGTGATAACACAGTGTTATGTCGTCCTTGAGCAGGAGTTATTGTCACTGTTGCAAGTCCATTACAGAGTGAGGGGGGGGTTTAAAAATTCTGATTTAGTTAGTTATTATGTCATTTAGTGACAGCCCCATACAGGGTGTAAAAAAGATTGATCCTGTTTCATACAATTATATCTATTAATAATGATGCACACAAACCAATTTTATATCAAACTATTCATAGGAGCATCAAGTTTATGATGATGTATTACAAATGTTGTATGAGCCGTCCTGTAGAGGCTCGGACAACATCTAGCTGATACCTGGACTTTTCATGAACTGTTCGCTAGATGTTTGATTAGTTTCTAGCTGCTGCATCTGCTAATCCCAGTATTAAGCTCCTTAATATCATGATCTTAGGGAGGAAAATAAACCCAATCGTAAATATATCCCCATAGAAAATAACCGCTATGTCAGGTGACTGTGAAGGCCAGGAATGCAAAGTCGTGTCCTGTGCGCCCTATCCAAGTTGAGGCAGGATGGTACCGAGGAAATGGCGTGTTGAGGAAAACACAATAAACGGCGTATCTTATTTAGCAACGCTACGAATTTGACTATATACTCAACTTATTGCTGACTCTGAACAACCTCATCTTCCGTCAAGATGAAGCACACTGCAACACTTGCACAAGGCTGTGCACCACTTCCTCTGTACCAGCTTCCAACTTAGGGCAAACAAGACCTCAAGACACAGATTTACATTTGTGGGACACGGTCACATGATAACAACGGGCTACTTTCCTATGGAGATGCCTTAAAGATCGAGTCAATACTCCTCCCAGTAGCCAGTGATATTGAGGAGCTTTAAATCAGGATAACAGATACAGTAATTACAGTCCAACAAGACATCTAGCTAACAGTTTGTGAAAGGTTCAGCGATCAGCTAGATGTTGTTCGACTCCTACAGGAGGGTACATAGAATATTTGTAAGACATCATCTTACTGAAAACTTGATGCTCCTGTGAATAGTTTGATGTAAAATTGATTTGTATGTGCCAACCTTTTAAATAAATATAATTAATTGAAATCGAGTCACTCTTTTAGAATCACCCAAAAAAATTCAGATTTTTGTTACAATTTAGAGGTCAAGGCTAAATCATGTAACACTCTTTTTAAGCTTTTCATTGGGCGAAACAATTAAATTTACCTCTGATTAATACTTGTATGAAAAAAAATTTTTAAGAAGTTGGAAACAAGTATACCATGTGTCTCTAAAGTCCCACCCCCCCCCCTGTTATTTTTTTTATTAATAGAGATAAAACTATAATACGCAGGGAATGTTTTTATCATCAAAAAAGGAAGTTTTTGGTGTATGTAAATTTTCACCCCCTCCTCCCCAAAAGGGCTAGTTTGGGGGTAAGTCAAAATATTTAAATGTAAACCTCTATCGAGTTATATATAATTTTAAAGGTCATAATAAAAAAAGAGTGGGGCAAACTAGAGGTCTCTACGTCAATCCCATCAAAAGTTATGGCAGTTCAAAGTTTTAATATTTTGAAAATCAAATGAAATCCTTACTTTTGTAAATAATGAAGAAATAGTGATTATTCGTGTGAAAAAAGAGAAAAATACCACGATTAAATTTAGATTAACTGCTCAAAATGTCCACCACTCACTTCCAGGCAGAAGTAAAGTCTGGACTCCGATATTTCTGGTGTGACTAGCTGGCATGTTTGTTCAATCCACGCTTTTAATTCATCGAGATTAGCGGGTTTTGTGACATAAATTTTGCTTTTAATAAAGTGAATGGTGGACATATTCCAAAAAGTTGTTAATTTTTGAAAATCAAGTGAAATCCTTACTCAATAATAAAGAATGAAGATATAATGATTATTCGTGTGAAAAGAGAAAAAAAAAATACCACGATTGAATTTAGATTAACTGCTCAAAGTGTACACCATTCACTTTATTAAAAGCAAAATTTATGACACAAAACCCGCTAATCTCGATGAATTAAAAGCGCAGATTGAACGAGCATGCCAGCTAGTCACATCAGAAATATCGGCAAATGTGAGTGAGGCATTTGAGTCCAGACTTTACTTCTGCCTGGAAGTGAGTGGTGGACATTTTGAGAAGTTAATCTAAATTTAATTGTGGTATTTTTTTCTTTATTTACACGAATAATCATGATTTCTTCATTATTTACATAAGTAGGGATTTCATTTGATTTTCAAAAAATTAAAACTTTGAACTAACATAACTTTTGATAGGATTGACGTAGAGACCTCTAGTTTGCGCCATTCTTTTTCTTTGAATATGACCTTTAAAATTACTACAGTTAAATATTTCGACTACCCCCAAACTACCCCTTTTGCGGGGTAGGGGGCGAACATTTACATACACCAAAAACTTCCTTTTTTGATGATAAAAACATTCCCTGAATATTATAGTTTTATCTCTATTAATAAAAAAATAACGGGGGGGGGTGGGACTTTTGGGACTCACGGTTATGTTTTTACTTCAAGCACCGATAATTTAAAGTTTGATTTGTGCTGTGGAATGTTAACAACTAGTTTCGGTATCGACAGCCATGCCCGGAAGCACTTCTCGATGTTCGAGACGGAGCAGCTACAGGAGATCCAGCACTGCATGGCGCTGCTGGCGTTCCCGGCCACGACGACGCTGTCGCCGTACCGCGAGATGCTCGACGAGAGCCGCTGGGACCGCCTCGTGGAGCAGTTCCGCCAGGAGAACTACCGGCTCTTCCAGCTGGCGTCGCAGTCCGTCTTCACCGTGGCGCTGCAAGCGGGCCTGTCCGCACTCAAAACACCATATCCTTTACTGACCAGTCATGTCGTATGTTTCAAATGTCAGGCTGTGGTACGAGTACGATGTTGCCTTTGGGTAAAATTACTGGGAGAGAGTCAGAAGAAGCTCACTTGGTTCTGTTTCATTAGAAACAGTTTTAGATAATCTTGATCCAAAAGTTGTCTAACAATTAGTTGGATAACTTTTTACCTTTCATAAAGGTCTAACTTCTCCTATAGACCCTCGCTTCCCCTATTAGAGTGTGTTCACACTCTTTTTTCGCCGTTGATTCATCAAAATAAAATAACAAAAGGTATGACTTCTCAGATTATTCTTTTATATGAATGTTTATTTGTTCCTTCCCCCTTAACACGTTCGCAGCGGTTCGATTTTCTGTGTTCCTTGCCGCCATCCTGGTACTCCGACTTTCAGTTACTTTAACTGCCACGCTTATCGTGGGAGCAGCACTGTCCAGTGCACAGAATGCAATATACTATTCAGCAGTTTTGTTAAAGTCTCAAATTTCAAGCTCAGATCCTGGTTTAAAAATAAATCATACTGTAACAAGTTGCAGCTTGGGAGCGATCGCTCCCACCAAGATGGCATTAGGGTTCTACATGGGAGCTGTTGCAGCCTTCGATTTGAATTTTCCTGCCTTTGATGTGACTTTTTCTGTGAAGTTGATCAAATTAATTAAGGGATCAGAATTCGTTCAAAGTGAATTACTCGCTGCACACCATTTATTGTTATTAAAATTGGCTTCAATATTTTTAAATCTCATGCTCTTTTGCTTTTTTTAAATCAGTTTGCACTGTCCAATAGACTTTCTTGTATGTTATGGAATCTCTTTGTCATATATCACTCAGAAATGTCTATTGTTTTTCTTTTGTTAAGTTACTTTTGTTTCTAGTTACTTTCTCTAGTTGTCTTCAAAAAGACTTACATTCTCCAAACTGACTTGCAAAGTTAGCCTATAAGATGAAAGCCTATCTCAGCTAATTCTTAAATCCACCCTTAACTAAACACACTCAGTGCTACAGCAGCAAGGAGAACCGCAACGCCAGCTGTCCAGTGTGTCAGGATTGGTTGAACATCCTGGCTATGCCTCTGCCCTTCGCTCACTGCTCACAGTCTCGCCTGGTCTGCTCCATATCCGGGCTACCACTCAATGAACACAACCAACCGATGGTCTTGCCCAATGGCTATGTATACGGTGAACAGGTTAGTTATTATGATTTTCTCTCCCTGATTTTGAGTTGTATACTTAAAGGCTTCACACTGCCAAAATTAATGTTGACTACATTATATTTTGCTTTGAAAGAAAAAGTTGGACAGGTTTTATCTACTGAGGGTTTATAAATTTGTTTAGTGATAATAACAAAATACATAATGTATATAGGGTGACAAGTCCTAGGACGACTTTATAGCATTCAAACGAAAAGAGATATCATAACCAAATTTGGCAAATTTTTACTGGTAATAGTAGGGGTGTGCGACGATGACTGAACCGAATATTTAAATGACTAACATAAAATCAAAAGTAAATGAAAACATACCCATTTTAAAATAAAAGTACCTTTTTTTTGTAGTTCCAAACACCTACAAATCCATTTTTTACAACATCACAAATAGTTACGTCCCTACGTGGGCAGATGACTCAATAATACTGACTGCTGTAGCTGCTGTACAATAATACTGACATCGCAAAAACCACGCTTTGAAAGTGACAGTTGCGACCGTGGTTAGAACAATACCTCAACACGATGCGATTATAGTGGTATGTATCAAGCGATATATTTCGGTTGCTGATATTGCGACTCACTATGATTAGAGCGAGATGGTTGAATACGATGAGAGTTAGTACTGCGCAATACCGGACACAGTAGAATATGTTCTGTAACAGTAGAATTAGTTGTGTGTGAATCCAGATTGTTTTTAAATGTGCAAGAAGTTATTGTGACCATGATTTACACCGGCTCAAGAAACGAACAAACAAGGTGGGTGAGTCCGAATAATCAAACAAAAATAATTATAGCACATCATTTTACAGGTCTTGCAAAGACCACCAACTTTTCAACTTACACCTACACCCCATCTTTAGTGGTTTTGTAGTTATAAGAAAAAAACTCCATTTTCTCATATAAACCCCATGTTAATTGTTCAGTACTAGGATTTAATGGATGTAAATTTAAATACCTTGAAGACCTAAGCTTCATTCTGATACTTTGAGAAAATAAGCGAGATATAGAATATATTTACCTCCCGTAAGATTAACATTAGGACAAAGTACTGGCGATATCTCAGTAACCAATGTATATAGATTACCAGTTAACAATATTAACTTTTTTAAGCTGAATTCAATGGCTCAAACGAGAATTTGTTAATTTTTATTTTCTTACATATAAAACCCCAAAATCCCATTTTTGGTGGGGTTTACCCCCCCCTTATCCCCCTTCCAATGGTTCGATCAGGCTGGTTTTTGAACTCGACCGATTAATTACTTCTTTACATCTCTGTGCCTAATTTCATTCAGATCAGACCATTTTTACACGAGTTATCGTGCTTAAATTCACACACACACACACACACACACACACACACACACACACACACACACACACATATATATATATATTATTTATTTATTTATTAAAGAGGATGTTGGTATTTATATGTATGTATATAGTTTATGGACTCGAAAACTGTTGGACCATTTGCCATGAACCTTGGTATATATATATATATATATATATATATACTAGAAGAACCCGTGGCTTCGCTCACGATAAAAATTAAACATACACTACCACCCATCAATTATATCGTTTTGCTTTCCCATTTATTTTTCTTATTGTAAAATCTACTTCTTTAAACATATCAAATGTACTTCCATAAAACAAAAAAAAGTTTTTAGAAATTTGCTCTTAGTACGCATTTGCTACGACGGGGGTATTCTATTCCTGCCTAAAGTGCCTGTCTATATGAAAAAAGCGCCCCACCGACAAAGCCCCAAATGGTGTTGCTGCCCTGGGTAGGCTCATGACCAATATCGGCGGTCCTTCCTCTTGCAAGTGCTGTTTGCTTGTATCGGCTGTCCAGTCGATCTTGCTATCAGGTGAAGAGGATTGCGCTCGCACACTCAAGAAGCAAATTTACAGAGACTGGCTCACCTAAGACAAACGCCGAGAAGAATTTATGGTCGTTTCTGCTTAACGCACGGTATCTGAGCTTGCACTGATGATGATCATGGGGCACAATATAAGGAATGGCACCCTTGGCTTTTTCGGCAGCTTTGAATCTGCTCGCATGTGTAGCATAGCAAGGCCACACTGTGGGGCCTTGAACATAGTTACCCTTAATTTGACATTTATTGCACCCCTGTCGCAGCAGTCCTGCGTATTAGAAATCCTATTTCTTTCCTTCATGAAGGCACAGATGATCACAGGTGATCACAGAAGACCTTCAGTAATATCAATTATTTATTTTATTTTATACTACATACCAGCATTTTATATAGTGTATTGCACTTAAAATATAATCAAAAGTCTTAATTCATTAACCATCTGGCACCAAGTAACAAATCTTCATGTAAACAAATACAATTAAATAGCAGAAAGAAATACCATTAATTGAGCCTACATATGCAATAGGGATCCAACCCACAAATATTAAAATGTTGTGTTTTGGTAATTTCCAGATGAAAGAAACATTGATTTATTTTATGCAAAAAAGATCTGACTAAAATTAGCTTATTTAAGCTAATATATTGCTAAATATTGCTTGGAACCAACCCACATGTCTGTAAAGATATTTCAGATTTAGCAATAAAGATCCAATTGGTTGTTCTACGAGAAGTTACTTAGTTATTACTTTCAAATACAAGTACAAGAGTAAATTACAAATAACTAGTGAATAACATAGGAAGATTATTGAGTTTCCTTGCAACTTATTTTTGGTATTTGTAGCTTGTTTCTTGTTTTTTGGTTACAGATGACTGGATCTTGTTTGCTAAATCACATGAAAAATGACAAAAGATCCAACCCACACCACCTGTGGCTTGGACCCTGCTTGGACCCCCTAAACGTCTAATTCAAAAAGGATCCAAGCCACAAAATAGTTAATAACAAAGGAAATGTGTGGACTATGACATTAAACCTATGATTTATAAACAGAGGAGGGTCACTTTTATATATACAATCCAAATTTATAACGTTAAAATTAGTCAGGAATTAATAATGAAGTAGCAAACTTAACCTTGTTTTTCTCAGTTTGACTATGCAGTGGTTTGGATCCCTATTGCACATGTAGGCTCAATTTACATCACCTGTTTTAAATTTTACTTTCACATGTTTTGTTAGTAAACAAATCTAACTCAAATTCGATCAAAATCCCTGACACGGGTACGTAAGACGGTCCCAGGGCTAAGCCCTGAAAGTTATCATGAAATTGAAGGTGTATAAACCTACTCCATGAAATTCTACATGTATCTACCAAGTTTCGTGGCCATCGGTCCAGCAGTGTCTGAGTTTATCAATGCTATATATATATACATACCAACATCCTCTTTTATACTTATATATATACTAGAAGAACCCGTGGCTTCGCTCACGATAAAAATTAAACATACACTATCACCCATCAATTATGTCGTTTTGCTTTCCCATTTATTTTTCTTGTAAAATCTATTTCTATAAAATGTACTTCCATAAAACAAAAAAGTTTTTAGAAATTTGCTCTTAGTACGCATATGCTACGACGGGGGTATTCTATTCCTGCCTAAAGTGCCTGTCTATATAAAACATGTGACCATATCCAGCTCCGATATGGTCACACCGACAAAGCCCCAAATGGTGTTGCTACCCTGGGTAGGCTCATGCCCAATATCGGCCGTCCTTCCTCTTGCAAGTGCTGTTAGCTTGTGTTAGCTTGTATTGGCTGTCCAGTCGATCTTGCTATCAGGTGAAGAGGATTGCGCTCACACACCCAAGAAGCGAATTTACAGAGACTGGCTCACCCAAGACAAACGCCGAGAAGAATTTATGGTCGTTTCTGCTTAACGCACGGTACCGTATCTGAGCTTGCCCTGATGATGATCATGGGGCACGATATAAGGAATGGCACCCTTGGCTTTTTCGACGGCTTTGAATCTTCTCGCATATGTAGCATAGCAAGGCCACACTGTGGGGCTTTGAGCATAGTTACCCTTAATTTGAAATTTATTGCACCCCCGTCGCAGCAGACCTGCATATTAGAAATCCTATTTCTTTCCTTCATGAAGGCATACGTGTTAGAGGAACCATAGAACATGACTTGAAATTTTATTCACTGTAAAAGATCATTTTCTTAAGGTTTTAGGGTCTACCTTGAACAAAAAATTACAATTCTACTCCAGCAATGATTAAAAAGTGCTGTCTTACGTTTTTAGACTCTATATTGAACAAAAAAGATTGAGTGAGCCGTCCCGGCAATTTTTTTAAAGTGCTGTCGATAAAATTAATACTTTACAGTAGCACACTCTTCCTCTTTAAACAGCAGTTTGTTGTCATAAAAAAGAAGTCCTTCAAGTATAAGTGATCAGTGATCACAGAAGTCCTTCAGTAATATCAATTATTTATTTTATTTTATACTACATACCAGCATTTTATATAGTGTATTGCACTTAAAATATATTCAAAAGTCTTAATTCATTAACCATCTGGCACCAAGAAACAAATCTTCATGTAAACAAATACAATTAAATAGCAGAAAGAAATACCATTAATTTACATCACCTGTTTTAAAATTTACTTTCACATGTTTTGTTAGTAAACAAATCTAACTCAAATTCCTTCAAAATCCCTGACATGGGTACCTTTAAGACGGTCCCAGGGCTAAGCCCTGAAAGTTATCACGAAATTGAAGGTGTATAAACATACTCCATGAAATTCTACATGTATCTACCAAGTTTCGTGGCCATCGGTCCAGCGGTGTCTGAGTTTATCAATGCTATATATATATATATATATATATATATATATATATATATATATATATATACCAACATCCTCTTTTATACTTATAGATATATATATATATATAAAATTTCACGAAGAAGGTTTATAAGCCATCTATTTCATCCTAATTGAAATGGGTTCCTTCCCAGAGGCCCAAAAGGGACCATTTCAGCCTTAAGCAAAGATATTGTGTCATAATAAAAGAAATGACATGTTTACTTGAACAGGTGATCTTTGTGTGAAATTGGTTTTAGTCGGACTCATTTTTCCCATATTGAAGCACAAGTAAAAAAGAGATGAAAAGCAAAAAATGTTGTAGAATTCTTAACCAGCTGTCAGGAATATTTAACATAAAATAAATCACTGACTAGAGATACGCTTAGGACTTTTTTTTCTAACAGCTGTATTTGCTGTCGGGCTATTAATTAACAGTCCTGTCTAAGGAATATGTCGGCCTTAGTCAGTAACAAGACTTCAAGATCGTGCCACAATCATCCTTCACTCATCTGTAATTCATACTTGGATTAAAATACCTACCTGGGTAGGTCGCCATTTCAAGTAATGTATCTAATGTATGTATTTAAAAAGGTAGTGTGTGCTACTGTAAACTATTAATTTTATCCACAGTACTTTCAAAAATTGCTGGGACGGCTTGATAACCTTTTGTTCAATAATGACCCCATGTAACATAAGACAGCATTTTTTTAAATTGCTGGAGCGGCATTGTAATTTTTTTGTCCAAGGCAGACCCTAAAAACTTAAGAAAATTATTTTTGGCAGTAAATACAATTCCAAGCCATGTTCTATGGTTCTACATCCACATATACCTTCATGAAGAAAAAAAACATTAGTTTTTCCTAATACGCAAGTCTGCTGGGATGGGAATGCATAATATAGTCTTACCTAAGGGCCATTTTATACTTTTACCTAAGGGCCATTTTATACTTATAAGCAAGCAGATTCAACGCTCCGCCAAAAAATCCAAGGGTGCCGCTCCTTAAGTCTTGCCCAATGAAGATCATCAGGTGTTCAGTCGAGAGAGTGGCACACATTCTTTGATTTAATTTTCATTAGCATTTTTTCGTATTTTTCTTTTATTTATTTCCTTTTCCCTGTTTTCTAATCAAATGTCAACCCCATGTATTTATTTTTCTCAACTCATCTGTTTTAATTCTTACACAATGTTTATTTTCTTTTTAAAAACAAACAGTTATAACTTTAATTTTGATTTTGGCAAACATACTTAAGATAATTTTAATAAAACTGAAAATGTGTTAATTTTATAATGAGAAATGAAACTAATGTATTATCAAATGAAACTCAGGAATAAAGATGTATACAAATTGTAAAATAGTATATTTATTGATTTGTGGCCACTACATTATGGATTGCATCTGGTGAGTGAACTACATCATTAGAAGTCAAATTATCATCAAGATGGACATTCAATTTTTGCATCAAATTAAAAATTATTATTTTTAATCTCACCATTGTAAATGTGTGCCAAAATTAACATTTATTAATTAATTTAATCTTATTTCTTTTCATGCAAATTATTTATTTAGAACTTTATTTTGATTCCCTATAGCTATTGCAGCTAAGGGTGGTCCTCCATTTAATAAATCACCGCTCCCTAACATCAGGTAAGCTCAGGTATACCTGGCGCCAATTCTTGGGGCCCACGCCGTCCATAAGCCCAATGCTAAAATTAACATTAGTCTTATGGACGGTGTGGGCCCCAAGAATTGGCGCCAGTTATACCATGCGATAAGCAGAAACGACCATAAATGCTTCACAGCGTTTGACTCGGGCATGCCAGTCTCAGTAAACTTGCTTTTTGAGTGTGTGAGTGCAATCCTCTCCACCTCATAGCAAGATCAACTGGACAGCCGACACAAGCATGCGGTATTTGTAAGAGAGAGCACCCGCTGGATATGGTCACATTTTTAGTATAGACAGGCCCTTTAGGCAGGAATAGAATACCCCAGTCGCAGCAGACCTGCGTCGGAAGCGAATTTCTAAAATCATTTCTCTGTTTTATGAATGTACATTTGACATGTTTAAAGAAATAGATTTTAAAACAAGTAGAATAAATGGAAAAGCAAGACTATATTATTGAAGGGTGATACTGTATTTTGAATTTTTATCGTGAGCGAAGCCAAGGGTTCTGCTAGTATATTATATATCGTACATACCATTCATGAATATGAACGAATGGTGTTTTTGGCATCTGGCGACCTCAAAACAAAAAGTTATGATGGTCTTGTGCTTGGTTCTTATCATGAAACATACGGCAACAGCTTCTTCCTGACAGGGGAAATTCCCTAATTCCTTATAGGGGAAATTTGCTAAAAACAAAATATTTATTTGCATATTTTGATTTTAGGCTCTCCTACAAATGGCTGCTGACAACCATGGACAGGTGATTTGTCCCAAGACAAAAGAAATATTTCCTTACAAGAAAGTGGAGAAAGTATACGTGATGTGAGAGCGTCTTCCAAACAAGATACAACTATTTACACTTGTAATCATTATTGTCTTGCTCGTAATTTACTTATTTATCTTGGATTCATATTTGCCATGGTTTTTTGTCATTTTACAATATATTTTGTAATCAAAAGTCAAATCTATTAATAAACTTATTAGTTTGTATTTGTCCTCCTAAGGCCCTATTATTCAACTCATTAATACCATTGAGTTTCTGTTTGTAAGCAGACAACTCAGTGATATTTCAAAATCAAATAATAAAAACTTGAATTTAAATACTTAATAATTAATTAAATTATTTTTTGATTTAAATGTTATGAGTATGGGATGCATGTCTCATGTGACACTAAGTCATGGGCAGTTATAAGGGGAGCACATCATTTGTCCCAGATTTCAAATGTCCCAGCTTGTTAAAAGATTTTAAAAACCCCGTTGCAGCAGACCTGCATACTCTGCAAATTTCAAATGCCTAAACATCATTTAGATGGAGCCTAAAATCAATTAAATCAACTTAAATCCTGAAATGAGCATACAATTAATTTTCTCTATATGAATAATATGGAAGATTAGTATGCAGGTTTGCTGCCATGGAAGTGTGAAATTTAGATATTTTTTTAAATACCCCGTTGCAGCAGACCTGCATACTCAGCGAATTTCAAATGCAAAAGAGCATATTTCAATCCTTCATAGCAAGATATGACATATTTTTGTAAGCTCTATAAGAATAACATGAGGAATGAGTATGCAGGTTTGCTCCAACAGGTGTGTTAAAACTGGGTGGTTTAATTCCATGTTTAGTAGATCTAAACAGAAGAAGCCATATATCAAGTTTTATTGACATATGTTCAGGAATAAGCAAAATATAGAATTTTACTTATTTCCTGTAAAGGAAATAAGTACTGTGTTTACCACTTTCAATATCTCGGTAACCAATGGAGATTGAAGTAGTGATTCAAAATACTAAATTGTTTGTTTTTTTTTTCGAGCTGAATTCAATGGTGCTAATGAAAATTGGATTATTTACATTTTTCTATGTAAAAAACAAAAAACCACTATCTCCCTTTACCCCCCTTCCGGTGGTCTGAATGGGCTGGTTTGCGAACTCGTCCGAATAATTACTACTTTACATGTCCTTGCCAAATTTCATTAAGATTGGATCATTAAGATTGGATTGCACTAGTTATCGTGCTTAAAGACACATCCACATATACAGGGTGTCCGCAAATTATGGTAAAATATTTTAGTTTATATAAACATAGGTCCTAAAGTGCCTCGTTTTCCGTCTGTGTGTCGGTTTGTGATTTTTACATATTTAACCATATCTTACGAACCACTTAATGTATAAACTTCAAACTTGGCATATGGATGACCATTATGAAGAACTATTTTTGTAAGAAGTATCAAATTTATATTTTGTACTATTTCAAAATGGCGACTGTTTTTTTGTTTTCTAAGCTAAATATCTTAAAAACCTTAAATTTTAGAAAGGTTTCACAAGTGAAAAAAACTGCAAAATTTAATCCAATTAATTCTGATACTAAGATTATATTGATCGGACAACTATTAGTGGAGAAATTTTAAATTTTCAGAACAAAAACATGCACATTTCAGACAGTAAATTCTAAAAAACCATGTTTTTATTCAGAAAATTTAAAATTTCTCCGTTAATAGTAGTCCGATCATCATATTATTAATATTAACATTAATTGGATTAAATTTTGCAACTTATTTGCCTCTTGTAAAATTTTTCTAAAATTTACGGTTTAAAGATATTTAGCTTGAAAAACGAAAAACAGTGGCTATTTTTAAATGATACAGAGTAGAAATTTTAATACTTCTTAAAAAAATAGTTCTCCATATTGGCCATCCATGTACCAAGTTTGAAGTTTATACGATAAGAGTTTAAGATAAAATAAAATATTTAAAAATCGCAAACAGACAACAGATGGAAATAAAGCACTTTAGAACCTATGTTTATATAAACTTCTTTTCTTATTTTTACCTCTATTTTCATCTGCTAATTCGAACAAAGTGAGTTATACTCGACATGAAAATCACTCTTTGTGAACTAACTCCTCTTTTATTATTTGATGAAAATTCGTGAAATTTGAGCTACATCATATTTATACCCCGAAGATTGTTTTAATCTATAAATGAGTAGTTAATTATACGTTTAAATATGAATTTTTTTAGTTAATAGCCTCCATGTAATTTTAACGCACTTCGTTCGACCTATACTCGACATGGGAGCGTACTCCTAGTTATTTTTGTATTAAGAGCGTAAACTAGGTCTTTCTCGCTTGAGCTAAACAGTTACCGCGTGACGCAAAGCATCACGCGGTATTTTTAGCGAAAGCGAGAAAGGCTATTTACACGCGAAATACATTACTAAATTTTTCCTACAACTGCAGTTTTAAATTCCCAAACGATAAATACAATCACAGTTACGTCCATTGTAGCTGAATGCGCCATTATGATTTTGAGGTTATAAACAATGAATAAAAATAAAGATTTTAACAAGAACAAACATGATTTATTGAATACATATTTTAGCTTATAAATAATAGGAACACGAATTCGTCATCACTTATTACATCCATTGTACCTGAGTGCGCCAATTTGAGGTTATAAACAAGTCAAGCTCAATCGGAAGCGGATGAAAGCGCTGTAGCGCGCCGAGCAACAATGCAATCAGCTGGCGAGCGTAAAGTAATCACATGGCGAGCGTAAAATACTTAACGCTCGCTACAAAGACCTTCAAAGACTGTATCGCTCGCTCCTCAGTAAACAGCTGTTTTACGATTGGGTTTCGGTGCGTAAACTGACACTTTACACGCGGTTGTAGGAAAAATATTTTACTGTAATTTCCGGATGTATACAGGGTGTTCAAAA
The DNA here is from genome assembly GCA_035578135.1 of Flexamia atlantica. Taxonomy (NCBI): domain Eukaryota; kingdom Metazoa; phylum Arthropoda; class Insecta; order Hemiptera; family Cicadellidae; genus Flexamia; species Flexamia atlantica. The sequence goes on along the minus strand of JAQJVK010000001.1, from coordinate 137,709,209 downwards.
AATGTGGGGCAATAATTTACGTAGTGATTCCTTGGGTCAAAATAAGCAAAAAAGTTTATATAAACTAGGGATGGTCGGGTCCCGAAATTTCAGGAAATTTTCGGGAAAATTAAATTCCCGATTTTCGGGCGGGATTTTATTTACGTCAGGAAATTTTTCGGGACGGGATCGTTTTAGCGATCGCAAATAAACAGCGGGTGTAGCTTCGCAAAACTCGCGATCGGCCACAGAAAACGATCTCGCGTCTTTTCCGATCGCGAATGAACGGCAAATCCAGCTTTTCAAAACTCGCGATCGTCCGTTAAAAACCCATCGCGCGTATTTGCCGATCGTAAATAAACGGCAATGCGGCTTTGCAAATCTCTTGATCGGCCGCGAAAACCATCGCGCGTATTTGCCAGATGCGGATGAACGGCAAAAATAGATAAGAAGTTTGGGAGTTGTAAACTTCAAATTTATAATTTTAAGCTTGGCAAACTATTGTTATGGTTGTCATCTTGAAACTAAATTTATTTTTAATTTTTTTACCGAAGTTTAAAGTGCTGGAAAAATTATGAGTCATAGAGTAATTTCCTAAAACAAGAACTCCAAAGCCCAAAGTTTATAAAAATACAATAACATGTTTACTGATTATACATGACAGTATATTGTCAATATGCAATAACCACTCTAGTATTTTACTTTTGGCTTTTTGGAAACCAAACAATAAAACAAAAAGCAGAAACTTAAAAACTATTGTGTTTTCTATCAAATGTTAAAAAATGCATATTATATTTATTTATTTATATTATTTCTATTTTTCAATGCATTCAAATTAGAAAGAATAAAAAATCAAATTTAACGAAAAATAATAAATAAACAGTACATTTTATTTACCATTATTAAATATATTAGTATTTTATTTATAATTAACAATTTCATTGTATTACTATTTTTTATGTGTTTTTAACATTTGCTATTTTATCAATTGCATATAAGTTAGTATTTTTTCACTTAAATTTATTTCTTGAAATTTTTTGAGTTGGGACGGTACTAACATTTATCTATGACATTGTTTTAACCTAATGCTATTATTGTAGTAAAGAAAATAAATTCGTAAACGAGCATTTCCCGAAGATTTAGGGAAGACAAAAATCCCGTCCCGTCCCCAATTTAAGAGGGAAGAAAAAATCCCGTCCCGAACTGAAAATCCAATCCCGTCCATCCCTACTTTCTACTCATTGAAAGTTTGACTAAAATACTGTTTGCCCCATACAATCATGAAAAAAAACAGCAAAAAAGGCGTTAGGACGCTTTTGGATGAATTTTACTAGTTTTTTAATCAGGGTGACCTGTAAAGAGCTCATACAGTTTTTGCAAAGTTTGAAATATTTTAAAACTTTTTAAGTGTTAATTTTCTTTTGTGGTGCACATTTTGTATGGTACAAGACAGGAGTAAGTGAAAATTAGGGAAATGAAAATATATAACATTATTTATCAGTGAAAACAGTTTACTCACAAGAGGATAATATGGCTGAACAGGCACATATTTTTGGATAATGAAAAACAGCTTCAATAAGATAAAAAAGTAAAAAAAAACCAAAAGACAAATGCATGCCTTTCCATTCAAAAGTGACAAAAAATAATTAACTTTTATAAAACTAGACACTTGAATATAATTTTCAAGAAAATCAGTATTACTACGTAAGTCATTAGAGCACTGATAAGGAAACCACAGCAAACCTAAACCTGTGCCAGTGACCCAGGGCCGTCCGAAGGGGGGGGCAACCGGGGCAAACTGCCCCGGGCGCCGCGGCTATTTTTTTTGCAATTTTGTAGATTTGCATGAATTTTGAAGATATTATGGCGTGTTAATAAATAGGAATACGAATCTAAAAAATGAGGCTGTAGCTAGAAATTATTCTTAACACTTAACTATAGGTTATCATTAATGAAAATATAGTATGAACCTTATACAGTCGTAGTCAATGGTATAAACTATGAATTAATAACAGTGTCGGTACTATGCAAGTTGCGCGCACATCCAATCGTCTGTCGCTGTCAAACTTGTCGAGACCAGTGTTGCCGGGTATTTACCCGGTTTTCGGCCGTTTTGGAGGCCGTCGGGGATTTGGCGGGGATTAAGAAAAAATCGGGAGTTTTAGACTTGGGCTACAGGTATTTACCCAACAACCTGAATATATAAAACCGGGTTTTTTTGGACGAGCTACAATTGTTTTAACTCTAGTTTTTTTGGTTAGTAATATGTATTCGGTATGATTTTATTTGTTTCAGTGGTACCAGAAACCGGGAGTTTGCCGGTTTTTGGGTACTTTGAAGACCATTCGGGGATTTTGAGTCAGTTAAGAAAAATCGGGTGAAACCGGGGATTCTAGACTTGAGCTGCGGGGGTTTACCAGTTTAGCGATGTAAGATTCCCCTCCTTACCTAGTAATTTTGAGGAAACTACCAGGTTTTGGGTGTTTTGAAAGTCATTAGGTGGTTTTCGGATAATTACCCGGTTTTTGGTACTTGCGGGGATTATTGCCGAAAACCCGGGTAAAAGCGGGAATTTTTTATGCAGTTGGCAGGTAAAATGCCTAATCCTGTCTGGCATCACTGGTCGAGACTTGAGTCGGGATTCGGGATGCGGTAGTGGGTGATGTAGTCATTTGTTAGGCTACTGTTGTTGTTGCTAGTGACTGTAGTTACAGGAACAGTTAGGTAATCAAAGTGATGTAGTTAAGAGTGAGAGTGAATACCTTCATTAAGTAAGAGTAAGAGTAAAGTAAGAGTGACTTGCAATTCATTTATTCATTTTCTTTTGTAATACATTCTGAACCGATTGATGTTCTTAATTTTTTGCAGTCCTAGAATTACCCTTTAATACATGTAACTATACTTAACGAAAGCTGTGTAAGTATTGGTCGCAGCGCAAAAAGCTAACATATGCCACTAATGCAGGGGGGGGGGGGGGCGCCGCGACCACATTTGCCCCGGGCGCCGCCAACCCTAGGGACGGCCCTGCAGTGACCGGTATTTGTGCTTACTAGGCAAATGCCAACAATGTTGTCCTCTGACTCTGCCACACTGATAACTGAATACACCTTCAGCATCAGTGGCTGTTTACTTATTGTTATTACCTCTGCTCTGAAAATTGCCTCTGATTCATACCCTAGTATTTTGCTATATTGAATGAAACATTTAATTTCTGAATTTTTATTTAAAGCACTGGATTATATTACTAAATGTGCTGTATAAAATAAAAAAAGGCACTATTCAAACTTTGAATATTTAATATTATTTAAATAACATTTAAATAATTGGATTATTATTATTTCACAAGTTTGTTTGAAAATAATGAAAGAAAAAAAATTAATATCAGCCTGGAGAAAGAGTTTTTGCAAAAATAAAAGGATTTCCTTACTGGCCTGCAACAATTACTAGTGTAGACTCTTCAAAAAATATAAAGAAATACCATGTTCAATTTTATGGTACAAAGGAAACGGGAATAGTCAAGGAGATAGATATCTGTTTATACAATGAAAACAAGGATCACTAAGGGAGCATGAAAGTAAAAAATTCTAAATTTAATGCGGCTATAAAAGAGGTAGAAAAAAGTTATGATGCAAGTCTTAAGGATAAGAACAGCACTTTGTTTTCGGAAACAGACAATACTTCAGGTGGTCTGTCGTTTTTTCAGGTGACGAGTACTCCTGTAAATACGAATGACCAAACACTTAAGATAATTAAAGAAGTGGATACTACTGTAGGTGGTAAAATAGCTTGCTCTAATATTTTGGACACAAACATCTCGTCTACCCCATGTGATAATCAGCAGCAGCTCACTCTACGTGACAGTTCAATAATACTCGGTTTGTCTGAGCTGTGTCATGTAACTGGTACTTCCATAAACACACAGGACCAAACATCCAAGTTCAATGCAGTAGTGGATACTCCTGTGAGAGACAAAATCCTGTCCGTACCATGTGATAAGCAGCAGCAGTTCACTCCGCCTGACAGAACAATATTGGGAAACAGATGGCTTAGAGATGAATCAATTCAGTTTTACTATCAATTATTAGCTACAACTGTACTTAACAAAACACAAGTTTTGCTCATGAACCCCATTATTTCGCAGGCTATTAAATGCCTAAACGATTATGAGCATCTGTTGGACAAAGCAAACCTACAGGATAAAACCCATATTATTATTCCGGTTAACGACTCACCTGCTGTAGGCAAGCCTGGTGGTTCGGACTCTCACTGGAGTCTCCTGCTGTATGTTGCCGAAAGTAAGGTGTTTCTATACTTTTGATTCATTGCGGCAAACCAACTACCAACATGCAGTAAAAATAAGCACGGTGTTGCAGACATATCTACACAAAAATACTGATTGCAGAATCAAACCAATAAATGCTCCCCAGCAGATAAATGGTTATGATTGCGGGATTTTAATGCTCATTTTTGCTGAAATCATCATTCAGTCTATCCGGCAGGAGAGCAAGTCACTTGACTATCTGCATAGCCTTTTTTTCACCTGTGCCAGAGAGCACTTTGATCCTTAAACGAGCACAATTAGCTATGGTGTATTATAACCATACACTTAAGCTGGATGAAAATAATGTTTTTCAAATGATGGTGAAAACAACAGATAAAAAAGATGAAAAAATTAAAATGTGCAGTCTAGATCCGATGTTATACTTCCTGAACCATCTTGGAAAATACAACAATCAGTTGACCTCTGGCAGTCGAGCAGTGCGGTTCTCTTATCTAGTTCTCCTTCCTTATCAATATGAGTGATTGTGCATGTTGTGATGACCCTCTCTACCAGGCGTGAGTGAACATGCGGTTTGTTCAAATTGTAATTCAAAATTGCATTTTTTATGTGCTGAAATTTTGGAATCAACATGGAATCGAATGAGCCAAAAAAGAAGAGATGAGTGTAAGTGCAAAAATTGCGCAGGTAAGAGTGGCAAGGTTTCCAAAGACATTTTAACTAAGATGCACGAGGAGTTTTTATTCAAAATGGAACAAACAATCAAAGAACAATTTGCAATTTATGAAAAAAATTTAGGCACCCAGATGGCTGAGTAAAAAACTGAAAAAATGTAAACAAACCAGTATTAAGTCAACTGATTTTTGTCAGGGAGTACCAGCTACAAATGTCTACATTAACGAGCACCTAACACCTTACAACCGAAACCTCCTTTACTAGGCCAAAAAACTTAGGGAAAAAGGATTTAAATATGTATGGTCTGTAGATAAGGAAAGGTGTTTGTGAGGAAATCAGAAGGCGACCAAGGAATGCGAGTTCTATCAGTTGCGGACGTGAACAAACTTATGGGTGTAGGCAGCGAACTCTCAAAGAAATAGAATGTGCAACCATATAAATTACTGTTAACAATAATTAGCTTTTCATTGTTGAATGGTGGGCTTAACTAATAATTTGAAAATTTTCAGTTTAAACATACGGAGTTTGAGAAACATTATGATGAACTTTTATTGTATTTAAACAGTTTACCATTTACATATAACATTATAGTCTTAACTGAGGTATGCAGGGCCGGATTTACGATTTTGCCGCCCATGGGCCCAAAGCATTTCGCCGCCCCTCCTCCCAAACGTGACAATTTGCCAGAACTCATCATGCTTAATTCGGAGGTGGGAGGATGCGTAATTACTTGCTCCGCCCAATAATTTGGGATGGCAATTTATTAGCTAAACCTGAATTTTTACATTAAAACAAAATAATATTTGTGATTGTGTATATGTCTGCTGATGCCAGCTGGCGAAAGGACTCACAGAATAAAATTATACAAATATTGTGGCGTTTTCCAATGTTAAAATTCGTTAACAAGGCTGAAAAATGTATTTAATTTGTGGCCAAAAAAATCATGGTCGCATTGCCACGGTCTAAAATTCTCTCGATTGTTTCGCCACGATCATCTCTCGGCCAGTTCGGGGAGACTAAAGCTTCAATATCGCCTTCTTTTTATTTCGGCCGTTTCATAGTCTCTTGGTTAGGAAAACGTCGCTAAAATTTGGGAAAAGTAATGAATTTAAACATTTGGTCGGGAATTTCGATATTTGAGTTAGAACGAAACGAATATAGTCGTTTTCATCGTTGGTATCGTCATCGCGGCCGGCAAATCTCTTGATCTAATCACAACAAACAAATATTTCGGTAATATTGTGGCCGGAAATCAGTAGTGTACATCGCGGCTGGAAAATCTCTAGGTAGTTTTGCGGCAGGAAAATTGCCTGCTTGTATCACCGCCGACAGATCTCTTGGTCGCATTGCGGTAGATAAGTAGCTCGCTTTTTCGCGACCGTCACCTATATTGGTCATGACGTGGCCGAAAAATCGGTCGTTTTACAGCGGTTGGCACGCATGTATCTCGGTCATTTTGTGGCAGACAATCTGTCGCTCTTTGAAGGGGGCATCATGACTGATTTCACTGATCGTGATTTTTTTTTTAAACAGTGGGGAGATATAAGAAAAAATTCGGAAAAATATAGGCTGTGTGAAATCTGGTAAACAACCTGCTTTGGTTTTGCGGCAACTGGCAAATTTACCGGTCATATTACGGCAATAACAGCTCGTGTTTAGGCTGTATCGTGGCCTGCGAACATGGGTTGTTTTAAAAAACTCTTAGTCGTATAGTCGCCGTAAATCGGTCGGTTCTATAGCGGTCGTCAAACCAGTCAGTTGTAGTGCATGCGAAAAATCTCGATCGTATTTTGAGACAAATACCTCGATTATTTGCAGCCGACGAATCTTTGGGACTATTGCAAAACAAATCTTTAGAATTTTTAGTGATCGGCGAAATTCCTACGATCATTTCGCGGCAATAAAATATTACGGTTGTATCGCAGCCGATAATCTCGGTTGTATCATATTGGACGTAATAATTAAATCTCTTGGTGGTACTGTATCGCAACCGCGTTAAACTCTCAGCTGTAAAACTGCTGGTAAAACTCTCGAACATTTCGCGGCCGTCATTTCGCATATATTTTTTACAACAACAACAAACATATTGCCCTCCTCGCCCCTCCTTCTTATGATCTGATTCCACCATTTCCCCAAAATAAACTCAGCGCCAGCGCCCAGGCCAAAAAAATAAGCTACATCGACTGCCGCCCTTCCGCGCCTGTGACACACTACGCAAAATAATGGTGGATTTTGATATACAAAAATTATCTAATGTACTAAAACAATCCTCTCCGGACTTTTTGTAATTAATATTAGCTTATAAATCTGATAGAAAACAAAAACATTGCATAAAACGTTCTACATTATTTTAGAAAATTTTTAACTGGCTTTCGAAATTTGCCGCCCCTAGAAATTTGCCGCCCTAGGCCCGGGCCCATGTGGCCCATGTCTAAATCCGGCCCTGGAGGTATGGATAAAGAGCGGTGAGGAGGATGGATATCAGTTGGATGGTTACAGCCCAGGCCAGATAACCAGTCAGGTGGGGTTGTTATCTATCTAGACTCTGACCTTCAATACACCTACCCCCCCATCCTACTTTCTACTGCAGAAATTATCTAAGTTGCTTTTGATGTCAAATATAATTGTAGAACTGTTCAAGTAACATTGTTTGGAATATACCTTCAGTGCAAACAAACCTACCAACAATTTAAAGATGATTTTTAAAATATTTTAAAAGCATCTTCGGATCCCACATTAATAATTGGGGACATAAATATTTGTATATTAAAAAAACTGGATCTGGAATAGAATATTTAAATTTAATTTCTTCCTATGGCTTTGAAAGCTACGTTAATAGCCCTACCAGAGTTGTTAATGATTCTAAAACATGCATTGACCATGTATTGATTAAAAATTCAAAACAATTTAATTTTAATTCAAATGTTATAGAGCTATGTATTACAGATCATAATGGTGTTTGCACTGAATTGTCCAACTTAGAATGTAATTTAAAACGTAAACAATATTGTAAAGTCTTGGACAGTAATATGTTAAGTAGGCAATTATTGTCGGCTGATTGGAGTTCTGTTTTTAATGATAATTCTAATGTTAATGAATCTGTTGCTGAATTTTATAGTGTATACAATAAGTGTCATACTGCGTCCTGTTCTCTTAAAAAGTTGAACAGCAAAAATAGAAAACGTAATGCATGGGCATCTGACCATCTCATTAATTTAATAAATCAGAAAAACATTTTGTTTAAAAGATACTCTAAAGATAGGGAAAACTTAGTGTTAAAAAATGAGTACAAAAATCTTGCAAAGTTAGTTACTCAACAAATTAGACATGCAAAAATTAACTATTATTCTTCTCTGATAGAGCAATGCAATGGAGATTCTAAGGGTGGTTGGAATGTGATTTAAAAAATCGTTAAATCAAAGAAAAAAACTCTGAGTAGTGTTAAGGTAGGAGATGTGTTAGTTCAAGTAGAGGGTAATGAGTTATTAGTAGCTAACACTTTTAACGAATATTTTGCTAATATCATTGCTCAGTTAAGATACGATAATTTTGGTAGTGATTTGTTTATTGAAGAACAAGTCTTGAATGATGTTGTCTTAAGTGAATTCATTTTGAATGATGAGGATATAGTAAACACCATTAAGTCTATTAAAATTAAGAAAAGTTCTGGTGTAGATGGAATTAGTATAGATGTAATAAAAAATAACATTAATGTATTCATCCCTTTGTTAAGTTTCATTTTTTTAAAGTCGTTGAACCAATGTGTAGTACCTGATAGGTTTAAGGAGGCATCTGTAGTTCCTATTTTTAAGTCTGGGGATTTGACGGAGGTTTCCTCATATTGGCAAATATCTGTAGTTAGTACTTTAGCTAAGATATTTGAAACGATCATTAAAAATAAGATCTTGTTATATTTTGATGGTTATTCTCTGTTTTCTAAGAACCAGTTTGGATTTCTGCCAGGGAGGGTACTTATCTAGCAGTGGAGGAACATATAAAAAGCATAGTAGCATCTAAAGAGTGCAATAACAATGTGTTGGCTTTGTACTTGGATTTCCAAAAAGCTTTTGATGTGCTGGACATTAATGTTTTGATAAATAAATTTTTTTTAAATGGGATAGGGGGAAGGGCATTATTATGGCTTGAGTCTTTTTGTAGGGGAAGGAAACAAGCTGTCAAAGTAAATGGCGTATTAAGTGATTTTTTAGAATTACAATATGGAACAGCACAAGGCGGGGTAATGGGGCCTATAGTTTTTCTCATTTACATAAATGATTTGTTGGCGCTAGAATTAAATTTACATATATTCGCCTACGCGGATGACACTGCACTGGTTTGTTCAGCAGACAGTATACAAGCTTTAAAATTAAGTGTAAGTGAAGATTTAGTTAAGATATCAGATTGGTTGATTCGAAATAAATTATTAATCAATTCATCAAAATCTAAATGTTTTGCTTTTTTTGACTACAATGAGGAAAAAGTAAATGTACAGAATACTTTTAGACTGTTTTGTCACATGCATCAATGCATATAACTGCACATGTAATGAGATTGAATCTGTTGAAAGTGTTAAGTACTTAGGAATGTATGTTGACCAATATCTCAAGTGGGACCATCATATAAGTTATCTGTCTAAAAAATTGCGAAAAGTCAACTATGCTCTGTACTATTTAAAAAATAATGTTAAAAGTAAACATCTAAAGCATCTGTATAGTTCATGGTTTGAGAGCCTGTTGAGGTACGGAATAATACATTACGGTGGTGCTTTCCCTACAACTGTGAAACCAGTGATTGCATGTCAAAGAAATGCACTTAGAATAGTTTATAATGTTGAACGTTGTGAAAGAATGAGTTATTTATTTTCAGAAAATAATATTTTAACATTTACTCAATTGCATGAATACAGTAGCATTATGCATGTCCATAAGTACCAACATAATTATCAAATAAGGCAGATAAGCAGAAGCACTAGAGCTTCACAATATAATTTGCTTGTTGTTCCATTTTTTGTCAAGGAATCTAGTCGTAACCAATTTTCTTACTTAGGTTCTAAGGTTTTCAATAGTTTTATTCAGACTTTTGGCAATGATATGTACTTGGAAAAGAAACCTAAAGTTAAGATGAAAGCATTGAAGTATGTTAAAAAGCCCTTGCTTGTGTAAATTCAAATTTTGTGATAATTTTTTTTTAATTCTAGTCTTGATAATAAAATGCTTGAAGAAGGTCTAAATATGCATGTTATAGGTGTAATATTTATTAAAAAGCCCTTGCTTGTGTAAATTCAAATTTTGTGATAAATTTTTTAAATTCTAGTCATGATAATAAAATGCTTGAAGAAGGTCTTAATATGCATGTCATAGGTGTAATATTTATTGGTTATTTATTATGTAATTATTGCAATAATTATGTTTGATTTATTTAAGTGCTTGATATCTTTGTTTATCTTTTTTTTCAAATTTTTGATTCTGTGCATGTTTATTAGTATAATGTAAGTAAATATTTTTCTAGTTTAAAATCTGCATGAAGAATGTTTGTGAATGGACTGCTTGACTGCAAGAGAAAAAAGCATGTATTAAATATGAATAAGTTTTACTCCACATGCGCTCAATGTAGTGCATGGAGTCTCTGCTCGTAATATCATTGTCCTCTCTTTGAATAAAGTATTTTTGAACTTGAACTTGAATAAAAAAATAGGAAAAACATTCACCTCAGCAATCAAACAAAAATATGAACATCCTTGAAAAACCTATTGTCACTTCAAATCGATTTCACATATTATCTAATCAAGAAAGAACTCGTGTAGCGCAACAACCTTCATCTGTCAGTCAAATGCCATATTTAAAAAAAACAAAATTGAAAAACCTAAGGAAAAAAGAGAAAAATTATTCAACAAGAAGATTAAGCTTTCATTGTATTCAGACAGCCAAGGGAGAGGTGTACAACAATTTATAGAAAGTGCTAGGCATGGAGAAATTGAGGCAAGTGGAACTGTTCTCCCAAATACTCAATTGTTAAATGTTGTAGAGGTAGCACAGGGATCATCAGACGATATCATTGTCCTCATGGGTGGAACCAATGATTCTTTCTGTAATAGTTTTGAAGTAATTTACAGAGATCTTGAGAGAAAACTTAAAGAGATTAGTGAAAAAAAACAATAATCTTGACAACAGTCCCTAGAAGGTTTGATGCTGATGTCATGGACCCAGTTCATGGAAAAATTGACCTCCTTAATATGCTTATATTGGAGAGCTAACTGAAAGCATCTTGAAAATCTGGTACCAGGATTGCTTTTATCAAAATATATTGTAATACTTACAGCCTCAGCAATCCGATGATACAAATGTGGTGTTGCGTTTCGCCGATTACGGCATCATCAGACGATCATACATTGTACACACCTAATAGTCCATAACACAAATTTCGCCTTTCAGGTCGTCAAATTGTTTAAAATAACTGTTAGGCCTAACACGCATATTTAAAATACGAATAGTATTTACAGTGGGAGCTCTCGTAACGATGTTCGACAGTTGAGGCCCGTGCACGAACTCAACTGTGTTCGAAAAAGGGCGAAATTTGTGTTATGGACTATTAGGTGTACAATGTGTGATCGTCTGATGATGCCATAATCGGCGAAACACGTCAACACATTTATATCATCGGATTGCTGAGGCTGTAAGTATTACAATATATTTTACTAACTGAAAGAATGCACAACGTTCATCATTTTACTAATAACATCATAAAGTTTCAACAGATTACTAAAGCCAAAGTCACAATAGTCACATACGGTCCCAATCCCTGTCCGACACTAAAGAAAGGTTTGTCTCACAAAGACTTTGTTTTTAAAAACAATGACTTAATCAACAAAAAACTGGGGAAGTTTCCTTCAGCACTACCACATCAACTACACAAAACTAAAACAAGCTATCCATCTTCAGACACCACCGGCGATCAATCTAATACTGACTCGGTTACTCCAGCTATGGATCTCTTAACTCCAGCAGCCAAAGCAGGGTCGACAGCAGCTGATCAACCCACAGCGCTCCAGCCATCAAAGCAAAGACAACAAGTTACTGTGACACCTGGCGACCTCCCATGCAGTGAAGTGGTAAAGCAGAGTAATAGTGATGGTAGTGGAGTGAGTGCTAGATTAGACACAATGATAACCAGTGGGAGTGCGGCCCAATCATCCTTCTCAGCTTTAAACTTGATTATCCAAACCACTCCACCAATAAAATAAGGGCACAACAAAATTTTGTCAAAATTTTCCACCAAAACATTCAACATCTCCCTTCAAGAGTAAATTCACTAAAGGCAATTTTAGACGAAATAAATCCTCACATAGTTGTATTAACAGAACATGATATGAAAGAAGAAGAAATAAAGCGGCTTAATATTGATTGTTATTTAACAAAATCTAGTTTTTCTAGAAAAAATAAAACTAAAGGTGGGGTGATTATTTTGGCAGAAAAAGGTCTTGAGTTGAGAGGGGTCACTGTGCCGGACTCATTAAGAAATGTTTTACTGGAGGAAATGCAATTCGAATTTTGTGCCTGTACCTGGAGTATAAATAAGAATAAACATTTAATTGTAGGTATTTATAGGTCACCTAAATCAGATGTTATTTTTTTTATAGATTAGGCATTTTAACCTGTTAGATCCCACGGGCGCGCCGATGCGTCTGCAGCCTCTGGTGGTGCTTAAGGGAATTATACTCACCTAGTTCAATGATTTGCCGCCAGGCTGCGCTAGAGCCGAAGGCTTTATGAGTCAAACGAGCGTCCGTCCGACTGTGTGTACGCATTGATTTTACACATAAAATATGTCCATATTTTATTTGTAAAATATCTAGGTCCATTTTCAATGGTGTACGTGGCCGTGGGGGTCTGAGGCGTTGACTGACGAGTTAAAGTCGCAGACCTTCGGAGCGTCGCGGGTTCGAATCCCGCTCATGCGCAATCCCTATTAGGCTTGCAAATGTGTGGTAAAGTTGTTGGGAGGGCCCACCTAAAATAAACGGTGACCGGCTTGGGTGGAAGTTGGCGGCATTTGTACGTTTAATAGGGATTGCAGTGAACACCAGTTTTGCTTCTTTTTACTCTTGTATAGAGGAGGAGGACACGTTTTTTTATTTTTTATTATTTAATTCAGCTTATGGTCAATACATATGGACAATCAGAAAGGTCATAATCAAAAAATTAGAGCAAATACAGACAAATTAAAAACATTTCAATTAAAACTTGAGAAATAAAAAAACTCGGGAGTCAATGGGTTAATTGACTATTTTAATAAAAAATATGACAAAATCATAGTTGCAGGTGACTTAAACATTGATGTTTTAACAACAGATAATAAGATCCTTTAAACAGATGCTGAAAAGCAAACATATGAGGTACCTTGTCAATTTCCCAACAAGAGTTACAGAAAATTCACAGACAGCAATAGATATCTTTTTGATAAAAAAATATAAAATTATCCGACTTAGAGGTAGAAGGTCTAATTACCTTTTTATCTGATCACGACGGTCAGCTACTAAAATTAAAATGTAAACATCATGTGAAATCTGTAAATTTGCCTATAAAACAATAAGTGCGTAAATACACACCTGAAAATGTTAAACTTTTTTCACAATTACTTTCCAAAGAATCGTGGTTAGATGTCTACAAATGATGTATTTTAAAAAAATATGATGTATTTTTAAAAATATTTGCCTTCTATTTTGATCAGGCTTTCCCCAAAACATTGGTTACAAAAATAAATAAAAAATGTAACTGGATACCTAAAGGATTAAAAGATAAACTAAAACATATCATTCAATTAACAAAGGAATATCGAAATAAAAAAAGTAATACCCTCAAAATTTATCTGGATAGGGAAAAGACTTGTTATAAAGAAGAATTAAATAAAGCCAAACATCAACATTTTCAAAAAAAATGAAAATTCCAATAACATTCAAAAAACTGTCTGGAGTGTAATCACCTCTGAAGTTGGGGAAATTGAAGGGAAACACTGTAAAAATATAATTTTAAAACAAAATTCAGAATCTGTTTTAGATCCTAGAAAAATTGCCGACATGTTCAATGATTATTTTAGTAATATTGTAACAGATTTAAATTTAAATTTAAGTAGTAATAATCACACAGAGAAGAGTGTAGTGGAAATTGATGTTATTGATCAAGCCTTGTTATTAAAGCCAAAATTTGAATTAAAAACAGCAGGTGAAAAGGAGGTGGAAAAAATCATACAATCATTAAAAAATAAACACTCCAGTGGGTTTGATGAAATCCCAGTATCGGTAATAAGAGCTGTAAAAACCGATATCAGTAAAATTTTGTGTCATTTAATTAATTCTTCATTTGTATTAAAAGTTTTAGATGATAATCAACATGGGTTCCGGAATGGGAGGTCAGTTGTGAGTGCTGCTGTTTCTTTTATTGAATCTGTTATTGAGTCCGTTGACAAAGGAAAATATACAACCGGTATATTTATGGACCTTTCTAAAGCGTTCGATAGTGTTAAACACTGTAAACTGTAAGAAAAACTTAATTGCATTGGAATGTCGAAAAGGTCTCTTAATTGGTTCTCTTCTTATTTGACAAATAGATATCAATCTGTAGAAATTACCCATGTGACAAATGATGATAGAATTATCAAATCATCTTCAACTTATCAAGCAATCAAATTTGGGGTGCCCCAAGGTTCAATTTTAGGGCCTTTGCTTTTTTGTGTTATCTTAGGGGCATGGATGATACTTTATTCTATAGGCAAAATACAAAATTATGTCTATATGCTGATGATTCTTACTTAATCATATCATCCAAATCTCCAGAAGAAACTGAAATTTTATCATTCATGGGATTGGAGAATATTGGATGGAAACTATTTTTACAATCACAACTTATTATTGAATGCCCAAAAAACCAAATATATGAATTTTAAAACCGCACAAAACAAAATTACAAAGGAACCAACAATAACTTATAACTCAAATAACATTGAAAAGGAGAATCAAATTAATTTTTTAGGTTTAACAATAGATGAGAATTTATATTGGGAGGACCATGTACAGAAAATTTTAATCAAAATTAATTCCGGAATCTATGCATTATCAAAAATGTCTTTTTATTGTAATCTGAAAACATTAAAAAGTATATACTTTGCCCACGTGCACTCTCATCTTTTATTCGGTATAGCATTATATGATACAAAAAAATCAAATATGAATAGTATTTTGAAGCAACAAAAAAAGGCTATTAGAATTATTATGCTTAAACTTAAACGTGATGATTCAGCCAAAGAACATTTTAAAAATTTGAAAATTTTTACGGTTTACGGTCAATATATATATATATATATATATATATATATATATACGGTCAATATATATATACTGACAATTCTAATTGCCAAGAAACTGACATTAGACTCCAAATCAATACCCCACCCCACCCCCTCCCCTTTATCTCACTCTTATAATTTGAGAAGGAATGAGATAGTTCAGCCTCACAGATTAAAATTTTATGAGAAAAAGCCGTCATATGCAGGTAATGTTTTTTTAGAGCATGTACCTGAAAGTATTAAACACGAAAATAATTGGACAAAATTTAAGACAATACCTAAGGAGTACATCATAAGTTTAGCTCTATATTCATTAGAAGAGTTTTCCACCTCCCAAAGATAACTCTATGTACAAAAATATTTGTATTCTGTAGGTTTATTTATTATTTTGTTTATTTTAAGTTAACTTGTTTTGTCTTGACACTATTCACTGTACCACCAATGTACATGACCATGAATAAAGATGTTTGACCATGACTATGACTAAGCCTGACTGGTTGGTTTAATAAACAAAATATGTGGGTATGGTATTTATTTTAAAGCTGTTCTTCTAGTAACTGGAAGTTTGACTACTTGCCCCATACAAGCATGAAAAAATATGCCAAAATAAAAGAAGACGTCTGAAAACACAAGATTTTTGATGTACCAGACATTGCAGCCATATTTCAACGAGTAATGATCCCACCAAAAAGTGGCCTGTAAAAACACACAAAAAAGAGTTAAACAGGTACATGCCGGGCTGCTTATGTTACATTAAAATTCCACTTTATAATGAGCAGAATTTCATCAGTACTGCTTTGTAATGAGCGGAATTAAATCAGTACTGCTTTGTAATGAGCCTATTAAGAGCTCCAACAATAAGGGACCAGTTTCAATCTCCTACTATGATAGTGCAGAAACTATAACCAGAACTCCATAAACTGTATTTTTCTTTCAGTTCATGGTGAAAATAACTACACAAGGACATTTAAGGATGTACTGTTGTATTAAAAGTTGTGTGATCTTACAAGGAAGTTTGGAAGGATGTTAGAAACCACAATAAAAACCTTCTTTAACAATTTATTTACAAAATTTAAAAAATAAAGTACATTGGCATATTTTATGGTCAATTAAATTATACTCAATTGTAAATAAGCAGTAAATGCTGCACTGACCAGATAAATATATATAGTACTGAATAAAACAATTTCCTGCAAAAGTAATTAATTATTGCATATAACTAGTTACTATCTAAGTTTAATGTACATTTATTGTTTATAAATCCCTGCACAGTTTCTTATTAAAAATAAAATATGTATAAAACTACTGAAAAAATGGTTTTGGCATTTCATTAAAATACATGTCAGGTGGGAACATTAAGAGTGAATTGTCTGTTTCTCATTATTTCATAGCTAAACAATTTCCTATTTGTCAAAAAAATTATCCTTGAATGGTTGTAATAATGGTTATGGTTATTATTGGTTATTTATCAAATGGAAAATGGAAGGAATGTTGAGTTACTCTAATTACTAGAACTCATGCACAGGCACTTAATAAATGGCAGAAGATACTTTTTTGATAAATTAAAATTATTTAAAACAAAGATCATTGACTCAGTTTCAATTTTCAATAGAATCTCGTATGAAGCATTTCAAAATTGTTTATTAGTTTTAGATCTAACAAAACTAATAACAATAACAATATAGTGACCAGCATGGAAATGGGCAATGGATTGACTATCACATATTGCTCCAGTGTTTTGAAAAAATTTAGAAAATATTTTTGGCCTATTTACAAAAAAATAATCTTGTTATGAGGAACTCTTTAAGCATAACTTTGAGACAATTTGTCAAAGATTTAGGGGATCAGGGTTTGGATTGTCTTCCTACCTTCTGTGAAGTTGCTACTAAGGTTGGTCAGATTTTAATTGTCTAACTTGACATGTATGTATGTCTAACTTGACGTGTATGTATGTGAATGGTAAACCTAAAAATTAACTAGAATAACGGTGTATTTTTGCTGGCAACAAGCCCTTTAAAAGGTTAATAACAAAATGGTGAATTTTTGCATGAATAAATAATATAAGGAAATGTTAACAACAAACCTTTTTGATGTAAGATAGTTATTTTAAAAGTGGTTTTAGGCACAGTTTTGGTTGTTGTACATAAAAAACTACATATGATTATAAATTAGTTACTAGTTATTATTGAAATCATTAGATTAAATTTAGAAAATAAGTAATTAATACAAATCTTTAGAAATCTTATTTGTATAATGATAATTTCTTGTATTTAATGCCCCTTATAAGTATAGTACACTAACTACTATTTGATTTAGAGTATATTGTGCAAAGCTCTACAGTAATACAAAAATAATCAAATCGAATGCTAGTTTCTTTGCCTTGTGCTAAATATACAACAAAAGTGAACTAAATACACTATCGCTCATATAAAAAAAATATTGCAAGAGAGCATCTTCATTAATAGGGGAAAAAACCAGGATGTGAAAGTACAATAAACACTACCCCTGTCAAGTTATACTCTGACCCTCTCTGTATTCAACATCAGAGACCCAGCAACAACATATCACCAAGTTGTGCAGACAGGGCTGCTGCATATGAATACAGGAATTACACTAAGATACAAAGTTAAAAAGTTTCTTAAAACATTACAATTATGACAGGGATATAATGCACATTTTAAATTTTCAGATAATGTGTTGAAAAAGCTATTAATCAAGTTATACAATTGAATTACCCTATATAAATAATGGCTGCAGCATGTAAGCCTTACCATGGTAAAAATTATTTTTAAGTTTCAGAAGAGTATATTACTTACGTATCTAGGAACTGTTAACCTAAGCGATCCCGAAAGTTATATAAAGAGCTAGCAATATAAAAAAATTACCTTTTGAAGTAATTAACAATAATAACAGCAGTATCCTAAATAGTAGACTAGGTGTGAGAGGAGAGCATGATCAACTTCCAAAACATGTTTCATTATTTTATTAGGTTTATATCTTCAAATAACGGTTATCGTTAATGAAGATGTGTCAGTTACAGTTTCTGGTTTCTTATGTCATACTTTAAGGACTATAGAATATCAGACTGAATTGCAAATGGATCATAGTTCAGTTGTTTTAAGCTAAACTTCAAATTTCTATGTGTACTGAATATAAAACTAAAAATAAATCTAAATCATCTTTATTAAGAGTTCTAGGACTGACAATCAACTCCTAAAAATAAAATCAACACCCCTAGAAATATTGTTTCTGGAATTCTAAACTAAAGGGTTATAATTGTGACTTATAAAATGGTCAAGTTAAGTTATAAGCTAAATTAAATTTGAAGCTTGGTCCTAAAAATGACTTGCAGTATTTTACAGGGAAAAAATAGTTCTTAAGTTTCATGGTTCAAAACTACTTAGAAACTCAAAGGAATATACAATCAGTATGCAGCCTATTAAAAATTTAATTTAAGCATAAAAGTAAGTTTCTGTTCTAAATCTCTTCATCATACAGTCCTTTGAGTTTCTATGAATAGAAAAAAAAACATTTAATTTAATTTTTGAGTAATTTATATTTATTGTTTGAACATTCATGGCAAAAATACCCATCGGAAAAGAACAAAAACAAAAACGAAAAATTAAATTCGTTTAAAAATTAGATTTTAACTCCTTAAGAAGAGAAAACCCTCTACATAGTTCTCCCTTAGCCAATATTCTACCTCCATATCATCCTAATCCCTCAACTAGATATTTTCTAATATATAATGGTGGTTGTGGAAGTTAGAGTTGAGAGCCTAATATATTAATTTAAATTATTATTTAATTTGTTGGACTTTTCCTTTCGCTTCTAGTGTTTAAACTACACTACGTTTCGAGAGGTAACTCCTCTCGTTTTCAAGTGACCCTACTTTAAGTAACATTAACCTATTTATTTTTATCTAACCTACATTTTTTTTTGTTTTAGTGAATTTCCCCCAATAGGGAGTAGCTATTACCGTAGGCGGTATGGTAAGACTTAAGCACGGGACCACCGTAACTTTTCATTTTGATGCCTCCAGACCCCAAAAACACAGTTCGTTCATTTTCATATATATATATATATATATATATACCTGTCAGTAGGCGTGATAACTTTTGTAAAAAAGGTCCGATCGCGATGAAATTTGGTGCATACGTCTAGAGTGACATTTATTACTTCGAGTTTGAAAACCAGCGCCATAAGTTAACTCTAAAGAGGGTTTTTTGACAACATAAAATTTATTTTTAGAATTTCATATCTTTATATTAATTTTTTGTAAATTTAAGTGTCAAAATTGAATTCAGCTTAAGAAAATAAACAATATAGCATTTTGAATGATTACATCAATCAGTTTCTGAAGATATTGGATCTGCTAAATGCAGTACATTGTCCCCTGAAGGGACATGAACTATCCAATTTCTGGTATAAACACCTAAGTTTTTCATTGAATTCCCCAGAAATGGGATTTAAAAAATTATATTACAAACCATATGATTGAATTTAATTTGTTCTTTTGATGATTGATTTGTTTTTTATTCCTTGGATTTGAATAGATTGATAACATGTTTACTGACTTTTTATGTACTATAACAAGTATACGTTTATTAAAAATTATTAGAATATAAATAATGATTGAGAAATAAGAACATGAATGATAAAATTTACTTTATTTAAATTAATATTTAAACAAAATTAAATATTCAAAACAACAACTTCCCTAACTAATGTAGAATATGCCCACATATAAAAAATAAATCCTTTAGAAATTAACTGAGTATGCAAGTTTGCTGCAACAAGCTTTTATAAATTTTAAGATGAATCATATGTTTGGATTTAATTTTTTCATATGATTATTTTATTTGTTTTGATTATGACTGATTTTAGATCATTGATTGTATGTTTGCTTACATTTTTATACTATAACAACGTAATAGTATAAAAATTAACTGACAATAATAATAAACAATGTAATTGACTGGATAGCCGAGTGGATAAAGCGCTCACCTTATAGCCTGAGGGTCGCCGGTTCGATTCCTGACAGGATCGAAACTGGGTCCAGTTGCCATTTATCATTGGGCTATGAATTAATGATGCTATCTAACAAAAGGTCGCCGTTAGATAGTAACAAGACCCAGGTTTGGACCGTTCCCGATCAAAACGTTAAAAAATGCCACTGGAGTAGAAAGACACAAAATACAAAAAAAAATATATATATATAACAAAAATACACTTACAAAAAATATTAGACTAACAATTATAAGAATAACAAAAAGCATATTACTGGAGTGGATACTGAAGTGATTCCCAAAATCATTTCCTTTATATCGTAACCTCTTCAATTATTATTTAATATACTTTTTGCAATAATTACATAAGGTGTTTGAAAAATTTTCTCTGACATAAATTAAAGAAGCTCCCATATAAAAAATAATTCTTCTTTAGAAATTCGCTGAGTACGCAGGTTTGCTGCGACGGGGGTATTTTTTACATACAATTTACATTCATCCAGCATTCAACAGTACAGAAATCTCACTCACACAAAAAAATTTTACAAAACACATTGAGCATAATACAGAATACAAATAGAAAATTAAAAACAAAAATATTGAACATATACAGAATAAAAAATTGAAACAAAAACACATACCTTACTGCCGGCAATGCCTCCAAGCTGGTGGCGGCACGAAACACACACACACACACACAACCACCTGCATTCACACACGCAACTCAAAAAAAATCACGTGATTTGTATGATTTTTATTGAATTGAATTGAATTGTGTGAAAGAGATTTCTGTGCTGTTGAATATCAGATGAATGTAAATTGTATATAAAGAAAACTCAAAAAAATTTAGGTTGGATAAAAATAAGTAGGTTAATGTAACTTTAAGTAGGGTCACTTGAAAACGAGGAGTTTCAATACCTCTCGAAACGTAGTGTAGTTCAAATACTAGAAGAGAAAGGAAATGTCCAACAAATTAAATAATAATTACAAATCCTTCCCTATTATGAATTTTAAAAATACAATATTGATTTCACTTCCACATTTTTAAATAAACATGATCAAGCCTCTCATGGGACAAAACAGGAAAAGTAATGAACGGGTGGTTTTAATTTTAACATGCTGTTCCTGACCTCTCAAAAGAAATGGTAATGGGATATTGGCTGGAAGTATGAATTCAAAAGATTAGAGATGCTGGACTAATAATAATATGGTATGTACAAAATGTACAAGCTATATAAATAAATATACCTTAGTCATACATAAAAAATAAAAGCTAACATTAATTATTAAAAAAAGGTGGTACAGAGATACAAGTAATGTTAGTTTTAAGATTATATATAGTTTTAAGATTGAAAACGTCTCTATTTGTATATTAAATAGTATGAATGTGAAAAAACATAAGTTAGTTAACATGATAATTTACAACTTAAAAGCAATATCAACAATAACAAAACCTGTTTGTAAAAAACATCTCTAATTAATAAGGCTATTGACTAATCAACAATAGCTTATATTTAGTTACTTTCACTTATCATAATGGATGAAAAAATATTGTAACTGGTGAAAAGGCAAAGCTTTTTTTACATGCTATAACTTATTCAAATATGTTG
Source organism: Flexamia atlantica (assembly GCA_035578135.1). Lineage (NCBI taxonomy): Eukaryota > Metazoa > Arthropoda > Insecta > Hemiptera > Cicadellidae > Flexamia > Flexamia atlantica. Next base: position 137,687,319 of record JAQJVK010000001.1, on the reverse strand, counting down.
TAGAGTATTTCTTTAACTACTCATATCCTACATGATATGTCTAATCTAATCAATGCATTATTGTAGGAACCGTTTGACAAACAACTGGAAAAAAATGAATGAGATGCATTATATGTTAAATTACTTACTGAAATCAATGGTAAAACTCTGGCCTAGTCAGACAGACTTGGCTTGTTTGTCTCCGCTCAGGGCTTACTCCAGTTCAATCACAAATGTCACTATTGATTTGCACATGAGACCATTATCAAATACTACCTTTAACCCTTGAAAGCCAACCAACAATAAATCGGCAGTAATCTATTTTCTCTGGACTGTTTATTGGCACCTGACTTTGGTGCAATATGGCAAAGAGCCAAAATATAACAGCATGTAGTCAAGAATGAAAAGACATTATAAAAATAAAATTAAAATTAATAGTGCAACTTAGCTGTGATAAAAAATTAGAAAGTTATTTGGATTACTTTAGTTATTCTGAATGGAAAATTGAAATGGTTTTGCCTTTTCGGTCATGCATGGACATGATGTATTCGGCACTTTAGTGATCATATAATTAAAAACCAATCTCACAGGCCTGATCTTTTATTAAGATCCAAAAACTTTGATGTTGGACAGTTCAAATTTAATTTACAAATTACTTATGGCAGTTTGAAACAAAACTTTATATGCATTTCTTCCGGTTTTTTTCAGAGCGTACTGAGGGAGAAAGCTTATCAAGAGAAAAAAGTTTATCATAATTCATGCCTTAATACAATTGTTTTTATTTTGCTGCTTAAAATTAAAGTTTTGATTGCAATTTAAAAATCTCTACACCAGTAATCACCAATTACTACATTTCTTGAAGGTCCATATCAAATTTTTATAAAACTGTCACGAGCCGGACCCTAGTTGTCAGCGGCGCACCCAGGATTTTTTCATGGGAGGGCTTGAGGTCTGGGGGGTATGGAATACCCACCAGTTTAGGGAGGGGGGTCCGGGGGTCCTCCCCCGGAAAATTTGTCTAGATTTCACTTAAATTGGTGTGAATTAAGCCTATTTGTGCATGTTATTTGTAACTTTTAGTTTACTTAACGTTATATATTTTATAAACGTACGATGCGACGTGGCCACTGGGTGGGCGAGTTTAACTAGCGATGGAGGGGAGGAAGCTTACAGAAAACGCTAAAACTAACAGAAGCTTTAAAACTAACTATATTAACGTGTTCCCAGTTTCTATGCAGTCTGACACAGAAAGTTGTGTAACTATAATATCGGAAGAAACTTGGAAATTTATAGGGAAACCTGTACTTCGTACAAGCTCAAAATGTTTTATTTCATTCACGGGGCAAACAGTTAATCTATTGGGGGAAGTGAATGTCAAGGTAAAACTTGAAGAGTTCAGGAGCATAAATAACATCCTTTTTAAATACAGATTGACCCCTCATGTAACAACAGGAGTTCCTCCTGCAGAATTCTTCTTAGGGTGAAAATTACGTTGCAAATCAAGTGTAGTAAGACCACCGAATATACAAGATAAAAATAACTCAGAAAATAATCCTGCACACATCAAAGACTTTCAAAACGATCAACCAATTTATTGGTCATAACTTCAGAACGGGAAGGTCGTGTGGAAGCAGGGCCGTCCGAAGGGGGGGGCAACCGGGGCAAGCTGCCCCGGGCGCCGCGGCAGAGGGGGCGCCGTGCCGCGGAAAATCTTTTTGCAATCTTGTAGATTTGCATGAATTGTGAAGGTATGGCATTAATAAATAGGAATACGAATCTGAAAAATGAGGCTGTACCTAGAAATTATTCTTAACATTATACTATGGTATCTCTTGCCCAGAACTTTATGAAAAATTTAAAAAGACCAAATACGTTTTAAAAAGTTCATACCTGCGTGCGAAATATGAATTGTTTGGGAGCAACTGTAAAAATTTTAAATCCCAACAAAAACAAGAAAAAAATACTTATATAATACGTATTTTTGTTTTTAGATTGTGATATTGTGTTCCATTTGCATAAAAGTACTTGTATTTTCCATTGAATTAAAATTAATTGATTGTAATTACTCTTTAATGTTATGAATTATTATTAGCCTTGTTAAAAAGTATTTATACCTGGCGCCAATTCTTGGGGCCCACACCGTCCATAAACCCAATGCTAAAATTAACATTTTAGTCTTATGGACAGCGTGGGCCCCAAGAATTGGCGCCAGTTATACAGTCCTAAATTTACCATAATAAAAATTGCACTGTCACTAAACAAAAAGTAAAAACAAGTTTTTTTCAAATCATTAAAATTTACAATTTTCCTTTAAAACTTTTATAAATTTTTACCAGATTATAAGTTTGTTCAAAAATTAAATTTTACCTCAGAATATATTTACCTAAAAATTATTAATTTGACTCAATAATCTGGACACAAAATAGGTCTGCTTGAAGTTAATTTTTACTGCAAAAACTAACTAGAACTACCCATTTTGCTCCAAAAATTTCAAAAATTTCCGGGGGAGGCCCCCGGACCCCCCTCTTCTTGGGGGTTAACCAATTTCCCCAAACCGCCCGGTGTACCTCCTCCACCGAGAGCATATAATGGAGTACCCTTGGTTAGTTGTCCCGGTTTGACCCTTTGAAAATATGGCAGGCCTAACTATAAGTATCATTAATGAAAATATAGTATGAACTATGAAATAATAACAGTGTCGGTACTATGCAAATTGCGCCAAGTGGGGCCTTGGTTGCGCGCACATTCAATCGTCTGTTGCTATCAAACTTGTCGAGACCAGTGTTGCCAAAAACCGGGTATTTACCCGGTTTTCAGGTATTTTGGAGGCCGTCGGGGATTTGGCGGGGATTAAGAAAAAACCGGGGGTTTTAGACTTGGGCTACTGGGATTTACCCAGCGAGGATATAATAAAATAGAGAAGCTACTCGGAGCGGGAGAGTGAGGCCAGCCGAGCGGCCACAATGTGTCTGTCCAAGATGGCGGCGCCGGCGCCTCCCCAGTCCGAGCGTCTGTAACGTCTGTCACAGATAATTTAAAGAACAATAATTTACAAGTGCAATAATTTAATCGCTTATTTGCAAATTATATGGTCTAATTTTAGTTTATCATGATCATACGTCGTAATAATATTATTTATAATTAAAACATTTGATTTAATGAAACATAACTGTTATTTCTGATAATCTATGGCTATAAAAGGCTAAGCCCAGGCTCACTCATCACATCATTTTTTACTTTTCCCCCCTACACATAGTCTATGTAGAAAGTATTGTTTTCGTCAAAATTTTCGAATTTGAGTTGTTAGTGGATATATTCGTTTTAGTGCTCCCTGAATCCAAAAAACAGTGATTTTCGGCTTGATATCTGTCTGTCTGTGTGTGTGTGGATGTATGTATGTGTGGATGTAAACAAGCTAGAGACGACACCAGTGGTCCGATTTTCATGAAATTTGGCATGTAGGTATCTTTAGGTTTATTTTTCATTTTTTTGAATTTTTGATTTGTAAGGGTATTTACCCCATAAAAACCCATAACAAATGACAAAAATCCAAATTTCTCAAACATGGCTCTAACGATTTTTATAAAAATTTCACAGTTTTTAGTGCTTAAGATGACAAACAAAATGACACCACCGGCATGTCTGTAAAAATTCAGGTTCAGAAGTTATGGGGGTTTAAGTGTTAAGAAATTCATATTTTTTAAATCTCACAAAATCTGCAACTTCTAAGGAAAATATACTTGCAACCATAAAATTTGACTTGAAAAACTAAATAATCTAGTATCTAGTATGAATCATTAGTTTACGTCAACTGGTTGCGGAGATAATTGATATTTTAGTTCTGTGGTAAACGCAGTACGTTGTCCAATGTTATTCTTATGGAAAATATTTAAACACTGATAGCTCCGTTGTTTACAAACCGATTTAGATAAAATTTGGTATGTATTTGTGTGATAATTAATTGTTAAGTTGTTTTATTTCACCATATAATTTCCTGGTATTAAATTACTTTGAGGTAGGAAGTATGTGTCAGTTTCCTGATCCCGTTTATTTATTAAAGCATTTGAATTGGATTATTTAATACCCATAATCATCAATAGTAAAACTTCAAGGATGTTACGAACATAGATATATTTAACCAAAACTAGTTGATTCTTTAGTGAAATGTATTGAACTATTCATTAAAAAATATAATACCAGTACTAATCCCAGAATAAAAACTGAGTTCTCCTTAAAATTAATTTCATTTTCTACATGTTTTAACCTAAGGCAATTTAACAAATTTAGCAAAAACATATATTTATATAAATTCAGCGTAACCCATTATGTACAGTAAATATAAAATAAAAACTAAAATAAAGTTGTCGGGGACAAACACTGCACTATTATGCTCGGCGGGGCGCGCGGCGGCGACGGTAGTGGACGTCAAAGACACTTTTTCCGCGTTATTATATCTCGCTTCCTGATAAAACCAAATACGATAGAAAAAAAAGTTTAAGTAAAAAATTTAATTTGGTTATTTATCTACAACTTTCCCGCAGACAAAACGTCTCTGACCAAAAAATAAAAAACTTTCTCACAGACCAACTTTTTCATGTCTGGTTTTGAACAACACAGCTACAAGTATATAATAAAACATTTGTAAACCGTTTAATACAATTATTGTTCATTTTTAACTATTACTATCGCAGTCCTCAGATTCTGTACTATAATAATGCAAAATTTCAAAAATATTCTTCAACTAATACTATTTATAATGACCGTGTATTTGTGGCGGGACTTGACCACGGACAGAGCTCTCGCACCGGAGATTTCAGGCTGTTGATCGGTCCAAGATGGCGGACTTGGCCCCACTTTTAATGCATTGGGTTAAAGCGCTTGTCTTCTCTATTGTATTATGTCCTCGCTGGATTTACCCAACAACCTGAATATAAAATAAACCGGGTGTTTTGGACGAGCTACAATTGTTGTTTATCTCTAGTTTTTTTAGTTAGTTAGTGTATTTGGTGTGATTTTATTGTTTTCAGTGTTATCAGAAACCGGGTATTTGCCTGTTTTTCGGGTACTTTAAAGGCCCTTTGGGGATTTTGAGAGAATTAAGAAAAATCGGGTAAAACCGGGGGTTTACCCGGCATCCTAAATACATGAAAAATGGTTAAAGCCGGGGATTTTTGAATCATGATTTGCTTTGCAAATATCCATTGTTCATGTGAGATGAGAGATGAGAAAAATAATTTGTTTTCATGATTCTGAGTCTTGAAGTTCTCCAATAGATATATTTTGATATAATAGTGACCAGTTTAGGGATGTAAGGTTTCCCTCCTTACCAAGTAATTTTAAGGAAACTACCAGGTTTTGAGTGTTTTGAAAGTCATTAGGTGGTTTTTTGGGTAATTACCCGGTTTTTGGTACTTGCGGGGATTATTGCCGAAAACCCGGGTAAAAGCGGGAATTTTTTATGCAGTTGGCAGGTAAAATAATGACTAATCCTGTCCTGTCTGGCATCACTAGTCGAGACTTGAGTCGGGATTCAGGACGCGGTAGTGGGTGATGTAGTCATTTGTTACTGTTGTTGTTGCTAGTGACTGTTGTTACAGTAACAGTTAGTTAATCACAGTGATGTAGTTAAGAGTGAGAGGGAATACCTATTTGTAATTCATTTATTCATTTTCTTTTGAAATACATTCTGAACCGATTGATGTTCTTAATTTTTTGCAGTCCTAGAATTACCCTTTAATATACATGTAACTATACTTAACGTAAGCTGTGTAAGTATTGGAGGCAGCGCAAAAAGCTAACATATGCGACTAATGTTGGGAGGGGGGGGCGCCACGACCACGTTTGCCCCGGGCGCCGCCAACCCTAGGGACGGCCCTGTGTGGAAGAACGGAAAAGTGGTAAGAAGATTGGGAAGGAATACTTGGCAAACTGAAGCACAGGTGGGCAACTGTTTAAAAAAACACGCAGACCAGGTGAGAGCCATAAAATCTACAGGGAGTAGCTCCACTCGGCGGGGAGATGAAGTATAGTTCATTAATAAACATATATTCAATTTACATATGTTTGTATCCTTGTTTACGTTGAATTATTATTATTGTTTACTTCTTCTAAAATAAATGTATGTGTGATTAATTTTGTTGTTTGTCCAATGTCTAATACACTTTATGTTACAAATTGTTTTCTTTTATAAAGTATTTTTATGTTGTATGATCAGTGGCGATATTTGTTTTAAGTTCAAATAAAGTTGAAATACACTAAAGCTAAAAATGCATAAAAAATAGTTTGTGAATTCGACCTTGCGGTCTGTAAAAAAATAGGTGGCGGTCCGGATCCGGACCGCGGTCCACCATTTGGGGACCACTGCTGTACACTATATATTTTAATCCTTTCCAGGCTTTGGATATATCCATCGCATTTAATTTATGTTCAGGGCTAGGACCATTTGTATGAAAAATTTCTTTTCCACAATAAAAACAGATATATTAATCAAAATATTACCAAATAATATTATCACATATATTATGGAAACAAACATCATACTGCCACAACAAAGGGTAATTTATTAGTTTTGCAGTTAAAAATATCGTTTTGTATCTAAATAGTGCATGGATAGCAAGAAACCTTCACTTTGAGTGAATTTCAGTGAATGTTTGATGACAGTCTTGTTACGTGATTTAAATGAAAATGACTTAATCCAAAAATACTCTACTATTTGAAGACAAAATCCTAAAACAAAATTAGTAAATGAAATTCTTTTAATTACTAAGCAAGTAATTGAACTTGATTTGAAGAGAGTTCTCCACATTTATTATAAAAATTAACTGTCAGAAATAAAATTACACTTTATGTCGTGAACTTTGGCTTCAAATCAACCACCAGTTAATTTAGTACAAGAAGGGTTAATGGAAGTTTAGCAAAAATTAGTGACAAGGTCTCTGGCTGAAAAATCCCAAGGTTATACAGTATGTTATTGACGTAAATAATCTTATTAAAAAAATTTCTATCAATTAATACAGGCAAGTGTCACTTTATTGCTTTACTAATGTGACAATGTTTAGGTGGCAAAGGTGATGAAGATTAACATGACAGGTTTAGGCCTATACAATTGAATTGATTTTACAAGTTAATCTATTCTTAACAGAACATTAAAAAAATGTTATTCTTTTTTACAATAAAATTTATTTCAAAAGCATTAAATTGAGCTGAACAGTATTTTACATGCACTTTGGGGCATTTCGTGTTGTAATTGTTCCTACTGTATTTACAAATAAAGAACTCGTAATACCCAACCTACAGGTTTTTAACCCTTTTAAGGCCAGCAATAATTATGTGGTACTTGCGAAAAAGGCCAAGCCATTTCTCATGTGCGGTGCATAGTTTTAGTTAAAGCGCTATAATTTGCACAATTTTTATCAGATTAGATGCTCATAATTCTTTTTTTTTATTGTTCCTAAATGGGCTTTAAAATGCACTAAAATGTATTATGGAATTATAAAAAAATTGCTTTACAAATATATGTAGGAAAATTTTAACTAGCTAATTTATATTTATCCACTTTGACCGCACATAAAAATATATATAAAGTTTTACATCCAAAAACCATTCATTACTATAAAGTAAAACTTTATTACAGCTAACATGCCAATTTTGAAGAACCTCGCTTAATTTATAACAGAACTACGACGGATAATGTAAATATTGACACTAAGCTGTTTTGGGCCTAAAAGGCAGAAACCATGTTATTTGCATACGGAAGGGTGATTTTGCTTACAGGCTATTTATCTCAACTTCTTTTGCTCATTCTTCATTGAAAACACAAGTCAAACACACACAACTCATTAAATAAATTATATTTGGTCGGTAAAAACAATAACCTTATCACATAACCAACAAAACACGAAAATTAAACAACAACAAACTGATCACATAGCCAGCAGACGATTATAGCATGAAAATCTATACAGACAACAAGGAAATTTAGGCTAAAACGGCAGTATTTGCTTTTATTCATGAAGCCCATACGTCCCTCTACATGGGAATATCAAGTTTTGTGGAGTTTGGAAAACACAACCAGCCAGTAAATAGGGAAAAGTGGACGGGTGCCTATTACGGCCGTCGGCCGCAAATGCAGCTTTTGCCACGGGGGCCTATTATGGCTGCCAGCCTTGAACGTAGTTTTTGCCGCGGGGGTTTTTGCCTAGTACAGATGTTGGCCTTAAAAGGGTTAAGAGCAAAGAATTGCATTGTAACTAAAAATAGTTTTAGATAATATAATTCATATTATTTTATGTTAAAAAATATATAAGCAATTATTTTTATTATTTACATTTTAAATTAGAATAAATTAATTTAGAGAGACACCATGCTCATACCCAAGATGAGATAAAGTTGTTTCTCAAGTTGTTGACTCTATTTCTATTGCTATTTTTAATAGTCCCTTTCTCTGAATAAAAATTGGGATCCATGCATTTGACCGATTCGGCGTTTGACTAACTGGGCCGACTGGGGTTCCCCATCACGGCGTGATCTCTCGCCCTTCGACGCTACTACAGAGCGTTCACGGTGACGCAGCGCTTGACCAATCAGAGCACACCGCTCGACACTATAGTCGAACGTCGAACGCTATTGGTTGTTGTTTATTTCATTCATTCATCACCATACAGACGATAAACTCACTCACTCACGACGTTGCTGTTGCCAACTCGATGCCAGAATAGAATTGACACGATGGAAACCTTCGATTCGGCTTACATAAATCCAAGTTTATTTGTAATAAAATGTTATTTTTCGTAATCCAAGTTTTTGTTTAGTAAAATATGTTAAAATTCGGAGAATCGTCAGAAAAGACAGCTAATTATTGAAATAATCGGCGTATCTATAAACTTATAATTCTGGTATTTTGCATCTTGCTGTATAGTAGTTCTGTTTAAATATGCATCCCCGAGACGTCTTAAGTCTCGGTCTTAAAGGCATTTGTAGGCACTCTGAACCATAATAAGCCATGTAGACTTTGGTTTTGAGGAATTAACTTAATGAATGTCTTAATACTAACCGCTTAAACCATAACATTTTCATTCAGAAAATACAATAATTATTAGTCATGAATCTGATGAGGTTTGCACACCTACTGCTGTTCAGTCTATAAGTCTCCCATGTGCCTTGCCGGACATCATAGCGATCCACAAGTCTCCCGTGTGCCCCGCCGGCCGGAGCCTGTCTGACAGCTGTGATCAAACGGCGTCTATGGAGCTAGCCGTCCCTACGTGATGGGGAACCCAGTTGGTCAAATGCCGAGTTGGTCATTTGTCTTGTCCCCTAAAAATTCATATCATGACCGATTTTTATGTATAAGATATGAGCCTACACATGCAATAGGGATCCAAACCACTGCATAGTCAAACTGAGAAAAACAAGGTTTCTACTTCATTATTAATTCCTGTCTAATTTTAACGTTATAAATTTGCATTGTATGTATAAAAGTGACTCTCCTCTGTTTATAAATTATAGGTTTAATATCATAGTCCATATATTCCCTTTGTTATTAATTGTTTTGTGGCTTGGATCCTTTTTGAATAAAGACGTTTAGGGCAATGTATACATTGTTTAGAGGGTCCAAGCCACAGGTGTTGTGTTGTGTCATTTTTCAGGTGATTTTGCAAACAAGATCCAGTCAACTGAAACCAAAAAACAAGAAACAAGCTACAAATACAAAAAAATAAGTTACAAACAAACTCAATAATCTTCTTATGTCATTCACTAGTTATTTGTAATTTACTCTTGTCCTTGTAATTGTAAGTAATAACTAGGTAATCTCTCATAGAACAAGCCATTGGATCCTTATTGCTAAATCTGAAAGTATCTTTACAGATATGTGGGTTGGTTCCAAGCAAGATTTTACTGCTTAAATAAGCTAATTTTGGTCAGATCTTTTTTGCATGAAATAAATCAATGTTTCTTTTATTTGGAAGTTACCAAAACACAACATTTTAATATTTGTGGGTTGGATCCCTATTGCATATGTAGGCTCATATCAAAATCACCCACGCTTATTCATAGTAGAGATGTGAACAATTAATTAATTCTAGCTTCGGTCTAGTATTTTAAAACTTTGACATAAGACTTTAAATATACTTTGATATTTGATAAATTAAAAGTAATTTACATGATAATCGATCACTCAAAGTTGCCACAGACTGGACAGATTGCAGAGCTGCACAAGGAAGTGGAGAGCAGCAGAAGAATTCCTGCTTGCATGTTGTTTTAACAGCACTTCTCCGCTTCCTAGTGTGCAAAATATTTTCTCCATCATCGCTTACCCCACACCTTCCTTGTGCAGTTCTTTGATACCACTTTATGTCTAGTTTGTGCTAACTTGAAAGGGAGTTCCAACAAAATAGTCATTACTGATAAAAACAATAATAAAAACCTCACCAAAAACGTACACTCCCTTACCGATTCTCTTATTTACTCATTATTCATTGTACAATATTAAAGAGACAAAACCTATCAAAATTATGGATTAACAGTTGTAAAAACCCAGTTATCATCTACAGTAAAATACCAGCTATCCTAAATGTTTAGAAATAGTAAATAAATTACCAAATTATCGATCCACACTCTTAAAAAATCCACATATTTACAATAAAACTTGGTAATTACCTTGAAAAATTATGTCGATCATGAAAAAAGATGGTGGTAAATTTATCTTTCAAAGTTAAAGTTTAATAAATTAAATTAACCTCACAGGGTTCTTGAATTGTATTTTTTAATATGATGGAACAAACATTCTCACTAGAGTCGGCCCAGAGAGCCAAGCCAGGGCCAGCTGACGGAGCCGACGAACCACGGCGCGACCGCGGAGAACATGATGCCGCTGAAGATGCCAGTGCAGAGCGACGCGGCCGCGAACATGCCGGCCGTCGCCGCGTGCTCCGCGTCCACCGTCCTGCCACACAGAGCAAACCAAGAAATGAAATATCTCTTTATTGTCACAAAACATCTCTTATGTCCAGCGCAACTGGTGAAACAGGTGACATTGTCATAATCTTAGCATAAAAAATAATACACAACATAATAATAATAACGAAACTAGCAAAGATTAAAATACAGAACTTACAATGGTATAATTTTACTAATCCGAATTATCAGTAAGATATTCTGAAATTGAATAGTAATTTTTTTCAAAGAGATAGGCTTTTAAACTTTTTTTAAAAATGTTTCTATTTTATTAATATTTTGAAAATTAGCAGTCAGACTGTTGTAAAGTCTAAGACTCATATAGTAAGGTAACCTTTCAAACAGACAGAGGCGATGTCTTGGGTACTGTAATTGATCTTTGAAACGTGTTTTGTATTGATGATCAAATTGCTTTTCAATGTAGTACTAATAGTTATTTTTTAAAGAAACCAAAACTTTGAAAATGTAAAATGAAGGTAATGATAATATTTCATACCTCTCAAATAACGGTTTGCATGAGGTTCTTTTCAGTAAAAAAGATAAAATTCTAAAAAATTTTTTGAATTTCAAAAATTTGTAGGCATATGGGATTGTTCATTTAAAAACGAACCATGAGCTTTGTTTTTAAATCAATTATATTTCTCAAAACATACATTTGGAAGCAAGCAGTGTTTAATTTCTTAATTACCCCATCAATATCTGGTTTCCATGTCAAATTTTGATCAATATTTAAACCCAAAAATTTAGTTTGCTCAACAAAAGATAAAATATCATTATCATAAATCAATTCAAAAGTTACACTTTGCCTACTGTGAAGGGTTTGAAATTTCATAATTTGAGTTTTTGTATTATTTAATTTTAATCCATTTGCTGTAAACCAATTAGATAGCTGTAAAAATGAAAGATCAAGTTCTATTTTCAAACAGTTGGGATTTTTTGCTTTAACTATTGCAGTAGTGTCATCGGCATATGAAATGAGGTTAGCTGAAACATTTTTGGGTACGTCATTAAAGAAAATTAAAAATAGCAAAGGTCCCAAAATTGATCCTAGTGGGACCCCAGATTCAATTTCTAGCCACCCTGAGATAAATTTTGTGCCACTTTTCTTAATAATTAACACTTTGGGTGCGGCACCGAAATGAGCAAAACCATCCCCAGGGCCTGAAATTTTTTTTTGCATTATATCTTACCTTATGTATCCAGAAGCCAGGATCATGGTCGCAAACTGCGTTTCCAGGCGTTTTTTTTTTTTTAATGGCGTCCAAAATCGTCAGTCTCCAGAGACCGGGCCGGCCCGCGGGAAGGGGTCCGTAGGCACCGTGACGTAATTTCCCCACTTTTAGCCTCACAAACACACGGTTTTCACACAAAAAAAAATTTTAAATGGCATAATAACTAATATTTACTGTATTTACAGCCTCAAACTCCCTCCCAACCAATGTTTATTTCATTTACAGGGCATCGTGGAACTGTTCAAAACAGTTACCAAAACACAAACACGGTTTGTCCGTACCTCACCAAAACGTCACAAAAAATAAAATAATAAATTATAAAACGTCATATAACTCGCAAAAATACGATAGTAATAAGTCAAAACACGCAATAAGTAAGTAATAGAAAAAAGGTCTCTGGAGACCGGGTCAGGCCCGTGGGAACGACGTGCGACGTGCAAAGAGTGTAGGGCAGGTTGCTATGGTAACACACACGACAACAACTCCGAGCTTCTCCACAAGGTCACAGCACTGTGGCTGATTCATTCCACCGAGTGCGGGGGAGACTCGCGAGACCGGCCAGGCCGGCGCGCGCTTCCAGCCACCGGTCTCCGGAGACCGGGCTGCAACCAAAGTGTTAATTGTTCTCTGCTGCTTATTTTTTATAAATGAGAGTATCCAAGACAGTGCCAAATCAGAAAATTTGTTTTCTAAGGAAGAGCCAAGGGCTTGGTAGGTTTTAAGTGAGGAAAGGGATAGACGTTCAGCTAGCTTACCTGAGAAATAATGTTCATGGTAGCAGCACATAGAAACACTAAAGGAGACACATTTATCACTAATATTTCGTCCTTATGGAGGACTTCTTCAGAGTGAAGAGAGAATGGCTGTTGAGTTCAAATTTCAACTGTATACTGTCACTGTTGCCAACTGTGATCACTTAAATACTCAAAATAAATGTCTTAATCAGGCTGCTACCATGAACATTATTTCTCAGGTAAGCTAGCTGAAAGTCTATCCCTTTCCTCACTTAAAACCAAATCAGAAAATTTGTAATATTGAAGTTTGCTCAATAAGACATCATAATTAACCGAATCAAAAGCCTTGGATAGATCGCAGAACACAGCTGCCAAGTTTTTTGTATGTTTTTAACTCACATTAATATTTGTAAATCGAGCAAGTTTTTATAGTTTGTTAACACATTGACCCCACTGCCCGCCTCACTTCTCATTGTTTCGTGCGAGCTTAGCGGTTGTCAGATGGGATCTGTCGCTTCTGCGCCGTAGATCTCACCATTTCGTTCTGTGTTCCCCGCGTCTTACTCCATTGACTCGTTTGGTTTCTGCGATCATTTTATTGTTATACTAGCAGTTGCCCGTGGCTTTGCTCACAGTAAAAACTGTAATTCCGATGCCTAAATGAAGATAGTGCCACATTCTGAGTTTATGATTTAACAGATAAGGAACAATAACTAATGATGACTTTAATGTAACTAACTAAAGTAAATTTATTTTTTTTAAGTACACATCACCTAAAAATCAATAAAACCATAAAACCGTTATGAAAAGAACCAAATTATAAATCAGCTGTAAAAACGTATCTAAATGTGAAGCTTGAACCATCTGCTTGATTGAATGAATATTGAGAAATTAAAGAAATTAAAAGAAATCATCCATTACAATTATATATGAAAATTTCAAAACTTCAACCCCAACAAAAACCCCTTAAAATTTCGAATTTGGAAAAAACAGTTCTTAAAGCGAATGCTTACGCCCTTAATAGAATAACTATGCAAAGTTTCAAGGTTCTAAATCAAGTAGTTTGGGCTGTCGATTGTAGGTCAGTGGAATTAGACAAATATAAAGTAGAGATAAACTTTCATCAACTAGAAAGATATTTTAGGAATCCGCTAAGTACGCAGGTCCGCTGCAACGGGAATATTTCTATTGCTGCCCCCCCTCCGAAACGTTTTTCTATTTGTCCTCCCTATTACATGCGAGCAGATTCAGCGCCCCGCTGACAAAGCCCCCATGGGTTCCACTACCCTGAGAAGGCCCAATATCATCGAATCTGCTCGCATGAACAGAAGAGAGTAGCCTTTAGGCAGGAAAATAAATATCCCCATCGCAGCAGACCTTGCGTACTTAGCGAATCCTAAAGCAAATTTCTATTTCATGAAAAAATATGTACGTAGAACATAGAACATGCCTTGATTTCTGTAAAAGTTTTTTAGGGTCTATCTTTAACAAAAAAAGGCAAAGCTATCCGCTGGTGAGGGCGAAGTCGACCCCGACGCCCCAGTAGACCCAGTCATTGGCGATGAGGGTGGGGAACAGTTACCTGGGGCAGTACATCATGCAGACCGAGCTGAAGTAGCCACTGGTGAGGGCAAAGACGACTGCGACGCCCCAGTAGACCCAGTCATTGGCGATGAGGATAGGGAACACTTACCTGGGGCAGTACATCATGCAGACCGAGCTGAAGTAGCCACTGGTGAGGGCAAAGACGACTGCGACGCCCCAGTAGACCCAGTCATTGGCGATGAGGATAGGGAACACCCGCTCCACGTGCCACGGGTGGTAGTTGAACACCAGGAACAGAGGGATGAAGAGCACTCTCAGCACCACCGGCACCACCACCACCCTGGGATTGGGCTGCGACCACAGTTATCAAGGTTAACCCAGGGAGAGGATTACAATAGTTCTATAAAAAAATATAGCATTTATTTTTATTGATTTCTCGATAGATCATTGATATATCACTGTAGCAGGACAAATGTTGCTAAATAAAATCACTCGACACAACATTTTCCATGTTGTGGTGACATCACATCCACGACTCGCATCCAGCTTCTGGAAGTATTTCACTGACTCATCTGTCGTTATACAATAGTGTGAACACTAAGAAATTATTGAGTTTTTTTTACTCAATAATAAACTTTTGTTATGAAAGTAAATTACTTATACACTAGAAAAATGGGAGAAGTATCAGAACTCGATGAACTAATGTCCATTACATAAATTCGCACCCCAGAAAACACACACAAAAGAACACACACATGCACACTGCCAGAAAACAGTTTTTCAATGTTTTCACTTTTGCCCTTAACCATATTTAATAATTCTGAATGATCATACACGGAATAAAAACAGTCTAAAATCATGTACTCAGATAAATAAAACACACGATAAAATTACTAACTCACATTGCGCAGGAAACTGACACTCCCAAAGTATCAGACAGCGTATAGTCCGTCCCCACCAAGAGTTGGGACCCTATTTTTGAAATGGGTGAGTTGGCCTGATTTCACCAAACATCAGTTAAGAGTCGGTTAATAATCCGTTTGTTAAAGATAGGAAAATAGTATTAAACAGTTAGTTATTCCTAACTAACTGAATGAATTCAGCCCCCCAATATCCGAGTTTATACTTTGAATAGGCATTTATACTTAAAAAATTAAAAATTCAAAATTTTAACGTAGGTATTATATACATTGAGCACCAATTCAACCATTTTTACTCACCAAGTAATAGGCCGTTGAGTAAAAACGTGTGAGTTGACAGGAAACAAACAATAGTAATCATGGAAAGCCTTTCCAATTAGGTTATGTTTACTCTTTGATACTACATATTTGATTGCGTTTGGATAGCCTTCCAAATATTTATAAAATGAATACAGCTAAATTGACCTATAAATACACCAAGATAGTTTAGTTAAAGCTATAAAAAATTAGGTAATACCTTAAAATTGTTCAATGTTTACATTTGGCTTTCTAGTTTGACAGATGTATCGTCTGAAACGTTGACAACCCATATGGTGGTTTAAACAATGCTACCATCAGCTTACAGGTGACTTGACCAGTGACTCACAACTCAATTCTCAACCGTTTCAAAAATAGGGTCCCTGAGCTCACACGGAAGCATTACAGTGGCAGGTGCACTGTGACTCTGTTTGTTCTGAGCAATGTTTGGGTGAGCCGGATTCGCTCTGATTCTGCGATACTCAACCTTAAGCCATGAGAAACCTTTCAACCTGAAATACAACATCCAGTACCTTAACAAACCATATTGACCTGAAATTTCAGGTAACAAAAGCCCCTTGATTACTGTTATTATGAATAATTATTGTTGTTATTTTAACAGCAATTTTTGGTATTTTTATTATTTAAAATCCTTACCCAAGACACGAAGGTAGCAATCAAGCTCCCAATACATGCGCAAAGGTTGAATGTGAGGAAACAGGTGATGTGGGTGAAGTACTCTTTTCCTATTATGAAATTACTGTCCACTCGTTTGATATCTAAAACAAATAATTACAATAATCAGTTTGAGGTTAGTCTTGTTTGGAAAGGGCTTTTTGCCTAATTAGGTGGGAAATTATGGACAGGATAAGCAGGCTTACCTTTGAAAATGTAGGCATCCCAGATAGAACACATAATGCACACACAAAATATACAATATTTTGAGGCCACTGGCTTCTTTATCAACTTGAAGGAGAAAGGAGAGAAAGTTGAGATTTTAAATATTACTGGTCACTGGTACAGGTGTACCAACACACATGTCTTTAAAAGTCACAGGAAAATTAAAAACATATTAGTCCTTATGTATAATCACTTAAATTTACAGTTCACTTCACTAATTAAAATATTTACATATATACAATGTCTGAGCCTGCTTGAGGGTAAAGGTAAGGTAGGGAATGGTTTATCTTAGGTTCAGGTTTGGGGGATCTCTTGATTTGGTGAACCACTGATATGAAAGCTCCCATCTTCTGAGCTGTGATGAATTGCAGCTGGGTGGGAAGGATCTAATAGCTTTTGAGTTGAAGCAACTATTGAGATCAGGTATTTGATGACTGGCAGCATGGATGGGTATGGGTTTTTCAGGATGGTTGACTTTTATATCATTCCTGTGATTGTTAAATCTGGTTCTGAGGTTTGTCAAGGTTCCCACTCAAACTGAATTTAAAAATTCACGGCTCTTTCACGGTTTTTAAGGTCCGAAAATTATGAAATTTATGGTCTAAATATAGGAAAAATTTTGCCGCCCGCACAGTTCCACACAGAATAACAGGGTGGGGGAGAGGGGTAGCGAGGGAAAACTCGGCAGACGCATAGCGCTGGCGGCGGCGGCGCCAGCACAACGGAGAAGTAATTTCTATACCAATATAATTAAACTGTGTAATATTTTAGGTAAAACAAACTATACTTGAGGGAAAAATAATTTTAAATACAATGCAATTAAATAAATCAAACTATTTCACAAAATACAATGTGATTTTAACATTATTGATTACTGAAGAGAACAGAAAACTTTGTACTGGCGATTGCGGAATACGCACGCAACATAAATATTTTTTAATTTTTAACGCCATCCTCTCTTCCTTCCTTCCTTTCTTTCTTCCTGTCTTTCTGCTTTCTATCCGCCCACACAATGCGCAGAGTCCAGTGCGCACTGTCACACTGTATGTCATGACGACATGACAGCAACCGTGTGTCGTCATAGCAACGAGCCAATCACGCACTGCGTTTTAAGACAACAAACAGCCGTGGTAATGAAAGACAATATGACAGTCTACGCTTGCGTATGTTGCCAACCTTTCGATGAATATTTGATAGTTCATTTATTGCATCTTGACCGAGTTGAAGTTTGTGATTATCAACTCTCTAATCATCGAAAACTCGAAATATGATCTATATAACACGTATTAAAATAATGTCGTGTTTGTTTAAAAATTAATTGCAAGTTATTAAATATACTTCAATTGCATTTTTTTGTCAAATAGTTTTTTTGCGAAAGTTGAAAGTAAAAACGTGTTTAAAAATAATTCTTGTTACCAGTTTTGGACACCGGTTAGGCGCGCCGCCTGGTTAATACGCCTCCGGATAATCGTTGTTCTACTGTCCGTAAATGTTAGTTGATGGCACAACGTTGGTCGCCTGCAGCCATGTTTTCCAGCGGCCGAAGATAGGGCCTTGATGTTGTCATTGAAACAGTGCAATGGGTAGTGAGTGATAAGTAGAGGTCTGCGGGTACCTGAAAATTCGGGTGGCTTCGGGTAATTACGTGAACCCGAGAGGTCGAGCGGGTTCGACACGTTTCAGGCTTAATTCGGGCGGGTTTTTATTACACGTCGGATCGGGCGGGTACCTACTAACCGAAAGCAATCGGGTTGACGATACCCGACACACTACCCTAAAGAAACCCGAAACTTTAAAAATGTTCAACAATAAATAATTCGCGACAAGCTTCTGATTTACAGCGTCCATGCAATATTATAACGAGACGAACAAAGACGGTCGCGATCGCGATGTCAAACTTCGAAGCGATCTTCACTATACGTCTCAGTCAGACAACCAGCCATTCCCTTGCCGACTCAAAATTATCGTACGCTTACTGCTTAATATCGTATCCTCGTATAACAACTTAAAGGACCGTTGCTCCTTTTGACGCAATGAAATAGTCGTACAAACACTAAACAACTTTGAATAAGGTTGAATTTCTAGCCGAGCTTATGATACGAGAAGTCTTATCGAGAAGATAATCTTTGTGATCTATTTTTGGACACGTTAAACCAGAAGAGCGTGTCCTTCCCACGAAAAACGTACACAAACAATAATCCTGAGTGATAAGGAAAGGGCGTTGACAGGTGAAAAAATATTATCTCCAATCAGATGGAATTCAGAGTTTCTGCTATATTTAGTTGACCTTAAGGAACGAAAAAATATAGATCAGTCTATTGATTGATCATAGAATTTCTCTTGAATGGCAAGAGATAAAAATTTCATTTTTGTCTCAATTGATTTACAAAAAATTAGACAAAAAATATTAGCCCTCATATGTTGTTGTAGGACAAGTCGTTTGGATTTTCGCATTTCGTAGTCAGGAACCTTTATCTCCTAATTATCTCGAACGGACGGACGGACGCACGCACGTACAAATGCACGCACACAGATAACAGTGGACTGGCGGACAGACTTAATTGATGAGGAAGCAAAGTGAAGATGATTTTACTATTTTACAACAAACAAACAAGACCAATATTTGTGGCGAATTAGTTCAGACTTATACTCAGAAATGAGTACTCGGTGTACCAACCCAAAGGCATATAGAAACCAAAATATGCAACAAAGACGTTCGTTCTGGCGTCATTTTTAAAGAGTTTATTTATTGTCACAAACATCTTGAACGATGATACAAAAAACAGAAAATGATTAGAAACAAGCAGCGGAGACATCGATGCATAATCGGTATTTGAAAACCGATGAATCGTACAATGGAAGGAATGAAAAGAATAAGAAAACAAATTAATTAAAGAAGAAAGAAATTCATGTATTTATTTGCCGCGCAAAGGTAAACTAATGAGCGTCCGCCTTCAGCTATCTATTCTTCTCTCTCTTCACCTTTCCATCCTTCCATCCCCCCTCTAAGGCAACCGATCGCCTTCCGCCATTACCTCCCCAGTCTCCACCCCTCCTTCCACAGCCACAGTGGAATCTCAATCTCAGTTTAGCAGGCCCTACCGTCTAGCCCTGCACGTACAATCTACGTCTTAAAGTACACAATTGCTGTCTTCGTCTTGGGACTGTGAATCATTGTAATGTCTCTAATAAATTTATACATATATTTCTCTATAATTTAATAAAAATACCCCCGTCGCAGCAAACCTGCGAAGTCCTGAAAGTCCAAGAGACTACGATTTATCTTCGTGTTACGTATAGTTCGTCGTAGACATAGTTCGAGGTATAGAGGTAAACTAAATGAAAATTCGTGATACAAAGGTAAAGAATAATGTAGTTTATACCCTACATCTTCGACAAATACCAGCTTTTAACTTAGGTATTTAACTATTATATACCAATGAAAAATACAGTATTTATAATACGAGTATAACCTGTAAAACTAAAAAATACCCCCGTTGCAGCAGACCTGCATACTCAGCGAATTTCAAATGCAAAACAATATATTTTAACCTAACATAGCGAGATTTGACATGTTTTTGTAAGCTCCATAAGATTAACATGGGGAATGAGTATGCAGGTATGTTTAAACTGGTTGGTTTTAATTCAATATTCAGTAGATCTGAACTAGAAGAAGCCATTTACCAAGTTTTATCAAGATATGTTGAGAAATAAGCGAGATATAGAATTTTACTTATTTCCCATAAGGTTAACATTGGGACAACGTACTGTGTTTACCATATTCAATATCTCGGTAGCCAATGGACATAGAGCAATGATTCAACATACTAAATTGTTTGTTTTTTGAGCTGAATTCAAAGGTGCCCGCAAAAATAAATTTTTTTTTCTATGAAAAAAATTCAAAAAACCCATTTTGGGGGGGGGGTTTATCCCCCTTTACCCCCCCTTCCGGTGGTCCGATCGGGCTGGTTCACGAACTCGTCCAATTGATTACCACTTTACATGTCCATACCAAATTTCATAAAGATCCATTTTTGCGGCCGCTATCGTGCTAACAGACACATAGATATATATATATAGATATGTTACAATTATCACAATGAAGGGCTACTTTTATTATTAAAAATATAAAGATAAACAAATAAAAGAAAAAAAATTTTTTAAAAGGGTACTCAGTTTATCTTTATATTTTTAATATATATATATATATATATATATATATATATATATAGATATATATATATAGATATATATATATATATATAAATTCAAACGAATAGTGTTTTTTGCTTATGGGGGCCCCAAAACGAAAAGGTATAGTGGTCCCGAGCTTAAGTCTTACCATGAGACCTACGGTAATAGCTTTTTCCCTATAGGGGAAATTCGCTAAAAACATAAGATAATAATAATTCTGATTAAAAAGTCAGTAATCTTCCTCTGCTTAAACATGTAAAAACAATTACTACAGTATCGATCATAAATTTTATTAAACAATAATATAAAGAAACTTTACGGCATCCCCTGCAGCTACAAAATAAACTTATAACTTTCAATATTACTGTGTTAATAAATAATACTTACAGTACGGTATACAAAATAAAAAACGTGTGAAATAAAATAGAGGAAACAGTTCAGAACGCTTCGTATTACAGAGGTCCATTCTGAAAACTTCGTAGTATGGAGGTAAACTTTGAGTTATGGAGGTAAAACGTGAATCGAATTCGTCTTATCTAATGAACTTCGTGATATAGAGGTTATTTTTGTGTCCCTTCGAGTTATAGAGGTTAAATATACCCGGAAAATTAGTTCGTGTTATGAAAATTAGTTCGTGTTATGTATAGTAATTTCTTCGTGTTAGACAGGTTTTTCCAAGGGGATTAAAAATAATTCGTGATATCGAGGATTTCGTGATATCAAGGTTCGTGTTAGCGAGAGTCGACTGTATTATAATTATATATTAAAATATTATATTATAGCTAGTTTTACAAAGCCTTTGTAAAAAAAATTGGCAAATGACTTAGATGAAAAAACACAAAGATTTCATATAATGAAGTAGGCAAGAATGTTTATTAAATAATTTAAAATTTTTTTTAAATTACATTAAGATAAAATTGTTTAAAAAACCAAAATTCTATTAATTACATTGATAAACTGAGAAATTACTCAAAGCGACTCGCTGAAAACCTCAGTAGAGAGTGAATAGGAAATTGGCTAAACCAACATCCAGCTGCCCTGGTACTAAAAACACAGGAAAAAATGCGAAGTGGCAATATCTCGGAGATCAATGGACTTAGAGAAATGATTGAAAATACCAAATTGTTTGTTTTTTCAAGCTAAATCCAATGGTGCAAACAATAATTTGATAAATATAATTTTTCAATTTGAAAAACTCAAAAAACCCATTTTTGGGGGGTAAAATGGAGCCTTTACCCCACTTTGGATATGTCGATCTGGCTGTTACGAACTCGTCCAAGAGAATCTAGTTTTACATGTCTGTGCCAAATTTTGTTACGATCGAAGGATATTTACGAGAGTTATCGTGCTTACAGACACTCAAAAAATGAAAATTCTATTTCCCATATAAGCCCATGTTAAATTTTTAAACATATCGTGATTTTTGCAGGTAAAAATGCGTTTTAAAAATAAACTCACTTTATATCCAGAAAGTACACATAAAAAGCTGTCAATTAATATAAATATTAATATGATTGCTGAGGTTACCCTGAACGGATATTTTTTGTCCATTCTGTTCTGTTAAAACGACAGTAATAGCTTATTTCTAAGGAAATTCGCTAATAACTAGAGACCAATGGACCTAGAGCAATGATTGAAGCTACCAAACTGTTTGTTTTTTCGAGCTAAATCCAAAGGTGAAAGCTATAATTTTATAACTTTGATTTTTCAATTTGAAAATCTCAAAAAACCCATTTTTTGGTTGGCAAAAAGGGGCCTTCCAGAGGGATTTTCGCTTATATCTCGGAGACCAATGGACTTAGAGATGTGATTGAAAATACCAAATTGTTTGTTTTTTCGAGCTAAATCCAATGGTGCAAACAATAGTTTGATAAATATAATTTTGCAATTTGAAAAACTCAAAAACCCCATTTTTGGGGGGTAAAATGGAGCCTCTACCCCACTTTGGATATGTCGATCTGGCTGGTTTACGAACTCGTCCAAGAGAATCTAGTTTTACATGTCTGTACCAAATTTTGTTACGATCGAAGGATATTTACGAGAGTTATCGTGCTTACAGACACTCAAAAAATGAAAATTCTACTTCCCATACAAGCCCATGTTAAGTTTTTAAACAAATCGTGATTTTTTTCAGGTAAAAAAGCGTTTTAACAATAAACTCACTTCATATCCAGAAAGTACACATAAAAATCTGTCAATTAATATAAATATTAATATGATTGCTAAGGTTACCCTGAACGGATATTTTTTGTCCATTCTGTTCTGTTAAAATGACGGTAATAGCTTATTTCTAAGGAAATTCGCTGATAACTTAGAGACCAATGGACCTAGAACAATGATTGAAGCTACCAAATTGTTTGTTTTTTCGAGCTAAATCCAAAGGTGAAAGCTATGATTTGATAACTTTGATTTTTCAATTTGAAAATCTCAAAAACCCATTTTTTGGTTGGCAAAAAGGGGCCTTCCAGGGGGATTTTCGCTTATATCTAGGAGACCAATGGACTTAGAGAAGTGATTGAAAATAACGAATTGTTTGTTTTTTCAAGCTAAATCCAATGGTGCAAACAATAATTTGATAAATATAATTTTTCAATTTGAAAAACTCAAAAAACCCATTTTTGGGGGGTAAAATGGAGCCTTTACCCCACTTTGGATGTGTCGATCTGGCTGGTTTACGAACTCGTCCAAGAGAATCTAGTTTTACACGTCTGTACCAAATTTTGTTACGATCGAAGGATATTTACGAGAGTTATCGTGCTTACAGACACTCAAAAAATGAAAATTCTATTTCCCATATAAGCCCATGTTAAATTTTTACACAAATCGTGATTTTTTCAGGTAAAAATGCGTTTTAACAATAAACTCACTTCATATCCAGAAAGTACACATAAAAATCTGTCAATTAATATAAATATTAATATGATTGCTGAGGTTACCCTGAACGGATATTTTTTGTCCATTCTGTTCTGTTAAAACGACGATAATAGCTTATTTCTAAGGAAATTCGCTAATATTGGCTATTTTAAAATTGGCTGATTTTAAAGGTCTGATGACGAAATTCACGGCTCTTTCCAGGTTTTTTCATGGTTTGCCAAATTCACGGCTTATTCACGGTTTTTACGGTTTCACGGTTGAGTGGGAATTCTGTTGTAGTAGTTAGGCGAATATATTGGGCTGGACAGTGGGTACACTGGAGTTGATAAATTAAATTTTTTGTTGAGCATGAGTTCTGTCCTTCGATTTTGTAGGTTTCTTGAGTGGCTGAGCTTGTGAATGTTGTGCTAGGCTTGTTTATTTCACATGTTTTGCATCTGGGCTGGTCACAGGGGTAGGATCCTTCAGTTATTTTGGGTTTGGTTTCGGTGGTATAATCCATTAATTTAGGGTGTACAAGGATTTTTTTCAGGTTGGAGGTTTGTCTGAAAACTGTGGTTGTTGGTTTTTGAAGGAAGTCTTTTGTATGGGGGGAGGCTTTGAGAATTTTAAAGCCATCCTTAAGTATTGAGTTAAGTGACTGGAGGCCATGGTGATATGTGGTTATCAGTGATGGAGCTTGGGGAGAGTCGGTTATTTTAGTAGGCCGAGAATCAGATGGGGCCAAGCGGATTTGGTTTTCCACCAATTTTGTGGGGTAGCCTCGCTTGGAGAGAGCATTTTTCATTGTTTCGTTGAACTTTCGCAGCTCTTCATCAGTGGAACAGATACGTTTAGCCCTGATGGCTTGGCTGAATGGTATGGATCTTTTGGTGTTTATAGGGTGGGAGCTATTGAAATGTAGATATTGCAGATGGTTCGTGGGTTTTATGTGGATGCCTGTTTGGATGCTGCCATTGTTCAGTTTCAGATTTACATCGAGGAATGTGATTTCTGTTGAGGATATCGTGTGGGTGAATTTCAATGTGCTGAAATCAGAGAGCTTCTTTAGGAATTCATCCAGGGCTTCTTCGCTTTCTGTCCATATCATGAAGATATCATCTATGAATCTGAACCAGCAACTAGGGCACGTGCGAAAGTAAAGCATTCTGAGTGTGATTCAGAGGGGATAATTAGACTGAAAAGACTACATTAGATCTCATCTAGATCAAGGCACAAACCAAGTTTTATAAAAATATGTTGGGAAATATGCAAGGTATAGAATTTTACTTATTTCCCATAAGGTTAACATTGGGACAACGTACTGTGTTCACCACTTTCAATATCTCAATAACCAATGGACATAGGGAGTGGTGATTCAAGAAACTAATTTAGAGAGGGTAAGGGTTAAGAGAATAGGATAACAGAAATTTTTATATAAACCTGTAGAGTAAATGTAGATTTAAAAGGTTTTATGAAGAAATTATACCCTATATAAGTGGATAAAATATATTTCTTATTAAATTATGTACATACACGAGTAAAACAGAACTGCTTTACTGTAAGTTGTACTTGTTCAACGTTTTACGGCGTCTATGACATTACATTAAAAGTACAGTAGCGCTGACGGATAACGGAGAGTGATGGTTAAAAGAGTGATGGTTGATCGAGGTTCTACTGTACAAGTCTGTACCAAATTTCATTAAGATCGGACCATATTTACAACCGCTATTGTGTTAACAGACAGATAGACATATATACATATATATAAATTCGAACAATAGTGTTTTTTGCTTATGGGTGCCCAAAAACAAAAAGATATCAGGCTCTCAGACTTATATCTTACCATGAGTACTACGGTGACAGCTTCTTCCCTACAGGGAAATTCGCTAAAAACAAAGAAAATGTTATAAATATTACACAAAACAAAAATTAGATATTTCTTTACCTGAGTGAATAGCCGGGAATACAGTAAGTGTAACAAAAAATATGAAGAACACATTGAAACACTGGGGAAAGCATTGAAGGAACACCTTGCCGTAAGGAACACTTGGATCCACTCCTTGATTATTACGTCTCTTGGTTTGTGTTTCCTTCTGGTTCAACATTTCATGGTAACGATAAAACCTCTGAAAAATATTAATACCCTATTATTTTTTTATATCATGAGTGAACATATTAGACACAGTTTCAGTGAAATATGTTCCTACAGTATTACTAATGGGTTGAAGTAAAAGATTTTTGTAAAATCCTCTTTATTGGCAGATTATTTAGTGGAGAAAATGTAATATCCTCAGCAATTTTGTAAGAAACTAATAGTTCACTTACTATCACCGTTACTCACGTCCATTGAAGATGACTGCGCCATTTTGATTTTTGAGATTATAAACAATTCAGGCTCAGTCGAATCAAAACAGAAGTTGGCGAGCAGTAAAGTCTTTACCACTCGCTTCTCACTAAACAGCTGTTTTTTTTATTGGTTTTCAGAGCAGGAATTGGAGTTTATGCGCTGTTGTAACAAAAAATTTATTTGTCAATATCTAGCATATAGCTTTGAATCAAATATCAGCACCACATGTTTCAAGTAAACAAAGCAAACGTTTTTAGGTCCCAATGCTTTTTTAAAAGGCTGGTATTTTATGTTATTTCTTATTTATGCCAAGTACCCGCGATTTCCAAGCGAAAATTTGCTTGCGTGATAATATGTATATTGATACTTGGTCAGAGTAATTGTGGTACCAAACTCAAAGATGTCATGGAAAAATTAAAATAAATTTTTTACTTGATAAGTCTTGACAGTTAAATTTTTAAGTGGCTAAAAAAACTCTTACAAATCATCTATTAAAAACATGCACTTAAAAATGACTAACTTAGAAAAGGAATATTTAAGGTTGATTTAAATTTAGCTTTAGATTCTTATTTATAAGTATGACCCTACATATCTACAAGCCAAAAAAAACTGATTGACTGAATGATTAATTGATGGACTGATCACAGCCTCTCAAAAACTATAAGGCTTTGGGCCACGAAACTTTACAGAAAAATTCTTTATTGGTTCTACATGCATACTAAAGAAGGTTTATATACATTGTAAAATTCAAAATGGGGGCCTTTTAAGTTTTCAAACGTGGATTGAAGTCCTATAAAAAAGATACAAAATCTTATTTAATAAAGGAATAAAATGTACAAATTTATTGTGGCTTTTGTCAAATATTTCTTGGGCTACTCTTGTTTACAGACCACTCAAAGTAATTAAACTAGAATCTTGACTCTCCATAGACGTTTAATTTAGAGTGTAATCATACACTAGAATTGGGTTTTTAAAATTATAAGTCTAGAATCTCAATATGTTCCAAACACGGATATTGTTGGGTGGACTCACGTTAAGTGGCAGTGCAAAATACGTGTCCAGACATGCAAGAAGCACGAATAAGGCAGCGATGAAGTAGTATATGGCAGCTGTGCGGGCGTTCGGAGCCGCAGCAGACGACGCGATGCTGACAAGGGCGGTCAACGTGCCGCACACATTCTGTGACAAGCACAAACGCCTTCAAGTAAACCAATACAAGTATACTGTAAACAGTAAACATTATATATAATTTTAAACCACAATATATGTCAAAGTGGTTTCTAACATCTTAGGGGGCTGGTTATGTTTTTTCTTCATGGGATTTTTCTTCAAATTTAACCTGAAATTTTTTTTAGAAGAGGAGGAATAACATTATATTCAGGCTACAATTTATTCTAGGTATGTAACTAATAACAAAGTATTTTGTCATAGTAAAAACTATAAAACTTACAGATCCCAAAACAACAGCTCCAGTGTATTTGAAGGGCAGTTTGGCGGCCATGCCATAAACGGTGTTTTGATAAATTCCATTAGCCACTGTAAACAAAAGCTGTTTCAATTATTTTGTTCTATTTTGTAGATTTCACTTGCAGGGTAACTAAAAAAATCAATTTAAACTTAAACACAAACAGTCAGACATTAGACATTAGACATTTTTTATTGGCACAAAACGTACAATTTAACATAATATATGTACAGGTGCTTCGTCAGTTTCATTAAGTTTTCTTCTTACTACAGTTCTTAGAAAATGTCTTGAGGATATCACAAACTATTACTACTCATGATACTTTATTTACTCTATGTACCATAAAAAAGAGAACAACACTGCATGATATAAAAAAGTCAACAATGATAAAAATTTAGAACTTAACAGAGAATAAAAATAACATAAGATAAAACAATTAAGAACATAATAATACAGTAACAGTAATAATTATATAAAATATGTAACATGATAACAAAACAAGCATAAATATTTAAAAGCAAGTGAAATTGAATGACTTGACCTATCGACTTAAATATTATTATCATTTAAAAACTCTGTAATTTTGTAATAGGCCTTTCCAATCAATAAGCGTTTGATCTCTTCCCTAAACTTTGTTTGGGACAATGATGGGTTTTTTATGTCATCAGGCAATTTATTGTATAATTTAATCCCCATGTAATAAACGCTTCTTTCTAAAGCAGTAATAGTGTGTTGGGGATATTTAAGAAGATGTTTGTTTCTGGTATTATGATTATGGCTTGTTTTTTTCTTGTGAGTACCATTTTAGGTTATTTCTTACATGGCATAAAACTTCAAAAATATAAATACTTGGCACTGTGAGAATTTCTAAACTCTTGAATAATCTTTTGCATGTGTGTCTTGGCGGTGTAAATGTCATGATTCTCAGAATTTTCTTTTGTGTTTTTAGCACTTCTTTTACAAGTTCAGTAGCACCCCATAGCATTATTCCATATTTAACTAATGAATAAAAATAGCCATAGTACAGTATTAATTTTGTTTCCATGCTTGTACACTGGGTTAAGCAGCTCATATTAAAACATATACTATTTAATCTTTTACATAGCTGTGCTATATGTTCATACCATCTTAATTTTTCATCGCACACAACCCCTAGAAGTTTAACTGATCTTTGGCTCTCTCTATCTTTATTGTTTACTTTTACCTTCAGCTCACCACCTCTGTATTGTATATTTCTGAAGTGTACCAAGTTCATTTTTGTAGCATTCATTAAAAGTCCATTAACTTCAAACCAATATTCTAATTCCCTCATAGTAGTCTCTGTTGTACTTTTCAATCCTTCTAGACTTTTTTCTTTTATAAGTGCTGTAGTGTCATCTGCAAACATTATTATTTTGGTATTTATATTTATGGGGAGGTCATTTGAGTATATCGTGAATAAAACTGGGCCCAAAATTGATCCTTGCGGCACTCCTGATTATACAGTCTCATATTTGGATTCACACCTCTCATTATCTATTGTCAATGATGTTTTTTGTTTTCTTTCTGTTAAGTATGACTTGAACCACCTCCAACCTCTCCCTCTGATTCCATATATCTCAAGTTTCTTTAACAATACCTCATGATCTACGCAGTCAAATGCTTTTGAGAGGTCACAGCAGACTGCAACAGTAGTTTCTGATTCATTCCATGACTTATAAACATTATCCGTGAGTGAGATCAGTGCTGAGCTAGTGGAGTGACTTTTTCTAAAACCATGTTGACTCTCTGTAAATAATTCATTTGCCTCTAAATACTCTTGTAGCTGTTGGTTTACTGCCTTTTCAAATATCTTTGAGAAAACAGGCAAGAGTGATACTGGGCGATAGTTTTCTATAAGATTTCTACTACCTTTCTTAAAGATTGGTCGAATTACTGATACCTTTAATTTGGTTGGAAATTCACCTTGCGACAATGATTGATTAATTAAATTACTTATTGGTTTAGCTATATACTCTTTGCATTCTTTAACCAAAGTGGCTGGTACCTCATCCCAACCAGTGGACCTCTTATTTGGCATTGATTGTATGATTCTTTCTACTTCTTTAACATTTATTTCTCTAAAATTAAATTCTGAGTTGTCTGGGGCTGCTACTTTTCTACAACATTCAATTGCTTTTTCTGGAGAACTTTTAATTTTAAGTGTTTCTCTAATTTTGAGGTAATGCTTGTTAAAATGGATCGGTATCTCTTTTGGGTTAGTTACAGCACAGCCTTCGATCAATACCTCTGTTATATTGTTATTCTCTTTTTGGAAGATTCCTAATTCATTTCTAATTATTTTCCAAGAGGCTTTACTCTTACAATTAGAATTTTTAATAAACTGGTCATTTGCCTTCCGCTTTGCCGCTCTAACTACTCTCTTAAATATTTTGTTATATTTTTTATATTAATTTCTCAATTCGACACTGTCATTAACCTGCATCTCTCTATGGATTAGCCTTTTATTCCTACTAGAAACTCTGATTCCTTCTGTAACCCACTGTACTTTTTTTTTCTTTATAGTATTTTTAGGTTTTAAGGGTAATGATTCATTCATAGTCCAAATAAAATCTCTTAGGAAATTATCATAGTTTTCATTAACACTTTTTGCTGAACTGAATTCCCATTCTATGGATTTGATTTTGTCCTTAAATTCTGCAATAGCGTCTGGTGTGAATCGTCTCCTAAGGGTGCATCCTCGTGCTTTATTCTCCCACTCTACTTTGGGTAATGCAACCCAAATTGCTTTATGATCAGAAAGACCTTTATCTTCCACAAAAACACTTTCTACTGAAAACTTTTGGTTTGTAATAATATTGTCAATGCAAGTGCCACTGACAGGTCTAGTCACTTCATTAATGTTTACTTTAAAACCATTAAAACTCAAGATATTTAGAAAATCATTTGACAATGTACCATTCAAAACTATGTACCTATGTATTCAGAAATATGTACCTGAACCAAAAGTAATAAACAACTTGAAGACCACTACAATAAAACAGGTAATTTTTACAGGACCAGGACATTGACTAATAACAGTTTAGAACAGACTGAAATAAGAAACTCGATTTTAAGTGTAAGCAGATACATATATTAAAATTGTTAGAAAAGAAGCGACAGCTAACCACATGAAATTAAATACTGTAGACCTGTGCCAGGTATGAAAAACATATTAATGAATGATAGATGACTAAAAATCAAGGTAAGTTTGGGCAGAAGTTTTAATGCTGTGTGATATAGTGGCATTTGAAAACCCCCACATGTAGCTTTGACTTATTTGGTTTCGCTGACAAACAATTTTTGGACGTAATTATTTGGTTCAGTTGACAACAAATCCTCAATGACATCAATAATTGTAGGTTTTTACAAAATCTTGAATCGGGGGATAAAAGTAAATAATGCAAGTAGTAAAACGTACGTAACAGCCAGACTTACTGTTAAGGACGACAACGGAGCCCATGGTGACCCAGAAGAAGACTCCGGGCCACTGTGACGAGTCACCCATCGCCAGCACCACAGTGACCACGAATATCACCACCTCGACCAGCAGACTCCATACTATCCGGGTCGTCAGGTTACCACTGTGCACCACGTTGTAATGTAGTAATACAGTAGCCTATTTACACTAAGCATTCGAGGGATTGAAGTGATTGAAAAAAATATAAACAGTGATCCACAAGCTATCACATAATAATACTGTGTCTCAAAAATAATGTCATACTTTTGATTGATCAGTGCTACTCTAGTGATGGTCACAGACCAATGAAACACATACCATCTGAAACAGCTCATTAAAAAGTTTTGTTTACAGTTTCTTCTGAGTACCCATTATTGTCATTACTTAGTGTGCCGGAACGTTTTTTTTTTCATAAAAAGAGTAAGTAAGGCAACTTGGCAAATAATGATTCATTATGTGCTGTGGTTTCCAAAGTTTGAGTCTGTAATTGCCATGCAACAACAGCTGGAGTATCCCCGGCGAGTTTATAAAGAAAATCCTTCTCACAGAGAATACATTTATCGATTGTGTAAGAAGTATAGGGAGGTTGTTAAACAAAACGAGTAAACAGGTATGCCGAAAACAGGAGATGTCACAGTCAAAAACATTTCAAACAATTTTATAAGAAGTCCAATAAAGTCCAACCATTAATGTGGCTGTGGATTACATGTGTCCACGCACCATGTTTTGAAGTATTAAGTTCACTAGTTATAAATTCCGATTCAAGATATCAATCATTTGAAGCAAAGGATCAGAGCTACGATCGTTACAATTAAAACAGATGTTTTGCACAAAGTTTGGGGTGAAGTGAAACTTTGATTGAACCTCTAATCTGATAAACCTATACGAAATTGTTTTTTGTGTTAGGTATAATACCAAAGTACCTCTGCACATTACCCTGTGCTATAAATATCCGAATCCGGTATTATCCGAATCGAACCTGTGGTTATCCAATCCGAACATAAGCTATCTGATCCGATCCAAAAATTCAATATCCGTACACCTCTGAATATTTCATACCAAAATAATCTTTGACGCGCTCACACCTTGTGAGCAATTACTTAACTAATTGTATTATGAAGATTACTAATGTTTCAAAGAAAGTTCTGACACTGTTATGACAGTAAGTTAAACAAAACATGTAATTTGTCAACTTACCCTATCTGCAAAAAAATATTGAGCCAGTTGAAAATTAAATTGGGCACTTGCGAAGCAAATCCTATATAAGGCATGAAATTGGTCACATAATCTGAGTCGAACCCTGTGTAGTTTTTGCTCAATTTGTACTCCGTGAAATACTGGAAAAGAAAAATGAAACTTAAAAAATTATATTAATCCCTAGCACAAAATTATTGCTTTATTCAAAGTAAAACATTCGTACAAAACATAAACATAATTTAAATTAAATTGAGACTGTAGGCCTTTAGTAGTTGGGTGTTTCTCTCCATTGCTTGCTGTAACTGGAACTCTGAAATCTGAATTTGCTACAGTACAAACAGCTGGAATCTGCTGTCGTTCAGTCCCTAATCAGTTTAAAGATGTCAGAAACCAGTGGAGCTGAAGCATCAAAGGTTTTCACTATGCAATCAATGCTTTGATAAGGGGATCGCTTATATTTCTATAGGAGTTTCAATCTAAAATGTGAAGGTAAAAATTACTTTACAACAACTCAATATGGAATATTTTAAGTTTTTTAAATTTAGTTTAAAACCCAAAAATATTAAGTAATAAAAAAAAAAACAAAAACAAAAGTTCAAGTACTAAGGAAAAACTTAATTTTTAAATCGTAAAGTTCAAATTTTATTGGGCTGGGCTATCTTTTTATTTTATTTTAACACATTCAACAACTAATTAATTTCAGCCTATGGACGACTAATTTGAAATTGGAGGGATAAATGTTTTGAAAATACAGATTATCTACATCAAAGGCTATAGGGTGGGTGCACCAGTGAATGACCACCCCCCAGTGAATGACCGTTTTGTTTAAAAAGCCCGTTATTAAGCATATTCTTTGGGCTAGCTAATTAAAAATAAGCATAAAACCAGCCTTGGAATATTATTCAACAATAATCTTTCATTGGTTAAAATTGCTGAAGTCGAAAATACTTTTTAAACATATTTAATATTGAGTGTCCCACTATCTTCGATTTTGATGTTTCCTGCTATAGTGATTACCACTGCAAGGCTTTCCTGGATTTACTTTCATTCTGTATTTGATGATTGTTTCAAAATTGTGTTGCAATTAAATGATATTTAACATACTATCCTGCAATTTAAAATCAATTTTATTGCTGTGCATGTTACGATTAATTATTACTGAGGGTGGTCATAAATTGGAACGTAACTAGGGCAAAAACCAGTGAATGACCGGGGAAAAACTTAGCGGTCATTCACTGGAACAAGATCGGTCATTTACTAGCTATGATCTATATTCTCAGCTGAATTATTCTTAATCATTGTTGTAAGCTGATTTTCAAATTTGTTGACAGTTATTCAGCCAAAACAGACCGGTCATTCACTGGTGCAAGATCGGTCATTCACTGGTACAGTCCCGGTCATTTATTGG
Organism: Flexamia atlantica; assembly: GCA_035578135.1. Taxonomy (NCBI): domain Eukaryota; kingdom Metazoa; phylum Arthropoda; class Insecta; order Hemiptera; family Cicadellidae; genus Flexamia; species Flexamia atlantica. Next base: position 137,653,811 of record JAQJVK010000001.1, on the reverse strand, counting down.
AGCATTGACATAGTTGTATTTTAATTAATATTACAACCAGTATTCTCATTAAGAGACATATTTAACTAATATTGCTTAATCCTTAAAGAATAAATGAACTTTCTACAGTAAAATATATAGCTGTGACCATAAAATAAGGGAACAATGTTAAATTAACATGAGACATCGTCCTTAACCGGTCATTCACTGGTGCACCCACCCTACCATGGAAAAAAAATTTTCCTATTTTTCCCATGATGTGTTCCATATGAGTATTAATATTTTAATAGTTGAAATTTCATATATAGTTGAGATTTACTGGAACATAACTTCAGAGATTTTAAAATCTAAATCATCAAAGCTTCTAATCAGTAGCCATAAAGGTCAATTAAATAATCAGTGTTTTATCTCTCTAATGGATAAAAGAAACGTTACGTAAAAAAATTCACTCAATCTATACTTATTTAATACGCTAGGGGTTTTTTTGTGATCATTACCCCTCATAAACTACTGAGCCGATTTTAATAATTTAGGTGTCATTGGAAAGTGCTTGGCGTGTAGTTTTGCAGAAAATAAAATTTATGAAAATTAGACTAAATGGAACAACAGATTTCTAGATGAAAAATTGTGTATTATTTGTGTACACTCTTTTTGTAAAATCACCATCACCAACAACGAATGTCAAAGAGCTTCAATGATTAATATCATCAGATACTTAATTTTGAATATAAAAAATTAATGTATAAGCTCCGACCTAGAATGAATTTGAAGAAAACAAAACACAAGAAGAGACAACTTTAAAATAAAGTTTATTTATCAAATAGTCAAAATCAACTCACATCTTTGGCAGTAATAAACATATTCCAGGGCATCAAGGTTCCGATACCATGTAACAGTAATGTCAGGTACACCAGCTTCAGTCTGGAAATGAAAAAATCAGAAAGGTTCACTTACTTTCGAAGATACTAACAAGCACTCAGGAAGCATGCTGAATGACAGAGCGAATTCCAATAATAGGGCCTAAATTGTCGGTTTTAGACCCATGCCCCCCTGAAGTAGGAATATGGGCTTCCATTTTATTTAAGACCAATCAGATCATAGCAAATAATAACTCTACCACATTTCAATTAAATCGTATGATGATTTTACATATGATGATTCTGGCCACAAAATTAAAAATTCCTTCAAACAACATACTGAATTAGTAAATGCACATTTTTGTTCATAAATCGGTTATTTTTGGTGCTATGACTTTGGGAGGGGGCTTAAAATGTTTGTATTTTTAGCGAATTTCCCCTATAGGGAAGAAGCTATTACCGTAGGTCTCATGGTAAGACCTAAGCCCCAGACCATGATAACTTTTTGTTTTGGGGCCCCCAGAAGCAAAAAACACCATTCGTTCAAATTTCTAGATGTATATATATATATATATATATATATATATATATGTGTGTGTGTGTGTCTGTAAGCACGATAGCTCTCGCAAAAATGGTCCAATCGGAATGAAATTTGGCACAGGCATGTAAAGTAGTAATTATTCGGATGAGTTAGTGAACCAGCCCGATCGGACCATCGGAAGGGGGGGTAAAAGGGGATAAACCCCCTCAAAAATAGGTTTTTTTTGAGTTTTTTACATAGAAAAATAAAATTTATCGAATTTTTGTTGGCACCATTGAATTCAGCTCAAAAAAACAAACAATTTAGCATTTTGAATCACTGCTCGATGTCCACTGGTTACCGAGATATTGAAAGTGGTAAACACAGTAGGTTGTCCCAATGTTAACCTTATGGGAAATAAGTAAAATTCTATATCTTGGTTATTTCTCAACATATCTTGATAAATCTTGGTAAATAGCTTCTTCTAGTTCAGATCTACTAAATATTGAATCAAAACCATCCAGTTTTAATATACCTGTAGCAGCAGACCTGCATACTCATTCCCCATGTTATTCTTATGGAGCTAACCAAAACATGTCAACTCTCGCTATGTTGGATTGAAATACGTTGTTTTGCATTTGAAATTCGCTGAGTATGCAGGTCTGCTGCAACGGGGGTATTTTTATTTTAATTGATCATTAAATATAAGTTAAATTTACGTTTGGTGTTTATAATACACTTTTTAGGCCCAAAAACCTCAATTTTGAGGCATTTCTTCCCCAAAACTGATATTAAAGGTGCCAGATTTTTGTCCAACAAACTTTACCTTGATATCATTTAGAGGAATTTCCTATCTAAAAAAATTGTCACAACTAGGTCATTATATATGTAAAACCAAAAATATATATAAAACCGAAAATATATATACAATTTTTAATGGATGGTGTTTTTTGATTCAGAGGTCCCAAAACAAAAAGTTATCATGGCCTCGTGCCTCAGAGCTACCGTGCGGGTGATGCCAATAGCTCACTATTCCATTGAAAATTCGCTAACTAGGTTCTATTGCCTTAAGACATTGATAATAAGTAAATCAGTCTCGTAAGAAAACAGAAAGCGTAACCTCTTCAGGTGTAGTGATGGCATCTAAAACATGTAATCCTTTATTTATTTATTACTTGAATACAAATGTTGTAAGGAAGTGACTCAGTGATTGCATTATCAGTTTTTTACTTGTGAATGATAACAAACTCTGATCTGTCCAAATGTGAAGATGAAATTACAATAAGTTTACAATTTTCGATTGAAAAATTATTCAAACCCAGTAAATATTTTACAGAAAAAATAGACCTTTGCACCGCTTCGTAACTGCTATGTTTAAAATTAATAAGATGATTCAACTCTTATAATTCTGCATAAAAATTACTATGCATTAAAAACAAAAATTTGCTACCATCTAGATATAAAATTTGGGGATTTTAGGTCAATTTATAATACATCTCTACTAGATGAATAAACAAACCTAGTTTTACTAAGATTATGTAGAAAAGGGGGTATTATAATTTGCAAATGAACCTCAGACAAACCTGGAGGTTGAAACTGGCTATCTACATGTCAAAAATAAGGTCTCTCAATTAAAAAATAAATTTGAAAAAAATAACAGGGAAAAATTAAAATTTAACAAAAGTCCAAGTGGAACTTTTTAAGGGTTGAAACGGGGTAAAATTGGCAAATGACCTCCGATAAACCTGAAGAGTCAAACTGAATATCTCCGTGTCAAAAATTAGGTCTTTCATAAAAAAAATAGCAAAAAAATAAAAACCAAAAAAGAAACTGAACATTTATAAAAGTTTTAACTTTAGAGGCCATTTTGAGGGCGAGGGAGGTGTGATAGGGCAAAATTTCTACCAACCCAAAATTAGGTGGAGTTGTATTTTATCTACAGTAAGCAGGGGTCGACTGGGAGGAAAAAATTGACCTGGCATTCTTCAGGCAACCGACCCCAGACAGGAAAGAAGAGGGGCAAACTTCAGGGGGGTCTGGGGGTCCGGGGGTCCACCCCCAGTAAAATTTTCAAAATGTGAAACCCAAAATCGGGTTTTAAGGCTATCTGAACACTTAGAAGTGCCTAAAAGCACGTCAAAAATTCTTTCAAATATACCACCACCCTGAGATTTACAGGATGCCATTATCAAGAAATTCAGTTGTATGCAAATTAATTGAAAAAATTTGTTTTGAGAAACTGATTGTCAGAGTCAAACATTTAGGCTGTAGGGAAATGCCAGAGAGGCATTCCCTTCCCTTGAAATGATCACCTGTTATGTTCCGTATTATTTGTTAGTGATTCATGGGCAATGTTAATTTTCAATTCCGTGTAAATATACTCCTACTCTGCCACTCCGCACATTATTATGTTTCTGTAGTCCGATACCAATATCAATTACCAACCTATCGCGGTAAGTTGTCTTGACTCATTCAGTATACTGTTCTGTACTATGCTATGCTTGCGCAGTGCCAGATTTACCATTAGGCCCAAATTATACATTGCTTAAAATGGCGACCTACCCAGGTAGGTATTTTAAGCCAAGTTTAAGTTAAGTATGAGGCCATAATTGGGCTGCAAAACTTTGAGCTTAAAAAATACCTACCTTTTGACGAGGCCGTTGGGGTGCTCAAGGGGGCCACACAGTAATCTAGGTTTAGGGCCACGGCGGCCGTAATTCCAGCACTGGTGCTTTGCGTCTTTCTCTCTCTCAGTAACTGTTATCGAACAATTCATTGGATGGGCCATCTGCCACGTAGTTCCACAAGGGCCGGCCTCAGCTCAGCAACAAAAGAGGTTGATTTTTATTTTGGTTTAGGCCCACTTTTTTTTAATCCACTGGCCCTTCTCTTACCTAAAGAGGCCGGCCCTTCTGGCATTAGCCCAAATGCCCACATGGCCAGTCTGCCCCTGACAGTAAGTGATTTTCATTTTTTTATAGGACCACTAGTTTAGCTGCTACAGCCAAAAAACAAAAAGTACTTTTTCAAAATTAAAATTTCCCCCTCTTTCGTCCCCTTTAGGGGTGGTTGGGGGGTTGAAAGTTTCTGTTTTGAGACTTTTCCCTGAAGTTTTACCACCCAAGGAATATTCGTACCATATTTCAAGTTTGTAGCTAATGAAGTTTGTAGAGTTTGTATACCTGAGTCAGTGAGTGAGTGAGTGAGTGAGAAAAAATAACAATCAACTGAAATTCAATACCTTTAATACCTCTCAAGACCGGGGCACAGCACTGGCTGCGTATTTTAACCAGAATAATGAAATCAGAAAATATGTTTCAAGACATTTCAGTGGTATTGTTGATAGCTGCTGCAATTATTAAGTAACTATTGAAGAATACAATTAAAAGCTTTTCAAACAATTCTGGCCGGTTTTCTTTTTTTTAATTAATCGTTCTGTTATTGATATTTGAAATTTTTTCACAAATAAAAAGAATTATCTTTGGTACTTAACTGAACAAATGTTGGTGGTTTTATTTACCTGTCATGCGGTGGGTTCATCTCGAGCTGCGCCTGCTCCATGGTGACTTCCTTGAAGTTGAGCTCGTCGTTGGGCAGGTTGGTCTCCTCCCACGCGGGCGTCAGGCGCACCGGCTCCGTCATCAGGAACGGCTGCTTCTCGTCCGGCCCTGGTCACAATATTTATTTTTTTCAAAAATCCTAATTGTCTTTATTTTTTTTTTATTTTTATACATTTAATTTAAATCTTTCAACCAAATTTTCTAGAACCATCTATAATCAGAAATTTATGTACGGTTATAATTCAAAAATCTTCAGCTTTTATGGGATTAATAATAAGAACAAGAAGACATGAAAATTTTTTAGTTTTTTTCACCTTAGCTGGGTTATACGTGAAGTTTCAACATTAGAAAAGAACAGGTTCAAAATATTAATTTACAATGTCTAAAATATGTTGCATGTAAATAGTTTTAAAATAAAAATGAAATAAATAGGAACCAAACCGGTTTCTTGCAATAAATATGAATTAATACCTATAGAGATAAAATTTATCATGGAAACTATTTCGTTAGCCTAGTTGAAATTCTAGACATATTATTAAAAAAATAAAAATAAACACTCAAAATAAGATTTTAAACAAAGTTTTATATGACAAATTTAAAGAGGAGATAAATATATTCAAGTAAAAGTAACTAACCTCAACCACAAAAAAGCATTATCATTATAATCCTCACCACCTAAGTTACTAGCAGTGTTATGAAGCAGCAGGTAGGAGAAAGAGGATCAATTTAGCCTACAATGAATGTCTACAGGAAAAGGTGAATGTTAAACTTATTTATAAATGTATTGAAACATAATCTTAAAGGCAAAACCCAAGGATTCTTAGTCAAACAAAGACTACTGTAAGTCTATCATTATTTATCAACTATAAAATATAACAGTTTCAAAATTAATGAAAATTTTGTTAAGGCGTAAAATTTATTGATCAAAATTATGCAGAGCTTATGATCAAATTATTTTGAAAAGTTAACTGTATTTTGGATTTGTTGAAAATTCAGGAGTATCGTATGAAGTTTACATAGGTATTAAATTATCAACTTAATACACGTTGATCAACTCGTCCAAGTCAACAGGCCGAAGTCGAAGTCAGGGTTGATGAAGTCAACTTCATCTAGTAAATGTCATCAGAATTTTTTCTGATACCACTATTAAACAGTGGTATCAGTACTTGTATAAAAGTATAAAAGTAGTGATGTAAAATTCCAGGGAATTTTTAGTCCCCTGGAATTTATATGGAAATATTTCCATTGAATAATCCTAGAAAAATTAGCAAATTCATAAATTCCCGGCAATTTATGATTATTAAGTAAGAGAGCTAAAAAAAACTGTCTATTTAGATAAAAGCAATGATGTTTAAATCAAACTCAAAAACTAAAATAGGTATATTTAAAGGTAAAACTAAAATTAAATTAAATTCCTAGGAAGCAAATTTCCTAATATTAATATTAGTTAAATGTTGTAACTGTAGGAACTAATAAAGCACATACACTTTCATATGATAAAAAATATTCTCAAGCCTTGAAAGAATTAAATTTCCCATTCCAAATCATTGTGATTACATAGGACTTAATGTATAAAAAAATTTGGGATATTCCCTTATGAACAACAAACAAATTAAAATGTCCAGCTGTACAAGATGGAGTCATCTCAAACTTTCTGGCTGTATGTTAATTTTATTGTAATCATACTAAAATCATTATATACATCTTTGTAATGATAGTATAAGATTAGCCAAATTCTGATTGAAATTAAATTTTTTTTAATTTTTAAATTTGACAGTTAAGCTACTAAATTACTATAAATATCCCATAAGTATTTTACTTCAGTAATAATGGCCCTGACTAAAAGAAACCTGATCATTCCTTTTTATAAATATTTGATGTTAAAACTAAAATTGTTAATCAACTTGTCAGCTAAATTTTGCTAAGTGGAATAACCACTGCCTTTACATCTGGAATAACTCAAAAACAGCAAAAATTCCGCTTTTTACACATTTATTACACACATAAATCAAAGATTTATTTGTAGGTGGTACAGTAAATGATAATTTTAAGGCATTCTTAAATGTTTTCAAAATGATTATGGATGAAGTATTTCCAGTTAAATACACAAGCAAACATAAAAAATCTCATTCAAAAAAATGGGTCACAAAAGGAATAATCATTTCTGCTAAGAATAAAAGAAACCTGCATTTTTTAGCTAAAACCAGCACTGACATAGTATTTTTAAATTATGTAAAAAAATATAAAAAGGTTTTCAGGGAAGTTGTTGCTAGAGCAAAAAAAAATTGTCAACAATGAGTACATTATGAATTCTAAAAATAAATCTAAGGCTGTCTGGAATGTAGTTAGGAATGAGTTGGGACTATCCAAAAGAAATGTACCAGATGTCAAACTTATAATTGATAATGTTGTTGTAGAAAACCCTCATAAGATAGCCAATAGTTTCAATAATCAATTTTCAAATGTTGTTAGTATTTTAAATATTCCAAAATGTCAACTGCCTGTAGTGACACACAGTCCGATTAGCAACCATGTTAATTCATTTTGCCATTACCCTCCCACTACTGAGGATGAAGTAAAGAATATAATTCTCAGCCTGAAAAACAGTAATGCTTGTGGTTGGGGTGAAATCCCTACAAAATTGTTAAAGTGGTCTGCTGATGTATTTTCAGGAATTTTGACTGTTCTCATAAACCAATCTTTAAAGGAAGGTGTCTTTCCAGATCTGTTAAAATACTCTGAGATAATTCCAGTTTTTAAAAAAGGGGACAGTACCAATTTAACAAACTATCGTCCGATTTCTCTGTTAAGTAACATTTCCAAGATCTATGAGAAAATAATTTATACAAGATTAACTGACTATTTCGAACTTAACAATTTAATATGTCCTGAGCAATTTGGTTTCCGTAGAGGTCAAAGCACCCAGTCAGCACTTTTTTCTTTTGTAAACACAGCTTTAGAGGCCTTGGACGAGTCGCAGCATACTGCCGCTGTGTTCTGTGACTTGTCCAAGGCTTCGACTGTGTAGATCACAAATTGTTAATAAAAAAGATGTTAAATTTAGGGCTGCAGGGATCAGTTATCAAACTCTTAGAATCATACCTTAATGACCGCAAACAAAGAACTATAGTCTTAAATTGTAATAAAAAACATTTTTCAAAATGGAATAAAATAAAATTCGGGGTCCCCCAGGGCTCAATAATTGGGCCCCTTCTCTTCCTTGTCTATATAAATGACTTGCCACAGCAGATTCCTGAACACATCACTCTCTTTACAGACGACACATCAGTTTTAATCAAACGGACTTCATTAGATATTCTAAAGGATGATGTAAAGGCTGTGGTACAACATTTGAGTGACTGGTTTTTGTGTAATGGCCTTTTGCTGAATCAAGATAAAACCCATATCATCCAATTTTTTGCCAACAACACCATTGATAGACTAACAAGTAACATAAGTTCAACTAAATTGGGAAAAATTCTGGGAATTCATATAGACTGCAATCTTAAATGGAGTCATCACACCACACTTCTAAGTAAAAAACTGAGTTCTTTTAGGTATGCCTTAAGTGTAATAGCTAACAACGTTTCCCTGGATGTCTGCTTAGTTGCTTACCATGCTTATGTACAATCAATTCTAAAGTACGGAATTATAATTTGGGGAATGTCTGCAGGCACAAAAAATGTTTTCAAAGCTCAGAAATCAATCATCAGAACTCTTTGCTCCATTAAAAAAACAACTGGCTGTTGACCGTTTTTTAAATATTTAAATATTCTCCCACTGTCATGTCTCTACATTTTAGAAATAGCAAATTTTGTTCATCAACATCCCCAAATTTTTATTAACTACACATTTCAACATAAATACAATACAGGGAATAACAATCTGTTTCAATATCCAGCCCACCGTTTGTCAAAATTTTAAGGTAGTCCTTTATATATGGGTCTCAAAATTTATAATAAAATACCACAAAATTTTAAGGAACTGTCTAAAATTAAATTCACAAAGGAATTAAAGTCCCTCTTGCTCAACAAGTTGTACTACAGCATAGACGAATTTTTTAATGACAATCTTCAGTAGTGGTTTCAGTTTTAGTTTAGGTTTTAGTTTAGTTTTGACCTTGTTCTTTGTTGATTCAAATGTAAATTTATCATGTACAAATTTATCTGTACTGGAAATATTATTTGACAATGCACCTGTTTTATTATAAATGTAATATTGAACGTTATGTGCAATAAAGAATTTGAATTTGAATTTGAACTCATTCCAAAGGATTCCATTGAGGATTTTGATTTTTGTACAAGGTGTCATTGACACTTTGTATGATTTCGTTGTTAAAATAAGCCTCAGCAAGAACTTTGAAATTCTTAAAAAAAAAACCTTTAAATACCCACTTGAAGGATAAAAACATATATTTTAATCCTAATGAAGACATCACTAAAGTCTTCATTCAATTTAAATTGTTTAAATCTGTGTGTCTACGATTTTTCCTTAAAATAAGGGCTTGGAAAAGCCCAATTATGGATCAACAAATGTTTCTTTTTGTGAAATGATTAAAACAGTAAAAATAACTCAGGTCCTAATTTAAAGGAATAAGTACTCCCTACAACGCATCCCAAAAATGTGAAAGATTACTTTGAAAATTAGGCCTAGGACTAAACTGGCTTTGGGTTTCGGGTTTTTTATATAGTTAAATGCTTTGTCCTCTTAGATAATTCATTGAACAATTATAAATACACATTTGTATTTCCTATTTATGTGTTACATATACATATGTGAGTGCTCTTTTATATAAAGTTTACAATGAATTAATTTTTAATCAATTTGGTAGTGATATTTTACTATTAAAATTTGTACTATACAACACTGACAGATTAAAACAAAGTATTACGAAGATTTTACTTTGGAATACAAGTTTCAGATTTATACCACATTGATTTTTGTCCACTCAAGGAGAACAAGCGGTTACATAAGGGAAGTTGATAGGTAGACAACTAACGAATACAGATGGAAATTCAATCTTTAAAGGAAGGCAGTATAGTAGAATTCTTTCATGAGAGAGCTGAGGAATGGATCATTGTATCAATAAGTAACGATAGGGGCTCTTTAAAAATGCTTTGTGTTTTTACAAATGATCTTTGGCTTAGTTCATTCAATTTGAAGGCAACGTCTCTTTCGCTAAATCATTCATGAACCTATCAGGTGGTGAGCTTCTTATTTTTAGTTTCCAAAATAACAACACAAATAATAATAAGAGTTGGTTTTGAGGGAAAACTTTTTGTTTTTAACTAGGCCTACAAAATTTTATTACTGGTAATAAATAATAGAATTGAATTTATGTAGAATTGTAACCAGCAAAAAGTATTTGAAATGATTTAATATTATTTATTTATGATAAATAAATATTTTATATGTTTAACAGATTCTGGCCCTAAGATTTTTATTAAATCTTACATTGGGGACATTGACAAGCTGAGAGGATGTTATACATGGAGAAGCACTATGTGACCCATGTGTGAAGCCAAATAAGTTCTGATTACTCAAGGTAATTGAAGCTAACAGAAGTCAATGAGAAGCCTATTTACAACAAGATATAGCACTAATTAACCAAGCAATGGATGAAACCATGTTGGAGGAAATATAAAGGCCTCTGGGCGGATTGAAAGCTAGGCATTATGCCCACTAAGTCTTGGCTGCAGCATTTTATAGTTTTACATTCAAACAACAAACTTGTAATTTATAATTTTTCAAGATTGATCTGCCATAAAAAAGAAATGGAATGGAAGAGAATGAATAATTTAGAAAATTATAAAATGAATTATTCTGATGACTATAACTAAACAAAACAAAATGAGTGATGATAATTCATTGTTCTCCAAGATATTTCCACAAAATCATGTTACTCAAAACACATTCACCCCAATTGTCTCTTTTGAACTACAATTTTACCGCACTAGTACAATAATGGTGACATACTTAACAGTTTCAGTTTCTGATATTCTTGTATTGTAATAGACTCAGACTCAGTAATGATATTAAAGAATAAGATAACTTTGGAAGAAACCAAGTCATATCCAAAAAGTCGATTTCTCTCATCATTCTATGTGTAATGAGATATTTTAAAATGTAATAAAATTAGTTGTAAAACTCTTGAAACAAGTACTTATGTAGCACAATGATATTTTGAGCAAATTTCAATTTCAGGGCTTAAATTGCTCATTTTACACACAAAAACCCTGATTTTAGGGTTTAAGCCCCCCAAAACGGAAAAAAGGGGCTTCCGATTCACTCCATCAAATAACTGGCCAATCAGTTAATAGAAAATAACATCTCTACCAAATTTTAAGAGTATGGATGACAACTGCGGCCGCTAGAGTGTGAAATCCCCTCAAGACAGAGTATGCTTTTAGTAAATTCACATTTTAGATCATAAATGAGTTATTTTGGGTGCTTTGACTTTGGAAAAGGGCTTAACATTTTTGTATTTGTATTCCCTTTAGTAAAGTATAAATAAAATTTACATTTGGGGCTTATATTAGCCTTTATGGGCCCAAAACCCCCAAATTTAGGGCACTTATCCCCCAAAAATGAGAATAGGGGTGCTACAATTTGTTTTTGAAAAAGAAATTTACCTCAATATCATAGAAAGGAATATTCCTTCCATTGAAGAAAATATGACAAACATTGAGGCCGCTAGAGTGCGGACAAACACACACGCATGCACGCACGCACGCACGCACGCACGCACGCATGCACGCACGCACGCACGCACGCACGCACGCACGCACGCACGCACGCACGCACGCACGCACGCACGCACGCACGCGCGCACACACACACACACACACACACACACACACACACACACACACACACACACACACACACACACACACACACACACAGGTTTGTATATGGTACTTTCTGAGGACCCGGTGTAACATCTGTACGTTCTGAGGACATCATGAAATAATGATTTTTTTAAAATTATCTTTATTACAATTTGTTGTTAATATTGTTTTTTAACTAAATTCAAAACCTAGTTTTTGTTCGTTGATTTTTGTATTTTTTGTTACTGACCATACTGTGTGAGGACCATGAAAATAGTCCATCACTCTGAGGACACACTCCAAATGACCGTTAGATTTAGTAATTGCCGACTATCTGAGGACTGTTGCTTTTAATCTTCCAAGTGAGGACACTCACGAAAAACCGTTAAAACAGGTATTCAGCGACTATGTGAGGACTATTACATTTAAGAGTCTTTGTGAAGACATTAATATACACTATTATAAAGAAGAGGTGATTTCATTATGTATTTTTATATGTGGCTAGTGAACGCGAAAAATACTAAATCGACTGGGTTGAAATTTCACACAGAGGTGAACCTGTGAAACACATAGGCCTATTCACTTCTCTTAAAATCCCCAAGGGCCTCATGAACGTCCTCAGTTTCAATGTTTACTTTTATAAGGATGTAAACATTAAAATACTGAATATGATCAGCTGTAATTTTTATCGTGAGCGAAGCCACCGGCAACTTCAAGTTTATTTATAAACATAAATTGAAGGGGTCCCCCGTAAAACGTTCTAAGCGACAAAAACCTAGTTTCGAGTAATGAAGCGTTGAAAATTGAATTCTGAAATTTGCGGTTTTTTTCAAGGTTAGAACTTGAAATCATGTACAATTTTTTAATACCCGATCTATAACATCATAATGTAGCCTTATGCTAAATTTTTACTTGCCATTAAGCTTTTTAAAACATTTTTCGTGTTTTTTGGAGGCTATAACGTTCTAAAATCTGGCGTTTGAAACGTTTTCTTACGGACTGGCCCTTCTGCTTTGGTAGAAAACATCAGGGAGTGTAGGAATACCAACATAAACGAAAATAAAACTGAATATTAAACAATTTTATTGGTCTAAAAGTACAAAAACGTAACGTTGTTATAATATAACGTAATACGTCATTTTACTAAAAGTTATCCAAAGGTGGCACGTAAAACGTTATTCTACTCACCTCTTTTGTGATAATTTTCCAGGCTTTGGCTACTTAGTTTTTGAAATATAGGGTAATCCAGCTTTTCTATATTCCTTCCTAGTTTTATCCTTCCACTTTCTAATATTTATTTCACCTGTTTTATTTTTATTTACGCGATTTTGGTCGCTGGGCGACAACGCAACGACCAGCGGGGAGATTATCTTTCGGCGAATAGAACGTTATTACCCATAAAGTCCGTGCAGTCCCGCGAAGCACGCCAACTTTGATAGACGAAATCAGGGCTGCCAACTCAAATATCTTCAAAACAAAATATACCAGGGTGTAGCTCGTGTCCTAGAGAACCTTTTTCACTGAATATCTCCGATTTTGAAATTTTGTCGCTTAGAACGTTTTACGGGGGACCCCTTCAATTCTTGTAATAGTTTCCTTTAACCAAATTATTACTATTTTCATTACAATGAGTTTATGTATTACAGTATGTAGTAATCATTGTTGTCAGTATTTTCGACGTCAAAGACACATATAAAATTTAATTAACTACAAAACAAAAGTATAATTAATAGATGATTTAAATCAATTATCATCTCAGTTCTTCAGTGTATGAGCGTAGATTAATCTTTGAAACGCTTTGCAGCTTTGAGAGTGATCGCATCAACCAGGATGGCATTAAGGTTCCATATGGGAGCGATCTCTCATATGCCGCAGACGCCGCAAACTTGTTGAATAATGCATTTTTTAAAATTAATCGTTATTTTACAGTAGACTCCCTCTTATTCAGACCTCTTGGGACCGAGGCCTGTCCGGATGGTGGGATTTCCGGTTAAACAGACATTTACTAAAAATTATTATTAGATCCAAACATTAAAAATTATATATTCTAACGTAGTTTGCCACTTTCTTATATAAATCCAATGGAAGTCGTCGATATTGTTCCTCAATCACTATAAAATTAACTCTTCTTATTTAAATAATTGACACGTCATTACTATACTCACGTTATTACTATGTACATGTTATTACTATTCTGAAATATTTCCCCATAAGAATCGTCGATACAGTACCGTCCTTTTCCTGCTGATCACGTCCGGTTGAATTGATGTTGTTATAATTATTGTCCGGTTAAAAGGATGCTACATTCGCCGAGAGTAGTCCGGCTAAACTGATGTACGGTTAAAAGGTGCATGGATAAGAATGAGTCTACTGTATTACTCAGGGCCGCCCCAAGGGCGGAATGACTGGGGCGGTCGCTCTGGGTGCCGCGGCTAGGGGGCGCCTTAGCCGGAGAAGCCCCCAGCTGTTTAAGGAAAAAATAATAAAAATATATCGCTGACGCGTTATAGGACGAAAATAATTAAATGGGGAAGAATAAAATGAAATGAGTTATTTAAAACTCTGTTGTTCTATAACTTTGTTTCTTATCATAAATTATAGGTGAAACTGTGAAACTCTATTAAGTAAATCGTAGATGAGTAGTACTCTACTGAACCGATGATGAGTGCTCTCTCGTGGGTGATTACTCTATCGAATTATTCATGCATTTTTCATTGCCACTTAAATCTCAGTACATAAACTCCTAAATCTTGAAGGTTTTCAGATTTACTAATGAGTAGACTGACGCCCACTTGCTACGTATTGATTTTATATAAACTTTAGTATTAATTTAATCAGTACTATTGGCGTAGAGGTTGTGATTATGGTAGCAAATATCAGCCTGAATCATTGACCAGGCTACGGTTTCAAATCGGGCTTCACAAGTTAATTTGTAACAAGTCATTACCAAGCGAATAATAATTTACAGTATGTATTATATCAGTGATTGCCATTTAGTTATGAAAATATCAAAGTCAATACTATTTATCTACCTTCATTGTTTTTAAACGGGGACTGGCGCCTGATTATACAAAACGACATTCGTAAATTAATCTATATTGATTTTGTATTTAGTAAAATTGGCTATCACAAATATTTTCCATTCGTACTACTACTTCGAAACCCTTTTTAAAATAAGGCCCAGATGTGACTAATAGAAACTAATGGATGTCTGCCTGATGAATTAATATAACGTAAGTTTCCTCTGTTTTGTCGGATGAATTTGAATACAGAATCAATTCGAATAAATGTACAGGCTGTCATTAGCGATTTGTTTAGGCTATGAAACAAGTGAATTTGTAATTGAAAACATAATTGATAAAAACTAGTACCAATTGAAACTATCCATCAGCTTGATTCATTGCTACCGAAAAATTAGTAAGTATACAAATAAAAATAAACGTAAGAGATTTAACACGATTGACAATTACATTTTTAATTTAGTATTTAGGCAAATTAGTTGTTATGAGGGGGTGCGTATCAAAATTTCGCCCCAGGCGCCGAATATAGCCTCGAGGTGGGTCTAGTATTACTACGACAAATGCCATGTACACTCCTCTGGTTACAAGGGTCAGATCGGGGCGACGTGCGACGTAAGTCGGCCCCGGTCAGATTAACACAGTTCAATAACCGATTTTTTGGATTTTCTTGGTTAGCTATAGGAACACAGTTTCCTAAAATTGAGTTTTATTCTGTACAATATCATACAAGTTCAATTGAATTATTCTTCACCAGAACCAAGTTCTAAGTTGAATTATTTGCCACCAGAATGTGTTGGTTATTTAGGTCTATGCTCTAGCAACAAATTTTCAGATCACCAATGAACCAATTGTAGAGTCCAATGTTAGATTATGTTGATTGATAAATGAGTTTTAATACTGAAGTAGTCGATAGGTCATGTCAGAGGCACTAGTTGCCACCTGAAAACTCTTGACACCAGACCTTGGCCAGAAGGTTACACGGAATTATTATTATTATACTTGAATTTTATTGTTTATTTAAATTAATTGTTTATTTGTTTAGTGAATGAATTATAGCTTCAAAATTTGTCTGGCTCCAGTTTGGATGGTCTGGCAAATATCAAGATTAAACAATTTCCTAGTAATAACCTATAACAGTTTAATATAATTTGAAGATATTGGAAAAAGACAAGTCTTTTTAGACCTTGGGTGGAAAGAATATCTTAAGCATTTTCATTGTAGTACACTACGATAAATAATTTACTAAATTAGGAAAACTTATTACCATTTTTTCATAATTTTCAAAGTGGGCCTGACACAAAATCTGACTCCAGCTGACGTAAAATGTAAAGAATGTTTTTTTTTTAATTTTACTATACTTTTATATAATTTTCATTACAAGTTTAAAACTGTGCTATTCCATCAAGCTGGCTCAAGTAGCTCATAATCTGAATCCTATACGTTGTAATCTTAGAGCAATCAATACTCAAAAAATTAAAATGTCGCAATACTGTTGCTGCCATCAGAGTTATGTTACGATATATCAAGTAAACCATGTGATGCAAGAGTGGTTATGTATTAAGTACTTAGAGTGGTTTTTTTTATCACTTTTACTGTGGTTTTTTATCTCTTTTGCTAAACTGTTACCGCGCTCCGCTAAGCATTGCACAGTAATTTTGCTGAAGCGAGAAAGGCACATTATACGCGAAATATATAACACATTTTTCCTAAAACTGCGCTTTTAGGTCCCCATAAAATAAAACAATAACAATAATTCACGATTGCCGTAACTAAATGCAACTTTTTCTTGTTTTTTTTTACAAAAATTCAAGTTCAGTTAAATCAAACCGTAGCTTAACCACCTGCTTGCGTAAAGTTACTTTTGCAGTCGCTCTATCAGCTTGCGGGCATTAAATACTCTACCGCTTGCTGCTCAGTAATCAGGGGTTTAACGGTTAGTTCTCAAAATCAGTGGACACCACTAACATCCACTAAATTGAAATACCGAAAAACTGTACGTGGTAAAAAAAATATAAAGGATTAAAATTTTTAGCAGCAGCGTGAGGATTTAAATTTTTTACTGAGGCAGCGTAATTTACCTATGTCAGCGCATGACTCAATGCAACAATAGGCCATTTTTCTTCCAAATTATGCTGCCTCGTTAGATAAATTTACTCAGTTATTTATAACCGATTTTCATAATTCTGGTGTCATTAGACTGGAAATTAAAGTTTAAAGTTTTAATCCATTATTTTTTTGTACTACGTGACGTTTTTCCGGTATTTCAATTTAAATATTTTAAACGGCCGCCATTTAGTAATTTACCATTCAATTATGCTGATTATTTTTTCATAAACTAACTTTGACTAGTTATAGGTAGATACTAAATTTCAAAAAAATCGATTCTGAAACTTTGGAGATAATTTTTTTTTAAGTCAAAATGGCGGATATCAGGGTATGTATGCATTTTAGGACATATCCTCACATTAACTTTTTTGCTTATTTCGACCCAATAAACCAAGTTAGGGTATATATACAGAATATACAGGGTGTCTTGCAACCCTACGAACAAACATATACATATAGCATTATTCCTTGGGTCAAGACAAACACATTTTACTGTATAAACATGGGTCTATGGTGCCTAGTTTTCCGTCTGTCTGTCTTTATGTGTTTTTTTACAAACAAATTCATAACTCCTAAACGGTTTGAGGTACAGCGTTGAGATTTTGCACAAATGTTTATCTTATTAGGACATACCTTCATTTAAAGGTATACCAAAATATCATCAACCGTTTCAAAATGGCGGCCATTTAAATTATTTGATGCCAAATTTCACGAAAACCGTTAATTTAAACAAAAAAATTGCAAGATACATAAAAGTAAGTCCATTTTATGTTGTTTTAATGATACCTTATTTGTTGAGTTTGGATAAATTAATATTTACTGAGAAATAAAATTTTTTCGTATTGCCCGACCACGTTTCTCCATTTAAACAATGTTAAAATTAAGGGGTGTCCAACTTAACTGTGCCACCATTGGTGTCTCAGAAACTATTGGATTTAGAGAAAACTTTAAAAGGGGAACTTCTCCTAATTTTATAAGAAATTTAAAAATATGAATTCTATTTTCTTGTAAATGGCCGCCATTTTTCAATATGGCGGACAACTTTGATTTTTCTTATAGAACACGCTGTATTTTATGGCGTATTTGGATTCTACGCCTAATTTTAAGAACTTATTATGCTTTGAAAGTTTTTCCTAAACTTAATAGTTAAGTGGATATAAGCGGTTAAAGTTTGATTTTTAACACCCCGTATTTTAACATTGTTTTATATGGGAAAAAGTGGTCATGCATTACGAAAAATACTATTTTCTCAGTAAATCTTTATCCAATCTTAACAAATAAGGTATCATTGAATACTATATAACATTGATTTACTTTTATGTACCTTGCAAGTTTTTGTTTAAATTAATAATGGTTTTCATGAAATTTGGCATCAAAATATTAAAATGTCTGCCATTTTGAAACGTTTGAAGATATTTTAGTATAATTTTAAACAAAGATAGACCTTAATAAGATAAACATTTGTGCAAAACACATACAAACAGACAGACGGAAAACTAGGCACCATAGACCCATGTTTATATAGTAAAATGTGTTTGTCTTGACCCACTGTGCCACCATTGGTATCTCAGAAACTAATGGATTTAGAGAAAACTTTTAATAGGGGACTTTACCTACTTTTTTAAGACATTTAAGAATATGAATTCAGTTTTCTAAACGGCCGCCATTTTCCATTATGGCGGACAATTTTGATTTTTCTTATGGAACACCCTGTATATTATGGTGTATTTGGATTCTACGCTTAATTTTAAGATCCTTTTGTTCTTAAAAGTTTGATTTTTCCCCATAAGCAATGCATTGTGTAATTGTTGGTACGCGGTATATCGATAAAGGTTGTGTCAAATAAAAAATGCCAAAGACCAAAAGTACTTAAAAATGTTTTTTTCAGTTTAGATTCAACCATATAAATAGTTTTTAGTTGAGATTCATTCATAGAAATGAATAATTTTGAATAGTTTTGGACCCCATAAGGATTGCATGGGATGGCGTGGTTAAAATGGACACAATGCATTTCAAATGGGGAAAAATTAAACTTTAACTGCTTATAACTCCTTGACGATTGGGTTTAGGAAAAAATATTGAAGAATAAAACTCTTAAAATTAAGCGTAGAATCCAAATACATCATAAAATAGGCTACAGGGTGTTCCATAAGAAGAATCAAAGTTTATATCTCCTTGACGATTGGGTTTAGGAAAAAATATTGAAGAATTAAAGACTCTTCAAATTAAGCGTAGAATCCAAATACATCATAAAATAAATACAGGTTGTTCCATAAGAAAAATCAAAGTTGTCCGCCATATTGGGAAATGGCGATGATTTAGAAGAAAACTGAATTCATATTCATAAATATCTTAAAAAAGTAGGTGAAGTCCCCGATTTAAAGTTTTCGCTTAATCAAATAGTTTCTGAGTTACCAATGGTGGCACACTTAGGTTGGACACCCTGTATACCAGTCTTTCCCAATCTTTTGGTGCTCGCTTACCACCTTCCACATTTTAGCGAATTTCCCCTATAGGGAAGAAGCTATTACCGTAGGTCTCATGGTAAGACCTAAGCCCGAGACTATGATAACTGTTCGTTTTGGGGCCACCAGAAGCAAAAAAAAACCATTCGTTCGAATTTATATACATATATATATATATATATATATTATATATATTTGTCTGTTAGCACGATAGCGGCCGTAAAAATGGTCCAATCTTAATGAAAATTGGTACAGACGTGTTAAGTGGTAATCACTCGGACGAGTTCGTGAACCAGCCCGATCGGACTACCGGAAGGTGGGGTAAAGGGGGATAAACCCCCCCAAAAATCGGTTTTTTGAGTTTTTTACATAGAAAAATTAAATTTATCGAATTTTTGTTTGCACCATTGAATTCAGCTCATAAAAACAAACAATTTAGTATTTTGAATCACTGCTCTATGTCCATTGGTTACCGAGATATTGAATGTGGTAAACACAGTACGTTGTCCCAATGTTAACCTTATGGGAAATAAATAAAATTCTATATCTCGGTTATTTCTCAACATATCTTGATAAAATTTGGTAAATAGCTTCTTCTAGTTCAGATCTACTAAATATTGAATTAAAACCACCCAATTTTAATATACCTGTAGCAGCAAACCTGCATACTCATTCCCCATTTTATTTTTATGGAGCTTACCAAAACATGTCAAATCTCGCTATGTTGGATTGAAATATGTCGTTTTGCATTTGAAATTCGCTGAGTATGCAGGTCTGCTGCAACGGGGGTATTAAATATTTTGGCGTACCATCGCAAGAACCCCCTCCCCCCACCACTGAAGGATCCCTTCCAACATTGCTTATAGTTACCCTTTGGTGTTTTTTTTGCCACAGCTAAATTTATTTTATTTTAATTGTCAATGTACATTTTTAAACCGTATTTTTATTTATTATAAGGATATTTTAACAAATTATGGACAAATTATTGACAATATGGAACTTCACATTTCCCATAGTTTATATTGAAAAAATAACTTAAAACAATTCAACGTTATTCAAAGTACACTGTATTTTCAATAATGAACATATATTTAAGCATTTAAAAAAAATGTATTCGACAGATCGACATAATCTGACTGCGGGTTCAAAATAGAAATAAGTTTGGTAAGTAAATCGTACAACTAAAAACTATAGCAATACCGTACCACCGAATTAACACTGTAAAACCGGTAGGATTTTTTAAATGGAAAGAACATTTTTTTATGCCGACGTATTTTGTAAAAAGAATTACTCAATAAATGAAAGAGTAATAATAGTTCCTAAATATGTACAAAATTGGAAGATTATGACCAAAACAAATACTGAAAAAGTTAAGGTATGTATTAAGACTTTACTGTTCGTCGGGACAGCGTTTGTTTGTAAACCTAGTATTTTATTTTGTACTACTTCTTCAATCTCTTGCGTACCACCTGAAAGGCCTTCGAGTACAAGCAGTGGTACGCGTTTTACAGAATATATATATATTAACAGTGTTTTTTTTTTTTAAACGCAACCCATTTTTAAGATTGAATAATACGTATCAGGGCCGCCCCGGGCGCCGCGGCTAAAGGGGGCGCCGCGCGCCGTGGCCGGAGGGGCCCGTGGTTGTTTAAGAGAAAAAAATAATATCGCTGACGATACATAATAAGGCACAAATAATCCACGGAAAAGAATCGTAAAACTTTAATCAAGCGGCTATCAAAAATAAGATGTTTCTATTCGTAATAAGTTATAACTGACGCGGGCTGCTAGTGCATATTATATAAATAAATTAATGATAATTCACAACCATCCTACACTAATTTTTCACTCATATTCCGGTAAAAATACGCAGCTATTGCTACGTCCCGGCCTTAAAAGGTATGAAAGGTATTAAGGGTACATATACCTTCTGAATCTTCAGAACATGAAATTCGCTGTTCTATATGAAACATTTCATTTAGCTAACAATTCTTGTGAGCAGTCCGAGCAAAGACAGATGACTTTGGAGACGTACATGTGAGCGATAAAAAACGACAGGCTATTCTATGCAGAATTCAATGTCATAACAGCCGGTCCAGAATTCGTACGAAACTGTCAGAGCCGTTTTCGAAATCTGCAAAGTTAATACAACAATTCCTCAAATTATAAATTAATATAATTAATAGGCCTAAATTTATTGTTATTGATTATTTTTATTAACATTTTTAACATATAAACAAACAGCTGAACCGGTAGCAGTGTTGCTAAAGTACTTAAATAATTCATGCGGAAAGATTGAATATATTCTAAAATAAGTAGGGGGTAGGTGAAAGTTATTAGCCTATACAAGAACTTTAAAGATATAGAACTATTCGACACACTACAAACTATTTTAAACTTTATTTTTTCAGGGCTATCAACCTATAACAACGTTTCTGTTGAAAACAGCACCCGGTACATTATCTATGATAATTTCTAAAATGTGTACTTGGTTTATCAGCCATAACTCGGTCAGTTTAAAGATACCAGGGTTTTCTAAATCTCATTTTGTACCTTTTTTCAGGAACTATAAGCTCACACAGATGTTATTTTTTCATTCTTTAAAAAAGGGGGTGAGCTTAAAAGGAACTGAAAATGTTATTAATTATGAACAATAATTAATTGAAGACTTGTACGCATGTTTCTTCGTCAGCTATTGTCAAAAAACATGAAAAAGCAACTAACATTTTCAGGAAATAAAATGCTCAATTTTATACTCGACAACATTATACTTATCACCTGTAGATTTAGAGTTGTTTTGAAGAAAATTTGTTTTATTGTTTAAATTTTCTTTTTACTTAAAATTCACTTTTTTCAAAAATAAGCTATTAAAAGAGGTCAAAATTTTTTAGTGTAATACAAACACATAGTTGAAGGGAATTGCAGAGCTGTAAGGGTTATTTTAAATTTAAGTCCTATTTGGGGGTTGATATTTCTATATTTCCAACGCTGGAAAAATATGGACCAACTTTACTTTGATCATAACTCGCTTAATGTTTTTGCTAAAAACTTTTACAAAAAATTAAATTAAAGTTCTTTTAACTATCTATAAAAATAATTCATTAAGTTTTCACCTAAAGAGATTTTGTTTTTAAGTTATTTCACATAAAAATTGTGTTTTGGGTTCGACAAATTACAAACACTCTTAAAACAAGCCATAATTCAGCTCCTAGTGGGTTTACAGACTTCATAACCCCCTCATTTTCTTTGTTATTTTATAAGTACAAACAAGCTTATATAAGTACAACCTTTATATAATTTATATAAGTACAACCTTTCCGCTAAAACTCTTAGTTTTTTTAGTTAATTGCGAAAAACCATTAGAAAAAGTGTTTTTTTTTTTGGGGGGGGGGGGGGGGGAAATCGCCACTTCCAATCGTGTATATCTAAAAAAGTATTGACTTTAAGAAAAAACTATGGAAAATAAAAGTTGCTTAGAATTGGTCAATATTTCCATTATCGGGCTCAGTTTTAATGTACTAATTGTTACCCTCAAGAGTGGTACCTACCCCCTGGTAAAAAGCAGCCCTTATAACATTTTTAATCTTGAAGTATAGGGCAAGTAGAACTTGAACCGAAATTTTTATGCAAATCGGTTGTGACCAAGAAAAATTATCTACAGAAATGGGCAGTTACTGGACTATTAATAGTTTTATTACAAGAGTCTACTTATTATGTAAAAAACAAACAAGATAAATAAACTATTTCACCAAATTACATTTACGTCCCTCAAACGTTCCGTTCCCTAACTCAAAATACACCAAATCATTGCAGTAGCTCTCTGCGGTCGCCTCGGTATCCGCCAAGACGCTCGTTCGATATGGCATCACTGAGTTCAATATGACAACATTGTGCAGGAAGTGACGGAGGGACTAAGGAATGCACCTGAGTCCTCGGTAATGCAGCGTAATTTACACTCGTGTGTTTTTTTAAAATTCAAAATGAGTCCTCCCTTGAGCGACACAGAACGGGTGAGAGTGTAAGGCGTGTGTGTCGCTCAACGTGCTAGCGCTACGTGGGAGACACAACTGGAACTAACGTGTCTGATTGACCATACCACGGGGGGACATTTTTAAATCTGTCCAAAATAGGTATTTCCTGGTTCACAGGCGCCTCAAGAATGCAATGGTGAAGCTAAAACGTTCCGAGGACCACGAGTGTGTCCTCGGTACGTTTTTCGTCCTCAGTTGGTTGGTCAAAATACACGTGAATGTCCCCCAAACGTACCATTTACAAACACACACACACACACACACACCACACACACAAAACTTTATACTTAATATAATAAGGGTTTTTCTCTGTTAAATCCCTTTTTCAGCCGTCCTACTTAGCCAGTTTTTATCATTGAGGTGTCATTTTAAAGCTTATAATGTTGCACACAGGCAACTATAATTAAAATGGGCATTTATTTAACGGCTTAACCCCTAAGCCTAAGGGTGCTTTCAACGCTCCAGTGCTGACCAACTTGCGTTATAAAATGTGATTGTAACTTAACAGCTGATTACCTTCAGATGGATTTTTAACCTAAGTCAGATTGTAAACAAAAATAGATTGTCTGCAACTGTAAACAAGACCCGATACAGCTAATGAAAATGAACTTGGGTTACTTTTATTGGCAATTGTAGCCAAATTGAGACAGGTAAATCCATTTTTTATGGTAAAGATCCACGATCGACAGACTATAAATATATTGTGAATTGAACCCTGAAACAGAAAGAAGAAGGCATAGGGGAAAATGAGTCGTAGAGATAAGGGAAAATATGCGTAACCTTCGGCAAGAACAGAGAACTGCTGAGAGAAAAATATATTAAAATGCGCAATTTGTACATGGACTCCTTAGAAAAACTTCTGTTTCCGTATTCCTACTGATGCGAGAAGACAACAAATTCAAATACATAAAGTGCTTGGGCGATGAAAAATATGTGTGTGTTTTGTTCAGTTTGGCCTTTGTTTTTTTAGGTGACCATTACATTTTAATTGAAAAGGTTAATTTGATGAATAAAGGTGAGTTTAAAGCCATACGATTTATTCTAACTGTGGGTGAGTTTCTCCCACAGCTTAATAAATTATATATGTATGTATTTTAATTTGGTTGTCTTCTTGCACCAGTAGGGATACGAAGACGGATCCCTATTTGGGCCCATGCGCAAATTGCACTTTTTATTAAATATATAGGTGACTTTTAAAAAGTTTTACTTCTAGGTAAAATATTTTTTTGGACGGTGTTTTTTGCATATGGGGGCCCCAAAAAAAAGTGATCATGGTCTTTTGCCTCAAGCCACCGTGGGGGTGATGTTATTAGCTCACTATTCTGTAGGAAATTCGCTAATAAACTGAGTCTTCAAGAATGGTAAGGGTGGGTAGACAATTACAGCAATGGGAACTAAAATCAAATAAGTTTCCACTATTCACTATAAGACAATGATACAATGAAATTAAATACCACAACAACGGATAAAGAATGATCAAAGGGAGTAATTAATATAACTGTAGAGCTGTTCCTCCAGAGGTGGTTACTGTAACTCATGCGTCAGTAGCACGGTGGCATGCCGTTAAGTGAGAGAGAGAAAGAGAGAGAGAGAGAGAGAGAGAGAGAGAGACATACCAGCTAAGTCGCAGCTATTGTCATCCTGGAACGAGAGCAATTGGACAAGACTAGTGGCTCCCTCTTTTAAAATAGCACCACCTAGTAGCAGAGTAATAGAGTCAACTGCACTGCCGCTACTGGATATTGTGGCCCTATAAATTTAGGCAATCATCGAAGTTCCACCAAAAAGATGATTAGGAAACACACATACCTCATTCATTTTTCAATTATTTAAATAGGCCTACACATCCTAGATCAGTGGTTTGCAATTAGTAGATTACGACCTGATTTCTTCCAGACCGCATAACATTATAAACCAAAAACAGAAAAATTTGTAGCAACACCCTGCCATAATGTTTCCCCTGCGAGTGGTGACTAATAGACGGACATGTGAAACATTTGATTTAACCAACAGCAAGTGCTTACTTTATCCATATTTAACTTATGTTTTCATGATGAATTTATTCATAATTAATACTGAATTCAATATTCTAGATATCAAATACAGTAGAGTCTCACAAACCCGGACTAATGTGGACCGAATGGAGTCCGGGTTTGTGAAATTTCCGAGTTATCAGGAAATGAGTAAAAATAAGAAAAATTAAGAAAAGTTTCTGTTATTTCTATAAGAAATCATTTACTTATTGCATAGTTAAAAATACAGAAACTACATTATCAGATGCAAAAAACTGAAAGAAAAGACAAAACTGTTTATGTGTCACACCGTGCTCTGGCCTTGAATCTCTGTGCACTTTATTGCTCTGGCAGGCTTTCCGAGCTATCCAGAATTCCGGGTTATCGAATTCCGGGTTTGCGGGACTCTACTGTACTAACATAATTTAATTGATTCCTTTGTAAAAATTATATGGCTCTTTTTTCATTTAAGTTTTTATTTGGCATCTCTAAATATATGCAGGTACAACGAATTAAAATAATGGTAATAATAATATACAGTTGCATGGATCGAAGAAAAAGAATTTCATCTGTGACAATATTAATAAACTAAATAATATTATAATTTATATTATAAAAAAGAGGTGGTTTCTGAATGTGGCTATGTACGTATGGGATAAGTAAACCCGAAAAACAGGCCTACTGAACTGACTGGGTTGAAATTTCACACAGAGGTAGATCTTGAACTGGAAAACATATAGGCCTATTCACTTCCTTTAAATCTCCTTGGGCTACGCCCCATAAACGTCCTTAGCTTCAATGTTTACATTTTATAAGGTAAAGTAACATTCAAAGTAACATTCAAATACCGAAATGTAAACAGCTGTGAATTCTATAATTTGACATTTCAAAGAGCAGAAGTAAGATCAACTGAAATTTTTATCGTGAGCGAAGCCACGGGCAACTGCTAGTACTATTATAAAAATTATTACAAAATATTGTGATTAAAATAGAAGTTTAATGTTAATTGAAACGATGTTTATTACAAATAAAACTGTGTAAAGAGCATTTGAATAAAGTACCATGTGGTCAAAGTGTTTCCAAATTCCAACAGGGGCAGCATCAATCAGTTCGGGTACCTGGGGTTTCACTGTAAGTTGTTGTTATGAATCTAAATGTCTTAAAATTACAAGTTTACAGTTCTAATTTTAGATAAATTTTCTAGGGTACTCCATAACCCACCAACAGGTGGGCTCCTAGAACCCTCCTACTAAATCTTCTGTGTTTGGCCCATTACAGGCGATCTCATGGAGACTGAAACTGGACCTTCATTACAAATAATTAGGGACCACTAACCTAGGTGCATTCCAGTCTTTATATAGGCCTAACAGGTTTTTCCTTTCAAAATATACCAAAAAGAATTACAGCAGGATTTTTGCATGTGTACTGTTACAAAACATGAGAAAATCTATATACAAATGTCATAGCCACTTGCTGTAATTGGGCACTTCATGAAGTGCCCAACGCAGCCCCGGCACTTGAAATAATGAAATAATGACTTTATTCCACAAATTAATATTAAATTTACAAACAACAAAAGTTACATCGGAACTACGTTGCCACGGTGTCCAGTTAGTGTGGCAAACGTTTTACATTAATTTAAGAAAATTATAAAAAAATAAACAATATTTGAGTCCAGTCCTTCTTATTGAAATTACATATTTTGCCGCTCTCTGTAGCGTCTTAAAATAAAACTAAAACATTCGTCGCAGTAAATCTTACTCTATTTTTCATGTGATGGGTATTAATAGTTCTTAAATTAACAAATTAGAATTACAATGATAAAAATACAAAGCTGAGTTAAAATAGGATTAAATTATTTAATTAACAGTCAACAAAGAAAATCATTTAAAAAACTACATGGAGAGCGCGCCTGGGCACATAGTACCATGTGGTCAAATTCAATTATTTTTATCAAAAGTACAGCATCTGCTCAACAAAACTGGACACTTATGAAGTGCCCAACACTCATTGGACACATGCTGTGACTATCGAGGTATGTTAGGCAGTCGATTTTAAATCTTTTTTAAAGTCAATTCCAATTTTTATATCAAATCCCAATTTTTATATCAAATCCCAATGACTTTGTTAAAGTAGCCAATGTTACTGTATGATATTAAACCTTTGAATATTTTTCAAATCTAAACGTTTTCATGTTGGTTTTAGTTTCGTACGCATTTTGAAAATATAATTAGTATAATGATTGGATGATAAATTTGTTGCTATATAAGTTG
This sequence comes from Flexamia atlantica, assembly GCA_035578135.1. NCBI lineage: Eukaryota > Metazoa > Arthropoda > Insecta > Hemiptera > Cicadellidae > Flexamia > Flexamia atlantica. The sequence continues at coordinate 137,626,158 of JAQJVK010000001.1, read as the reverse complement.
AGTTCTGACTAAAATAACAGTTAACAATAATGTAGTTCTTTTTCATAATAAAATAGTCACCACTTAATCAAGTACATATAAAAAATTAACACTTATAATTGGTTTAAAGTTTAACAAAAATATTGTGGTTTTTTAATAGTTGTAAAACCTAACATTAGTGTATAAGTATAGGTAATGCGCTATTAAAAAAATAATAATGACAATTAAAAATTGTACCGCTAGAATTTTCTAGTAACCGCTTGCTTTTGAATGACGTTTAACATTCATAGTTTTCCTTTTAGAGAAATTCTTCATAGGAATTTCCAAATATTTGACTTAATAATATAAAATTAGATTTTTATATTATTCATTTTTATATTATTATTATGTCAGTAGGGATATAATAAAATATTTAAAGCATATTTTTTTTAAACTGTTAAGTAAACAGAACACTCCATATACATCTATAAATTAATAAGCAAGCGGTTTTCTTTTGACAGTCAAACCTCAATAGCGGCTGGACGGATTTTAACGTTTGAGGTGTCAAAATAAAGAGATTTTTATGTAGATTTGTCAATAAGTCTCAGAATTTTTAAAAAGGGCGTCACTAAAATAGAATAAAAGACTGAAGTTTTGGAACAGAGGCACTATCCATTGACATTTTACCAAGCTCAGTTCACTTTTTTTATAACTGAACATATGGTCATGCTTTGAAAGTTGTTCAGATAAACCACTGATTGCAGTACTTGACATTTATTTTTCAAAAAGAGTTTTTATTTTTAAAGCTGCTTGGCTTCTGGGACGTGACATCAAATTGTTTTCAAAAGTTTTATTTTTCTATATTTTCTTTTTTGTTAGATTCATCATGTAATTTAGGAATATTGGCCTTGGTTACTACTTAATGAAGTGTTTTTAAGTGCTTATTCAGTGCAGTTACCAGTTTACGGTTTTACAATGTAGTTTTAGCGAATTTCTCCTATAGGGAAGAAGCTGTTACCGTAGGTCTCATGGTAAGACCTAAGCCTAAAACCATCATAACTTTTCTTTTTGAGGTCCTCAGATGCCAAAAACACCATTCGTTCACTTTCATAAATATATATATATATCTATATATCTATATATATATATATATGTGTCTTTAAGCACGATAACTTGCGCAAAAATGGTCCAATCGGAATGAAATTTGGCATAGACGTGTAAAGTAGTAATTATTCGGACGAGTTCGTAAACCAGCCCGATCGGACCACCGGAAGGGGGGGTAAAGGGGGGTAAACCCCCCCAAAAATGTTTTTTTGAGTTTTTTACATAGAAAAATAAAATTTTTCAAATTTTTATTGGCACCATTGAATTCAGCCCAAAAAAACAAACAATTTAGTATTTTGAATCATGGCTCTATGTCCATTGGTTGCCGAGATATTGAAAGTGGTAAACGCAGTTTATTGTCCCAATGTTACCCTTATGGGAAATAAGTAAAATTCTATATCTCGCTTATTTCTAAACATATCTTGATAAAACTTGGTAAATGGCTTCTTCTAGTTCAGATCTACTAAATATTGAATTAAAACCACCCAGTTTTAATATACCTGTAGCAGCAAACCTGCATACTCATTCCCCATGTTATTCTTATGGAGCTTACAAAAACATGTCAAATCTCGCTATGTTGGATCGAAATATGTTGTTTTGCACTTGAAATTCGCTGAGTATGCAGGTATGCTGCAACGGGGGTATTTGATTTATCAGTATATTTCAGCACTTAGTGTTTTTTGTAGCTTTATTATTTACTTGAGCCAATTTATTTTTGGATTAGGTGCAGTTATAATCCCACCAACAAGAAGAAGACACACACACATTGGCCGTTAGGAGGGAACACGAATGTAACCACCCACCTGATGTAACATTTGATGGGTACAGAGTAGTATTACTAGATTGTCGAGGTGCTCCTACCAACCTAGGACCAACAAACTTAAAATGTTTGCATTGCAACGGCTTGCTTTTCAAGAATGAAAGGACTGGTAGAGATAGTACATAAGTTTCCCTTTTTTGACACAAAAAAAGGTCCATGTGCCTAATTTGCGGATTTCGCTATAATTTCAATCTCAGAACAGGGCTATTGGACTTAAACCCAGAAACTTTTCAGATAGGCCCTAACATTCGACGGTTGTTACTGTAAGCAGAGCACGATCTTTTGCCTGTATTAAAATATCCATTTCTGAAAAAAAAAGAGATCAAAGAAAAATGAAGAAAACTGAACAGGTGTTCACAAAAAATATTGTTTACCAGGAACTCCTTTGGTAATCAAATGAACTATAAAATTTTCAGTAATTTAGGTATAATTGAATGGAGTTTTTTTCACGGCTTATTTTCTAAAACAATGCAGGGCTTTGGGCCATGAAACCTTGCTCATTCTTCATAGATTGCTCACATCCAATTTATTTTGAATTAATGGAAGTTTGATTTAGAGTGTTTAAATTTTATAGGCTAACATAAATAAAATTAAAATTACAGAAGTAAAAGTGGAACCTCTGTTAACCGTCACCCTTGGGATCGAGAGGGTGACGGTTAAGAGAATAGACGGATAACAGAAATTTCATTACAAACCTGTATAGTAAATGTGTATTTAAAAGGTTTAAAGAAGAAATTATACTTTTTTAAAGTGGGTAATATATTTCTTATTAAATTACATACATACACGAGTAAAACAGAACTGCTTTACGGGAAGTTCTACTTGTTTAACGTTTTTACGGCATCTATGACGTCACATTAAAAGTACAGTAGCGGTGACAGATAACAGAGAGTGACGGTTAAAAGAGTGATGGTTGATCGAGGTTCTACTGTACACTTTCATTTAAATTTTCTATCATGAAGTGATCTGCTTCAAAACCACAATAAATTATTTTTAAACTAGTGGCTTGTAGGGGCAAAAGCCCCTAAAAATTAAATACAAATGCTGGATTTTGAATGTTTCCTTCACACTCATAACTCGGTAGCAGTTTAGCGGAATTAAACGTTTAAAGTGCAATGTTGAAGATATTTTGACATTTGCTAGTACGTACCAGAATTTTAAGAAAGGGCGTTACTTCAGTATAGTAAAGGGCTGATTTTTTTGGAACAGTGGCACTATATGTCGTTCTCAAAACAAATTCAGTACACTTTGTTTACAATTAAACATATGAACATGGTTTGGAGAAATTCTTAAGGTTAACCACAGACTGAAGCACTTAATTTATTTCCCAAAAAAAGTTGTGTCATTTAACACAAAAATGTAAATAAATGTCTCGTGTGTAGCCTCTATATTGGACAGTTAAAGGGTACTTCCTATGGAAGTCTCCGAATGAAGCTACATTTTACCCAATAAGCAAATAAAAAAGGATGAAATCAGAAAATGGTCTCCCGTTGACGACTCCATGCTCTACGTTGGAGCCTCTGACTCCACTTCATTAGGAAGTTAGGTTTGGACACCATGAGCTTGGTAAATAGTTAATATTGAGGATTTTACCTTACGTTCAAAATTTTTTATGGTTGCCCGTGATACTGCTTTGTCTTGGTAGATTCAAGGTTAAAAATATACTTTTGATTGGCCAAATTTAAAGGTGAACCTTTTTGGTGGGATCAAATTTAAAGCTGATATTGCACTCAATAGCTGTTAGTGCACACACTCTTCTGTTGTTCCTCGGTCAAAACTATGACTGTTTCTGATCGCACATAAAACTGGGTTTTAAATTAAGTATAAGCAACACATGTTTTAATGTTAACAAAGCAGACGTTTTTAGATTACAGTGATTTTTAAATGGCAGTTTTATTGTTAAATTTTATTTTCTGAAAAACTTTAAGAAATTTTAGTATTTTTCCCGTGTCCCTGGCATCAAGACCTTCTATTTGAGCCCTCTCCCATTATCCTGCGACTTGCCAAACACCCATAATTTCGGCGCAAAAATTTGGCTTACATGTATATTTATGTCGATCATTTGGCATTAAATAATCGACATCGTTATAACGTAAACGAAACAAACGCACTTAACTCTTTATAATTTTAAATTATAAATACATACTAAAACCCATAATTAGAAAGTCTGAAATCTTAAAGTTAAAATATTTATTTGTTATAGTACATTGAACATAGTTAGCTGTCTTTTGAAAAAAAAAAAAAAAAAACAACTATATGTCAACATCAAGCATATGACTTTGAATCAAGCATCAGCACCACATGTTTAAATGTAAACAAAACAGACATTTTTAGATCCCAATGCTTCATAAATGCTTCATAGATATTTTACGTTATTTCTCATTTTCTGGTGAATTTCAAGCAATTCCAGTATTTTTCCCGCCATCACGGAATAGAGACCTAAAATTTGAGCCCTCTCCCATCTCTCTACGACTTGCCAGAGGCCCACAATTTTGACGCAAAGAATCACCTTACGAAATTAAATATATGATTACGATGTTAAACTGAAAAAAAAAACAATATAGATGCTTACATTGGCTGTTGAGTAAAATCAAGATAAATGTTGACATTGGATTCTTTAGGCAAATATTTTTACTGTAATGAAAATTAATAAATGTCTGAAAATTGAAATTGTTTTAATTATTGTAAAAAGGGATTCAGATTACTTAGAATTTCTTGATTTGGATTCCCTCGGACTGTAGGATGTAGCTGAGGTATTTTGGATCGATATAATTTTCTAGAGGTTGATTTGTTAGTTAGTTAAATCTGTGCTTTCAGCGTTCAAATAATTATTTTAGTTTTGATTTTGTGACAAAACAACCAAAATATATACATTTTAGAATAGTTAGGCAGTTAGGCTATGAGTGATAGCAATTTTTATGTGTTCTGAATTCCTAAAAATGTATGTTTACAGTCAGTGCCTGATTTACAGATTTTAACAGGTTCACAGCTATGTGGCTACAATTGTTGCCATGCGAGTTTCAATCCTAATCCTGGAGGCTACATTTTTTGCCATTTCCCAGTGCTTTACAAAGTGTATTGTTTCAAGTTTAGGATTATAGATGGAGCTTTGAAACTCGGCACAGCGCAAGTCAGATATGTAAGCTATTTCCTGTTGATGTGGGTCGCACAGGACTATGCTGCTACCTAGACGCTCTGGTCGATTTTGGAACTATGATATTTTTTGTTACTGACTAACTGATTTGTTAGTTATTTTTACTACGTTAGCCTATGTTATACATGTTCAAAATGTCAAAGATAAAAATGTTAACAAACATATAAGTAGTAATATTTTAAAAATTAATTTTTTGATTTGTTTATGGGCATGGAATCTTGGTGCAGGTTAGCTACAATTGCATCCATTATAATTGAAAATTATTTCTTTTATAGGTTTTATGGGTTATATATTTTTTCCTATATTTAAAAAAATTTGATTTCAATGTCATTTTTCCTGTTTTACATTCGTACCCAACTCGATACAGTCAAAATGTTGGAATTCATGTTCCTGTTATTATAAAATCATTTAATCGAACAAATCCGTTTTATTTAGCAAACGTTATCTGCAGGAATTTACCTGGTGATATAAGGGACATGCGGTGTTCGGATGCCGTGTTCAAGCGGCGTGTGACTGCCTGGCTGTTGGAGACCGGCCCCGGCTTTGCTGAGGCCCTCCTGTCATCCATTTATACTACACGTTGACTGACTTTGACATTTCTTTTCTACTTGGGATCACCCTCTTACTTCCATTTAATGCCATTTTGTGTTCTCCCTAGGACTTATTACGCATTTTTGAAATATATTATATTTTCACTACTAATGAATTAATCTTGAATAGCTGCGTAGTTAAAGAATGCCTTAACTTAATATTAGTAGTTGCAATCTTGAGAGTTTTGTGTTTCTAACTAAGGTAGTTATTTTAATTTATTTGGACAGCTTGTCTAATTTCCAATTTATAATTTTAACAACGCGGCATCGCGCACAAGCCTGCAGGCCCATGCGATGTCTAATTTCCAATGCTATTTATCTTTCTATTTATTGTCAATTGGTTTTTGGAAATAAATATTCTTATTCTGATTCTGATTCTGATTCTGATTCCTACGTAAATATTCAAAGTAAAAATACCTATAGTTATGGAAAATAATATTTGCAAGATAAAACCTTCCACATTTTGAGCTCTCAAGTAGAAAGTCAAAAACACAGTGCTGGTGGCTACAACTGTATCCACGGACGATGAAGTAATTTTTTACTACCGGAAAAAATAAAACTATAGTAAAGTGTACTAATAGCATCACTTCATACTAAAATAAGATTTTTCAATGTTTTTTAATCTCAGGATGGGAGTATGGGTCTTCATAATATGATTAGCCGCGCAAGTGTTAAGGCCCTACTAGACAAAGCTTTCTGTGCGGTCCCCTATTGTATTCAGAGAATTTAGTGTTTTTCTGTAATTTTACTTTTACTTTTTTTAGATGACGGTAAACTTAAAATAAACTAATAAGAAAAGGGGTTATGCCAGTTTTAACTACCTCTAAAATGAACTGTGTACACCTTATCGCGTACTTTGTGTGACCCCCTCAGTCCACGGCCTAGGATCAAGTCCAGCTGGCCACTGTTTACAGTTCTAATTTTTAAAAGTTTCCCTGGGAGACTCTCAAACCTCTTTGATTTCTGGGGGAATACATACTTTCTAGACTCGTTCCGTAGTTATAACCTCCCCCCCCCCATCACCTGATCATCCTCATTGAACCCCCCTTGAAAACGTATGATTGATTGAGACGTTTCAGGTCATTATCTTTTCAGGGTATTTTGGTTCGGACAGTTGAAGCAGACCCATGGTTACATATGTCCAGCAGCCACACAATTTGATCATAAAATACTAATAAAAATTACACTCCTTCAATTTGAATGCAATTACTTCTGAAATGAAATACTATTAACGCCTATAGTGTGATTAAGGAGAAAATAAATTATTCTTATTTTGTTTATGTATGTTTTAATAATATTGGATGTAAAAATGTCTCGCTACTTTCATGACATATTTCAATAATAAATAATAAGTTTGTTAAACTATTTTTATTAATATTGTTAAGAACTGTTTATCTTCATGTTATCATAATCATAAATTCAGACTTCAGATCAAAGACCCTTTTTGGATCAAGCAATTTAAGTAGAACATTAATGCTTATCTCGGTTTCATAACAACAATATTGTATTTCAAAACAAGAAGTTAGAGTTTCCAGGCACATATTTAGATTACTTAAACTTGAGAGGTAATAACTAAAAGCTATCAGAGTGAAATAAACTTTTCATAGTATGGCCACACTATAACTGAAGCATGAAAATTAAAATGAATCGTTTAGTTCAAAAATACGTTAAACGCCAAATTTGGCGAAATTGAGTTAAGACCATATTATTGTTCTAGAAAGGTAGAGGAATCGTTCTGTGCATAAACCTGTCATGTTCCGCACTCAGAAGGCTACTAAAATCCAGGTTGAAATCTGTGTTTGGAGCAAAAACAGGTCACGTTCAGGGACTTAGCGTGTTTTGCATTAAATAGTAGGGATTTTTATTGCTCTCATGAAGATTGGCAGCAATGATGGTTGTTCTATTAATAAATAACTACTTGTTTTAGCCAGAATTTTTGTTTTATTTCATAAATCCTTTAATTTATTGATATACTGCCTAAATATAGGTGACTAATTTTGGTTTAGTGTAAAAACCAGTCATGTAAAAAAAATTTTCAAACTTTTTTTATGTAAATATGGATAATGTAAACATATTTATGTCACCACCACAGGCATTCATTTAATGGCTACTTTCACCAAAAAAATTGTTTAAAACATTGAAATAAATTTACAGTTGCTACAACGTTTTCTTTGATTTTCTCAAAACTACATTGTTGGCGTTTAACGTGTTTTTGAACTAAACGATTCAAATATTGTTTTAAAAGAAACTTGTGTGAAAGGAATGGAAAGTGTTTTAGATATCCACTTGATCTGCTCTGTTTATAATCCGCTCTTGAATTTTAAAGTCACAAAATCGTCTAAAACACCTGTTGAGCAACTAAAATGGACATTATTCATTTTAATCCTCCTAAAAGTATATTTTGTTTAGTTTTTTAACTATTCTTGAATTTATTTTCTTTTTGACTATGTATTACTGAATTAAGTCTCTTTTGATAACTAAATATTCAAAAAAACTGTAAAACTTGGATATTTTCAAGTTGGCAAAGTTTATCTTGAATTAATCTAACTGACTACCTGATTAAGTTGTTGCAGTTAATGAATTTTATAAAAATTTGTAATGATAATTATTATGAAATAATGCTGAGAAATCAAATCAAAAATTTGTATATGAACTTTACAAGCTATAAAGGTCAAAAATACCTAATGGTAAAAAATGTCCACTTATGGTACATAATTCACATGGAAATCAGCTAAACATATATAGAAAATATTTGAGAATTATTTATGGTTAATGATTGTCTTAAATCTAACGTGAATTAAATAAACAATAAAAATCTACCTGACAAAGTGTTTTAGCCTTGAAAATTTATTTAAATTTACTTTTTACTTCTAAATCAAAATTTATCAATCTATTCCCTAAAGAATTAATTTTTTATCTTTCAATTTTGTTCCTAGAAAGAATATATTGAACTGCTTTGCAACTGCCTAATTTGATTAGGCAACCTGCATTCAACAAAAAATTGCTACCTGCCTGAATGTTCGTACCACATATCTCAGTCACGTGCATCAATGAAAATTGAGAAAAATAAGGGGGAAAAAAGCTGCCCGGTCGCCTGGTGGAATAGTTTGATCGTAACGGCGATAGCAAAACCTTGAAAGAATCACTGAATCAGTTTACACGTCAGTCATGAGAGTGAAAAGAATATTGATAGTGCTCTCAAAAATCTGCCTGACCACATATAAATAATACTTGGCAGCTAGTCGGAGCTGAACAAGCATTGCCCACGTGTCAATCAGCATTCCAGGGAGCAGTGCTGGTGATGTTGTCATTCTCACCTTTCAACCACCTAGTGCCTGCACTATCCTTACTCAGTAGATTCCTATCTGTGGTACTGCATAAATGACGTGTCTATTTATTTTTCGTCTGTAATGTCACTTGGCTTACTGATTGAATGTGGAGGATAATTATGATGATTAATTATTACTTAGTACTGATTCGCCAACAAACCAAATGAAAAAATATCCTGTTGTAGCACACCTGCCTACTCACCAAATTTCAAATGTAAAAAAAAAACATATAGCCTATTTCAATCCAACATAGAGACATAGAGAGATATGACATGTTTTTGTAAGCTTCATAAGAATAACATGGGGAATGAGTATGTTGGTTTGCTTTAACAGGTATGTTAAAACGGAGTGGTTTTAAATCGATACTACTTAGTAGGTCCGAACTAGAAAAAGATATAGGATTTTTTATTTCCAATAAAAGATAACATAGGAAATGAGTATACAGGTTTTCTACCAGGAAAATGGAAGTATTAGAGACTTGGGACTAGTATATGTTAGATCACATCTAGATAAAGCAACAAACCAAATTTTAATAAAATATGTTAAAAAATAAGCAAGACGTTGAATTTTACTTATTTCCCATTAGGATAACATAAGGACAATTTACTGTGTTTACCGCTTTTAATGTATCGGTAACCAATTAACGTAGGTAGAGCAATGATTCAAAACACTAAATTATTTGTTTTTTTAGCTGAATTCAATGGTGCTAACAAAAATTGGATTATTTTTATTTTTCTATGTAAAAAACTCAAAAAATCCATTTGTGGGGTTTAACCTCCCTCCCACCGGTGGTCCGATCAAGCCGGTTTATCAACTCGTCCGAGTGATTATCACTTAACATGTCTGTTCCAAATTTCACTAAGTTCAAACCATTTTTACACCCACTATCGTGTTGACAGACATATGTATATATATATATATATATATATATATATAGACATACCGGTATACAGGGTGTCTGGAAATTATGGTAAAATATTTTATTACATGATAGTAGAGGTAAATAAAAGTTTAAATAAACATAGGTCCTTAAGTGCATCGTTTTCCGTCTGAGTGTCTGTTTTTTTGTAGTGTTACACAAACGCTTTTAAGGGAAAGCGATCCAACCCATCAAATTTGTGTGGGTATGCTGGGGATCGAACCCGCGACCTCTTGAACTCAAGTCCAAGTCACTAACCATTAGGCTAGCAACACGCCCAATTTATATCACTTAACGTATAAACTTCAAATTCGGTATATGAATAATCACTATTAAGAACTATTTTTGTAAGAAGTACTAAATTTCTACTATGTACCATTTCAAATGGCGACTGTTTTTTGTTTTCAAAGCTACATAGCTTAAAAACCGTGAATTTTAGAAAAATCATAGAAGTAACAAAAAAGTTGCAAAATTTCATCTAATTAATGCTGTTATTAAGATTACAATGATAACAGACAACTAATAATGAAGAAAATTTAAATTTTCCGAATAACAACATGCAAATTTCAGACAGTATGCTCTAAAGAACCATGTTTTTATGCAGACAAATTTTAATTTTTCCATTATTATTAGTCCGATTATTATACCAGTGTTAATTGAATTAAATTTTGCAGCTTTTTGTATCCTGTAAAATTGTTCTATAATTTACAGTTTTTAAGATATTTAACTTTGAAAGAAAAAAACATTCGCCATTTTGAAATGGTACAAAGTATGCGTTGAAAGTAAAGTTGATACTTCTTACAAAAGTAGTTCTTTAATAATGATTATTCATATACCAAGTTTGAAGTTTGTACGTTAAGAGGTTCGTGAGCTATGATTAAATATGTAAAAATCACAAACAGGCACACAGACGGAAAACTAAGCACTGAGGACTTATGTTTATATAAACTTTTTTTCTTATTTTTACCTCTACTATCATACACTAAAATATTTTACCATATTTCCGGACATACGAGGTACAGTCAAAAAGTTCCCGGAATGAATTTTTGTAGACATATAGCACGATCGCCAGTGGAAATTTGGCTTGTGAAATTTGTGTTTAACTTTAAACATCACCCAGTGAGACTCTTGAGTTGTTAATTCAAGCTTATGGAGAAGAGGCGATGAAGATGATTTTTAAAGTTGACTACAGAGCAATGTTCGTGTGCTGTTCATGAAATGCCATTTTTCAAAAATCCGACAACGTCGACTTGCAGATACACGAAAAGCGCTTTCCAATGCTGCACTACGGCAAGTCAGCTATGCCACCACTACCGATATGCCCTCCCTAGGAGTCGTACCAACTAATGCAAGACAAATTTCCCGCTGGCGATCGCGCTATATGTCTACAAAACTTCATTCCGGGAACTTTTTGACTGTACCTCATATATGCATATGTGGCATAGCTGTACCGCAGTGCAGTGTAGAGGAAACAGTCTGGAAACCATGTCTGTTAACACGATTGTGGGGATAAAAATGGTCTGGTTAAATTAACCAACCAAATATTACTGATACAATTGACTGGTTATTGTGATTGAACTGGTCAAAATTAGAAAATTACAACAGTTTTTACAAATGTTCTCCAGTAGTAATGGTTGTAATTATCACACCAGTGGGAATAACTTTGTTGTTAAACAATTAATTGGAGTGCAAGTTATCTGTTATTATGTAGAATAAAATTTAGGAAAAAAAGTTGTTCCTGGAGATTTTTTGTTAAATAAACTGCTTCTAAGTTAATTTGAGCTTGAAAATTTAGACTTGGCGCCATTTTAAATTTTGAAAAGTTAAAATTTTGAAAAAAATTCACTTGAGTACAATGATATTTAGAACCAATATACAGTGTTTCAAAGCTTTACCTTAAACACACTTGAAATTAAAAAATATTTTATTTTAAACACATACAGACAGACAGCCACTTAAGCACATTTAAAAAAAATGTATGAGCTTATTCCAAGAACAATAACCTAAAGTATCCAACACCAATTCTGAAACACCCTGTAGGTAATACATATACAGGGTGTCCCAGAACTCTCTACCAATACCTTTGGTTATTGTTCCTGGACCATAGACAAGTCAAAATATCATATTAATTACTCTGAAATCTCAAAATTTACTCGTACAGCCGCCATTTTGTTTTTCATACAAAATAATTTATTGCTTAAGAACATAATAAAACTTGGTGTAAAAGTTCATAAGCCAAAGACCTAATTACAGAAACATTTTTAATTTGTTGTAATATTTATTTTCAAAATGGCAGCTGCTTAAAAATTTCAAACATAAATATTTCAAAACCTCCATGAGATAAATAACCTTTTGTACTTATGTTTTTTTCTTTTATAAAATTTAATTACAAAACCAATGATACCAGGATTAAGAAAATTGGTCCTTAATTAAGAGGAGGTTGGAGTTGGCGGCCATATTGGATTTATACTCCATAAGAACCAATGTTAATTGGTATGCAGGATTTCTCGTTTATTTTTGGTCGGAAAACTAAAGTTTATATGTCAAATTAAAGCTCTGTTTAATCTGTACCGGACGTAGGAATTACATTTTCACATAATCTAGCCATTTTTTGTAAAATTGAAAAAATAACTTTTGATTGCGTTTTTTTACGTCATTTATCAAATTTATCGAAAATCGGCTTCCTACGTCCGGTAGATAATTTAATTTAAGATTTCTAATATTCGGCTTTCGAAATTATCTAATTAATTACAGCGACAAATTCACGTATACCAAAAGCGAAAATTCAAGAAGGAATTGTCAGCGATCAGCTGACTTGTGATGAAAATTAGCCGGCGCGGATGAATACATTCTGCTATTCTATTTTTTTTTAATAGAAAGGAAATTATTTTTGAAATATGATTGATACTGTTGCTGTTCAAAACTAAAGGACTCTTCATATGCAAAATTTCAACCTTAAGCCTCAATGCTAAATGGTATGGACTACGGGTAATTTGAAACTTGAGCACTGTCAGATTACACGATTTTAGGCGCTGTTTTATGTTTCTATACCTAGACAATATGGCGGCCTAGACTTCATTTGTTGTAATGCAAGTAAGATAGCTATGATCCGCCTATTTGTAATATGTGGTCCCTGAATTAATCTAATGTGGAAATTAACTACATTATTTTTATCATAATTTTTTGTGATAATTTGTTTGTGATGTTGTAATTTATTTTTAGTCTAAGGAGCTGTATCAAATTTTTATCTTGTGTATATCTTAGTAGCCTTTAATGCAAACAAAGTTGTTTCTTAAATGCTTGAACTGAAAACGTTTTTTCATCCAAATGTCCCGAAAACAGCCTTTTTTAGTTCTCTAAATCGTAAAGAAAAAAAATCGTTTTTGAATCACTTCGAATAGGAGTACTGAAAAAACATATAGTAAATTTTGCCGTACTCTAATTTCAAAATTTGTTTATGTTACGTTTGAAAGGTTGAACGATGTCTTAACCTGTGTTTGTAAACAACTAACAGATGTGTAAATGACGATGACTATTTTGGATAGCCTCAAAATTATGTAGTTAATTTTTTAACGATTAACACGTTGGCTGCGGCAAAATAAGTGCTTGGGTCTTCAAAAATGCGGATACACTTTTTTGCAAAAACTTATCAAAAAAGGTTGCCAAAACACTAATAACAGCTAAAAAAAAGTCACCAGACCCGCTATTTCCGGTTTTACGATGACGTCATTTCCGTGACGCGACGTGTGCGTCATACGCTCCTGGGAGTAGGTCGCTGACCCCTCTGACGTAATACACTCGAATAATCACTATGAAATCATTGGTTTACTCAATGATAACCCACAAAAGTTGTTTACAAACTTTTATTTAGGAGAAAAACTAATATTACTATAAAAAATAAAAAAATGAAAAATTTTGGTCAACATTTTCAAGATCGCATATAGTTATTACTAAACTTCTCAAATGCAAAATATTTATATTTTTAGAACCTTAGAAGGTATAACATAAGAAAATAAAAACTTGTTATTTATATAAAAATTATACTTCATATATTTATACATATAATTTATATATACATACATATATATATATATATATATATACAAAAAACGCACGGCCCGGGAAACTGACGCCACCCGACTAACTCGTGGTATGTATGCGAGGAGTGGACAGCGTATAATCCACCTGCGTCAAGAGCTGAGCTCACACTGAACCCATAAGCCGAGCGCTTCATGGTGACGCGACGTATGCGTCATCCGCCCCGCGCGCCGCGATCGCATGACGCATACGCTGCGTCATGCCGCACGCAACGTGTTAAATGGTCATTTATACATAATGATGAATAGTCTCCTTGGTACTCGATCGTATTTCCAAGCTCGGCTGCGCCTCGCCTGTAAATTATGATCTCGTACCAAAAAGAGCCACTTTCGCTCCTAGTGATGAAAACTACTATTTAATTCCTTAAAGTTTTTAAATGTTATACGGAGCATGAGCAAATGTTTATTATTACAAAAAAGTATTTAAATATAGTTTGTATATATTTTTTATTGACAATATACCCCGTGTATTGTATGTAAATTTGACTCGTCAATTGTTGTGATTGATCAAAATGTCATTAAATATCTTATGTTATACGCCTTATATTAGTCATTTTTAACCAAGCAACAAATTATGATAGGTTAACCAAACCTGATTTTAAACACGTCAAAGTTATAATAAAGATTTACTATCACTTTGCTAGTCCAAAGCACCGGCCAAGAAAATAGTATATTTCACTACTAGTCATGAAAGTAGCCTATTTTGGGAAGCCGAGCATGTAAAACACTATTGAGCCCCGAAATGGGACTTTTGTGACGAGTTGTGAACAATACTTTTCATCACGATGCAAATAAATAACCAAACTTATAAAAAATCATCATCCATTTCATAATTCAATCAATTCTCTATAAGCAAACAGAATACGGCTGAACTGTCTATTTTTGTTTAAAGTCAGCTGGTTGAACTGCCAAAATAGGAAACCCGTTTGTTTGGATACTGCAAAATTTTTTTAATGATTTGATTGGGTACGGGAATGAAATGTTTGGGTACCGAAAAAGCAGCTGCTCATTATTTGTTTTGTCGTAAGGAAATTGAGAGTTTTCGTAGATTTCAGCTGTACGGTAACGGGCAATTTTCGTATACAAAGTGATGAAAAAAATTTTTATATGGTCTTTGGTCCAAAGCCTGGATAAAGGGTGATGGAAATCAGAATTTTGTTTCGCTTCACTTAATGTGGAACTCCAAGACAAGCACCTATATGAGCTATAACTGTGCTACTTTAAGAATCGCTAAAGTCATCAAAATCGGTTGACGGAATGTTTGTCGTTTTGTCTGCTACATTTTTGTTTGGATTACCTACTGACCCTCCCCAGGTAGCAGACCCAGGATATTTGTAGTTTTGTCCGCATTCTTTTAGATTTGTTGTTTTGTCCGTTTGTAGTTTTATTCGGCATTCGGGAATTTTATTTCTGAGCAGTTTCATAACCACCAACAGATCATATACTTAAAGTGACATTTTCAGTACGGTACACCAAGTTATCACTGCTAGACTTTGTGGACACATGAGTTATGTGTGCTAATGTTTAATTTTTTCAGCCAAAATATGTACCATCTCTCTAGGACTGATAAAACTTCAGCACATTAAACTCGTTAAACATTTAAATGATAACCCATTCACGTGAGAGTTTAAGAAAAGATAACTAAATTATGTAACGTGAGCATATAAGTGCCTGAAAAACTGCTACATTTTTACCTTGACAACATGTAGACAAGTGACAATCATTACATAACGTTTTTATCTTTAATCCACTCAAAAGTGTTAAGAAAATTTGGTCATCATTACAAAATAATCAACTGACTTCCATGACATTTTCTTCAGGGAATTAATCTGAGGCTGAACCTCCTAAAGTAATCTTTCTGAAGACTCATCTACAAACCACGATATGAAGTAATGAATTCAAATCACCATCTAGATTTGGGCAGTAATTAAAAGTTTCAATAATATTTAGTTTAACTTTTTGACAGATAAAAACTCCCTGATAGAAAACTTCCTTGCAAATTTTTTATCTGAAGCAGCAAAGATTATGGAAACTATATATTTAAATTTGCTACTTCAAGCTGATATAGCCTACCACGAATTTGGGGTTCAGATTAGCAAAATGTATTTATGAAAACATTGTTGACCAAACCCACTTGCTTGGCTGTTTATTTCCTAATGTGAAACAATTATTTTGAATATCACCTTAAGTCTCCCTAAAAATAACAAATGAAAGTAAATCACTGATATAGTGAAGGGACCTTCCAAACATTTCCTAACACACTCAGTTAGGAGGGGGGGGGGGGGTGCAGTGTTACTTAACTATTAGGGTAGACCGGGGGAATATTGACATACGCGGCAATATCAAAACCCTAAGTTGTGGTCGTAATATGACAGTATATTGATTTTTTTGGACTTCTCCTTTCACTTCTTGTGTTTAAACTACACTATGTTTCAAGAGGTATTGAAAATCCTCTTGTTTTCAAGTGACCCTTCTTAAAATTACATTCCTACTTATTTCTATTTAACCTTCATTTTTTGGGTTTTATTTTTATTTTTGACACACAATTTACATTCATCCAACATTCAACAAATCAGAAATCTCACTCACACAAAAATTCATACAAAACACATAGAACATGATACAGAATATACGAATAAGAAAATTAAAACAAAAACATTTACATTAATGACGGCAATGCCTCCAAGCTGGCAGCAGCATGACATGCACACACAACCACTCACACCCACGCAGGCTACTCAAATAACTAGTGACGGGGGAGCAAGAGGAGGGGGGAGCGGCCATACCCCCGGCACAAGTTGACACCAGCCAGTCTAAGACCCGCCTCTATGGTGTAATCTCGGGAACATGATACATGGCACAGGCTAGTGTGTTTCCTCCAGGCACCTGTATGGGCACAAGTATAGCAATTCCAACAAAATGTGGAGCTGTTTTCTGTTCAAAGTGTGATTTCCTTAATTACTTTTTTTATCACAATTAGAGGGTTCGGCTGATGTTCTTTGTACCTAACCCAAAAGCTGACAGACAAAAGTCCACATTTGCCCAACATCTGATCAATGAAAACCATGACATGAACGACCTAAACAATGGCTTGGAAATCCTCAACACCTGCAGAAAAGGCAATAAATTGGAAACCCTGGATGAAATCAAAATTTACAAAGCTCACACAAAAAATTACAATAGCGAACTTATTTTAAATGACAAACTGAAATTGAAATCACATTTTATTTTCAATAGTATATTAAATCAGAGGAGAACGCCAAGACCAAGAGGGCAAAGTGCAGCTACTGATAACACCGCCACCGACACGACGAAGCAAGGATAATTCAGTCTGTTATACGCTGGTGTTGTGCGCTACCGGGAAACAGGCCTGTTTTTGTGAATTTTAAGTATGTGTTATGTATGTGAAATGTAGTAACTTTCTTTATATTTTAACGATGCCTAATGGCTGAAAGTCACTGTCTGATGATGGCATATTAATGCCGAAACGTCCGTAACATTTGTTACAAAACCAGCAGCTGTATGACAAAAGTATTCATAAGATAATTTAGTCATAACGCAGCTCAAGCGCTACAAATATGGATTTTAATTTAAAAGAGTTGTTGCTGTAGAACAAATTAGTTGATTTGTATTGATTTTTTAAAGAAACTCATAACTTTTCATGTAAGAACAGACTCTTACATAAGCTAAGGTAGACTCTAACATAAGATCAGGTAGACTCTTACATAAGCTAAGTCCTGTAACATTTTACTTACATTCATTAGAGTTAAAAAGCTAGAAAGTGAGTTAGAAAGTGTATTTAAAAGCCTAAATTTTAGTATAGCTGTTATTAATAAGATTGCGAAAAAGAGACCATAGGGTCAGGAAACCACCATCTTGTCACACCGGGGTAATGCAGACTCATGACCAAGGGGCAATATCGACAGGTGTAAGACTTTACAACCTTTCAGATGGTGAGAAGTAGAAAACGGACCACGAAGCAGGCTAAATGGGACGAAGAAACTATGAAAAGAGCGTTTGAGTCTGTCAAGAGCTTAGCAGCTGTATTGGGAATCCCTAGAGTCACTCTCCATAATCGCCTTAAATCAACCACTACTGAAAAACCAAAGTTAGGAAGGAAGTCTGTATTCACTCCTGCACAAGAGACAATGCTGGCAGAGCATGTTAAAAAGCTTTTGAACCAGTTCTATGGTATTACCATAAATGATTTGCGCAGCCTCGCTTTTGATCTTGCTGAAAAGTTGGCTATTAAAAATAATTTCAACAAAGACACAAAAATGACTGGTGAGGACTGGGTGGCTGATTTCTGGAAAAGAAATCCTTCTTTAAGTTTGAGGCACCCTTCAGCTACTAGTTAGTCTCAACTGAGTTCTTGGTTTTAATAAACCTGAAGTTGACTTGTTCTTTGCAAACTTGGAAAACATTTATAAGAAACACAAGTTTAAGGCCACCAGGGTGTTCAACATGATGAAACCGGTATGTCAACAGTCCAGAGACCTGGAAAGATATTAGCTCCTAAAGGTCAACACCAGATTAGCTCTGCCACAAGCTGGGAACGAGGGAGAAATATAACAGTGGTATGTGCGTGTGGTGCGTCTGGAGCCTACATCCATCCCATGTTTATTTACCCATGAACACAGATATCTCTTCAGCTTGAAAAACGAGAGCCCGCTGGAGCCATTTAATGCTCCCACAATGGATGTCAAACGAAGATCTCTTTCAAGAATGGCTTTAAACATTTCAAGGAAAACGCTCAAACCAACAGAAGATGATCTCGTGTTGTTGCTCATGGATAGCCACAGGAGCCAAGAATCTCTCAAAGGCTACAAATTCAGCAGAGCAAACCATATTCATGTTGTGTACATACCACCACATACATCACACAAGATACAGCCCCTGGATTTGTCGTTTTATGGTCCCCTGAAGCAGACATTCAATATTCAGTGTGGGAGGTTTTTAAGAGCTAACCGGTTCCAGAAAAAAACAGTTTATGATAATGCTTCATTATTTTTAATGAAGCCTACATCACTGTGGCAACAATGGAGAAAGGAATCGCCAGATTTGCTACTTCAGGAATTTCTCCTTTCAAGTCAGAAAAAATCAGTGATGATTTTGTTTCTGAAAATGCTGTTCAATTATCAATAGATATTGATCAAGAAAACGTCGATGATCCTGTTGATTCCATGGATGAAAGCAATGAAAATATCCCAACTGATAAGAGTCTTGTGAATGCTAACAACCAGTGCCCCATAGCAGAACTACGGGCGACAATGCGTCATTGTCGTAGAAAGAAGACAAGGCCTGCAGAAAGTTCAGCCTGACCGACTGGCTGTTTTTTTTAATAGTGCCTGCAGAAAATTCTAAAGTAATAAGTTAATAAAATAATTTTTTGACGAAAAAGTTTCTGTATTAAGTCAACAACATTATTTTCTGCAGAAAAATTCTCCTTTCTGCAAACTTTAACGCTATAAAACGTCATGCATTTAAAACGAAAGCAGCCAAGTCGATAGTCGGTGCATCGATCATGAGAAACTAAGTATCAAAGTCAAAGACAAAGTCAAACATTCTTTATTCATTGTAATGTACAAGTACATAGAATAGTGTCATAGATTTTAACTTAATCTATAGAGGTACTTAAAATTTTAAATTCAAAATATTAAATAATAAATTAGACTGTTGTGTTTTCTTTATTGTTCCAAAAATCATCAAATAAGTAAGGCGAAAGCTGTAAAATATATTCTTTCAATTGTTTTCTAAATTTTATTAAGTTGTTTTCTTCTAAAAAACATTTAGGCAAATGAAATAAAAATTTATTACCTATGAAATGAGTTTTCTTTTCATAAAATTGTAATGGGTGTTTCCACCCTCCTATGAACCCTCATGCTGTACTGATGACTATTCGCAATGGGAGTTGGGTTTTGTTTTACATACATTATTGTTTCAAAAATATATAAGCCATACATTGTTAAAATACCAATATCTGAGAAATACTGTTTTACTGAAACTGTTCTTTTTAAATTAAAAATAATTCTTAAAGCTTTTTTTGTAGCAATAATAAAGTGTCCGAATTGTTTTTGGTTGTTGCTCCATAAATGATTATGCCATATGCCAAATGAGAATGAATCAATGCAAAATAAATTGTTTTCAAGGTATTAATATCAGAAACTTTAGCCATCTGTCGCAAAGAATACAGACCTGATGAAACTTTTTTAGAAATGAAATCAATGTGTTCGTCCCAACTTATACAAGACCTAAAAATTTTGTTGAATCTACTTGATTTAATCTGTCTTTATCAATTACGATCTCGGGAGTAAATTTAGATCTTGCTTGTTTAGTGGAGATTGAGATAAAATTAGATTTATTTGGATTTAGATAAAGATTGTGGTTAGTTAAAAATTGTTTTGCTTTTGATAAGTTAATAAATGATGAAATTTCAATGTCATCTTTAGTTTTTCCTGAAACTGTTATGTTTGCATCATCAGCATACAAACACACAGAGGTATTTCCCTGAAAAGAACCAGGAAATCCCCCAAGGTAACAGAAGAAGAAGAGGAGTGGTCCTAGATTAGAACCTTGTGGGACCCCATGTTGAATTGTTTCAAATTTTGAACCAAATCTTTGTTTATATTGGAATTTACTAGTCGGATGAGATGATGTACTTTGTATTTCCACATATTGTTGTCTTTTATTTAAGTAAGAAGTGAACCAGGATAGCTCTTTCCCTTTGATATTCATATTACTAATACATTCCAACAATTTTACGGTGATTCCATAGAATAACCGAATTACCAACGCGACACAATGTTATAACAATAGGAGTATTCGAACCCCATTAGATTGTTTGAAAACAAATATCGATATGCGATCATATTAACCATTAACGACCCGGTAATGAAACGTTCACAACGAAGTCCAGCGCTAAGGATGTTCCGTCGACTCCGTTTGATAAAGAAAAAATAACTGATGCTAGGCCTATACATTACAACTCAGCCTTTTTGGTTTGTAAATATAAATAAATAAATAAATATCTTTAATTATAAGTACAGGTAGGTGACTCTTATATTTTCTTCTTAATTCTAATTAATTATTATTGTTCAAGATGGCGTCATTATAATTAGTGTGATACTAGCCTATTTAATATTTAAATTTGAAATAAAAGAATGGTAATCTGTTACAAAACTATTATTTATTCAACAATAACAATAAATATGAATATCAAAATTGAACTCTAGGGGGACGTACAAGGATTATTACAGTGGATGGGGTTAGATAAAATTACTTATGCTAATTGGATTAATATGGTACAATTTAAGGGCATTAGCTCAGTTCTTGAGAAGCATGATCTCTTCACATAGGGTTCTGGGAATCGTGCGGGCATGACATTGAAAAATTAATTTGTTTGAATATCACAATCATAAATACCTCTAAATAGAATAAATAATTTTGATAATAATATAAATTGCCAATTCTGATCTCTTTTTATATTTAATTAAATCAAGTCTTTGTTTGAAAGTTTGTTCCTCTTCAACAATGGTTGGTGAAGTAAATTTTGGATGGGTCTTACCAAGAGTTTATCTCTTCACCCTGATCTTTTCTTCAGATAGATAAATTTGGCCACTTAAAGGGGAATCAACTAAGATCAGGTTTACCGCTGGCTAACAAAAAAAAAATCTACTAATTAAGGGGGATGAAATTTAAAATTGGAACGAGGTCCAGGTACAATGAAGTTAACACTTGGCCATCTCTCTCTGGAATAGAAGCTGGAGTCCTTTACAATGGTTCCACTTTTCACTTTAACAATGTAACACATGGTTCACTAACTTGGTCTTTGGTAAACACTTCACTGAATTATTAGAGATCAAATTTTGAAAAACATGCTATATAAAATAGATAATTTGAGATAGCGTTCCCTGACCCATAAATATAAATTATATTAAATTATGAATACAGCTGATCTAACTTAACTTATCTAAAATTTTTATGGTAGATGGTAATAAATTAATGAATGATTTTAGGAAAATAACATTATCAAATAATTTATATTAACTGAGTGATATACTAGGTTGACATATTATATACAAATAATTATTAAGCTGTGTGTTTGTTTATTTATATGGGTGTTCATTTATGAAATTTAAATGTAAATGTTTGTGAACTATTACAATATCCCCTCAGAGTTGAATTAATTTAAAGAATTGAAATTAATGAAAACTCGATAATAATAGGAACAAATATTTACAAAACTATACCAAATGATAAAATATTTATTTATAATTTAAAATGATGATTTCTTAAAACTAAATGGATTATATGACCTAATATTTACAATCATAACTTCAGGTCCTAATACTGTCCACGCGCACTTCACTTATTTCAAATTTTGTTTCACTGTTCAACATTTATTACACTATTGTTTATATTTACTGGAGTCTTTTATCCCCTCAATCCATAAATAAACAAATTAATCTACAACTTTTAATTAGTTGTCCGTGTATTGTCCAAATGTTTATATAACTGTTAATAACACTATTTACACTGTATTTATTGTTGATCTCGGTTTGGCGTTATATATTTTCTAAGAGCAGTTACATGGTAGGGTCCAAACTCTTGTTCTTCATTTAACTTTTGTACAAAATAAGTCGAATGTCCCAGGATACTTGAGATGCGGTACGGTCCTTCGTATATGGCGAATAGTTTGGCTGTTTCTCCAAATGCTGCATTTGATAGTTGATGATTTTTGACCAATACCAAATCGTTTAAATTGAATAATGTTGGTAATACACCGCGGTTAGCTCTTCTTGCTCGTGTTCCCTTCTTTTCTCGGATCCGTTGGGAGGCGAGGAATATCTTCTGTTCTAGTGGGACATCTTCTGAAAATGGGTTTTCCACATATCGTTCCCAGAACCTGAAATCTTTTCTTCCTAACTGTAGTTCATTCGGACTGAATCCTGTAGTTTCGTGAGGAATTTCGTTCAAGTATTCATTAATTTCTGTTATACACTGAGCCCATTTTCTGTGTTGTCTTGAGCAGTATGTTCTTAAGCAGCGCTTCACTTCTTTAATAGGTCTTTCGGCCATATTAAATTGGGGATGGTACACAGGGTTAAATATTGGAATAATATTGTTTTCTTCTAACTTTCTTATCCATTTGTGGCTCTTAAATTGCGTACCGTTATCACTTTGGATCCTCTGGGGTATTCCATGTTCTATAAAGTGTTGGTTAAACAATTTATTTAGTATGGTTTGTGTGGTGGCACGCTGCATTGGGTATAATTTGATAAATTTAGTGAAAATGTCCAGGACAATTAACATGAATTTCACATTTCCTCGGCCAGGCGGCAAAGGACCTATAATGTCGATAGCTAACTGTTCGTTCTTCTGATTACAACTGATACCTTGAGCGAAACCTCTTGGTGGATGAGTATCATTTTTGCACCGTTGGCACGAGTCACAGGATGCCAGGTATTGCCGGATTCTTCGATTCATGTTCTTGAAAATGAAACATTCTCTGAGTAAATCAAAACATTTCTTAGACCCGCAATGGAGGTAGTAGCAATGACACTCCCAAATAAGGCGATTTATGATGATTTCTGGTACTACTATGAGCCATTTATTAAGGTGTTTTTGGTATAGTATTTCCTGGTGTAATTTATATGATTGTTTGATTTTTGTGTGTTCAGGTGTATCTTGGGGTATTAATAATATTTGACGAATCTCTTGAAGGCGGGGATCTTGTGACTGTAATTTCCCAATGTTTCGGAGATCTTCTTGTAGTCTAGGGTCTGGAATTCTTCTAATATAATTGATAATTAATTCTCTCTGAGATGTTTCCTGGTTCTCTTCAACTGGGTAACTTATTCTGCTCAGGGCGTCGGCTGTCGAATTATCGGCTCCTTTACAGTGATGGATCGTGAAATTGTACTCTTGAATCGCCAATGCCCACCTTGTTAATCTATTATTCAAGAGTTTACAGGTTTTTAGAAATGTTAATGCATGATGGTCAGTTATGATGTTTAATTTTGAGCCCAATATTATATACCGTGTTTTCTGTAAACAATAGATGATGGCGAGTAATTCTTTTTCAGTGGTCGTATATCTTTGCTCTGCTGGCTGCAGTGTCCGTGATAAAAACATAATTGCTGCTTTGTCTCCATTATCTCGGTATTGAAATAAATGTCCGCCTATCGAAAAATCTGATGCATCCGTTTGTAGGTAGAAGGGCTTCGTATGGTCTGGATGGTGAAGAACATTCATTTTTAGAAATAGGTTCTTAACTCTTTGAAAAGTTTTATCATCTTCTTCGGTCCAGATAAATTTTTGTTTCTTTGAGGTGAGGCGTAGTAAGGGTTGGATTGTTTCTGAATACTTGTCAATAAATTTATTATAATAGTTAATGCATCCCAAAAATGATTTTAACTGTGTCCTATTTTTAGGTGTGGGGAAATCGAGGATTGGTTTGACCCGCTCCTGGTCCATTTCCAAACCGGTTTCTGTTAATGTGTACCCCAAGAACGGAACTGAACTTTGACAAAATTTTGATTTTAAAAACTTTATCGTCATATTTGCTTCAGCTAATTTATTGAAAATATACCTCAAATGTTTTAAGTGTGTTTGGAAGTCGGGTGAAACTATACAAATGTCGTCTACATAAATTAAGGTGAATTTTTCTACTTCCTCATCGAAAACTTTGTCCAATGCCCTTACTAATGCTGCCTGAGATGTGTTGATTCCAAATGGTGTAACTTTGTAGTGGTAGGTCTTTCCTCGGAACTGGAATGCTGTGTATTTTCTCGATTCTTCAGATAGTGGAACTTGCCAATATGATGAAGTTAGATCGATACTACTGATAAATTTTGCACCTTGACATTTTGCTAATAATTCATTGACACTTCTATTACATTCGTAATCTGGAATAATAATTTCGTTCGCTTTTCTAGCATCCAAACAAAGTCTTATTTCACCAGTTTTCTTGACGACCGGGATAATTGGGTTTATAAAAGTGCTGTTGCTTCGCTCTATGATCCCTAGGCGTTCCATTTCCCTTATTTCTCGCATGACTGCGTCTTGGTGTGCTAATGGTACTGGGTAAGTATGACATTTAAAATTTTGAGGATTTTCGACTCTTAATACATGCTGGTATTTGTTACATAACCCAGGTTGGTCGGAGAATACATCTTGAAAGTCCAATAACAAATCAGTTAATTGTTGTTTTTGAATACTATTTAGATTTAAATTATTTTTGAGGGATTCTGTAATTATTTCAGGGGATACTTCACATGATGTTCTGGGGTTTGTTTCTTCAATATAATAACACTCTTCGTATGGATCTTCATTGCAGCAGTAATCTTCTAAATTATCCACATTTTTATCATTAGTGATTATATGGCATAAAATTCCAGCTCGATTTGTGTTATTGAATTGAATTACTAAATCTGTATCATTAATATTCATATGCATTTCACCCTTTTCAAAATTTATCTTCATCTTCCAGGCACTAAGTGTATCTATCCCGATAATTACTGATTGTATTAGTTTTGGTACTACGAGCATTTGTGTTAATATAGTTTGTTGACCAATGGTAATAGGAATCATTACGATTTTTGAAATTTTCCGGGATTTTTCATTGGTTGCTGTTCTAATGTGCATATTATTTACTGGTAATTCTTCTATTTTTCCTAATTCACTCCGATTTGATATGTACCAATCTTCTGCTAGACATGTAATGTTAGAACCTGTATCAATGAGAGCTGTAACTTCTTTGCTTTTGATCTTTATTCTTATTTCGGGGCATTTTTGCGATATAGTCGTATGAGTATTTTGTTCTGTTTCTTCTTCAAATAAAAACTCCCGATCACAATAAATATTGCTCAAAGTTAAACTATTGGTATCTGATTCATTATGCATGTTATTTACATTATTTACAATTTCAATTGACCTCTTATGTCCGACTTCTTTCTTATTTTGCACTGAAGATGTGTTCTTCTGATTTGAGCTATTTACATGGAGAATGAGGTCACCACCATCATCAGTGCCTCTCAGTTTAAATCCTGATTATTTTCCTCTGGCACTAGGTTTGCGTTCTCCTCAATAATGGCAGCGCACACCTGGTTTTGTTCTTGTGTCGGGTGGTATCTAGGCAGTGGTCTTCTCTCTTCAGACGGCGGTTGGTTTGATGGTAGATTGGGAAACTGTCTTAGGTCACGGTAATCGTTTCCAAATCGATGGCGTCGGTCGTCTCTTTGGTACCGATTATCGTGGTGGAGGTGATTCTCATGTCTCCGATTGTACGGGTGGTACTTAGGTGTGTACGCTCGATTGTCCGTGTTTCTTTCATTGTAGTGTTGGTTATGACCTTTTCTACCGTGTTGGTGGTGGTTTCTATTTACATGATTTTCCTCAGGTGTATTTTCCTTTTTATGTTTATGGTTTTCGTTCCTTTGATGGTTAGGTGACCTTGCTTGTTCTCGCAGATCTTCTCTCTGGAGTAGAGCTTCAAAATCGCAGACCGTCTGAATATTTTGAACTCTATAGGCATCTTGGATTATGTCTCCAAAGTGGTTTGATAGGCAATCGAGGATTTCTTTTTCGTCCAGGGGAGGGTTTAGCGATTTAAGGGTCAACACCCGCTCTATAAAATACTCTGATCGGTTCAGATAACCATTTGGCCGATATCGTTCATTTTCGATCCGTTGTTTGACGCCTCTTTGGATATCTCGGTTCCAATATTTCGATTCAAACATATGTTGAAAATCATCCCATGTGTGAATATCAGTTTTGATTAAATTGAACCACTTTGAGGCATGTCCTTCTAGGCACATTTCAATGAGATCAGCTAGGCTTTCCGCACTATTATTTTCTGGATTTAACTGTAGGTTTTTCTCATAATATTTCTTAAGTTTGTTTAGAAATTCCTGGGAATTATGTGTCTTTCCATTAAATTTTGGGTGGGTCATTTCCGGTGTTAATGTCGATCTGCCGTTACACACAATATTAATAGGGACGGGCGCTTGTGTTGTTTGAATGTTGGGTGTAGTAGGTATTTCTAATATTTTCTTATGACACGCCTCCACGGACTCAGTCAATTTCGCAATTTGGTATTCATTGGATTTAATGTTTGGGTTCAGTTCTAATTTGACTTGGTTGATTTCAGCTGTTACTTGTTCTTTGATTTGTGTATAATTTTCCTTACAAATATTTTCTACCTCCCTGTGTGTCTCTAATTGAATCTGTTTAATTTGTTCAGTGATTTTTAATTGGGTTTTACAATTTTCTGATACGATGATTTGACTAACCTCCTGTTTATGTTGAATGAGGTCTTGTATTAAATTTTCTCTGATTTTGTATTCCCCTTGTTCTAATTTAGTATCAATTTGATCGACTTCCTTAGCCAAATTTTCCTGAAGAATTTTAAGTTGATTTATGTCAGTTTTAAGATTTGACTGTTCATTGTGAATTTGCTGAATTTGATTTTCGACCCGGGCAGAGTGATTTTGAAATTCAGATCTTAAGTTTGCATGTTGTATTTTAATATCAGATTTGATTGCGTTCATATCGGCTTTAATTTCATTTCTTAACTCGGTTTTAAGCGCATTCATGTCAGTTTTAATCGCAGCATTGCTCGATTTAATTTCATTCATGTCGGTTCTAAGTGCATTGATCGCCGCTGCTATTTGTACGAGTGGGTCGACACTGTCGACAGCTGATTCAGTACGAGTATGGTCTGGAATCAGCACAGGAGGGACGGTACTTGTGTCGCTCGTCAAAGAAACTAGCGTTCTGATTGGTTGTTCC
Source organism: Flexamia atlantica (assembly GCA_035578135.1). Taxonomy (NCBI): domain Eukaryota; kingdom Metazoa; phylum Arthropoda; class Insecta; order Hemiptera; family Cicadellidae; genus Flexamia; species Flexamia atlantica. Next base: position 137,598,396 of record JAQJVK010000001.1, on the reverse strand, counting down.
GTTCGGTATATTTCGCTCAATGACGATGTAGCGGGGGAAATCGCCGCGGAAGTAGTGGTAGCACTGATTGAGGTTGGCGTTGGTGTTGAAGTGGGAGACGCCGGCTGGGACAAAATGGCGGAACGTTCTGACATTTCACTCACGGCCGAAATTGTTGTCTCATTATTAGAATCACTCGCGTTGTCGGAATTATTTGAGTCGCCTACCGAAACAATGTTTTCTTTGTTCACTGACGGGTCACTGTCCGATTCGCGGTGTACATTTATTGGTTCCGTGTTATTGCCGAATAAAACAAAACTTGTCTGCTCGGACTGCGTCGTTGAAACTTTAGGTTTGTCGGTTGATCTTAAATGGTATTTATGTTCGTCGCCCATATTGAGGTAGTAAGCACGCAATTAGGATTATTATACAATAAATTGGATATTATACTTATATCTAAATGAGGTGAGATGAGTCTTAATCTAGGCTATCTCCTACAAAATTATCTTCTTGCTATCTCAAATAATGTCTGCGATCATTAACTTTTCATTGTCAATGCCCCACGTTGGGCGCCAATTACAACTCAGCCTTTTTGGTTTGTAAATATAAATAAATAAATAAATATCTTTAATTATAAGTACAGGTAGGTGACTCTTATATTTTCTTCTTAATTCTAATTAATTATTATTGTTCAAGATGGCGTCATTATAATTAGTGTGATACTAGCCTATTTAATATTTAAATTTGAAATAAAAGAATGGTAATCTGTTACAAAACTATTATTTATTCAACAATAACAATAAATATGAATATCAAAATTGAACTCTAGGGGGACGTACAAGGATTATTACAGTGGATGGGGTTAGATAAAATTACTTATGCTAATTGGATTAATATGGTACAATTTAAGGGCATTAGCTCAGTTCTTGAGAAGCATGATCTCTTCACATAGGGTTCTGGGAATCGTGCGGGCATGACATTGAAAAATTAATTTGTTTGAATATCACAATCATAAATACCTCTAAATAGAATAAATAATTTTGATAATAATATAAATTGCCAATTCTGATCTCTTTTTATATTTAATTAAATCAAGTCTTTGTTTGAAAGTTTGTTCCTCTTCAACAATGGTTGGTGAAGTAAATTTTGGATGGGTCTTACCAAGAGTTTATCTCTTCACCCTGATCTTTTCTTCAGATAGATAAATTTGGCCACTTAAAGGGGAATCAACTAAGATCAGGTTTACCGCTGGCTAACCAAAAAAAAAATCTACTAATTAAGGGGGATGAAATTTAAAATTGGAACGAGGTCCAGGTACAATGAAGTTAACACTTGGCCATCTCTCTCTGGAATAGAAGCTGGAGTCCTTTACAATGGTTCCACTTTTCACTTTAACAATGTAACACATGGTTCACTAACTTGGTCTTTGGTAAACACTTCACTGAATTATTAGAGATCAAATTTTGAAAAACATGCTATATAAAATAGATAATTTGAGATAGCGTTCCCTGACCCATAAATATAAATTATATTAAATTATGAATACAGCTGATCTAACTTAACTTATCTAAAATTTTTATGGTAGATGGTAATAAATTAATGAATGATTTTAGGAAAATAACATTATCAAATAATTTATATTAACTGAGTGATATACTAGGTTGACATATTATATACAAATAATTATTAAGCTGTGTGTTTGTTTATTTATATGGGTGTTCATTTATGAAATTTAAATGTAAATGTTTGTGAACTATTACAATATGAGTCATCGCCGGCGCCGAGTTCTTCAACAAAGTTTGATTACTAGCAAAATAAGGTAAAGACTCTTTTGGAGAAAGTGAACGGTATACATAATTTTTGCTATGACATTTATTTGTTCAATCACTTAAAGAGTTTTAAGTTACTAAATTAAATATATTGGTAAATATTTAATTTTGATTGATGTTTTTAATTAACATGAATATTTGACTTATGAAATATTAATATACAAACAAACATAAGTTAGTCTATGAATAATATTAAGTAACTATTAATTGGCTGTTTCTCACTCTAGAGTTTTTGGTTAATGTTAACCACCCAGTCAGAGAATACTTTGACTTAAAATTTGTCATGTAACTATCTCTTCATTTGCCTTGTAACTACTTCTTAAAATTTGTAATATTTTAAATAAATAATGAAAGATACAATTTTTGTTTTTCATTGAATTTTTCCTATTCTGACATGTTTTAATTGCTAAGTTACTATTATTTATTGTTTATTGACTTTTTTCCACAATTAATTATTTTAGAGTTTTTAGTTGGTTTTTAGACAGACTCCAAGTTGTGAAAGATACATTTTTGTTGTAAAATTGAATTATTATTTAACATGCTTTAAATATAAAATTGCTATTGTATTATCAATTTTCTTAGAGGATTTAGTTAGTATTTTGGATTTTAAGTAATGTAAAGATAATACTGTTGTTTCTCGAATTATTCTTACTCCAACATGTTTGAAATGTTAAGTTTCTATTTTATTATTTATTAAAATCACTTTAAATGTATTATAATTTCTTATTTATTTCCGAATATTCATTATAAATTATCACGCTCGCAACTTGAACCGCATCGGGCTGCAGAAAAATTTTGGCTTTTTCAAACCCTGTTGCAGAAAGATTGAAAACGTTCTGCTTTGGGGAACCAGTGTAAGAAAATTCCAACTGTTCTGGTCTAAGGAAGTTGAACCCAACAGGCTCAAACCCATTCGTTTAACCCTCCGTCAGTGACACACGGAGTTTTCCTCCAGGTGCTTTTATTTTTGTAAAAAATATGCGTTTTACCGGTCGGCAGTCGTAGGAGTACCTCACACGCCTCTTTCTAGGAATCGGTTCAACCTTTTTTCACACTCCCAACCCCCCCTTCCTACCCCTTCTATTCAGTTGAAGCCCAAGAGTCCTGTAACGTGGACGCCAAGTTCTTCATTTGTAGGGAGCATACTGCACCTGCTTTTTGTGTAAAATGTGCAAATTAGGATGATAACATGATCAGTGACAATAATGATGTATAAACTCTCTGTACCCACTATTTGTACCAGTTACTATATTTGGATTCGAAAATATAGATTTCGAATACAAGTGACAAGTAACACGTTTTATATACCTATAGGATTTCAAAAATATGTGAAGTAAGTTTTTTCTTGCTTAATATTGATTATAAAAGGGTTACATGTAACCTTTTTACAATATATGCATAAAACTACACTGTTTGTCTATTATTTCAATACCCGGAAAAAAACTCCTTGAGCCACTATTCATGTTTTAAAATCAAAGTCACCTATCAAGGGTTAAATTTGACGGGGCTACATGCAAATCCTACAGCTCATTCTTCAAAACATGAATAACCCAGCCAATTTTAGAGGAACTTGAAAATCTCTGCCTCTTCAACAGTAGAAGGGTATAAAAATAATGACAGGAAGCTACATTCCATCATAATGACATGAACCCCGGTTAAGGCAGTTTTAGCAGAAGCTAAAAAGAAAAAATAAATCAAGGAAACCAAAGCTAAAATTAAATTGGATAAAATGTATAAAGGACCCAAAAGTTGCACCAAAGTTGAGACTTGAAAATTTAAAAAAAGCAAAATGACAAAGTTGCTAAGGTTGGTAAAATAAACAAGAATGGCACTTCTAAGTGCCATGGAATGGTAAAGAAAAAGAAGGCATTGAAAAAGAGGTGTCTAAGGCAGATCAGCTTTGAAGAAACGTCTTCTGATGCGGATGTAGATGAGTCTAAACTTTGTGATAACGACAAGTTTAATGATGGGATTGATCTATTTTCAAAAGACGGTGAGATGTGCTTGGTTTGCAGGGAATGTGGTTTTAAATCTGAACTTTGGTATCGATTTGTTTTCTGTGGAGAGTGGTGGGTACATGCAGAGTGGAGTGGTTACAATTCACCTGAAAACTACATTTGCGATTTTTGCGTGTAGGTCTAAAGTAAGCTCTGGTTTTTCTATTGGCATAAGCTAATTATTATTCTACAAGAGGCATTCGACTAAAGAAAGACACGTTTTTTCATATTATTGTACTTTTTTACGTATTTTACCAGAATTTCCCCAGCCTACCCTAAAGCTCAAGGATTAATTCCTTGGATTTGTTTCGCTTTAATTAGAAAAAATACTTTAGTCTAGATTTAAATCGCACCCTCACCCCTCTTAAAAGAAAGCAAATGAAAGGAAGTCTGATTAATGTCTCCATCATAAATACAACTATGCAGGTTGGTAATAAAAGAATGACACAGCAATTCAACAGCAAGGAATTAAGTTGAGGAGGAGTAGGGTTCTCAATCCCGGGATTCGGGATCCCGGTTCCGTTTGAGCATCTGATAATCCTGCGATTAGAGTCTATCAATCCCGAGATTGACGGGATTGAAAAAAAATTGTTTCTAAATTTTTGTGAGATTTGAATATTTTAACTATTGCAAAAGTCGTCTTTACAAACGTTTAAACATATAGATGTTTTAAGAAATCAATAGTTCAATGTTAATAATAATTAGTAACGTTTTTTTTAATTTAACCCCCTTTAGACTGTTATTTACCTTTCCAAAAGTTTACTTTGTCCAAAACCATAATTCAATTCAACAATGAAAACGTACTTCTGGAATATAAATGGGACAGCACTAAATATTTTTCTTATCGCTTCGAATTTCCTTTGCGGTTGATTCCCACGGATCGAGAATCCCACTAGCCAAAGCCACACAGGTATCTTTATTTTGATATTTTTATCTCGCTGAATTTTTGTATCTATCTGATAACCGACATTTTCAGTTGCTATCGGGCTTTCATTTAGCGGACATCTTTGTGAGTGGGGAACATTATGTGCAGTGAGTAGTGAGCACTGCAAATTCGTTATTTTAAACAGTAAAATCATCGGTGATCCGTGAAGCAGTGTCGGTTCGTGCATAGGAGCACATGAGCACATAAACCCCCTATGAAAAACCACAAATAATGTTATTTATTAAAATACTTCTATATAAACGCAGAATATCCCAACAAATTAAAAATGACAGTAATACGTATCAGCGAAGAGCGTGTGTCGCACCAGACGTTGTCACTAGAGCCAGTGAGGCGAGACTGAGTTTGGAGCACAGCTCCGCGGCTACTATAGGCGTAGGGTGAGTCCATTTGTGGCAGCGACGGGGGAGGAACCATGATTGCATGGTGCCTTATAGAGCTTCCCTCGGAGCTGCTTCCTAGTGCGCCCATGTGCGTTTGAACGAGGCTTGACACTTGTTGTTTTTTGGTTTGGATGATGTTAAAGTTTATTAATATAATATTGTGTGTTTTAATGTTGTTTTTAGTGATAAATATGTTTATTTCAGTGATTTAGTTTGGTGTTTTTTATGATATACTCTAATTATTAAAAGAAAACAATTGGCATAGTGGCCGTGCGATAGCTGACCCTCTGCAAAAATATTGATTATACTCCTGACTAATGGTAATGGCATATTTAATTTATTGCAAATGTGTTGTTATTCGTGTCAAAACATAACTAGCTTTGTAATATTATATTTTTTGGAGTAGGAATTTATTACAAATTGTTTGAAGGCTTATGTTACTATTTACACGAATAAAATTTAATAAAAGCGTGTACGATTATTTAAAACTTACTGCTTACTGCAAAACTTGTATATTGTAGTTTTTAAAAGAATAAAATTTACTTAAACTTGTAATGAAATATTTTAGTTCAACAGTAGGCCTATGAAATAGAAGGAATCAGTTGTGCGTGGTCGCGGCCGCGTTTTCTTTCGGTAATCAAGATATAGTTGTAATTCATTGTAGGTTAATAATTTTTATTTTCAAGGATTAATCAAGAAGAACATTAAATCAATGATGGAGGATAGTAAAAGTAGGCCTCAGTTCACAGTTAGTTATTTAAATAACATTCGGTTTTCCGATTTATGGTTATAATATTAATTATCTCAGTATGTTTCAGGATTACAGATTAATAATAAAATTGGTTTCAGTCATTTATTAATGCTCAACATTAACTGTGTAAGCCTTATTTATATGTTAACTCTGAATAATTCTCTTTTAAAATAAAATTATGGTTATTTTTATATGCAAGATTAAAAATAAAAATTACAGTCAATAAAAAATTGTGAAGAATTATCTAATGTTTAATTTTGAGTTAATATAATATTAATGTGTAATAGTAGCAAAATACAATTCATAATCGTCAAAGGGAGGGTGGTGCCTTGTTAAATTTAATACTTTAAGCATTACACTCGTGTATAACAACAGGTATCTCAAGAAATGCAGGCGCTGCGGTCTTTTAAGCGTGTAACGTACTCAAATATAGATTATCTTAAGACAATAACTCCAGTATAATACATTGATATCACATGTATATTTTTTAACTGTGAACCCCCAGTACATAAACTCACGAGCCGCCACTGCCGTGAAGTATTTGTAAATGGGAACTAATATGGGTGACTAAAATGTCTTTGACACCATGAGAAAGAGTGTGACTTTTCATCCGTTTGGCATTATTTTCTTACATAAAAGGTCAGGAAACAGCGCAATGAAAGATTCATAAATTTGTTTTAAAACATTAGGTGGCTCTATGAAGGGACTGCATACTCATTTGTCAAGCATACACATCATAAAGGCCATAAAAAAATATGGTAGAACAGGTAATCAGCCGTCAGCAAGCCCACATTTGAAGAGTAAGATACAATTATAGTTAGTTTTAAATTTTAATAAAAATTCTATTTGCGACAGCAATATATCCTAGATATATAGGAAACAGGAATCCCGGGATTGGAATTTAGGTCCGGGATTGAGATCCCTAGGGGGGAGTGATAACACAGCATTAAATTATTTTTGAGAGGGGGTGAGTACACTGTTACAAGGAAGGGAGGGGGGTCTGAAAAGGTCAATTTTAGTGTAAGGCCTATGAAATTTTGGGATCTCCTTGCTACTACTTATCTTCATGTTCGTTAAATGATAATGTCGCTTACACTTTTCAAATAAAAATAGGTTGAACTTGAGAGTGTAACAAAAAAGATTTAGGGTGGACCAGGGAAATGCCAACACCTTAAGACAATTTTTATATTTGTTAAAGTTTATTTACATATTGTGTAGCATTGGATTCCTTTTAATTGGCATTTTCCGCATCAGAATAAAATATTAAGTTGTAACTCTTGCAAGGTTTCAGTATTTCCCTAGTAACCCAGGTGATATCACCTGGGATAGTGCCAACATAGATAAGAAGTGAAAAAAACATTCAGAATCCTATAGTTTATTATTAAATAAAGTAGGGTATAAGTTAAAATACACATGAAAAGTATATGTATTATAGTTATCTTCCAATAATTGTATGTATGTTAGTTATAGGATTAAAGGTATATTAATAATGAACATTTAGGCTAACGTCATTAGCAAAATTCATACTTGCTTAGAAATCTTCGGGATATTTTTTGCGGAGCAAAATGCGGTTGCCCGGTCATTGCCAGACTTTTTTTATATGTTTTTCATATTATAAGAAATATATAACCTTTCTACAAGGATACAGGTGTTAGCTATTTTTATGCTGTAAAACGGTTAATAGCTGTTTAATATTCTGAGCCGTTTAAGTTTCTTGAGCAGGAGTAAAACCCGACTTTCCCTACAACCTCTTAGATGGGTTTAATTTAAGGAGGCCATAAAGAGTAATTTTAGGCATCCCCTCTTCAAATACAACACTGTTTACTAATCTCCCATTACGAACCAACTCATATTGCTCTTTTAAGGGTTCTTCATCTCTTTTACCCTTGTTGCCTGTTTTCTAGACCTCACAATGATAAAAAGAAACATTAAGATACCGTACTATTAACCCCACAGCATCATAGCAATAATATTTTGATTGAAAAGGCAATACAGACACCTCTGTCAGTTTTGGCCCTTTTTGTGTATGTGCACAACCCCAGAGAGACAAGGTGGCAGATTCTCGACCCTAGGTCATATTACCACTATCAATACCAAGCAACTATAGCAAAATGATCGCTTTGAAATTTACTTTCTAGCTCTGAACAGCTCTCATTTCCGTACATCTAATGGTACGGAATAAGGTATATTAATAAGTTTAAGAGTCTGTTTTTAGATAATAACTTTAAAAATTACTTTTTAAATCGTCGCAAATTAACTACTTTGTCTGCTGAGAAAAACCATTTGAATATTAGTTCTGGTGTCTCCCGTAAGGTAGCAGCACTATCCAATAGCATTTTTCCCTCATATTATGACCACAACTTACTGCCCGAGGTGTTGTTATTTCCCTAGTCTATCCTACTGCCCCTCCGGAAACATTAACAACACGTTACAATTTTTTTTAACTCCATTCCCTAAAAGCAAATAGTTTAACCAAATTTAATATTTTAATTAAAATGTTACATTGAGATTCAGGCACACTAAAAATAATTTTAGTTGGCAACTAACATTCCTAAATGATCCTAAATAAGACAGATAGTGTAATGCAGTAGTCTAGTGTAGAGTTTTCAACAGAGGGTATTAAAACAATGACATACTGGGCAACAGAGCATACAGTTACGGTGAGTGACTTTCAAAGGGTCTTTTCATAACTCAGAAGTCTTATGAATAACTCATAACCTCTAAAATCCTTAATCAAAACACGCTATTACATGAATAACGTTTAACATTATTCTATGAATAAAGTTTTTAAGGAAACTTACAAAAAAACGAGGCATTCAACAAAAAAGTGACCTAAAACGTAAAAAACAACCAATTCAAGTTATTGTTGTTAATGAATCGTTGAAACATGATGAATACAGTATCATCCACCAGGACAAATTACAGGAATATCTTATTTAGGGAAATCCCCCTGTTGTAGCAAACCTGCACACTCAGCGAATTTCAAATGCCATAAATAAATCATCTAGGCCTCGAATCAAGTACGGAGCCTCAAATCAAGTAAAATCAACTTAAATCTTAAAATTAATATAATATTATATAACGATTTTCTCCATAAGAATAATATGGGAAATATGCAGGTTTGCTTCCATGGAAATGAGAAATTGTGATATTTTTAGCAATAATCCAATAAGCAGGGTGTCTGGATGATTGTAGATGTGAAATAAGAAAAATAAGATGTTTAGTTTTCCGTGTGGGTTTCTGTTTGGGTTTTTACACAATTAATTATATCTCAAGAACCAGTTAACATATAAACTTCATAATTAGTACATGTATGACTACTACCAAGAGCTATTTTTGTAAGAAGTGTCAAATTTCTAACTTGTACCATTTCAAAACGGCGACTGTTTTTTGTTTTAAATAAAAGATGTCTTACTACATTTAAAATATGTTTACACTTAAATTGTATTCCATGTAAATGAGGGTAAATATACATAAAACAAAGAAAATGCCAATCGAATTTGATTGGTCACAAATCGATTTTGATTTTGGTGGTATGAATGATTTGTTTCCTGCTCTTCTGTAAGGCGGGAAATTTCAACTGTATGAAAGTGCCCCTGTATGAAACTGCCCCACTCTCCCCTACTGTATGTTGTATTTTAATCGTGGGCGAAGCCACAGGTCCTGCTAGTAATGTAGAAAATATATTTTGCTATTAAATATTTTGGTTGTTTTATGGCAGAAGTGGTGTGCAAACCTGGCAGTCTTATCTCATATAATATTAACTGTAAAAAAATAAAAAAATAAAAAAAATAAAATATATTATATAAAAATAAACTGTGATTAAGTATTTGTTAGATGGCCTTATGTCAACAGTCGGAAAGGTCGGCAAAAATCGTGAATTTCATGTGTGAAACATATTAGATAACCTAATAACCAAAGTAAGAGCCAAAGGTAAGAGTAATAAGGTTGTAGAGCCAAATAGTATTTTGTAGACGTTTCTGAAAAAAAATCTGGCTTTTAGACAGCCTAAAAATATGTTTTAAGGCATTTTTATCTTGTAACTTTTTTGGGGGAAAAACCTTGGACCCCCTCCCAATTGTTTATGCATTTCATATCCCTTAACTCCCAGAAAAAAATATCAGTTTGCCCCTACTGGAAAAAGTCCTGTGGGCGTTCTTGGTACTGTGCATCCGCCTTGGCCTTGGATGGTAAAATAAACTTCTCCTACAAACATTGCATTTCCGAAACAAGTTCAGAGAAATATTCGCTTGAAAAAAATGTACTTGGACAATCTGGCTTTGAATAAATGTTAATGTTGACTAAAGACCTCAAAAAGTAGGAACATTTTTCAAAAAGTAAGCCATCTCCTACATTCTAAGGGAGCATACTTTTTAAAACCGATAGGAAAAGGAGGAAGACCGTGCTCCCTGAAGGGCCTTATGGTTTTTTATGATGCAGATATTTGCCATTTTAATGCACTACCTACATAAGAAGGTTTAAAGTAAGGTAGGCCCTTAGCACTTTCATTCTTTGAACTTCAAGTTCCGTCCTTCAATTAAGGATCCAAAAGACTTTTTCTATGCCTTAAGGTAAAGTGTCTAAACTCCGTGACCCACCTAAAGTCCGTGAATCTTCACTTCAAAGGCTTATAATATAAATGTGGATCGAGTTCCGACGCTAAAAACGCGTATTTTATATTCTTTGACTATCGTAGTTTATTCCTCTATGGTCGTGACGAAATCGGCGCCAAGCAGTCTGCTCCAGTGTCGTCTGAAATCGCGAGCGTTACTCACCTGTTGGGTTTGTTTACATTCCTTACGGATTTCAACAAGAACTGAGGTAAGTGAAATAAGGTTTAAATTCATAACTATTTGACTTATATAACTTATTTTTGTGTTGTTTTGTAGATTATTAAATGTATTTTAATTATTTAAGTTATTTTATAATAGTTTTTGACTCTTTAATAGTTAAATCTGCATCACGATATTTAGCCGCAAATCGCGTCAAAATTCTAAAGTCCGTATGAATTACACGGTCTTTAGACTTAAACAACGGCTTTCTAAAAGGTGTCAAAACAGTTAAATTTTAACAAATAAAGTATTTGAAAGCACTAATATGGTTTATTTAGAGCTAATAAAGGTTCTACTAAACTCCGTTTGCAATAAATTTCCATTATTATATTGGTAGAACGCCAAAAAGCAAGAGCTACTTTTCTACGATCTAACGATGTGCTATGCAACAGATATGAAACTGTCTGGCCTTTATTTATTACTAAATACAGTCAACAGATGTTACGCTTTTGTTTTAATATGAGTTAAAGTATTTACTTTAAATGTAAATGAAAATTAATAATAATTTTGAGCCCTAAAATAATATCAGCATCATGGACATTAGCCGCCGGAAGTGCCCTCTTTCTAAACTCCGTATCAATCCACGGATCTTAGACGTGGAACTCCGAATATTTAAAAGGTCTCAAAAGGGTTAAATTTTAATTGATATAAAGTATATTAGCGATAATATTGTTTATTTGTAGTTAATAATGGCTCTGCTAAAGTCCGTTTGCAATAAATTGCCTTTATCCTATTGAAAAAATGCCCAAAAGTAAGAGCTATTCTACTACGGGACCTAACAAAGTGTTATGCAAAATGTATTCAACTTTCGGGGCTTTATTTATTACGAAATATAGCCGGCAGACGTTATATGCTTTTGTTTTAATAAGATTTAACGTATTTACTTTAAATTTAAATTAAAATTAATAATAACGTTGAGCCCTAAAATAATAAAATCAGCATCACGGACATTAGCCGCCGAACGTGCCCTCTTTCTAAACTCCGTATCAATCCACGGATCTTAGACTTGGAACTCCGAATATTCAAAAGGCCTCAAAAGGGTTAAATTTTAATTGATATAATGTATATTAGCGATAATATGGTTTATTTGTAGTTAATAATGGCTCTGCTAAAGTTCGTTTGCAATAAATTGCCTTTATTCTATTTTAAAAATGCCCAAAAGTAAGAGCTATTCTACTACGGGACCTAACAAAGTGTTATGTAAAATGTATCCAACTTTCGGGGCTTTATTTACTACTAAATATAGCCGGCAGACGTTATGCTTTTGATTTAAAGTATTTACTTTAAATTTAAATTAAAATTAATAATAACGTGGAGCCCTAAAATGATAAAATCAGCATCACGGACATTAGCCGCCGAACGTGCCCTCTTTCTAAACTTCGTATCAATCCACGGATCTTAGACTTGGAACTCCGAATATTCAAAAGGCCTCAAAAGGGGTTAAATTTTAATTGATATAATGTAAATTAGCGATAATATATCGTTTATTTGTAGTTAATAATGGCTCTGCTAAAGTCTGTTTGCAATAAATTGCCTTTATTCTATTGAAATAATGCCCAAAAGTAAGAGCTATTCTACTACAGGACCTAACAAAGTGTTATGCAAAATGTATCCAACTTTCGGGGCTTTATTTATTACTAAATATAGCCGGCAGACGTTATGCTTTTGATTTAATAAGATTTAAAGTATTTACTTTAAATTTAAATTAAAATTAATAATAACGTGGAGCCCTAAAATAATAAATTCAGCATCACGGACATTAGCCACCGAACTTGCCCTCATTCTAAATTCCGTGCTCGAATCCACAAAGTCCATAACTATTGAAATGAAATTTGTCTGCGTTAAACACGATTTAATGTATTTACAATCGAAAATTTCAAATTTTTATGATTTTATTTAATTGGTTGTTAACAAAAAAACTGCTTATATATAAGATCATATCTTACATCTGGGTTCATAACATTTCTCTTATGCCCACCGAAACTTTAGCCGTACCAAAACAATTTTAGTATATTTTGTAGTACGGTAATTAACGAGTTTTAATTATTTTTAGGATGCCTGCTAAGGCGAAAAACCCAAGGAGGGCGTATCCACAAGAAACGATGGAAGAGGCGATACTAGCCGTACAGGGTGGCATGTCGGTGTCGGCTGCGGCCAAACAGTTCCTGGTACCCCCGCCAAACCTTAAAAGACAAGATCAGCGGGAAGTATGGGGTCAACTGTAAGATGGGAAGGCCATAAATTTTAACGCCGGAGGAAGAGGATGTGATCAAAAACTGGATCATCTCGATTGGTGCCGCCGGATTTCCAGTATCCAAAGATCAAATACTGGGCAGCGTAAAAAAATTGATGACAAACCTGAAGAGGGAAAACCCTTTCGCTCAGTCTGCCCCCAGAGATAAATGGTTCACCCTCTTTTTCCAGCGTCACCTGGACATCTCGGTGAGAGTCAGTCAAGCTTTGACCACGTCAAGATCCAGCGTTACTGGAGATCAAATTAGGCAATGGTTTGATGAAGTAAAAACCTACATCAAATCCAAAAATCTCGAGGATTGCTTCAAAGACCCGAGAAGAATCTTTAATTGCGACGAAAGCGCATTCTTCTTATGCCCAAAGGGCAAGAGTGTCTATGTGAAAAAAGGCGAAAAACATGTCTACGCCATCACCGGAAACTACAAGAAGGAATGTTTGACGGTCTTGGTGATGGCTAACGCCGCCGGTGACCTTGCGCCACCTATGATTGTCTTTTCATAAGAAAGGGTGCCGTCACATATTGTGAAGAAAGTTCCTGACAACTGGGGAATAGGGAAATCCGAATCCAGCTGGATGACGGGCGAGATGTTCTTTGAGTACATAACGAACGTGTTCTACCCTTGGCTACTGACGACAGACATCCTAAGGCCCGTCATCCTGTTCGTTGATGGACATTCGTCCCACATGACCCTCCATCTCAGCGACTTTTGCTCCTCGAAGCAGATCGAGCTTATAAGCCTGTATCCTAATGCAACCCACATCCTACAGCCTATGGATGTGGCTGTATTCCATCCCGTCAAAGATGCTTGGAAAAAAACCGTTCACGAGTGGAGATTGGAAAATGGCACGGCCAAGATCAAGAAGGAAGATTTTGCACCGATGCTCAAATCCGTTTTGGACACTGTAAAGCCAGAAACTGTGAAGAGCGGCTTTACGAGCACTGGCCTCCTGAGCCTCGACGCCAAGAATGTGAACTTCTTCAAAGGCAAAAAGTGCAAAGGAAAAAAAACACAGTTCAACCACGGTCAGTTACTGACCCTCAGAGGCCACCTTGCCTTTCTTGAGACAAAAATCGGAAAAGAAATGCTGGCGAGGTTAAAGGAAGGAAGGCTGGCGAGGTATAAGGAAGGAAGCCTGGAACCCGAGGAAGGAGCACTGTTTCAAGTATGGAGGGATTCGATACAAGAGGTGGCTGAGTACCAAAGAAACCTTGAGGTGCAGGACAACTCAACAAAAACAATCAACAACTCCACCTCCACCACCATCACTAACGGAGAATCGTCAACAACTTCCGAAGAACCCCCTCAAGAGGAAGGTCTTAGTGCCAGCTTGGAGTCGCCTCAGGTCTTGGAGGCTGTTGTTGTAGCTTCTAATAACTCCGAAGATGACAGCCTAGCAGTTCCAGCCGACGGTTTGCAATGGGACGATAACTTCAGCGACCTATCCTTTCCATTTGAAATCGAAGTTCCAACCTATGAAATGGATTTTTCAATTTCACCCTTGACAAAAGCCTTGGAAATAACGTCCCCCGCCAACACTGAAGCCATCTCGAACATGCCAGATACCAGGACCAACACCACTCCCGCACGAACCTCCTCCTCCACCACCAGCACCACCATTGCAATGGAAAAGGACACCCCAGATACCAGCACCAACACCACTCCCGCACGAACAACCACCTCCACCACCAGCACCACCATTGCAATGGAAACGGACATTCCTGAAATCAGCACCAACACAAATCCCGCAAGAACTACCTCTCCCACCACATGCACCGCCACCATTACTATCGCTGCAGTAGATATTCCCACTACCAACGCCATCACCACTCCATCAACGCCCCCCCCACTTACTAACGCCCCCTCTACTGGCATCAGCTACATCAGCAGCCACCAACCAATTAGTGAAGAACTCCCAATTCACTTGAAGGAAAAGGTGTCTTCGCCCTTCAAAAAGGCACTGTTTTGGCCTGAGGTGTCAATGAAAAAGACGAAAAGAAGAGTCAAGGTCAGATTTCCGTCAGCTATCACTTCTGACGAGTGGAAAAAGTACTATTTGCAAAAAGAAGAAGAGAAAAAAAAGGCCGAAACTGAAAAAGAAAATCACAAAAAGCTAAGGGAGGCAAAACTGAAGGAGAAGATGGAAAAAGAAAAGAAAAAAGGTACAAAAAGGAAGAAGGAAGAAGACTCCGACGAAGTTGATGACCCTTACGACTTTGATGCCCTAGATGACTTCGAAGATCTGGGTGTGGGTGTTTAGAAGAGGCACATATTAACGTTGAGAAGGTGGACACTAACTCCCTTCGTGTCAGTCAATGGGTCGTTGTACCCTATGACGACATGGAAGGGATGGAGAAGTTAAATGTTGGTCAAATCATTGATCTACCCGAGTCTGGCGGAACAAAACAGGCAAAAGTAAAGTATCTTGAGAAGAAAATGTACGAAAAAAAGTTTTCTTGGCCGAAGAAAAATGACATTGATACAATTCCAATCACAGACATCAGCAGGGTACTTCAAGAGCCAACATTTGATCGATGGGGTTATCTTACATTTTCAGACTTTTAAAATTCATCTTTGTTCATTGTTCAACTTGCATTTATGTTACTGGTGTTTAGTATTATTTACTTCTCTAGTCTTCAATGAACCTGTATATTCATTTTAACTTCCATTGTATTATGTTACCAATGTGCATACTTGGGAAAGTTAGTCAAAAATGTTAACTATTTAGAAGCTATTAGTTAGTCCCGTTAAAAGTAACTGTTAGAAGTTATTAATTAGTTAGTTAAATCAACTAAACACTAAAAAAGCTTAAATCATGTATCATAGGTTGCTGCCACAGAAAAACCGACTGCACACTTGTCAGAGAATGAACATCAACTGAAAACAATGTTTTGAGATGACAAATTACCAAACATTCCCTCCTCCCGCCCCTCGGTGCTTGCACTGTTTTTATGGCTGTCACTGTATACCAAAGGAACTGGACTTTCCCCACCCCCCGAGTTGTTTGTCAACAAGGGCGCTGACCCCTCTTTGTTTCCCGCACGGCCGTACGGAATCGTTGGAATTTCTATTCTTTCCTCCCAAGTGCGCCAATGTGGCTGTTCGCCTGTCTCAAGTGTTTTATATATCTATGTTGCATATGTTTGTATTTATTTGTTGAATCGTAGTTAATTTAATTTGTATACTTTGTGTGTCTCCCATGAATGAATATTTGTTAATTTTTGACATCTCTGTTTTCCCATTCAGCTGTTATTGTGTGTAGGGTGTGTATTATTTCAAATGTAATCTATTTCAAGATGTTTCTTTTGTACTGTATTGTTCTTAATCACTTTTTCAAATTCCATATATTTCGTTTGATGGTTTGTTACAATGTACCAGAAAATTTCCAATTTTATCTTAATGATGTCATGTCTGTACCGAGTCCATCCTCCATTATATTTGTTCAATGGTCAATCTCTCTTTTTATGTTTTAGATTCAATAATATTTCGAAATGTTAATGTTATTAATATTTAATATTATGTATTTTAATTTTAATACAAGCTTATATTTGACATATATCTCATAACAGACTATCACTCTTCAGAAAATATTTGCTTCCTCTATGGGCGAATTATTGTCTTTGTTATACGGCAGGCTGTGCACTGCGATGTTTATCGTAGTTGATTGAGGGTTCAAGGTTAGTAAATAAATACAAGTTTTCGTTAAATAATCCTTTTTTATTTAAACCCCTTAAAACAACTAAGATGTACTAACTGGTGTTCAAAATAGGCGTGTCACGGACATTGGCAGCACAATCACGGTATTTTTTTATTGACGCACGGACTTACGTAATGACGATAATGAAGCAAACAGTTTGATTATATGTGACTATTAATTTATTTTCTGCTTAATCTCAGACAAAAACATAATTATTTATTCAGAATTTTATGAGGAATCAAAATATAATATTTCCATTGCGTTTTATCTCAGAAATATATTCCACTACTTTGAAATTGAAGGCAACATTGCTTAAGGTCACGGAGTTTAGGCAGTTTACCTTAAGCATCCTTTTGAAAGAATTATATTTACTGTATTAGTAAATAACATACTGGACTTAGGCCTACCACGATTATTTCACACTTTACGTTAATTTTTTAATTTAACTTATCGTAAACTAGCCTTACCTCTCTTCCCAACAGGCGTTCTGGTAGGAGTGACAGTAATACCATTGCGAGAAGGTAGTTCATTTAGTAAAACTTGCTCTTCTGCCATCCTTGCCCGGCGGCCCATGCTATCAATTCCACTCATTCTGCAAGAGAAATTATGATTTATTTCTTTTTGCTTGGCTAACCAAATAAGCGAATAACTTAAATGATAAAACACTCATAGCAGGAAACCTGTATACACTATACAGCAAATATCATATATGATCGGCCATATTCAACCAATTCAAAACGGCAAGATAAATTTATTTAGGCCTAATAATTTCCTCCCAAAAAAGAAACAATGGAAATAAAAGCTTGCAATAATTAGAACTAGAGATTGCTTAGTGGTCGAAAAACTGATCGAACAAATGTTGAACTGAAGAGATAATTTTTTAAATAATAAGTTATTTTTAAATAAATAATTTATAGTTTTGTCATAAACCATTATGATTTTTAATTAATATGGGCCTGTTTATACATTACACATTTTTCTTGTATAAACACTTGTAACTATAATAAAAATTGGGAACCAAAAGCAAGAGTGGGCAAAAATACAATTATTGTTTGATGTGAAGTATAAAGCACTGAAATGATTTAAGGAATAGGTATTGTAAATTATATCAATCTTTACTGAATAAAGATGTTATTTTTATTTTTTTACATTCATCAGTACGGTATGTACACATTGGATAGTGTCAAAAATACCCTTTATCTATCCTTCTAGCAAAATAAGACTGCTGGTTTGTGGGTCAGCATTTTAGGTAGGCGCTACACCTTATGAAATCCTACACAAAATATAAATACCCCCGTTGCAGCAGACCTGCATACTCAGCGAATTTCAAATGCAAAACAATATATTTTAATCTAACATAGCGAGATTTGACATGTTTTTGTAAGCTCCATAAGAATAACATGGGGAATGAGTATGCAGGTTTGCTGCTACAGGTATGTTTAAACTGGTTGGTTTTAATTCAATATTTAGTAGATCTGAACTAGAAGAAGCCATTTACCAAGTTTTATCAAGATATGTTGAGAAATAAACGAGATATAGAATTTTACTTATTTCCCATAAGGTTAACATTGGGACAACGTACTGTGTTTACCACTTTCAATATCTCGATAACCAATGGACATAGAGCAGTGATTCAAGATACTAAATTGTTTATTTTTTTGAGCTGAATTCAATGGTACCAACAAAAATTTGATAAATTTTATTTTTCTATGTAAAAATCTCAAAAAACCCATTTTTGAGGGGGTTTATCCCCCTTTACCCCCCCTTCCGGTGGTCCGATCGGGCTGGTTCACGAACTCGTGCAATCGATTACCACTTTACATGTCTGTACCAAATTTCATCAAAATCGGACCATTTTTACGGCCGCTATCGTGCTAACAGACACATCAGATATATATATATATATATCTAAAAATTCGAACGAATGGTGTTTTTTGCTTCTGGGGGTTGGAAAACGAAAAGTTATCATGGTCTGGGGCTTAGGTCTTACCATGAGACCTACGGTAATAGCTTCTTCCCTATAGGGGAAATTCGCTAAAAGGGGATTTACAGCTCAAATAATTGTGAAAATATATATATTGTGAAAATCAGCTATCAAATAATTTCCATCCCACACCTATTTAACTTCAACAAACTTCGGAGCTCGGCAAGAATCTGGGATTGTCGGGCAGGGAAACAACTAACCGAACGATTGTGATATGAGGATTGCACTCGATGTATCCATTGTGTGCGATCGATGTTTGATTGTAATTGCGACATATCTAATGAAATCCTTGTTTTAATTTACCTTCGATAAATCGATATAGGCCTAGACCAGACTCCTGATTGCCACATTGATTTTTGGCAAGTCAACAATTTTCCATATCAAAAGACCATGTCTACAGATGGCCAATGACATTGCTTACGAATCAAATATCCCTTCATCGATTTCTTCTAAAATACTGTTAAAAACTCAAATCTCTGGTCTGTTCTCAAATTTGCTTAACTGTTACCATATCAAATAGACTGCCGATTACGGAACTTTCATTTATCAACAATCGAATTAGTACAATTGCATCATCAAACTACATTACACAAACATTATAATTTACTTTGAGTAAAATAATTCCATTCAACGCGTTCACTGCGGGCAGCGCCATGTGGCACTGGGTCCGTGCCGATTTTACTCATTTACTGTGAGGCAATAGTGCCACAGTACTGTGGTGTGGTATAGTACGGTACCACAGTAGTTGAAAAATATTTTGTACCCATTTTGGATACATGTACTTACACCCTGATTAGGGCCTAGATTGGTACTAAAATTTCACCCATTTACCTGCCAAAAGAGGCTTCCAAAACACATATGTCAATCTCTTTTCCTGCCAATTGGCCAAACTGATAACCTGAATCATCTGAGTGGTGCTGTTACCCACCATTGACTAGTGGAACTATTTCAAACTGTGTTCCGAAGGAGTACAAAGCAGTAAAATGTCTCTTTTATTCATGAGGCCAAAATATCAATAATATCACTTGCGATGCCACGGTGCATTGGCCGCCCTTGAAGGCACGTTAATACGGTACGTGTTAAAAACATTTACTAATGTGAATTTTCCCCACCCAATACATCCATCTAATCCCCAAGATAGGCCTAGATTGACTTAAAAAATTGTAACAGGAAGAGCTTGGTATAAATGGAACGCAATAACATAAAAAGAATTAGAGGTTAGGTGTGGAACGGAATGGAAACTGCAACCCAGGAACGTAGATTTCTAAACTGCAACCCAGGAACGTAGATTCTGGAATATGGTGTTAAAAATTAAAAACCCTAATATTGGTTAATTTTCTTTTTTAATCTAAGTGCCCCATTTTAAAATGCTGGTCCATACACCCATCTTTCCAATTTAAATAAAACTAGGCTACAGTGCCTAAGCCTATGTTTTACCAGTTTGTATCCAGAAAAAAGTAGTAACAACAAAATTAATTCATTTATAAATCTTACCTTTAACTTGATAAAAAAACTGCTCTTATGATTATCTGAAGGTGTCAAATTTTCATTCAGTTCGGGAATAACTTGCTGTCCGATTTAACCCCCAAGGTGTAAAACCAAATTAATTGGCTAAACTTGACTACTAAAGTTAACCATCGGCAATTTCCTCCGGGTTAATCATCAATTTCGTTCACACACACGCGTTTACAAAACAACAACACGAATTATTTAATACAATTCAACAAACAAGCGGGACGCTCAATCGAGCTGACAAATAGCGCAACTAGGCCGGTCCTCCCGTCTTGCCTAACCTTGCTGCACTCGACTCAAACGAATCGAACTGAAAGACGACGACGACAAGACCATGGTGGAGGGGAGGGAATATCAATATACTATTGAATTAAGGTGTATCTATTCGTATAATTTAATTATATTGAGATTTTTAATTAGATCTTTCATAGTTATTTCTACTAGTGATGTGCGATTCGCGAGCGAATCGTTCAATTTGAACGACTCATCGAGTGAATCAAATGAATCATGATTCATTTTTCAAAAGAATCGATTCGTGGCGCGAATCAGTTGCAGAAAAACATGCCGCAGATAACGCGACGCCATAGAGTAATAATGAACTTCGTAAAGAGATGGCACTCCCATGTTAAGTCGGTGGTAAGGGAACAGCAGCGCTATCTGAATAAAGTCATAGATAAAGGGATACAAAGGAGATGTCTCACATAGTGTATTTCGATGTCATGGAACGACCGTGCTGCGCTCCATCGGATATCAGCAGAACTTCGCTCCAGTGAGTCATTTTTGACGCGGGCCGGTGGCGCTCATGTGGCAGAACTAGAAAGCTTGGGCAATGTGGCTGAGGTGCACGAGAAATCCATCGGCTACTTCATTAGGAGGAAGAGAGAGGGTACTCGGCGCGAGGGAGAGGGAAACTAATCGTCGTGGAACCGTTCCTTGCAACACTGCTCCGTCCTTACCCGACTCGCTTACTCAGATGGAGATTGAACTGACTGAAGTTCATTTTTTACCTTTTTATCGAACACTATTTCATATTTTTATTAAATAGTTATTATTATATATACCTTACATTATATATTAGTTTTATTAGTCTATCAAATTATATTAATCATACGTAACACTGAGTTTGTCATTTTAATCAATGGAAGAAGTGGAAATCTTTTTTACTAATTTGTTTACATAGCCACTTCTTATTAATACGATTTGAAATTAGTTCAATTTAATTCTACATAACATACTTAATTTTCTGAATGGTTTAACTTTATACACGTACACTTAGAAAATTATAATGAATGCGTGTACATGACGTGTATCTTCTGTAAATATTGAGGCTACATTACCCCTCATATCCCATATAATCAGATTTGATAGAGTTATTTGATAAACTGATTATAACTGATCAAATTATATTAAATTTAAACTTCACGGTGCCCAGGAGACATGACGGGGACATAGATAACTCCGCTTTCGTCCCCCAAAAATTTTGATTGGTGGCCACAGTTAAACCTGTTAATAAAAATAACATTAAAGACAACAGAATCAATATTTAAGTTTTTGAATTATAAATTTGTATTTTTTGAATTACTAATTTAAAAAAAATGATTGGTGGGCACAGTTAAACTTGGCAATGAAAATACTATAACATCAAAGAGAATATAATCAATTAATGTTAAAGATGATCTAATCAATTTTGAGTTTGTGAATTTTGAATTATTTGTTTATTCATATTAAATACGGGATCAATTCATTTGTTATTGATTTCCATCATTTTTTCCCAGTAACCGCCGTACTTCCCACCGGGTTGCCGCAGATTCTGGGAAATGGCCTGCAAACCTCTTTTAATTTTGGCAATCAGGATTTTGTTTAAGATGCATTCCCGGTATTTGAAGCATTTCGTATTGCATTTTAGCCAGTAGGGATGCATCTTAAAAATTCTTCTTTTGGTTTTTAACAGGACTGCCTGTTTGAAGTTGGGACGATGCATGTTCTTTTTCAACATGGAGTCCAAAACTGAGAGTGCAGCATCCACTACTTCCACCGTCTCATCTTGTGGATACATGAGGTAAGATGTATCACATCGGTATTCTCGATTCCTGATGAGGGACTCTTCGGTGTCGGCAGCCGATGGAGCCATGATTAACTCTTTTCTGCAGTCGTCGCAATCAAACTGCTTCAAGCTGGCCCGAACACCGTAACCGGCAAAGTACCTAAAATGAGAACGTATGATTGAAGTAAAAAAACTATCAAGGCACAACAAAGATGCAACATTTAATTTCTTAAACGGAAGTGTATAATTTTAGTAAAGTTATATAACAAACATAACTAAGAAAATGCATATTTAACGTATAGAAATGCTATAAAATAACCTTAAATTCAACGATACTGACTTCATCACTTAATAAAATTTTATATATACAACTTTCTATTTTTTAGTCATGAATAATATTTTTTTAGGTAGAAACAGAATTTTTTTTTAATTTGAGGCGGTATTGGTATTTCCTTTTTTACAATATGAATAAAAATCTTAAAAAATAAATGAATAGCTCAATAACCAATGGGCTAGGTCCAAATTCGAACCTTCGCCAAATTTTCTCAGGATATAAAAGTTACAAAACAGCAGGGAAAGCGTTAAATGGCGCGGCTGTGGCGGCGGCATTCTTTGATTGTATCTTGGCTAGGCAGCGGGAGGGTTCACCCAGGACTACAAAATGGGCTGCGCCAATTCTTTGATCTCAGCCAAAAGCCGACGATGCTTAAACCCCCCTTAGTGACGAGGCGACGGTAGACAGCTATTGCCGGCCGCTATACTTGTCTGACTGATACGCGCGGCTTTTCTATCACTGTTTATCTGTCCAGAAGTGAGATATTTGGGTCGAACCATATCTATTTATAATCTGCATAAATTGACGAATATAACAATGTAATTATGTTCTAGATAAGACTTATGGATAATTTTTACAACGAAAAACAACGTATTTTCATTATTGAGATTTGAAGAAGTTAGTCGGCTACTACTTTTATTATTGTTTGGTAAGTTTCGTCTGCACGAAAGATGTAGCTAATGAAGTAAACTTTACACTTTTTATTAAAACCTTTTCTCTAGCGCATTACCGTCGTTGTCAAGGGCGTTACCGTCGTGGTCCCGGTCATAGTAGGCGTGGTCAAAGGTGTCGTCGTCGTGGTTAAGGGCGTAGTCTCCGTTGGTGGTGATGAATTTACTTCCATTTCAGTGGTAACAGGTTTTGCTATGGAAGGGGGATCTTGGGTCCCTCGGGTATGCACTGTTTGGCGATCTTCAACAGTTTGCAAGCAGAATATAGTAGGAACTACACATGCATGAAATCTAGTTTTGAGAGTGCTTAGGAAGCAGTCTTCCTCAAAATGTTTTTCACATACCACTCTCCGATTTAATGCTTTTTTAGTGACGGTTTCCAAAACTTCATTTGTACAGTTTTCAACCCACAAGTCGCAAATCGATGGCCTGCACACAGGAAATGAAAAAAATGCAAGTGTGGATATGCCGCTTTGGTTCTTCCACAGCCGGCGAAGGAACACACATTCTTGCTATGCTTCTTAACACTGGTCATCTTTATGTTAGCCTAAAAATAAAAATATATTTTAGGCGTGAAATTCTTAAGAGGGTTACTACCTACGAGAACATAATTAAAACACACGCTGCACAGTGTCATGTAAAAAAAGAAAAAATAAATTTAATTTTATATAAAGATTAAGAGTTGTAGAGTGTTTATTGCGATTACGAAAGCGTTTATTTGAACACATTGCGTAAATTTTTAAAAAGGGCTGCTAAATTCCCTTATTTTACTTAAAGAATAAATATAGGCTATTTAATAAAATGAAGCTATTTTAAACTCACAATTTTTGAAGTACCGTTCCCCCCCTAATTCCCCAACCCCCTACCCTCCCCCTCGCGCTTAAATTCGCGGCGTGTACGTCGCCAGACGCCATTCCTCCCTCAGCAGCGGACCGGCCAGCCCAGAGACAGCCTTATGGAACGCAATGGACGGCTTTTTTAGTTCGTGGCCTAGTAGTAAGATGTCGTTGTTCAAGAGAGCTCTTCTTCTTCTTCAGAGCGACAACCAATCAGAGCAACGACAGCAAAATGCCAACTTCCTTTTCCGTTCCCTCTACTTCTGTATGAGAATAAACAAAAACAAGTCGAGTTTTGATTTCCTTTGTATAATTAAGATGCCTCAGCAACTCAAATCTTGTGCCGTATTTGGCTGTAAATCAAAAGAGATTAATGTTGATCATAGTTATTATTTAAACTGTGTACCTAATTTTTTCGTCTTTCCACTAAATATTGACAGGTAGGCTAAGCATTGTTTTAAAAATGTTACCTTTATATGATCAAGCTGAAAGGTCTTACAGCCTAGCCTGACTGACTTTTCGGTTTTGTAATGTCCATTACAAACAAACGATGTTTTGAATAGCCTAATTGAATTAAAGTAGCCTTATCTTATTTAGCATTTCCTACTGGAACAATTTAGAGTGATTACAGCCTTGTCAATGAATGGTGAAATCATTCGTTGGCTTGTACCTTTAGGCCTTACAAACCAAATCATATTTCCAAACCAAGTTTATGTAATGAAGAGAGATCTGCTTTTTCTAATACTCAATTAATTTTATATCTGCTTCCATTACAATATATAATTTAAGGTTGGATTTGATTTTTTACAAAACATATTCCTTTTATTGTAGGAAAGAACCTACCAGTAAGCTTACTTACCTACTAAATGCTATTACGTTATGGAAGTCTTTGATGTGCTGTGTACCTCAAAACTATCAACTACGTCATCTGATATAGATTATTTTAACTTTAAAGTTGTAATACCAGCCACAACCTCTTGAGGAGTTGACTTGGCTGTCAATCAAAAATAGGTATTTGAGGAAAGTACCTCACTGAAAAAATTGGGTAGTTAAATTGTTGAGAAAATAAATAATGCCGTTATTGATATTGGTAAACGTACAAAATAGGCCATGATGTTGTCCAATGTTATCTCATAAATACTTGAATAATATTTCTTTGCTAACCTTTTTATAAATGATAAACTAAGGCCTGCTCTCACCCCTGAGCAGGCCTGTGTTAAGGCCTAGCCGATATTAGGCCTAGCTGTTAACACATTTGAAATTACTACCATAATTTATGTACCAGTAACTTTTTCTTTTGTTGCATTGAAAAAGTATTTTATTTGAACAAGTATAACTTATATGTATGTTACTTTTTTTCATTGATAAGTTATTTGGGGCTCTTATTGATAACGATAAAAATTTTTGGATTTTTATGAATGGAAGGAAAATGACATTTATTGGCTCATGGCTAGCTTAGTGAAAAAAATGGTAATATTATTTCTATGAGAATAACGCAAGTAACTTGAAATGTTTCGAAGACAAAGCTGATTACACAAAAAGATCTAAGATCAATTTAAGAAATAATTTGTTTGGTATATCAATTGTTAGATGATCAATTAAAAGGCCTATGGGACCTGAGAACATTTATAATCAGCCTTAAATATTAATAATATTGAAAATCAGCCTGTTTTCTGTAATAATCAGCCTTCTGTAACAAAACCTGGTCCATGATAAAGTCCTTAAAGTAGTTTTAGCCGTTCAAATAACATAAAACATTAGGTTATATGGGTAGTTAAACTAATTTATAGGCTATTATTATCATTACTCAGAATTTTGATATTGTTTCTTGAGCTTCCTATGGCCCTTGTTCCTTGAACAAGGAACAAGGGCCAATGTTTTCTATGGCCCAATGTTTTTCTTGGATTATTTCAAACTAAACTGTAAACAGTAGAACCTTGATAGGAAGACATTTATAACACAAAAACCTAATGAACAAGAGTATTGCAATGTTTCATTTCTAGGCCTAGTCTAGGTAACCTAGATCTTAACAGTAGATAATGATATTTTGAGCTAGAGATTGTTATTATGTAGGCCTAAGTTAAGACTTCATATCATTTAATAGAAATAATCAGTTTTATCTTCATTTCATTTGTTGAAAGTGTGAAATACTTGAAGAAATGTTTGTTGTTCACTTACCGAATAGGTTAGGTTATCCGATATCGTTGTTGTAAATAAGAACACAGAGTGTACTTTCATTATTTATTTGTAAATACCTTGTCTGTATTGTAAAACAATTAGTATTTATTAGTTTTAAGGTAGAATAATCCATATTTAATGATTTAATAGCAATGATTGTAAAGGTAGCAAAAAGGAATGTTTACGTTTCCATTTATGTTGTGAAATAGTGTCAATCCTGTAGAAGTAGACTGTTGCTTCGGCTGACGGGTGGTCACGTGATTCTTTCCCAGCTGACCGGCCCTATAATAGGCGAGTGCCAGCCGCCTCAGCTCTCAGATTCGTCTCAATAGCTGACTGATGCTGTGAGCACTCTGTGCTCGCTGTTGCATCTCCAGCAGTAACGGGTAGACAGTAGGTCCCCGATTCTGTTATTTTGGAACGGTAGAGGCAGAGTCCCCCGTATCCCCAATTAATTATGATTTGTCAGTAACAGGGCATTAAGCCACCAAGTAATAATATTTATTTAATAATTTATTGTAAATCCATTTGTATAATCTCTACGAAAGAATAAAAGTCAGTGTTATTAAAATATTCCTACTTCTCCTCATTTAATGATTTAATATTTAAGTTTCAAAAAGGTCGATCGAGTTGGTGAGTATAAGGCTATTACACTTAACATTCGAAGATTGTTTAGCCCCGACTGTCCGTTGGCGCGGCAATCTTAACACTACACTTCGGCTTACGCTGTTGCATCTTAATTGATGCTGCGTCCGAAAACATACAATTAGTGGCACTTTACATTTTACATTCACAAACACAATAAAGGCTTACGCTGTTGCATCTAAGTTGACGCTGCGTCCTTTACAACACTACGCTTTCGGATCGCTGTTGCATCTTAACTGATGCTGTGACCGAATTAAACACACATTTACACTTACAGATAAAGGCTTACGCTGTTGCATCTTAATTGATGCTGCGTCCTTTATTCACATAACACTCACAAATAAAGGCTTACGCTGTTGCATCTTAATTGATGCTGCGTCCTTTATTCACATAACACTCACAAATAAAGGCTTACGCTGTTGCATCTTAGTTGATGCTGCGTCCTTTATAACACTACGCTTTCGGATCGCTGTTGCATCTTAAATGATGCTGTGACCGAATTAAGCACACAAATTACACACTTACACCAAGAACTCACAAGTTAGGGGATCATTGATAGCCTACAAGTGGATTGTGCTACGGCAAAGAACTCACCCTGAGGTTTAAGGTTGAAATTGACTTAAATAAATAAAAACTATCCTATAATCCTCTATTCCCCTCCCTTTACACATTGTAATTTGGCGCCCAACGCGTTGCACATTTCACAGAGTAGGCCTATTTAATGAACAAATATAATTTACGTAAACATATTAAACTAACTAACTATCAAAGCCCAAGAAGCAGAATTAAGAATGATTAGGCAATCAAACGACCAAAATATGGATGAAAATAACGAAACTTCAGAAATAAATCCTAGCCTAAATAATGATACAGGAGATAACCAAAATTTAGCATCTGGTGACGGTTTGAACCGCAGTCAATCTCCTAGCCCAACTAAATCACAACCAACGGATACACAAACAATGCTTATGACATTGCTTCAGAATTTTGAAGAGTTCAGTCATAACCTTCATCGAGAGATCAATCAACTGCGGAATGAAATGACAGGAAAATTTGAAAGAATAACAGGAAATTTTGAAACAATGACAGATAATTTTGAAACAATAAGGACAGAGATGACTGAAGTAAGGACAGAGATGAAAGAAATGCGTAAAGAAATCACAATAGATATAAAACAAATTGAAACAAAATTCAACAACCAAATAGAAGAGTTAAGGGATGAGATAAATAACACGATCCAAGAGAAGATTAATGATGGTATTCGAGAACAACTTCAAAGCAGTAAAACAAACAATAAAACAGTTGGCGTACCAGTTGACGTACACGTCACATGCCCCAATAACCAAATCAAAGAACTGCCTAAATTTAATGGAAAATCAAGAAACCCAAATGAATTCCTCGCGAAACTGAAAAACTACTTTAACAGAGAAAATGAACGGCGGACTCTCCGCAATGAAGAAACATTAAACTTAGTGGAGATTTTGGACATCTGCTTAGAGGGTTCCTCAGCAAAATGGTGGGACATGATCAAAGCATCAGTGAAAGATTTTGAGGATTTTGAAAAGATTTTTCTAGATAAATACTGGAGTGAAGAAATCCAAGACGGATTAAAAAGAAAATTGTATTTAGAAAAATTTATACCGCATAGGGGACTAACAAAAGCAGATTACTTTATCGAAAGAGTCGTTCTGATGCAAAATATGACCCCAAAATTAACTGAAAAGGAGATGGTTCGTCGCCTTGCTCGACATTTTGATCATACCATACAACAGGCATGCAAAGTACAAAATATTGTAACGATACAACAAATGGAAAAACTATTAAGCACCGATGATACTGAGGAAGCGAATGAGTCTCTCAGGTATAACCTGGAGAAAAATGTGAGTCGAAATGAATCCCATTTCAAACTAGGGGACAGACGACCAGTCGAGGGAAGAGATAACTATAACAGAAGAGAAAACAATAACAGAAGGTATGAGGAGTCTAGAAACTATGGGAATAACAAGTCAAATGACAACAGGAGATATCAGTCAAGGAATGAGGGAAGAGAAAACTATAACAACCGAAGGGATAGATTTGAAAAACGGAATGAAGAAAGAAAGGATAATTGTGACAGAAGAGGTAACTACGGTCAGGAGTATGACAGGAGACGAAGGTTTGATGGAAACAATGAAAATACAAACTACGAGGAGCCATCACAGCGGCAACAAAATGAGTTTGAGGATGAGAGACCCGACCAAAAGCCTTTAAACTAAATAGCACTGGAAATAAAGTAGGCCTAATGGAAAATTTTGAATTACACAATGAAACGGTCAATAAATTTCCAGTGCAAGATGAAATAGAAAATGATAGGCCTATAAACAATATTTTATGTGACAAACAATTTTTAATGGACGAAACTATTGACGTAAATGAAAATAAAAATACTTATTATGTACCAGAAGTCGATATAAATTTTGAGGGAGTCAGTACAAAATGTATCATAGATACTGGGAGTTCAGTAACTTGCATGCAGAAGGAATGGTTTTTAAAAAATAAACATAATCTAGGAAAATATGAAGAGTTTCCGTTAACCAATACCACAATTAATACTGCTATAAATCAAAAGTCTCAACAAATTAAGAGTATTATTTTAGTAAATGCAAGAATAAATAATGTAAATGTTCAGATGAAGTGTTTGATTGTACCAAACTTGATTAAGGAGATAGTCATTGGAAATGACACTATGCAGGAACTGAAAATGATCATTGATTACAGTAAAAACTGTATAAAATTAGCAAAATATGTTATTTACTTTCAAGACAGTTTGAAGCAAGATGAAAAATGTGATGTGTTAAACACAACAACACTTATCACAACAAATAAAGATTATGATTTAAATAGTGGCATGCATAAAGCTGATCAAGAGTTAAATAATAAAGAAAGGATGAACAGTGAAGTACAGGAGAAGTTTGAGTCAATTGAAAATAAAGGAACTGGAAAAGAAGTTTCAGTGAATAAAACAACTGAATTATCTGCCAAACAAGCTGATCAACTGAAATATGAGTTTGTTGATAAAGAAGGGACAAGTCAGAAAAATGAAGAGAGGAAGATGGAACCCAGCGAACTGCAGGACACTGCTTTGGAGGAAGAAGTAAAACTTGCCTCAGAGAGGAACTGGAAGAAGAGAAAGAAGAAAGCTGAAGTTCTAGCAGAAGAAGAACATTTGTGAAGTGATAAGGACACTTAGTTATTAATTAATTATAAATTTGAATTTTTTGTTCACTTACTTGTTTGTTTCAGATGTTGTAGACACTCTTGAACTCATGAGTGATGAGATAGGAAAGGGTAAATTAAACACCAGGTAATTTGTATAAAAAATTGTACATGTTCATTTAATTTTATTATACAAATTAAGGGGACAATGCAATGTTTCATTTCTAGGCCTAGTCTAGGTAACCTAGATCTTAACAGTAGATAATGATATTTTGAG
This sequence comes from Flexamia atlantica, assembly GCA_035578135.1. Lineage (NCBI taxonomy): Eukaryota > Metazoa > Arthropoda > Insecta > Hemiptera > Cicadellidae > Flexamia > Flexamia atlantica. The sequence goes on along the minus strand of JAQJVK010000001.1, from coordinate 137,568,057 downwards.
CTAGAGATTGTTATTATGTAGGCCTAAGTTAAGACTTCATATCATTTAATAGAAATAATCAGTTTTATCTTCATTTCATTTGTTGAAAGTGTGAAATACTTGAAGAAATGTTTGTTGTTCACTTACCGAATAGGTTAGGTTATCCGATATCGTTGTTGTAAATAAGAACACAGAGTGTACTTTCATTATTTATTTGTAAATACCTTGTCTGTATTGTAAAACAATTAGTATTTATTAGTTTTAAGGTAGAATAATCCATATTTAATGATTTAATAGCAATGATTGTAAAGGTAGCAAAAAGGAATGTTTACGTTTCCATTTATGTTGTGAAATAGTGTCAATCCTGTAGAAGTAGACTGTTGCTTCGGCTGACGGGTGGTCACGTGATTCTTTCCCAGCTGACCGGCCCTATAATAGGCGAGTGCCAGCCGCCTCAGCTCTCAGATTCGTCTCAATAGCTGACTGATGCTGTGAGCACTCTGTGCTCGCTGTTGCATCTCCAGCAGTAACGGGTAGACAGTAGGTCCCCGATTCTGTTATTTTGGAACGGTAGAGGCAGAGTCCCCCGTATCCCCAATTAATTATGATTTGTCAGTAACAGGGCATTTAGCCACCAAGTAATAATATTTATTTAATAATTTATTGTAAATCCATTTGTATAATCTCTACGAAAGAATAAAAGTCAGTGTTATTAAAATATTCCTACTTCTCCTCATTTAATGATTTAATATTTAAGTTTCAAAAAGGTCGATCGAGTTGGTGAGTATAAGGCTATTACACTTAACATTCGAAGATTGTTTAGCCCCGACTGTCCGTTGGCGCGGCAATCTTAACACTACACTTCGGCTTACGCTGTTGCATCTTAATTGATGCTGCGTCCGAAAACATACAATTAGTGGCACTTTACATTTTACATTCACAAACACAATAAAGGCTTACGCTGTTGCATCTAAGTTGACGCTGCGTCCTTTACAACACTACGCTTTCGGATCGCTGTTGCATCTTAACTGATGCTGTGACCGAATTAAACACACATTTACACTTACAGATAAAGGCTTACGCTGTTGCATCTTAATTGATGCTGCGTCCTTTATTCACATAACACTCACAAATAAAGGCTTACGCTGTTGCATCTTAATTGATGCTGCGTCCTTTATTCACATAACACTCACAAATAAAGGCTTACGCTGTTGCATCTTAGTTGATGCTGCGTCCTTTATAACACTACGCTTTCGGATCGCTGTTGCATCTTAAATGATGCTGTGACCGAATTAAGCACACAAATTACACACTTACACCAAGAACTCACAAGTTAGGGGATCATTGATAGCCTACAAGTGGATTGTGCTACGGCAAAGAACTCACCCTGAGGTTTAAGGTTGAAATTGACTTAAATAAATAAAAACTATCCTATAATCCTCTATTCCCCTCCCTTTACACATTGTAGTATTTTTCAAATCCCCTTGAAATTGTCATGACATTATTTGTCTTGATAACATGAAGCTCAATAAGAAGAGTTCCTTTCAAAACCATACTGTTTTTAATATTTCTTTATATTGAAGCTCTATTGATAAGAACTCTACATTGATAAAAAAATCTGCTTACTCAACAAGTTAAAAATAATTTAAAAACATTACAACACAGCACTAGCTAAAAAAGCTCTGACTCCATAGCCTGTAGGCTAACTTTGTGCTTAAACGTGATAGCTTCTTTTTCTCTGTAAGGAAATTTAATCAAAAAATTTAAAAGAAAAGTAATTTTAAAATTTTGTTGGTGTTATGATGTTACCTACTTTAAACTCAAAAGCCCCTAAAATTGGTGCCCCCCTAAAATGGAGGTAGAATGTTCCGAATTATTCCTCAAATTAACCTGCCAATCAGATAATGTAAGAAAATCACTGTAAAATTTAAAGGAAATTGGATTATAATTGTGGCCTCTAAGAGTGTAAAATCCCCTTATGATGATTTATTTAAGATTTATCAATCCAGTGACAAGACCTAACAATAACTCTTGATGGTATGATGTTTTCGTGATGGTTTTATTAATTTTAGAATAAGACTGATGATGGTCTTTGAAACAAGACCGAAATATATCGTTCTAAAAACTATTTGTTTTTTTGTATATTTAGTGATGAGTAGCGAAAAATCAAATAATAAGACCTAACAGTTTATTTAACCTACCTTGGTTTGACTACAGGTCTTATGAAGACAATTTTTATTCTGTTCAGTAAATTCACATTTTTGTTGATAAATCTATTATTTTTTAGCTGAAATTCTGGAAGGGTCCTTAAAATTGTTTTATGTTCATTTTCAATACTAAAAAATATAAATTTAATAAAATAGCATGTGGGGTTCATATGAACTTTTTGGGTCTGAAAACCCCAAATTTGGTCCTATCTTAGAAAAGTCCTATACTAAAATTATCGTACAATTCTCATAGTGTAATGTTAGGTGTTGAGCTCGTGTCCTTATCACTGATAGCTATCAGATACCACACTCACTGATACCACGGATCGTACCTCACATTACACTAGTCTTTAGTTGTTTTTCCCGTCCTCGAGGAATTAAAATTTTTTCCCCCTATTTGAAAATTAGGTAAATTTTTTATGATTTTTTAATGATTTTTAAGTTTACAACATACAAGGGATTATTTTCAATAAAATTTGTTTACGTTAATAAAATTAACCTAAAATGTTGGAATAACCCAGCTAAAATACAGTGTGAATGTAGCCAGCCAGCCACGCCGCGCGGCACAGCCACAGACAGTCAATGTCGTGAACACTAATATAATGGGGCCTATGATAACCTAGTAAAAAATGTATTGAGTATCAAAGAGCTTGTCATTACCATACCGAGGGTGTAAATTTAAGGTGTATGCGGCCTAAAATAGTCGAGTTAAGTTTGATTATAGTGAAAGCTTGCGATTGGTAGGGGTATTCTCGACGCTGTAGACATTAGGGTTCATACTGCAGGGATGAGAGTAAATGTATCTTAAAGTTCATGTAAAGGAGCAACTTTTAAGCCAAAATTTATTAGATTCGGTCGGTAAGTACCTAAGTTATTAGCAATTTAAAATTTGTCAACCAAGTTTCCTCAGAATCGTATAAATGTATACATTTTGGCTAACAGTAAACGTATTAAGGTAAAACCTTAGTATATTTTAATATATAATCCTTTGGTTCGACTAGTTAAAGGGTAATATACAAGTTTAAACCTTTAATAACATATAATTTTACTTTAACAAGGGCTAATAACGGCGCGAAAACTCATTCCAACAGAATATACCACAAGGAAAAATTTGTGAAATCCATGTAAAGTGTGTAATTAGGTTATGAATGTAATTTTTCTAAACTAAACACTATTTAAGACTAGAATAATAAAAATTTGAATCTTACAGCAATCATAATGAAGGAAAAATTCCCTTAATAGCTCATTTTTAAACATTTCTGACACGTATACTAACCATATGGTATTAGTTGACATATGATACTATCGAAGGTAATCAATTGAAAAAAGTGATAGTTACTGACGATTTATACTCATTCAGACTATTTAATAAGAGTTTTACTAGATTAGGGATAGTATATTCGGTCCAACAAATAATTTAAAAAAAAATTTTAATTCTCAGATTTTTTAAAGGTTTTAACATACCTGTTGTAGCAAATCTGCATACTCATTCTCCATGTTATTTAATGGAATTTAATTTCTTTACTTTCACATTTTTAACATTGTTTTATAACATTATTAACCCCCCACCCAAAGGCTGCTTAGCAAGTACAATTATTTAAAACCCCTCCCCTCCATTTTTCAATGACACAATTTCAGTGATAATCAACCCTTTATGGCTCCCTGAAATAAAGTGAATCTTCACTGATAAAGAATGCTTAAAGTTAAATTGAAGTAAAAAACGACCTATAACTTAAGCCCTTCAAAAGTTTAGGCCTGATCAACGCCGACTGTACTACTGCGTTACTATAGCATAGATAGTAGTAGTAGGAAGCAGTAGCAGTAGAGGCAGCCTACTACAAATTTGTTTTTTTCCAGCAACCTAACAAGAACCATTCTTCATCATGCCCTGTAAAACCTTTTCCGAAATACCACAATAATGGATTTTTTTAACACTATACCACAATAAATCTATAATATAGAGGAATTATTGCTTGAATTCTGCTCTCCATTTCTCATGATGACTATAACTTTGACACCAACAATGCATGTGAAGGTAAGCTCATAATTATTTACACCTTAATAATAAACCAATTCTCTGTTATAACTGATCATTATGCAAGGCAAGGATTGTTAGAAAATGTTTTCATAATTATCATGAATCGTCACGTAACACTGGTACTTTCCCAATGTGTAGAGATAAGATACTGCAGTGCATATTCCCAACTTACTTTTAAATACCTTATTTTTAAATAAATAAAAAATTATAAACTGTTTTAAATTTAAAATACAGGGTTTGGCAAAAGACTGGAATATATTAAGTAACTTTCATTTGATTTTGCAGAAAGTAATGAAACTTAACAGTTGTGTATCTATTACAAATACAAATATTTTGGCCTATTTTCTTAGTTTTTCGCACGATGAGGGGACGGTCCACGCTGGAAGTTTTGAAATCCTTAAATGTAAGCATACCTCTAGCTATACCTCATTTTAAAGGTCTCAATCAGTAGATCATGACAGCGCAAGCCACGCCTCAAAAGGTTAATCCAATCAGAAGTTACAGCTCCTCAACGATTTTAATGTTGCCCACTAAACTGTATGCGATAGTTAAGAAAAAAAGTCTATTAAGCACTCGGAACTATATAGGTGAGTTTTAGATACATGTATTTTTCATTAAAAAGGATACTTTGACGTATTATAAAATCTACAATTAAATTAGGCTACATTGTTTCGAGTGCTTTATTAGTAATTAGACTGTTCTCCTTACTTTTTGCTTAGAGTTTAATGGCCAGAACATTAAAATCATTGAGGAGCTGAAACTTATGAATGGATTGACTTTTTGAGACACGGTGTGCGCTGTTATGAATTTTGAAGACTTCCAGCATGGGACGTTATTTGGTCTTGCAAAAAAATAATAAAATACGTGAAAATATTTCTATTTATGACTAATAATGCACAACTGCAAAGTTTCATTACATGGACCAAAATAATTTAGAAGCTATTTCATATATTCCAGACATTTGCTGAACCCTGTATAATTAAGTTAGATTAATGATATAAAAGATTTGAATTGTTTTTTGAGTAGTTTTTTTTTTCAAGTGAATTTGTGAAATTGTATCGATATCCTCGTCCAAGATTAGTAAGTGTGAGCAAGAATGAGAAACGATTACGGTGATACCGTACATTAAACCATCTGTGTGGCACACTTATTACCATAGTTTTGGTTTAGCTTAAACTGACAAGAGTACCATATTTTCGGTTTAGCTTAAACTGACAAGAGACCAAATATTTCCTATAACACATAAAACATACTACAAGTGGCAGAAAATGAATGGTAATGCTTATAGCAGGTCTACACTCTTGTCGAAAAAAGGTGAGATAAAACGAGGGTGTTCATGATATTTGAAAATCAGCATGATGCACTTGGCAAGCCTCGTTCTACCTTACTCTCGTAAGGCCACATACTTCAAACCCACATATTCCTATGTCAATTAACAATTTATACAGTACTTAGTACAGTTATTGTCATTTCATAAATCATGGTAATTATAATCAATATAAAATTGTTATGTGAGAAAAAATGTATATTTAAAAAAATATTGTAATACATCTGTGTTTTTTACAGTAAACAACAACCAATTTCCTGGAAACATGATCAAAACTTTGAAGACGTTAGATGTAAACTGATCACAGAAAAAGAAAGTCTTTGAATGCATCAAAATGAAGAATAATATAAAATGTTTACGTTCAATGAAAAATTAATGATTAAACTTTTACTTTTGTAAAAACATACGTTACAATATACTCATTATACGATGATATATAATATAGGCCTATACAAAGTCAATGCTTGTGCGCTTGAAAATATACTTTTTACTTTATCAGCTGCATTTATCTTCTGATTTTCTTTTGTATCTGTATAGAGACATCCCCTTCTGGTGATATTTTAGAAAACCCATTTTTGGAGAGTTTCATGCCTCAAATCTGGTTTTTAAATCTGAAAAATAATCCCAAAACAGATCTCAATAATGTATTAATACATGATAAAAAGATTAGCCTACCTTTTCCCTGTACTGGCATAAATATCTAATAATTAATTGGTTCCGATGTTTTTTTTATATACTATATTCTGTTGATTTTATACTCAACACCCTACTTTATGAAGGTTAACATAAGTTTAACGTTTTTTACCTAAACCTTCTTGAATTCATGAATGGTTTTTCAATGTATAATAAACATCAAAAGTAGGCTATCTTTCAATTTGCACTAACAGATAAACTTAGAATATTACAAAACTAGAATACAGGCCACTGCCTGTAATTGTTTTTTTTACTTAAAATTTCCATAAATCATGATAGTTGCAAATGCTTTGAAACATATAGTTTGTAATTATTGTTAATCAGTAACGGAATGTTTATAATTAGAGATTAAATAGTTTAGGCCTACTAGTCAAAATTCAATTAGAAAATATTGAGGGTTTGTTTTCAATCCTTCCTGCAATAAAAAAAATTAATAGATTTGGCTACATTTTGTTGCTATTCAGTAACCAACAAGGCAATTTTTGGTACAACCATAAAAACTGAGTGGCTGCAAAAATAATTAAATTGTAGGAAACTGTGTCTTCTTCCAAGTTGCACCACTTGAGTTTTTTTCTGTGGGAATAATAATAATATTCAATTATCCGCCCAACACACAATATAACGCCAATTCAGTAAAATGATAAAAAACAGCAAACTTAGTGGCCCCAAGCTCCAATGCATCCAGCAACATGAGTTAGGGCCTATGGAAATTCAACTGATATAAATCTATTTTTTTTGTTACCTTAACGATTCTTTGACATCTTGTATGGGACTAGTCTGAATAAGTCATTTGCTATAACAATCTTATTTAATTTTTATGGTCCTTAACACATTCGCTGCGTACCACATACCAGTATGTGGTCCGCGTCGCGACCCGAGTGCGGGCCACATACCGGATTGTGGTTACACCATTCACAAGGATTCAGTTTACCGTGTCCCAGCACTTAGCTCGGGAACGTTGATTTGTTGCCCGCATGTGGTTCGGAATACCTGCTTTTCAGTTGTGTACTTCGCTGTATATACCAGTATGTATATATGTGGAGTATGTACCTATATTTATCCCGGCACATATAGGTATTTTGCTGCCGCAGTGAATGTGTTAACTATTAGAAATTAGATTCAAGCCTAACTTAAACGTGCTGCCATTAATATTTATTTCATAATAAATTAAAATAAGTTTTATTGTTGATAAAAACATAGTTGGTCTGGCATGTATATACATAGGCTAGATTTGGCAGTCTGAAAACAAAATTTTGGCTCTCTAAAATGATTAATTTGTTAGACTCAAGCAATTAGATACTCTCTGCACATTAGGGTGTCTCCTTAAGTGATGGCCTTTTTGAATTAAGGTTTGAATATGATGGTCAAAATCTATCAGACGCATCAAGAAATTTCCCTGACTTAAAGGAAAAAGCAGCCTTTGTGCAGATGGGCTAATAAGTCAAGTTCAAGAGTAAGTTTTTGTTAGGCGAGGGCAGGACTTTTTTCACTTTAATGCGATGCTTCACTGATTAATTAAATTAGGGAACTATAATTTTTTTAAGCACAGAAAGATGACACGGACATGTGAACTTTAGAAACTTGGTAGATTATGACGGCTATAGTCAGGATTTAAGGACTCTGTAATGTTGCAATGAGAAGGGTCCTAAGAGCCCTCGCGAGTCCGCTGTTAACTTATTCATCAGATAATTTTTAAGGAATCCATAGTAACAAGAAATATAATTAAAATATTAGCATTTTCTCTAGTTTTAATCTTGATCCAGATGAAGACTGGTTGGCCCATCCAGGGATTACTTCGGAGGAGTTGACTTTAAAGTCTAGTATTAAGATTGTATGGTAAGTATGTAAAGAATGTAGGCAAAAGTACACAATGATCATGTAGGGGGTATGCCTTTTATATCTTCTACTATCATCACTATTATTACCCATTTAGCCTGTTGTTTTAGGGAACTAACTTTCATATTCAATTTAACCTATTACAAAAGTAACCTAACTTATGACACTATACTTACAGTTTGTTTTTTAAAGAAGTACATATTATGCAGATTTTAACAATGCCATATCTCATCCAATTATATTAGGGATTTTATCGTGATCAAAACTTTCAATAACCTTTGTTGATTTATCTTAAAAATAATATCACGCTTCATACTAATTTAACTATCATCCATTCATCCGATCCATGAAAGTATGAAATCAAAACCAAAAGTAAACAATTAAAGTGAAGCTAGGCAAAGGCAGACGACAGATGACAAGAGGCGCCGTTTTTTTTTGAATTTTTTGCTAGATTAGTTCGTGGCCTAGTTGCCAGGCAGCGCTGCTGATTGAGCCACGGAGTTAACAAGGGACTGGCAACTCTTAACGAAGTTATTATTATTACTCTATGGACCGGCCAACATCAGCGATCCCCGAAACCCCGCTCCCGTCTGTACGCCCAAGTCAACCACTACGCCCCAAATTGCTTCTCTCCGAAGAAGCACCGCAGATCTCGAGAACTAGTCTAAATAATTGGAGGGAATGAAACGTTTATGATATCGTAATATTATTTGAATTAGTTTACAATTTTATTTTCAATTGTTTAAAATACTTCATTATTTAAATATACAATAAAATTACATATGTACTTTTAATTAAAGCCCAGGCAAATTAGACTTGAAGCTCCCGAGAATTGGGAGGAAGCTGATAATCATTTTAATAGGCTTTCAACGTCTTCAATAAGTAATAAATGAGTGATTCTTATTGTGCTTAAGGCGATTGATAGAAAATAAATACACAAATAAACCGATTATTTTTATTAAGTGCTTTTATGTAAACATCTACGTATTTTTTTCCATCAATAGCTTTAAGCACAACATGAATCACGCAGTACAGTATTTCGCGAAACAACTTACACTAGAACAACTTTCTGCAAACGTACTTTAGGTATTTTCCCACACTCAAATTAATTCCAACTCGTTATGGTTGTGTACACGTCGCGTCGTGACAGAAAATCAGGGGAACCGGAACGGGAAGTAAGCAGATCGTTATCGTCGTTCTGATTGGCTGAATCAGTGAAGAAGAAGAAGGTCATGTTCTTACCACGCCATCTGAATAAAGTGCATCGAACTAACCCGCTCCAATAAGCTTACCACTTGGCTCCATTTAAGTGTCAGACCGGTTCATGGTCTCAAGGCTCGTTTAGACGGACCTTTAAGCAGGTAAATGACTAGGTCTTATACCTTATAATAATACCTTATAAATTTCTTATAATAAAGAAATTCTTCTGAGCACCCCATTTTCTCTACGTTAAGAATCAAGAGAGAAAGCCTTGAATCTTAAACGAGCAATTGAGTCGGCTTCCGTTCAGAAACCCAACCGTTCTGGTTCTTTTTACCGAGTCACGCGAATCGATTAAAGAAAGAACGTTAAAGAATAGTAGAGAAAAAAAGTACTCATCATAGAAGACACCGGAATCATACTGTGTTTTATGGTCCGGAACCTCTGTACCAGTTTTGGCCGAAGGAGGGCTGATTGAGATTGCACGACAATTTTATGTAAAGTACGATAATTTTGGACTGCTTGTACGATAATTGGCTAGAACAAATCTGGTCACACTGCAAACAGCAAACGGCTGTCATGTCATAAAGCCTCGGCCTCAGCCAGCCTCAATTAAATTAATGCTGATTGTCACCTGTCACGTCAAACAAAGTCAGATACTACAGAGAACATGAATGACTATTTTAAATATGTTTATTTTTTGTTTTGAGTTTTCAGTATTGGAGCGCTCAAGGTGATATACCCTGAATAACGTGAGTTTTGCATGTCTTTAAGCTTAAGGCATAAGTCCGAATACTCAGGATAGCTTTGAAATCTAGTATACTCCCCTTCTGAACCAGAGTTGGTTAGAAGCAAAGTAAGTTATAGCTGGCGCCAATTCTTGGGCGCATGGGGCGGGGAGTGGGTAGGCTGGGAGGAGAGGGGAGAAGTAGCGGCAGCAGCGGCCGACATTGTACTAACCTGGCTGCATACATTCGGCAGCTCGCACATAGTTACTGCTTCTCTGTCAATCATTGTTCAGAGAAACAAGACTCTTCAATAAATACTAATGAAATATTTTATACTACTGAGTAGAATTAAAACAGATCATTAATCGTCAGTAACAGTAATGTTCCGTTGGTCAATGTTTTTAGGACGACATGTAGTGACACGCTATTGTTGACGGCTAAGAGCAGAATGACAGTGCTGCGCTCTAGCGAGGTGTTGCCGCGCATGCGCACTAGCCGTTTTTGCCCCGCGCATCCACCGCACTGGGCCCCAAGAATTGGCGTCAGTTATAACTTAACAGGCCTAATTTAATAGTTAAAAATCTACACAAAATTTTGCTTTTGTCCTGGGCCGCAGTTTCCTTTGCAGTGTATGACGTCAGCTAGCTTGGGGGATCGGCAGGAATCGGGTGTTTTCAGGCGGGGAACTATCCTTCGATTCAACAACCTTTATATTGAACAATACTTCGATGTATTGAACGATATCATTCGATATATTATTAAAGAAAATAAGGCTTGTTCTTTTTCCGCTTCTTCCTATTCCAAACATCCCATTGAAGACTTTTCTATTTACGTTACTGACTGACACTGGACACACCAAACAATGGTGCTTGTGCAGATCAGTCGGGTGGCGGTTGTTGACTCGGAAATGTCTGCAGTGGAGTTTTTCTTTCTTGTCATTGCCAGTTATTGCTTATCAGTTACCTTATTTATTTGTTGTAGGATCTTTTGTTGCTTTTGTCAACGACGGCCCGGCTGCACATTTCCCACATTCGAATTTTGGCCCGACTACAAATTTCCTGTCTCTAAAAGCTTGGCCACTGCTGCATCCGCAGTGCTGGAGGCGCCACTGCGGGCTGCAGCAGTCGGCCGTGGGCGTCACCAGAATGGGCACCACTGATTTTTTTTTTTTTTTTTATCCACACTGGAAGGGAGGTTAAAAATAGCCCTTACCTGCACCGAAATGCGGGCCCTCTACGCCGCTCGCCCAAGAGAGCAAAGCGACGAGCAGGGGTCTCCAACCTCTGACAGACAGCATCAGTGTCAGAGGCCCCGCCTCGAGGCTCGAGGCGGCTAGGAGTGTAAAGTTGTCTGTACATCTCCTTGGGCATACCTGCTAAAAAAACCCCCTCGCGTGCTGTCACCACATCATTGCGATCGACCCGAGCTTCTGCTCATTGCGACATCGCAATGCGTGGCCTCAGGTCCCTTTCAGGACTCCGCGCTGCTGTCCCTTTCGGGACTCCTCAGTTGGTTTTCAACCGATCTCCTGCTGTCCTCGATTCTGGGGTCACTCGAGACACCCGTCTGTCCTCTTCTGGCGCAGGACGGACATGACAAAGTCAGCCACTGCGTTCCAACTGACGCTGCCCTGCAGCATCTTCCCCACGATGTTGTCCGGGGTCAGATGACCGCCGACCGAGTCGGCGAGGGCAGTCCGTTCTTCGTCAAAGCGACGGCACACGAAGAAAGTGCCGTCACGTCGTCTCCGTCGTGTCCGCAGTACTTGCACCTGGGCGAGTCGACCTTGCCCATTCGGTGGAGGTACAGACAGAATTAGCCATGACCTGTCAGGAACTGGGTGAGGTAAAAATTCATCTCCCCATGGTCGCGGCAAACCCACGGCTCCAGGTTCCTGATGAGTCGCCATGTCCACCGGAAGGTCGTGTCTTCGTCCCATCGACGCTGCCAGGCGGCCATTGTTTGGACACGGGCCAGCTCGGCAGCCTCTTCCCGATCCATCTCGGGAGCACGTCCCCAGATGATCTTCCTCTCTTGCGCCAGCAGGTCGATTGGGATGACTCCCGCAGTGACCAGCACCGCCGCCTGGGAGACCGTGCGGTACGAGGATGCGACCCTGAGCGCGCCACGTCTCTGCACCGCCAGCATGCGAGTCCGGTATTTCTTCACCTTCGTCGCATCTGCCCAGATCTCCGCTCCGTAGAGCATGATGGCCTGTGCCGTCGACAGCAACAGCCTCCGTTTCCCCTGACTCGGTCCTCCGATGTTGGCCATCAGTCTTCCGAGGCAGGACGTCACTTCGGCCGCCTTGTCGCACACGCTTCTGATGTGGTCCCAGTAGGTGAGCTTGTTGTCCAGCACCACCCCCAGGTACCTGGCCGTCCTCTGCGTCTCGATCACTTCGGTACCCACTCGCATCGGAATGATCGTGGGTATCCGCCTCCTCGTCAGCATGACTATCTCCGTTTTGGAGAGAGCCAGCTGAAGGCCGTGATCGCGCATCCAGCCTTCCACCAGGCGCATGACTTGATTCAGCATCAATTGGGCCAACTCCGCGTTTCGTTCGGTGATGACCGCCGCCACGTCGTCGGCGTATCCCACGAGGAACGTTCCGTGTGGCAACTCAGTGCGGAGCAAGCTGTCATACGAGACATTCCAGAGATCCGGCCCCAGCACCGATCCCTGGGCTGCCCCAGAGGTGACGGCCCTGGTTATGAAACCCCGGTCCGTCTCGTACATCAGCCGCCGGTCCCTTAGGTAATCTCTCACCATGGCGAGGAGGTACCCAGGTAACCTGAATGTTCTTTCCAGTGCGACCAGAATGTCGCACCACCGTGCCGAGTTGAACGCGTTCTTGACATCAAGCGTGACCAGCAGCACGATCGGACGAGCCGCGTGGCACGCCTGATCCGCTTGTGTCACCGAAGCTACGACCTCCGAGATGGCGCTGAGTGTCGAGTGGCCCTCTCTGAACCCGTGTTGACGGGCCGAGAGGTCCCCTGCCGCTCGCACAGCCTCTCCGATTCTCGGTTTCAACAGCCTCTCCATCAGTTTTCCCGCCGTGTCCAGCATGCACAGAGGGCGGTACGACGATGGAGCGTCCGGTGGGCCCCGTTTTTTGCTCAGAAGGACGAGCTTGGCCAGTTTCCAGCGGGATGCGAACACTCCCGCTTTCAAGCAGACGTTTTACATGTCCAGCAGGAGCTGAGGGCGGCATTTCGCCACCAGTTTCAGCACCTCCGACGGTACGTTGTCCGGGCCCGGGGCCTTCTTGTTCTTCCTGGAGCTGACCGCTCTCTCCAACTCTTGGTGCGTGAACAAAGGGACCTCTTCGGCGATCACCTGCAAAGGGGTGTCGTCTCTGACCCGGTGATCCGGGAACAGTCCGTCCACGATGGTCCGCATCTTCTCAGCCTCCATCGGCACGTACCCGGGTCCCTGCGCGAGTTTCCTCATGACCAGCTTGTACCCCTGTCCCCAGGGGTCGTTGTTCACGTCCTCGCGCAGTGCGCTCCAGCAGCGCGCCTTGCTTTCTCTGATCGCTTTGACCAGCTCTCTTTTTGCCGCTCTGTACTGGCTCTACCTCTCCGCCGCTTCGGGTCTGTCCCGGGAACGCTGGGCTCGCCGCCTGAGTCTCAGGCAGTTTCGCCGCAGCTCGGCGATGTGGTCGGTCCACCAGTACACCGGGCGCTTTCCGGTACGTGCCGACTTGCGGGGCATCGACGCGTCGCAAGCGCGATGAATGAGGCGCGATGTGGCTTCCACCACTGCCTCCGCGTCCGCCCTGCTTGGCTGGTCGTCCGGCATCTGGGGGATGTCCCCCATGCCGTTCTGCAGAGCCTCCGTCAGCCTCCGTTCATCCAATCTCGCCAGGTTCCAGCCGAGCGGGCGCCGGCTGTTGCTGCGATTTCCTTGTCTTCTTTCGGCCAGCTCGAAGGCGATGTATTTGTGATCACTCCCCGAGTAATCACCCATCACCCTCCAGCCGACGATTCGGGAAGCCAGCCCTTCCGATGCCATGGTCACATCGGGGATCGATTCCCCGAATCCCGGCCTCCGGTAGGTTGGCGTGTCCCCCTCGTTCACTGTCAGCAGCCCCAGCCTGGATGCCATCTCCAACAGCAACCTTCCTCGGGTGTCTGTATGTGGCATCCCCCACTCTCTTGCTCTGGCGTTGAAGTCGCCGGCCAGGAGACACGGACCGGCGATCGCTCGGATCGCATCCTCCATGGCCTCCAACTTCTCCGTGAATCGTGGAATGCTGTCATTCGGGGAAAAATAACAGCTCACGAACATGACTCCATTGCTCGTGATCCAGGCGAAATTTTCGCCGTTCCCACTTCTTTCGATGGGCACCACGCACGGGTCGGGCACCCACAGTGCAGCCCATCCTGTGCGGTCAGGGAACCATAGTGGACCTTTAGCCCTGTGAGGCTTGCTCACGAAGACGAGTGATGTCCCCGTCTCCCGAACGATTTGGTCTACCAGGGAGCTTGCCGCGATGCTCCCGTTTAGGTTTCCCTGGATGACCCTCAGCGTCCGCGCCTGTCAGTCTTCTTTGAGACCAAAAGGTCTCTGAAGGTCCGACAAGCGCCGGAGCCTTGGACATGATCCGAAGGTCGGCCGTCGGTCGCCTTCTTGCAGGCTTCGCACGAGGGTGCCTGGCTACAAGCGGACGACTTGTGCCCGACACCACCACACTTCCAGCATGCCTCGCTGCGGTCCGGACCTTTGCACTCTCGTCGAGTGTGGCCGTACTCCAAACAGCGGAAGCATCGTGGGATCTCTACTCGAGTTCGCACTCGGCAGACAACCCACCCGACCTTGACCTTGCCCCTTTGCAGGAGCTTCTGGCCGCTTGAGGCGTCGAGATCGACGACTGCCAACCTCTGCTCACGGGCGTTGGGTTTGGTCAGGAAGACCTTGAAGTCTCCCGTCTCCTGGCCCAACTCCCGCTTCAGAGCGTCGCTCACCTCGTCCGATGTGGAGCACGAATCGAGATCCATGATCTCCACACGCAGACGAGGGGCGACGCTCTTGAGCCTGTCGCCGGCGCCGAGCGCCGACTTCACTGACTCGGCAAATCGGGTCTGACCGCGGCCAGAACCCAGCTCGATGAGTACGCCGCCGTCATTGGTCCTGCGGAGCCTGCGGACCTCCACACCCGACTGCTCGGGTTGGACGTCCCTCCGCAGCTTCCCAACGACATCGGCGTAGGAGCGACCTTGCCCCGGTTTGATGATGAGGACGTGCCTCATCCTCGCCCCAGAGCCGGTCGCCCTCGGCTTATTTGCCTTCGCAGGTGCACCTCGAGGGGGCAGCACCTCTTGGGTGGCAGCCCGTCTCTTCTTCTCCCTCCTCCGGGCGGACTTTGACTTCACCTGAGTGAAGCCATCATCCGCCGGTTTCGGGGGATCGGTCGCTTTCTGTGTGAGCGAAGCTTTGGTGCCCCCACCCGCAGCTGCAGGCGTCTGGGCACCCTTCGGCTTCCCACCATTCCTCTTCTTCGGAGGAGAAGTCATAGAAGACTTTTCCTCCGTCTTCTTCACCTCCCTCGGCGTCGGGGGGAGCATCTGGGGTGAAGTCATAGTAGACCCCTCCCCCACTGCCCCCGGCGTCGAGGAGGACGTCTTATTCCGCTTTTTGGGCGGCGACTTCTTCCTGGCTCTTTCCACGACCCTGCGTTCAGCCTTGAGGGCTTTCAGCCGGACCGTCCGTGTCCCCTTCATGACGCTGACGGCTTCCTCGATCTTTGCGACAGCCGTCCGAACACCATTGCTGATGTTCTTCTGGATGGCCATCGCATCACGGATCTGCCCTAGCGCTGCCACGATTTCGGCAATTGCCTCGTCCTCCGCAAGGTCGCAGTCATCGACCTGCCTTCGGACGACGTCTAACTCGGAGTCGTGCGGTCCGAGCGGCGGGGAATCGTCCCACGGGCTGCTCGGATGCTGCCGCTTCCGATCTCCGTCCTTCTTGGGGGTTCCGGTCTCCGCCGATGGCCCAACCGCCGTGGCTTCGGGCACCGACTTCGAGGCGTCGGCCCTGGAGTCCGGGGACTTGAACGGAACTGGGGGAGGCGCACCGACCACCAGTGCCTTCCCTCCCCCTGCATCCTCCTGCTTTGGAGCCCTTCCGGAACTCGGAGGGGTCCTCTTCAATCGTGAGCTCCGGCCGAAGGGCGACAGGTCAGCCCCCGATCCGGAACTCAGAACGTTTTTGATGCTCGCCTGATTTTCTGCCATCTTTGTCTTCGTGCTTCTGATCTGAAAAAGAAGAAACAAACCAAATCATTAATTCCAGTTGAGTTTTTGATTCCCCGGTCAAAGGGAGCATTGCCAATCGCTCCGAGTGTCTTCCACGGCCCTAGACCGACAGACGTCAGTCAAACCTCCTCGGACACCCGTCACCCGCCTAGCACAGTCGCAGGATCAGGAATATGCCCATGGTTCTTAAAACCGCTTCCGACAATTTTGATACACTGCTTTCAGCGTGGCGGGGGTGCTTACTTGCAGCGGCCACCTGCTGAGGCCAATTCGACCTCAGCAGCTCCTCTAGTTTTGGCTCGGAGTTCACAGAAGCGGCATGTCCCCACTAAGCGTCCCACCGAGCACCCCGACCAGAGTACAAGGGGAGGGCTCAAACCCAGGCGTATGGATGAGCTCAGCACCGGGGCCATTTGCCATGGCAAGCCAGGCGTACCCGGACCCCGAGCCGCCTTCGTGTTTTTAAAAGACAGCCACCCCGCTACCTCTTTTCTACAAGCCTCCACTAGATTGCCCTTTGTTTTTTGTTTTTTTGGGTTTTGTGATTTTTTGGTTGGTTTTTTGTGTCTTTTGTGTTTTTTTTGTGTTTTTGTGTGTTTTTGTGTTTTTTGTGTTTTCCTTCGACTCCTGAAGGGGCAGGAGGCACTTTCTTCAGGAGGCGAGACAGAGGAAAGAAGAAGAAGAAATGACACCATGCAGGGCTCGCGAGAGGGGCCCATGCAGGGTCGAAGAAAGGAAGAGGTGGGCAAGATTAGCCCAGAAAAGAGGAAAGACTGCGAGCTAAGACCCAAAAGAAGGAAGAAAGGTCTCAGCTCTGGAAGAACTGCGAGAAGAAGAGTCTCGCAGCTTGGCTCGGGAACCCGGGGCCGCCAAAGAGACACCCGAACAGCCGAAAGCCGACTGCCCCTGGGGGAGGGCACCACTGATTAAACAGGCTGTAGTTTTAGTCATTCATTATCTCATTAAATTATTTGTTGTTTCGGGTGCGTTGCTTATTATCTTTCTTCTCAAATGAAATTAGCGTTCGTGCAATTATGGGGGAGGGAACAAAGTGCTGTGCATTTCAGAGCCTGCGCTGTGACACCTGTTAACAGTCTAAATAGATACTTCGGTTTGTACAGTCAATTGAACTGTCGATATATCATTCGGATGATGTGTTATCCGGTTGAAGTATTCGATAAGACCATCGATATTCCTTATCGGATACTTTTACAGATATCATGTATCACAGTTAGTGAACTTTTACTTCAATTGTATACTTTATTTAACATTGTCTCCAATTTAGACACTTTGTTTCCCCCACCCAGTACCCCGATATCCCATCTTCTCCCCTAGATTGACTGGGTATATTAAGTTATTAGTGGTACACTGTAAAGGAAACTGCTACCTTGTCCTGTTCACGTGATTCAGATTCCATGTAACTGGACTGCCGCTTTTTCACTCTTTAATAGACAGTTGAATTGTGAGCCTATTTTTGACATATGCTATTTAAGAAAACAAGGTAGGCCTACTTAGGTCTATTTGTAAATTTTTCAGTATGCCGCTCACGAATTTAAAAGGTACGAGTTTCATATCTGATCTGGCTTTACAGGTTAGGCCTTATTATTTATATGTTTTCCCAGGTTTAGTAACTGAACTTCTCAATATGATTTATCATAGGAGGAAGATCAGTTTTGTTTTCGGTACTCAGTTTAGGTTTGGGTAATCCGATATCAACTATCAACCGATTATGTTCAACTCAACCAATGTATTGTTTCAAAAACCGTCAGTAATGAAGAAACAACAATTAGCCTACAAACAATACCGAAACCATTATGAACCATTATACTATTCGATTCTCCTCCATACAATAAAACATTCCAAACGTAAATAAAATAAAATCAAACATAATAAAGAAGGCCAAAAACTAAATTAAAACATTAAAACGTTTCTATAATTAATACAGTTAATTAGTGTCAGATCGAGTCTAAAACCGGTAAATTACGGAGGATCACAGGGTTCAACTCTTTATTCATGATGGTTGCCACCTGAATCGTGTTTGAATAAAATAACTGGTTACTAACCTTGATTCGTCAACGATTCACAGTAATCCTTATTTGGTTACTCTTGAGTTTCGGCTACATGTAGCCATTTTCAAACCTCAACATCAAACTTTTTCCTTCATTTGAGGGTCGTTAGACTTTTAAAATTCCACATTTAACACATAACACATTTATTTATAGCATGTTACTATAAGTTATTTATTCTAGTATTTTATATGCTCCTTCTCTTATATGAATTATTGCTCATTAGTGATGTTTGTTTTACTGTGAACTGACATACCACCTTAAGTATTATTGTTTATATGTATAGGCATTGTCGTTGATAATAAAAAATAAATAAAAATACTCAACATTTAGTCACTTGTTCCGGCCGGCCGCGCTTTGTCGAACTCAACAGTCTATAGGTATAGACGATTTTGCACTGATTCAGTTTCAAAATGAGCCGCTTGTCAGTTTTCTCGATAAGTTTAGTTCAACTCTAATCTGAATACCTACACTCTAAACTTGTTCACTTAAAAATAGTTTCACCTTTTTCCTGAATTTATATTTTATCCTTGTTTTTTCAGGTCAATTGAAAATACAAGGGAAACGAGATGGTTGAAAACCTTGGATTGAGGTCGAAGGAGTCAACTGTAAAAGTGTATTTGAGATTTATGAATAAAACAAAAAGAAAAGCAAATGTCGTATGGATTGACTATGAAGGAATGCCAAAAAAGTATTGTACTCTTGACCCTGACAATTATGTTGATGTCAATACATTCACCTCTCATCCATGGATATTTGAAGATGATAAAACTAGGGATAAACTGGCTGTTCATAATCAGTTTGTGTTTTATCCACCTAACTGGGCGGAAATGATTCGACAACATGTTCCCAACACACCAGAAAATATTTCTCCATGCAGAATAATAGTACCTATACGGATACCAGTGTTTAGTTTACGAAACCGCTGTCTACAAGTAGTGAGAGACAGTATAAACCTGGACCTAGTTGCAAACTTAGATGAATTGCAATTACCAAAGTCTGTGTTAGATGATCTGTATATAATGCTCTTGAGGAAGTTTAATTATTTGTAATCATTTGGACAAAAGATGTAATGAAGAAAAAAATATTTTAATATACATATATTATGTAATAGCTGATGACCCCGGCTTAGCCCGGGAGATTATTTTTCTTCTCGTATTCTTGTTGTTTCATAGAGCTACATTTTGTTAGTAATTTATTATGGTAACCATAGCAACTATTTAAAGATCTTTCGAAATCCTTGACATGGGTCCCTCTAGGACGGTTCTGTGTCTTAGTCTTTTAAGATATTAAAACTAAACGACCATAGTGCACATCATGAGATTTCAAGCTTTAATTTGACACCAAGATCAAGTGTTTACGACATGTAGTTTTGGCTGTAGCCCGAAATATACCAACACACAACTCTTCTTTTATATATATATATAGATATATATTGATTATAGATTTATTTTATAAATATTTTTATTTGTAACTAAATTTTAATTTGAAATGATCGAGTTTTGAATTATAACATTTAGGCTCTGGATAAATGTTTTGTTTGTCTTTAATAATCTTTTCTTCGCCTAAATATAGTCTGCTTGGTTAAAAAAGTTATTTAATCTTTATAAAATATGAACCTTTTACGTATAGGCCTAAGTCATAACAGTAGGGTGTCTCATAAGAAGTCTGAGATTTTGTAAGGTTGGGAAAAAGTATTGAATTTCAACCTTTGGCCAGGAAATTCCTATTTCGTAATAAAAGAAACTAGATAACTTCCCGTGCTCCACTAGGGGAATAATTTCAGTAATATTTTACTTAGAGCCTGCTTTATTTTTGTACAAAAAATATCACTGATGATTGGGTTACAATATTTCTGTTATCTAAACAGATATCTTCCAGTTTCATCCAAAAATTATGTACAAACTGCACAACACTTATAATCCAATAAACTACAAAAAATAAATTGCAGATTTTAAATGTTGATGTATTTATATTTAATTGTTAACAGTTAATTTTACACTATATTTGTTGAATATACATTTTGGTAATTTCTTAGATGCCCCTGGTCCTTTGTTACTGATACCTTTTTTTCTCTTTATTGACACAAAACATTACATCATTTGCTATACGCAGTAACAGGTTTCTTGTCAATATATAGATAAATTGAATCTTACGACTAAAAAAAGATTACAGAGAATGCATTAAAATTGATAAACAAAAAAATTTCATCCTCTTAGGTGTGTGTCATTTAGAATTTCAGACACTGAATAATGGGTCTTCAGGAGAATAATAGGTCCTTTATCTCTCTCTTAAAAGAATTCATGTTTTTTGTTTGAAATGGTAAGGCAAGTGATTATAGAGCGTCAGGCCAGTATACAAAGGGCTCTTTTTGAAGGCGCTAGTGTTATGAAATGTAAGCCATTGAATGATCTTGCTCAACTGGCTGCAACATAGAGCTGACCATAGTAAAAAACGGGTTTTTGTGGGTACACATCGATTTTAGCGACTGATTGCCCATGGGCCTTATTAATCGTCATTGCAAACACGAGCATCTCAGGAAACTGAGTTCTTTCAGGTTTAAATGTCAATAAAGTTCCAGAAGTTGTTAGATAAATTTGTGGGATGAGAATCCATTGCACATTCTTGTTCCCGTTAGAATTTCACATCTATTGAGTTGTGGTAGAGGTTCTTCACTTACATTCTTGTTCCATTAATTATTGCTTTAGAGGTATTCAAATTTCTTATTAGCATCACTATAGTATTTTTTCAAGGTCAGATTGTGAGGTGGTAACTACTCACAAACTGTTGAGAAATTCTGTTGGGAATGTGGTGTGATCACTTTCATCGTGTATTACCTTTTCAAAACTAAAGTAGTCTATTTTTCTTCAGGTAAATTTTTAAAAATACTATAATTAATTAATAAACAGTTTTAATTTCTTGGTCTAGGACAGCTCGCTCAATAATTTCTGAAGTTGCGATTTATGTATTAATATCTTCGTAAATATCTTCAATTACTGAGCCGGAACTAAAACATTCACTATTTTTTGTAGAGGATTCTAAAGCACATTCAACAAAATATCACAGCTATTTAATTTTTTTGCTCGATGTTTCTCTTGGTAGTTTTTGGATTTGGTTGCCTCTTTCCACCAAGTTAATGATTTTTTTCGTTTTCTTTTTCTTTTAGAAACTTTCATACCCTGGGAATTATCAGAGAATTGTATAACGCCCAATTGTATAGTGACCCAAGTCAACATTGCCACTAAACATGAAATCACACACTTAGTACTTTAATATCTCTTGAAGTCCGGGACGCAGCACTGGCTGCGTATTTTAACCAGAATATGAGTGAAAGACGGGTGTAAGATGATTGTGGTGCGATCTTGTAGTCTTGTTACTGACTAAGGCCGATATGTTCCTTAGACAGGACTGTTATTTAATAGCCCAACAGCAACTAAGGGACCTACATTTTAACATGGGATCCGAAACACATTTTTGCCTCGGTTTACAATTTACAAACTGGTCTAACTATGAGGATGGTCCCATGAACAAGTACTCAACAGTGCGGACGTTAATCCCCACTACGGAACACCCACTTCTTCGTCAGATCCGAAATCCTAAGTCATTGTTTCTCGAGTAACCTCCCTATGCACTTGAAATAAATAGTTAAAGTGTAGTTCACGGATGCATTGTAGTTCCACGTATCCAGCATACTCACCATCTCGAGACGAGAAAGTAAGTTTGGTACTGCTGAACGTTAAACACAGGTCTTGAGTAGGATTCATCACCCACAATAAAATGTTTATACGCATCCCTCAGTAACAATTTTCTGTACAACTTTCAGATCTATTTCCCTATGATTATTCTGGTGGCCTTCAAGGATATGTATGATATTGATCGGAACAAACAGTTTCTGTCCCCTACTATGGGTATCACTTCACGTTCCACTCTATAACTTTTTTGAAATTTTATTTATTAAGTTTTGAAACACAAAAAATGAAATAAAATGAAAACAAAATAGACTAAACTCAAATAACACTTTGCTTCAGACCACTTTTCAGGAGCAAAAACACATTACCGGATTACCTATATGTATAATAAAAGCCAAAACTGTTGATTGACTGACTCTTTGATCACAGTTTCTCAAAAACTAAAGGGCTTCAGGCCATGAAACTTGGCACAATAAATCATTATAGGTTCTAGATCCGTACTAAGAACCGATTATAAAATATATTCTCTCAAAAGGCTAAAATAGGGTATATTATAAAATTCAAAATGTTTTCAAAGCTTCAGGGCCGGATTTAAGCATAGGCGCCATAGGCGCGCGCCTAGGGGCCCGCGCCACAAGAGGGCCCGCGCCACACAAAAATATATACAAATATTATTTCTTAAAGATGAATTAACTTTGTTCCGTACTTAATAAACTTCGGCCAAGAATAACAAGGTAATTAATTTTTATTCCAATTGAACGTGAAACAAAAACAATACACTTAAAGCAGACAGCTTGAGAGATATAATATCTAGTTGACTGCAGGTTAAGCTGTTGCGCACAGCGCCGCTTTGTCGGCCGCAGAGTTTTTGGGGGCGGGGGTAGGGTCTGTGTAGGAGAAGAGAATAAAATAATAGTGTTCAGCTAATCTCATTCGAAAATGTAAACAAATTGTGATGTCTTTTGAGGACTGGAAGCCGGAAACATATATATAAACCTGAAGCGAGGACAAAAATTAATAGTACCCAATCAGAGGAGAATGTTACTGAGACTTCATTTAGGCTAAATAGTGCTTGCAGAACCTGATATGGGTCTATGATTGAAGTCACAAGTTTTGATTCCACCACAGGCCATAAGGGAATTAAGCAACATGACAGGATAATACTTATGGAAGTACTTTCAGAATTTTGATTGGGGGAGCAAGATTTTCATACCTCTGCTCTAAGGCTCAATTTAAAACCCCCTCCCCTTGAAAATGCGTTAGACGCTGAGTTTTGTTGAAAAGGCTTTGCTACATGATGGCCGCAAAATGCCCGAAAGATTTACCGACAGCGATAAAACCGATGTTCGCAGGCCATGTAGCTTAGCCTAGCCAAGAGCTTTTTGTTTTTGTTAAATTATGAGCGAAAAATTTGCAAACCGCTGTAAACCTAAAGCAGGTTGTACACCAGATTTCACATATGAAATTTCCAACTTTTTTCTTACCTTTCCAGATCATAAAAAAATCCCGACCAGCGAAATCAGCGATGTAGCTTTTAAATCGAATACTTGAGCACTATCTTTGATGTCAAATAGAGACGGCCGCAACGCTACTGAAAAATGTACCGGCCGCAATTTGTCAAAAGATTTACCGACCGCAATATGTGACCAAGAGATTGCAGGCTACGGAAACACTGGACAATTTTCGGCCGCAGAGTATGGCCAAGAGATTTACCCGACGCGGTATATGACCGAGAGTTTGTCTTCTGCACCATAAACAAACGACCACGAGTGCGACCGACAGATTATCCATCTACTTTATAAACGACAGATTTTGAGTGCCACAAAAATAACGAGATGAGGCTTCTTTTGTTGGCCGCAGTGCGAATCGGCAAGTCGAGAAGGACGGAAGGCAATGGTTAAAGACGAGGACGTGTTAAAACAACGGAGTTTGGTCACTCTGGCCCCGGGGGCCCGCACCACTGAGTGAGCCTAGGGGCCCAAAAGTCCTAAATCCGGCCCTGCAAAGCTTGTTTTCTAAAACAATGTAGGGCTTTAGACCATGAATCTCATGGCTCAAATATTCTTTAAAGGCTCTAGATGTATACTAATAAAGGATTTAAACATTTTTTCTCTGGAAAGGCTAAAATAGGGTAAATTCAAAAATGTTAAATGGCGTTCTTTTCAATTTTTAGAGCTATGATTACAAAATATCAATAGAAGGTCTCTGGAATATTTTACAGAGACAAAAAACACAATTACCTTTTACTAAAATAATAAAATGTACAAAACTATTGCGGTTATTTTATATATTTGTCAAATACTACATACAGAAGCTACACACGTTTTACGGATTAATCGAAGAATTCGAACTAGAATCTTGAAACTTTGCATGGACATATCGTGCCATTATTTTTTGTAGAATCGGGGTTTTTCTGAATTAAAAAAATTAGGAGGGTTTGTGGACATAAGTTAATATATGGCTTAGAGCGATTTGGGCTGTTCAAACAAATATACTATTTAACCGTAAAATTTCACCTCAAGCTGCTAAACGAGTAATCCAATCTCCAATATGATTGAAAAATATTTTGGGGAATTAGGTTTCCTCATCTTATGGCCTACTCATTAATTTTAAAATTTTTCTTTCAGTTTTTGGTAGGCTATATATATCAGTTAAATATGATATGCCTCTTATCTTTTATGTCAAATTGGCCGACAGGTTTTAAGGGGGAGCGAGGTGCACTGAAACTTCTGATTTCAAGACCCTGAAGTGGATACTTTTGTATTCAAACTATTAGAAACAAAATTTTATAGGTTAAATAATACATTAACTAGGAAATTTCAGTATAGGGCCTTAAGGCTAAAATTAAAAATTATAATGTGTTAGCACATGGTAGCCAATCCGTACCTTTTGAGGGGAAAAGGAGAATTCATCGAGGAAACGTTTCATCTTCTCATGTCAATGTGGGATCAAGAAGCAACCTTAAGTTTGTAATTAAGTGCTTTAAAAACGTATAGTTCAGATAAATTATCAGTCTATTTGGAAATTTGTAAAAGTTTCACATTACAAATAATGTATAACTGAACCAAACATTTATTATCCTTTCAGCAGGCGAAGCCGCGGGTATAACTACTAGTTTAGATATAAAAAAGAAAAATAGGCCCTACACAAAAAATGTAAATCAAGGTAAAATAATATCACAAATTATTCGATTATTTGCTATAAAAATAGAAAAAATGCTTACATATAGTACATTAAAAAAATTGGTACAAAAAATTAAGGTACATTCTGAAAGTGTGGTTATAAAAATAACTAGGTAGCCTGTTGCTCGAAATCGAGCAATATTTAGGTACTGATAAGATCAATTTTAGTAATTAATATATTTATTTAGAGTTATTAATTATAGTGCTTCAAGATTAGGAAGTTGTGCATGGACAACGTCATCGATACCATCGACTTCTTGGATTCGTTCAGAACTGTGGTACTCCACGTTTCTGAAACTATATTGTGTATATCAGCGTCACACAAGAAATCAGCATTTCCAAATAAGTGTTTTTACTTTCTCCCCCCTATACAATGTATATGGAGAAAGTATTGTTTTTGTCAAAATTTTCGAATTTGAGTTGTTAGTGGATATATTTGTTTTAGTGCTCCCTGAATCCAAAAAAGTGGTTTTTGGCGTGGTGTCTGTCTGTGTGTGTGTGTGTGTGTGTGTGTGTGTGTGTGTGTGTGTGTGTGTGTGTGTGTGCAGGGCTGGATTTACATATGGGCTTAAAGGGCTATAGCCCAGGGCGGCAGAATTTGGAGGGCGGCAAATTTTAGAGGAAAGAAAAAATTAAAAAAGTGCAAACAAAAAAATTTATTTTGCACTGACATTAGAACTATTTAATATTATTTAAAATATTTTTTTTGTCACAAGTACTCCCGAAAACAGATCGCGGGATTCCGAGACGCGATCGAGTTTGCCCGCAAATTGTCAGCCGTCAGCTCTGGGGTAGTGGCGTTCAAAGCGGATGGCGGTATCGTTTGAAGTTGCTGCAACCGCCGGGGGGGGGGGAGCGGCGCCGTCAGGTGAGCTAGCTGGGTTGCTACCCCTTCCCGACCAACCACGCGCCGGTCCTGTTCAGTTGAGTTCAGTCTAGTTTTAGTGCAATTTGACAAGCTTGACGTGAACGCCTCGTGTACCTTGCGGCGCTGCTAGGTACGATACTAGAAAGATTGAAAGAGACAGTGCGGTAAAGGCCCGATTACAACAGGTGGGTTGCTCGCGCGGGTGATCACGTGTTTAGTAGCGGCTTGCAGTAGCGCTGCAGAAACAACAATGTGTTAGTGTCTGTATCAGCGACGAATTTAGTGTTCGCACTAAGCGATTGGTCGCGGCTTCCTCGCAACACCTGATCGCCCGAGCGAGCAACCCGCCTAACAGGCTAACGGTACGTCCTGAGTGCACACCGGTTCCGATTCCGATTCAGTTTCAGATTATCGGCGCCTGTTTAGGCTGAATCAGATTTTTTGTAGATGGCCATAGTGGAGGCTTGAAAGGCTTCGCCGACTCGGCGAGCAGGCACTAGAGTTGCCAATGTTGTGTACATTATTTCACCATTGATTGTAAAGCTAATGTAATAAATAATTAGTTTAATAAATGTCATTAATAACTTTACACGGCATATTAGTAATTTAGGAAGCCTCAGAGGAAAAGATCGGGGAGTGGTAAAAAAAAACACTAAGCAATTAATTGTTTTATAACGGTACGTCCTGAGTGCACGCTGGTTCCGATTCCGACTCAGATTCAGATTTTCGGCGACAGGAATGACACTTGTATTTTAACGGAAGTGGCCATTGTGGCAGCCGGAAGCAGAGCTTGCGCGCAGGTGCCTGCTCACCGGAATGTATTATTCATTCCGGTTGCGGATTCCAGTTTCCGATTGCTCCAGCCGCCATTTTTAATGTGTAGCAACATTTAATTTTGAAATCTAACTAATTCAGCAGTTTAATGGATTTACCAGCTATAATCTCTCATATTTTAAGAAACCCACCAATCTAGGATTAAATACTCATAGAATATTCAAACATTCAAACATAGATACAGTAGATAAATGTTGGAAAGAAATTTCATTGGAGCTCGGCGTTGAAGGTTAGTGAAACAACCTATTTGTGCAAGATCATTCATACAATACTTCTTTTATGTTCAATGACTGTAGGCCTAGTGGATAAGACGAAATAAGAATTTTCTTACAAATAAAACAGCTTATTGAAACTTATTAGAAAGTATAATGGTCTGATTTAAGTCACAGGAACTAAAGGTCAAATTTGAAATGATAGGTTATTATATCAGTCAGCTATCATGAGAGTTAAATATTCCTAATACGCGCCTCCAATTTTTTGTAAATCCATTGTTGTTTCCTTATCTGCTCGTCGCACTATCTCAATATATTTTTTGTCGATTTCCACGGACTAGAAATTCTTAAGATAAAGTACACAAATTAAATCCTGACTAAGTCGAAGTTGCGAGCATAAATTATATTTGTTGTTAAGCTTGCTTTGCTGCCGTTTACCATTATAAAACAATTAATTGCTTAGTGTTTTTTTTTTTACCACTCCCCGATCTTTTCCTCTGAGGCTTCCTAAATTACCAATATGCCGTGTAAAGTTATTAATGACATTTATCAAACTAATTATTTATTACATTAGCTTTACAATCAATGGTGAAATAATGTACACAACATTGGCAACTCTAGTGCCTGCTCGCCGAGTCGGCGAAGCCTTTCAAGCCTCCACTATGGCCATCTTCAAAAAATCTGATTCAGCCTAAACAGGCGCCGATAATCTGAAACTGAATCGGAATCGGAACCGGTGTGCACTCAGGACGTACCGTAATGGTGAACGGCAGCAAAGCAAGCTTAACAACAAATATAATTTATGCTCGCAACTTCGACTTAGTCAGGATTTAATTTGTGTACTTTATCTTAAGAATTTCTAGTCCGTGGAAATCGACAAAAAATATATTGAGATAGTGCGACGAGCAGATAAGGAAACAACAATGGATTTACAAAAAATTGGAGGCGCGTATTAGGAATATTTTAACTCTCATGTTAGCTGACTGATATAATAACCTATCATTTCAAATTTGACCTTTAGTTCCTGTGACTTAAATCAGACCATTATACTTTCTAATAAGTTTCAATAAGCTGTTTTATTTGTAAGAAAATTCTTATTTCGTCTTATCCACTAGGCCTACAGTCATTGAACATAAAAGAAGTATTGTATGAATGAACTTGCACAAATAGGTTGTTTCACTAACCTTCAACGCCGAGCTCCAATGAAATTTCTTTCCAACATTTATCTACTGTATCTCTGTTTGAATGTTTGAATATTCTATGAGTATTTAATCCTAGATTGGTGGGTTTCTTAAAATATGAGAGATTATAGCTGGTAAATCCATTAAACTGCTGAATTAGTTAGATTTCAAAATTAAATGTTGCTACACATTAAAAATGGCGGCTGGAGCAATCGGAAACTGGAATCCGCAACCGGAATGAATAATACATTCCGGTGAGCAGGCACCTGCGCGCAAGCTCTGCTTCCGGCTGCCACAATGGCCACTTCCGTTAAAATACAAGTGTCATTCCTGTCGCCGAAAATCTGAATCTGAGTCGGAATCGGAACCAGCGTGCACTCAGGACGTACGGTAAGGAGTGAATGAATGAGACAGACTTGCCGCGCGGCTTGCTAAAAGTCAAGGAAAGAAATCCCTCTTTTCAGCTAGCACTCTTTTGCTTTGCGGAGTCTGCCCAAAATTTCGTTTTGATGGGAATGAAATGGGCTGCAACATAAGGCGTGTGTTCGTCGGGGGGGGGGGGGGGGGGGGGGGCGGCAAAATCTGGATAGCCCGGGGGCGGCAAATTTCCAAATCCGCCTCTGTGTGTGTGTGTGTGTGTGTGTGTGGATGTATACAAAGCTAGAGGCGACACCAGTGGACCGATTTTCAAGAAATTTGGCATATAGGTATAAAGCCATGGTATCTCCAGGCGTATTTTTCATTTTTTTGAATTTTTGATTTTTAAGGGTATTTACCCCATGAAAACCTATAAAAAATGACAAAAATACAAATTTCTCAAAAACGGCTCTAACGATTTTGATAAAAATTTCATGGTTTTTAGTGCTTAGGATGACAAACAAAATGACACCACCCGCATGTCTGTAAAAATTCAGGTTCAGAAGTTATGGGGGTTTAAGTGTTAAAAAACTCATATTTTTCAAATTTCACAAAAACTGTAACTTTCAAGAAAATATACTTGCAACCATTAAATTTGGCTTGAAAAACTAAATAATCTAGTATTTTGAATCATGAGTTTACGTCAACTGGTTGCGGAGATAATTGATATTTTAGTTCGGCGGTAAACGCAGTACGTTGTCCAATGTTATTCTTATGGCAAATATTTAAAAACCGATATCTCCGTTATTTACTAACCGGTTTTGATAACATTTGGTATATATTTGTGTGATAATTAATTGTTAATTTGTTTTATTTCACTAAATATGTTTTCTGGTTTTAAATGACTTGAAGGGAGAAAGTATGTGTCAGTTTCCTGATATTTTTTATTTTATTCCTGGTGTCAGCTCCTATAACTTGCTGTGAAAACGCTTGCTATTAAATCAGGTCGAAAATGTGCCGAGCTCCAGGTTCCGAATTCTCGGTTATTTCAGTCCACCTAAGATTACATGTCATCGTTACGAATAAAAAAGGTTTTCCAAACCGTTGAACAATAGCTATTACGTCCAGGTAGTTTTGGTTCATATTTTGTGGTGATCCTATAAATGGAGAAGGGAGGATTACACAATTACTTTCAATATGTGATTTTTAGTGGTTAGCTTCCTGAAGACAAAGTCTGTTACATTTAAAAACATATCTACACCCAGTTGGGATGATTCTGAATTAAAGCCAAGTCGAGTGCATTCTATCCTCACATACATACCAACCACCCAATGTAAAAGAAGGTTTTCGGACCAATGCAGAATTCTAAAAAAATCCCGTACAGCAAGTCGAAAAGAGGAATGATTACAGGGTTACATGACTACATGATTAGATGGTTGCGTACCACAGAGGTTCCTTGAGCATGTTTAATACCTACATGCCAGCAATTATCTAGCTCCATTTGAAAATAAAAGAGGATAGGCCATGGAATCAAGAGGAGGTTCAAGAACTGAAATACAGCTTATAAAGTTGGTTTTTGACTACACTGCTATGTTTTTCTCGCCAAGCGTAGCACCGTCAGCCAGCAGCCCGAAATATAGCTACTACTACTTTTGTCGTGATTACTTGATTGTATCATCTTTGGTATGTATATTTGTCATTAACAATGTACATGGTAACATCTTTGGCGCCAGTCTATTTACAAATCCAAGCCACTGTTTTAAAAGACCGAACATGGTGATTCACAATACTCAAGTACTTAGAGATTTCCAGCATTAGCTGACCGTCATAATTATTTTTATTTGCTTCAATTACCATTCTTTGGTCGGTAGCTGTATTAATGTTATATAAATATACCCAAGTGTACTTAAATTTATTGTTTTCTGCAGAAAGTAAAGTCTCAATTCGATGATGAAAAATATCGTGAATTGGAAAGTTTTATACACCTCCGACATTGGGTTCATCTATATGTGCTTCAGAATTCACCATCGCAAATGCGGAGTTGTAGGATCTGATGTTGTTTAAGTACTTTTTATTTGTTATTTTGTTTCCCTAAACAGTAACTGACTCTGTCAATGAGATGTTTAATACATGTTTATTGGGCGTATTCTTCTAAATTCACTTCACTTTTATGGCAACACAGATAAAATGTCCTTAATGTACCAGTTTTTTCACCTTAAAGTGTTTTCCTCTGCAATGATTACAAAGTAAGTCAATATTTTCAGTGAGAATGGTAGTTCTTCGACAGACATTCGCTTTCCCCAATTTCTAGGAATCGATGTCTTCTTCATTAATCAGCAAATGAACGTTTCTCATATAGCTGAGATGATTAGTTCTTAAAATGCGGATATCTCTTTTTCTTCTAATTGGTGGCATATGTTGTGACCTTTATCATGTTTAAATTTTTTTAATATTTTTTCATTTAATTAGTTAGAACTTGTTTGCAGAATTAAACATTTACTAGAGGCTTGAAGGGGCTAATAGCCCCTAAGCATAATCCTTCTTTACTATAGTACAAAATACCCTCTTAGAAAATAGGCTTTTGGATCCACAAAATGATGATTATTTCTTGCATTTGGTTTTCATTAAACAAAGCAGACCTTTTTATATCCTAATGGATTTAAATGACAGCTATTTTACGTTATTTCTCATTTTATAGTAAGCTTAAAGCAATTTCAGTATTTTCCCCGAGTTCCTGAGATGGAGACCTTCAGTTTCAGCCCCCCCCCCCCCCCCAATCATCCTGCGACCCTCCAAACACCCACAATTTCTTCGAAAAAATGTCGCTTACGTAATTATATATATATCATTTGGTATTAAATCTGCATCGTTATAACATAAACTAAACAATTGTACTTAACTTTAACTTTTTATAATTTTTAAATTATGAAAAACTCAAACCCTTAATTATTATAAAATCAGAAAAACTTAAATTTAAAATATTTTCTGTTATAGTACATTGTACGTGCATAGTTAGCTGCATTTTGAAACAAATCTCACATGTCAACATCTACCATATGGCTTTGAATCAAGCATTAGTACCACATGTTTAATGTAAACAAAGCAGACGTTTTTTTAATCTTTTCAATCCCAATGCATTTTAGATAGAAGATATTTTTCGACATATTTCTCATTTTCTGGTATATTTGGACATAGTCTGCTATTTTTCCCGACCCCCTGGGACCGAGACCTTTCATTTCAGCCATCTCCTGTCATCCTGTGAGCTGGCAAACTCTCACAATTTTGATTTTAAAAAATCGCTTACAGAATTAATAATATAGATTTGTGACATGTAAATGAAAACAAACCTTAAACACCAGCTGATTACATGTGCCTTAAATTGCGCATATGGTCAATATGTAAACAAATCTTATCTTCCATAAGAATATATGGTAACTTTGAGGGCCACTGGGCCAAAGCCCTTAACAGTCATTGAGCTCATTTTAAGGGAGGCACAACTTCAGAGTGAGCTCTTTAAAATGACACTAAAAACATTAAAATCGGTTAAAAACTCTAGGAGGAGTTCTACTCACAAAATAACCCCTAGCAAATTAATTATGTAATATAGAATATAGAATAGATAGATAACAAACTTTTCACAGCTGACAAATAAATATTTAGCAGCTGAAAAGTAGGGCATTTTGTTCTTCCATAAGAATTATATTGACTCGTCCTTTAAAGGGCTGTAGGGCGTAGCCCATAGAGAAATTGAAAATTCTGAGGAAATTCGGCAAACCTATGCATTATCCCCTTTAATTTGACACATAAATCTTGGGGATCGGTTCAGTACTCACCGAAAACTCAGTCTTTCAATTGCATATTAAATATATAGATTAGCCAATTTAATCAATTTTCATCATCATCATCACAGCTAGAAAATCTCTCAGTTAAATAACGGTATACAAGAAATATCTTGTTGGAAAAAAGTTCAATATCTTCCTCGTTTCTTGGCATATCTGGATAAAACCTTTTATATGGCTCGTTCTAGTTCAGATGTACTATACTAACTATTGCATTAAAACCATCTTACTAGGATGGTTAAGGATTCTGAAGATGTTCATTTCATAGCTTATGTGAAATTGTATGAAACAATTTTTAACGTCTAATTAAAGAGCCCAAAAAGTTATTCAACTCTAGTACTGTATTATAAACAAATCAGACAATATGATCAAAGCAGCCTGGTCAGTAGTTAATAGAGAACTAGGGACTAAAAAAATTGACTTAAATATCCCAGATCTTTTTGTAGATAACTAGTGGGTATCAAATGGAGAAGTAATCTCAAATTTATTTAATGAAGGGTTTGCTAATATTACTCACTTGTTGAAAGCAGTCTATTCTAAATCGCAAGCAACAGAACCGGGTTGGGCAAGCTACATTTAAAATGTAGCTCGCTGCAGCTAAAGCTACAGGTTGTAAAAATTAAGTAGCTTTGCTACAGCTACAGTTACATGATTTAAAAAGTAGCTAGCTACAGCAACAAAAATCCTGCTACAGCAACAGCTACTTCTTAGCTACTTTCACAAATTAATTCCCACTTTCCTTGCCTTTCACATTGGTATAGTGACTAAACTAGCTTTTTAATCATATAACCCCAAGTGTAATTCAAGTAAATAAATAAATACGGTAAATGAAAATCAATGAACCTACAAGTTAAGAAAAATCATTGTAGGTCTGCTCAAAATAGTGTAAGTGTTCAATGAAATGATAGGCATCAAAGTAATGAACACCTAAGATTTGGTGTCACATATCATATTTGTATCTTAACATTTAAAATAATACAAATATCTGATCAGGTACTGTATTAAAATAAATGTTTAGCTATAATAATAGTAAAAGCATTGAATATATAGCTAGCTTGCGTTAGCTATATATTCAATGGTAAAAGATCTATTTTAGATCATGCCTATGTACCGCGACCCTTAGTCTAAATCCTTTTTCACATTTCAATATATTGTAGGCTAGTGCTACTTAAGGCTGAAGACCTAGACCCACTACTTCTTACATTATTTAAGTACCTTTCTAAAGTGTTAAAAGTCAGTTTGACTCATAATTGTTTAATTATTGAATATCCATTAAACAAGAAAACAAATACTGTTGCTTTTCGCTCTAATTTACGAACAATGCTCGACTTGCAAATACACTGTTTTTTCAGATGACGCCGCATCGGTGGCTTTGGCCACAATGGTGTTTAGCGTTTTGGTTATTTCAATCTATTGCGGAGTAAGTTCACTATCGTCGAACAAAGGCGGGACGGATCCAGCCAATGCAGGCCAATGCGAAATTGGCCATGGGGGGGGTATGGAATACCCCCCCCAGCGAAAGGAGGGTCCGGGAAAATTTTTGAGTATTGGGTCTCTAAACTCGCGTTTTTAGGCAGTCTAGAGGTGGAACATCATACATATCCGAACCTCCAAAAAAAACCCAATAATCTGAACCAACTGAGACTGAATGGTCGGTCGAACTTTGAAAATAGTCTACTCTGATTAAAAATCAAAAACTTAAAAATTATCAGCGATCCCGCACCATTGCATTTTCCATTCCTTCGTCTCTTTCCCATAACTTCCGCGTTCGTTCCACTCACAAAGTTACTCTTATGTTTTTTCGCGATCAGTGTGCACGATTGTTTTTTCCGGCCATCTTCATTTATTGCAACATATGTTGTTCTCTTGTTGACTACCATCGTGGATAATTACCTAATGTATTTAAGTTTTTGTTAATATATTTTAATTCAGAGGGATGGAGAGGGAGGTAGAGTCGCTCACGCTCACAACTCGCTGGCTGCCACCGCCGTAGCTAGTACAGTACAGTCAGCCGCAAATATAAAAAACAGACAGACAGACAGACAGACAAAACAATCGCTTTTGCCTTAACTAAATACTGTATTATAATAGAGTATTATAATACTTGATAATTATCAAAGTAATTTGTCTGATAAAGTTAGACATTTTATTTTTTAACATTTAGGCCAAATTTTATTTCTAAGAAGTCGTTAGCAATATTTCCTCAATCTAAAAAAAATCCGCTCATCCCGGGCCCCTTCAAAGCCCGGGCCCCAAGTTTCAGACTTGCCTGACATGGCCTCTCGGCGGCCCTGCTAAAATATCCATGCACACAAAATATTTCCTCAAATATTCATATGACATTAAACACTCCTATAAAGAAATATATAATTCCTCTCTTGGTTATGGATAAGCCCAGTGAATACGGTTCCTCTTCTTCCTCCTCAATCGACGGTGCAAAAGATGCAGTGCGACCGCGCGGTCTCGTTCCGAAGACAGGTGTTCGGCACACAGGGCCGCCGAAAGCCAAGCCGGGCCCTTAGTCTGCACACTGCATGGGTTGTCCGGGGGTGGGGGAGGGTATAGAATATCCCCCAGCAAAAGGGGGGTACGGGGGCCTTCCCACGTAAAATTTGCCGAAAATTAGATCTCTAAACTCGCATTTTTAGGCAGTCTAGAGGTGCAACATCATGCATATAGAAAATCCAAAAATCCGAACCAATTGAGGCTGAATGATTGGTCGGATTTAGAAAACAGTCTACTCTGATTAAAAATTACCGCTATCAGAGATCCCTCACTATTGGATTTTCCAGTCATTCATCTCTTTCCCATAACTTCCGCGTTCATTCCACACACAAAATTAATCTTCCATTTTTTCACGATCAATGCGCACGAATGTTTTTCCGGCCATCTGCGTTAATCGCAACATATGTACTTGATAATTTCATCATAACGTATTAAAGTTTTTGTAAATATATTTTAATGTAAATACAAAATAAAAAATCCGCTCATCCTGGGCCCCTTTGCATCCCGGGCCCCAAGTTTCAGACTTGGCTAACATGGCCTCTCGGCGGCCCTGTCTGTTCTATATGTCGTTCTCACAAGGTCTCATGTTGTAAATAGTTGGCTGAATGTTTGGCCAAGTCACTTTCGCCCTTGGACGACTATATTGAACTCCCACAACCACATGACAAAGAACAAAGAACATCACGATTCACTCAAAATATTTCATATGGTTTGAAATGTTAAAAAAACTGGTTTGTAAAAAATATAAATGTGCAAAAGTAGTGTCGAAGTCCACTACTTGTTACTCAATATAGTAGCTGGCTACAGCTACAAGCAACGCATTTTTAAAATGTAGTGGCGATATGTCCTTTCTCTACTAAAAAAGTAGCTCGCTACTGTAGCACGTATTCCCCAACACTGCAATAGAATTACTTGAGAAAAATAATCCAATTTCAAAGTTCTGTTTTTCTTTTGTTTCATCTGCAGAAATTTTAGGAACAATAATTCTTTTAAAAACAAAAAAAGGTTCAGGTTGGGATGAAATTCCTCAGAACTTAATGAAAATCACAGCTGAGTATATTAAAAGACCAATTTGTAAAATCATAAATCAATCTGTAATTTCTGCAGTCGTAATGGTTTTGTGATCCTGACCTAAATCGTGAACTCCAATGTATTTTAAATCTTATCATTAAATTTTATCTAGTGAACAATATGGTTTGAAGTGGTTCTATTAACTGATAATGTATGAGATTTATACTTTGATTGATTGGCTCTTGTAAGCGCATTAGGGATTTTTCAATGTATAGAGGATTTTTCTTGTTCAACATAAATACGTGCTTATTTTATGTTGGGCTTGTTGCCTATGTTGTAAAACTTCTTTGCAAAATGAGGTAAATATTGCTTTTGTGTCTCAATATTTTATTTTTTCTTAAGTTGTATGGCAATTATGAGCTTTGAAATAAGGCAAGCCACAAAAACTGTACATCTGCTAAACTCAGCTGTCCTCTAAAATCAGGTGAAAAATGTACATGTTTTGATGAAGTGACAAAAATTGTAGTTTTTCTAATGGTGGGAGGAATATCAGTACACCTGCTAAACTCAGCTGTCCTCTAAAATCAGGTGAAAAAAGTAAATGTCTGATGAAGTGTCAAAAATTGTAGTTTTTCTCATGGTGGAAGGAATATCAATATATATTGAATAATGTGTGCTACACAGCTGAATAAGGTGTGCTAGTTTAAAAACGTTCTGCGCATGTTGGGTCAGCTGTTGCTAGTGACGTCATCTGGGGGTACACTTGGCACATGATATCTTGACCCTTGGCCCTGTCCATTGCTGGAGCTGTCAGATATTGTTTACTGTCAATGACTTCGGACAACAAACAATATAAAAACAAATTTCTACAAACATCAACTGTATTTTGTTTACAAATGACAATTAAGATAAACACTAACAACTGTTAGAAAATGCTAACACGTCAGGCTAGTACAACTTTGTGTATCAGCAGTGGTCTCGTGATGGATTTCTCTCCACTCCAATTACTTCAGGTATAAAGGGTTCCCAAGTGTCAAGATATAATGCGCCAAGTGTAAGCGGCTGCGACAAAAAACATGGAAGACAGGAATAACACGATGCGCGCTGCTTCGAATTAAAATTGTGACCAACTAAAACTTCTATCGTTCACCAATAGAACAATGTAGAAAAACTTATCTAAAGTAAAAAAATAAATCAAATTCTTTTAAAGTAAATTAAATTTTTTATCGATTAGTATGGTTTGTTTTTACAGATGGTCTTTTTTATTATTGATTATGGACGACAAAACTTACAAGAATCATCCTTGACTATGATTATGCCATCACTACAACGACTTCTTTTGGAAAAATAGGATATTTTTCCTTCAAAAACAATTTATTCTTGTTTCTTGTGCTCATACACTAGAGCCTCTCATATCCGACCTCGGTTTTTCTGGTCCTCGGTTTATCCGGCCGCTACTCAGAAGCCAATATAATTTTCTACGCTTATAGATGTGTGGTCCCTCTCTAATTCTCTCTTGTATCTCTTTGTTTTAGCGAATTTCCCTTATACGGAAGAAGCTATTACCGTAGGTCTCCTGGTAAGACTTAAGCGGGAAGACCATCATAACTTTTTGTTTTGAGGTCCCAGATGCCAAAAACACCATTCGTTCATTTTCATATATATATCTACAGGGTGAGTCTTCTAAGCCATCCACAACAGGTTATAGGCGAACGGCTTAACATACAAAGACAAAACAAAACATTTCCCAACTAAATCATACCCAAGGAACAAAGTAAATTATTTTAACCTTTTTAAAATACAGGGTGTTCCGAAAACCAGGGGTCATGGGTTCGAATCTCGGAATTTTTAAATGTAAACATATGTCATATTATACATAATTTTAAAGCTCTAAGCAAGACAAACAATTTGGTGGAAATAGAACACACCAAATCTTTATTATTTTCAAAATGGCGGCCGTTTTTGTGAAAAATATTGGTATTTACGGAGTACTCTTTATCTCGAGAACTACTGGAGGTTTTTTTGTTCTGTTTGAAAATTCTTAATCCTTGTAAACTCAGCTTTAATTCAATATTCAAAATGCCAACATTAAAAGGACATAATTTTTTTTATTATTTTTGTTTTGTAAATGTTGGTAGCATTGAAAATAAAAAATTTTAAATGGCAACATATGTCAAATCGGATATTATTTCAAAGGTCTTACAAAAGGGAATTGAAAAATTGTAGGTTTTCTCAAGACCTTTAAAATGATATCCTATTTACCATATGTTGCCATTTAAATTTT
Source organism: Flexamia atlantica (assembly GCA_035578135.1). Taxonomy (NCBI): domain Eukaryota; kingdom Metazoa; phylum Arthropoda; class Insecta; order Hemiptera; family Cicadellidae; genus Flexamia; species Flexamia atlantica. The sequence goes on along the minus strand of JAQJVK010000001.1, from coordinate 137,529,755 downwards.
TTTTCTCAGTGCTACCAACATTTACAAAAAATAAAATGTAAAAAAAATATATTTTTTCTTTTAATGTTGGCATCACGAAAAAACCTTCAGTAGTTCTTGAGGTACAGAGTATTCTGTATATACCAATATTTTTCACAAAAACGGCCGCCATTTTAAAATAATAAAGATTTGGTGAGTTCTGTTTTCACCAAATTGTTTGTCTTGCTTAGAGCTTTAACACATTCACTGCGGAAAAAAAATGGTGAACCTTCCCCAGGTGCTGAAAATTTTTTCCATAAAAACTTACCTTTATTTAAGGTGAATTCAAAACCGTGGTGCAAAAATTCCCCGGCAGTATGTATGACGTCATTTGGTGTTGTCATAGTCATGGGTCAGTAATGACCCACAAGGAATATCAGAATGGGAAAAATTGAAATATCCACTAATAACACATATAATATTAATTTTATTTTATTGGTCTATTTATTAAAGATGTAATTTATCAATTTTTTAAGCACTAACATACTTGCGTCATGATGAGAATAAGTAGCCGTGGGTCAGTACTGACCCTGCCGCGTGAGCGAACGGGCGACGTGGAAACAGAACTACCCGAGTAACTACTGTTTCCTATAGAATGCGGCAACGCAGTACATGTCCGTCTCCGCCACGCGCTCGGTGCACATGGAGCCATTGAATAGGCCGGGGCACCGTGGGTCAGTACTGACCCACCCGCATCTCAGCAAAGTCCGGCTTGGGTCAGTACTGACCCACCCGCAGCGAATGTGTTAAAATTATGTATAATATGACATATGGTTACATTTCAAAATTTAAAAGTTTTTTTAAACATTTTATCTTCTGTAAATGTTAACGATAGAAAAATGGTTAAGATTTCAAATAGTAATAGGAAAATTCCCCAAAAAGTCACACGGTCTTTAATTATATGTGCAACACAATATTAATTACATTACCGAAACCCAGGAATGTGTTGAATGTTATGTAAAATTGGTGAAATAAGGAAGTACATCAGCAGTATCCTCCTCTCCAACCCGAAAATATTCTGGATACTCTATTGGACTGGAAAAAGTTCACAATACTAGGTTAAATAAGCTTTTATTTTCTTCAATCATGAAGAGTTTAAGTAAATAAACCTTTAAAACTATTTGACTTTAAAAAGTCCTTCAAAATATGATGGTTTGCCATAAGAGTTTAACACAGGTTTGTGAAAATTTCAAATAATGCTACTGTATAAGCTAAATTTATTATAAAATCACACACAGCTATATATTCAGTAGCCCAAATTGCCTTTTCAAAACACAATAAAAGAAAATATGCCCAACAAAAAAGTTTAAGTCTATACAGTAAACCTCGGATTATCCGGATTAATGTGGCAGAACACCGATCCGGATAACAAAAAATCTGGATAATCCGAGGTCATTACAATATCGCATAAATAACAATCTCGTACCTTGGACTCTGCTAAATTGATGCTGCAAACAGCGTATCAAGACACTACAACATGTTGGACTTACAAATTTACGGGGGTTTAATTTTGAAACAAATATTTTGACAGGATTCACTTTCTGTTCTAAAGTTAAAACCACATTTTTCCTTTTATAACCATTCAATTTGAAACTCAATAACAGTTCACACAATGAATTTGCAACTATAAAAACATCGACAGCAATAAAACAACACGCAAAATTGCCGTAGGCTAGGCCTTTGTTGATATTACTGCTAGCGCCCCAAGTAGCAAACTAGAAAACTATGTTTACGAAAATGCTAATGCGACTCCTTCATTTATTGTTATTCCAAATGCTTGTATTCCATTTGAATTTTACTTTTAGAAGGCGCATTTCACTAGTAAACTCGCTAAAATCATGTTTCGCCGTGATTTTAACTTTTTAATTTCTTGGATGGACCAGTCCGGATAATCCGGGATCCGGATAAAGTGGGGTCCGGATAATCCGAGGTATACTGTACTAGCAACCCGCGTCACTTCGTGACTTACAAACAACTTGGAAAATAGACTTTAGTTTCATGTTGATTATGTATGGAGTTTTGAAGTGTAAAATACCTTTCAATGAGGGAGTGTGTGGATTTTTGTGAATTTTTAGTTTTCTAGACCGATTCCTCGCATTACAGCACTGAAATAATGTTATCAGTAATTTTTGAACTTCTCATTGGGACAAAATTTAAAAAATGCTCATTACCTTAGACTTTAAACTTCACTATGGGTAAGAAATTCCTCTCAGAATTTGAGAAGTTCATTAATTTCACCTGCTTTAAAAGTGTCTATGTATGTACTCTTTAAAATTTCAATAGTGCAACAACATTCATTTTGCCCAAAGAGTGGGTTAGTTCGTTTACATGGATCTTCATTGCTTGATGCATCTTCATATCTCTGTTTTAGAGTTCTCTTGATTATTGAATCTTTATGTTAATTCTACACAAAATCTACGTGACAGTTTCTTACATTCATCTTTGTTAGTCTGAAAACAACTTGATAAAACTATAAAGAAAGTGTTGTTTTCATTTTAATATTTCTGTTTATTGAATTTACTGATTGATACTTAAAACGATTAATACTCAAACGATTAAATTAAACCTTTTTATTCTACATGAAATTAAAAGACTCTTTATATAAAAACTATCTTTAACATCAAAACAAGTAAACAAAAACATACACCATCAGCTGTCATCACAACATTTGAATTCAATTATTTGTTTCGACTATAAATTACTTTAATCTTCCAACAGTTAGGTCTTAACAACAAACGGGAAGAAGATAGACAAACCACTGCCCTACCGATGAACTGATCTCTAAATAACATTTATAAAATAACAATAACAAACAATAACAATAACAATAACAAATATTTTATTGATGTAAACAACTACAAATGTTGTGTATCAATGTTAACAATACATAAATTTTGAAAATCAAATACATTTCTAATAATACATATAGTTATAAATTTATAGTTGGTAAAAAAAGAAGTGAAAGCCTCAAAAATTTCACAGTATAACAATTAATAATATGACTGGATTATTGTTTTATTAGTAATTTAGTTTTATATGTAATATATTTAAAATTTAGAGAAGTCCATAAACTCAGAAACTTGATAAAAAGTATTATTTAATAAAAATTGTTTCAACTCTTTTTTATATTTTTTAAAATTCATTTGATTATTGAAACAAATTGGTAATTTATTCATTAATGTTATACCTGCACATGCTGGAAGTTTAGAAAATAGTTTCAATCTATGTTGTTGTGGCCGAAAGTTATGACAGTTCCTAGTGTTATCTATATATTAAAAAAATTTGGTTTTTCTTTTCCGAGTCCGTTCGGCTCTTCTACTCAACCGATTTTCATAATTGAGGTCTTAAAATAAAGGTATGCACGCGCAGATTTGTTATCAAGCATCCGCATTCATTTATCTGCCGTATTACTCGAGTTATGCACAAAAGCAACTTCCTCCCTGTACATTTCTTATGGGAGTTAAATATGGTTTTCCTTTTCCGAGTTCGTTTGGCTCTTCTACTCAACCGATTTTCATAATTGAGGTCTTAAATTAAAGGTATGCACGCACAGATTTGCCATCAAGCATCGGTGTTCATTTATCTACTGTATTACTCAACCAAAAAACATAAATTTGTTTATTTCCCGGATTTTGAATTCAATTAAAGATATATTTCCCCAGTTCTAATTACGTAATTATATATGTTTTGGTCTAAGAACCTTCAGTGAAATACCAGCTTTCATTTGAGCTATTGATTATTAAGATCGGATGTACCTGAAGCACGCTGCTGAATTCCGAACAACACAAATACATTTTTTTGTTTTCCTTTTCCGAGTCTGTTCGGCTCTTCTACTCAACCGATTTTCATATTTGAGGTCTTAAATTAAAGGTATGCACGCAAATATTTGCCATCAAGGATCGGTATTCATTAATATATTGTATTACTCGACCAAAAAACATAAAATTGATTATTTCCCGAATTATGAATTCAATTGAAGATAATATTTTTCCCCAGTTCTAATTAAGTAATTCTATATGTTTTAGTCTAAGAACCTTCATTGAAATACCAGCTTTCATTTGAGCTATTGATTATTAAGTTCGGACGTACCTGAAGCACGCTGCTGTATTCCGAACAACACAAAAAAATTGTTTTTTCTTTTCCGAGTCTGCTTGGCTCTTCTACTTGACCCATTTTCATAAATAAGGTCTTAAATTAAAGGTATGCAAGCAAATATTTGCTATCAAGGATCGGTATTCATTAATATACTGTATTACTCGACCAAAAAACATAAATTTGATTATTTCCCGAATTATGAATTCAATTGAAGATAATATATTTCCCCAGTTCTAATTAAGTAATTCTATATGTTTTAGTCTAAGAACCTTCAGTGAAATACCAGCTTTCATTTGAGCTATTGATTATTATGATCAGGCGTACCTGGAGCACCCTGCTGAATTCCGAACAACACAAATCTTTTATACATATAAATTAGGTTTTCTTTTTCTGAGTCCGTTTATGGTCTGATCTTAATGAAATTTGGTACAGACGTGTAAAGTGGTCATAAATTGGACGAATTCGTGAACCAGCCCGATCGGACCACCGGAAGGGGGGTAAAGGGGGATAGCCCCCCCAAATGTGGGTTTTTGAATTGTTTACACAGAAAAACAAGATTTATCCAATTTGTGTTGGCACCATTGAATTCAGCTAAAAAAAGAACAATTTAGGATTTTGAATCACTGGTCTATGTCCATTGGTTACCGAGATATTGAAAGTGGTAAACACGTACGTTGTCCAAATGTTAACCTTAACGGTAATAAGTAAAATCTTGCTTATTTCTCAACATATTCACCTTGATAAAAATTGGGTTATGTCTTCATCTAGATGAGATCTAATGTATAATAGTGTGAAACCCCCGATATTTCCATTTTCATGGCAGCAAACCTGATGTATACTCATTCCCCATGTAAATCTTATGGAGCTTACAAAAAAACGTCAAATCTCGCTGTGTTTGCTTGAACTATGTTCTTTTGCATATGAAATTCGCTGAGTATGCAGGTCTGAAACGAGGGCATTTTAGCATGGTATATAGTTAGTTTGTAAAGTCGTATGTGCCGGGCTGACATGTCGCTGTCCCGAAAACTTGAGTACAGAATATCTCATGAAAGTCCTACGTTTTCCTTTGTGGAACAAATTATTACCAACTTGGTAATAAATCGTGGTTTAATTGGTTTCCTGCAATTCCAACATAACCAGGCCCAGCTACATGCACCTCTTTTTCAACTTAGGCAAGTGTCGGGCAAGTCACGTTGAAGTTGTGAAGCTGCATTGCATGTAACATTTATTTTGTAAATGAAGAATTATTTGATTTGAGTTGATTTTGAGTCTTAGTACCAAAATTTACTGCTGCGGAGCAGCGTGGGTCCTCTAGTAATTGTGAATATTTTTTCCTATAATTTGTTCACTTTTGTATTTGGAATGTAATATTGTATGAAATATGTACAGACATGGCAGAGTTAGAATTCCAAAATCCCTGAATGCAGTTTTACAAGATTCCCCAATTTTTAACTTGCCAATAATTCTAATAGATTTTTTTTGGAGAATAAAGAGTCGTTTAAATTCTTTATCAGTACAGCTACCCCAAAGACTAATGCCGTATGTTAAATGTGGGTATATTAAACCATAATATACCATTAGTAATACATTTGTAGGGCAGTATGATGCCAATTCTCTTAAAAGATAAATATTTGATGAAATTCTGGAGCATAAATAATTTATATGTTCTGTCCAATTTAAGTCTTCATCGATGTAAAGTCCAAGAAATTTGGTGAAGTAAACTTGTTTTAAAATTTTATCATCAATCATTATGACAGGACTACCTTTGTCATTAAAAACATGATGACAGTTAAATTTAATATAATTTGATTTTGTGTCATTGACTTTTAAATTAATTTCATCAAAAAATTGAATGCACAAATTTAAATCTTTATAAGCATTAAGTTCTAATTCAGAGATAGTTTCTTCTTTCAAACACAGAGTTGTGTCGTCTGTGTTTGGTCAAATAGTCATTCAAGTATCACTAAATGAAAATAGCCACTCGCCGTAAAAACAAATTATTCAACGCTCAAAACGGCAAAGGATTTAAATTTTTAAATTGAGCCGCTTCTTTGTTTCTTATCTTAAATACATGTTTGGCAAATTTGTACCTTAGCAAATAACATAACTTTCAATGAAATACCTTCATTAAACAGGTATATTGCTATTGGTACATTTCAAAATTAAACAAAATAGGCAGTCTAACCGTTGACACTTCTATATCCTTCGCGTTCAATGTACATTTACAAAATACAGGGTTTAAATGTATAATGCGTTTAAAAACTTTATTTTTTTAGGTTGATATTAATTTCAAAATAGATTTTTACGCCGAATTCAATGCCGCAACCAGTTTTAGCTATAAGACTTAGTTTTTAAAAAATTCATATTTTTTGAGAATTTTATTAGAAATTTGTCACTATCTTGAAATCTAAACACAATAATTAAAAACGGGTTGTGACATTGAATTCGGCGTAAAAATTTCTTTTGAAATGATGGGTCACTATACCAGCTTCATATTTGAAATAACTGACCTTATTTCAAAATGGCGGATCCAAGATGGCGGTCAAAAAATTAACATTGGTGAAAGTCAAATGGAAATAACTAAGCAATGACTGATGGTGGTTACTCGTCACTATCTAGCATTATTTTGTAGTTATGGGCCCATTTTATCAATTTGTAATGTTTAAATTGGTTGAAAATAAATAAATTAAAGGTACTCATATCTTGAGAACCAATCTAGATTTAAAAAATGGATGCTGCATTGTAATTAGTGAAAAAATCTAGTTTGAAATGATGGGTCACAACACCACTTTTACATTTGAAAAAAATATTTTGGATCCAATATGGCGGGTCCAAGATGGCGGCCAAAATTGGTTACCCACTCAAAATTAAGTATTAACTACCCAACAATGTTTGGTGGTGATGTGGGATTGATATTTGAAAAAATACAGGAAAAAGTTGGGGGGGACTATTATGGGACACCCGGTATTTATAATGGTTATACAAATGAGCTTAATTTCAGCATTTTGATTTCAGACCTTTGCTCTATAGCTCAATAATTTAAACCACCCCCACCCCTCAAAAATGTGTCCAAGAATCTGAGTTTTTATCGAAAATCTTTAGCAAATGATGGCTGTGAAATGCCTGACATTTACCATCATCGATACAGCTGAGAGATTTAAGGCACGATACCAAATTTACGACCACGAAAACGACCGTGAAATTTTATTACCGTGAGAAATTTGCAGGTCGCTGAAAATCTTAAAGATTTGTTTTATTATGAAATAAAACCGAAATTTTTCGGCTGCAAATAATCGATCAACGTATTTTCCTGAAACGATTGAAATTTTCCATATGCAATACAACAATGCAACTGACAGATGGCCGCTTCAGAACCGACACGGTCACACTGTACAACCATGAGCTTTGTTTGCCCTAATACAACCGATGTTCGCAGGCCACAATACAGCCCAAACACAGGGCCGCCGAGAGGGGGGGGCAAAGGGGGCAGATTGCCCCGGGCCACAAAAGGAAGGGGGCCACATTTTGAGCTGAGAATATTTTTGAGGGTTATTAAAATATTAGACTTTTCAAATCAAGGAGATCAAAATTAAATATATTAGAAAATACATAATAAACTTAGTACTTAAAAACGTATATAAATTGAAATTACCTAACTATTCATTCGTCTTAGATGGATACTATTTCATTTGGTTTTCTGACGTCTCGTCTGGGGCCCCCGAGGTTAAGCCCGCGTTTACACTCTACAACTTGTTTTATGAATTTGTGTTGTACAAGCAATTAAACTGATTGGTTTGCACATGTTTAAGAAATTAAAATTATTAAACAAGCGTGTTTAAAAATGAAAAAATCGTGTTTTACAACAAAGATTGTGTTTTACAATAAAAAAAATTGTGTTTAACAACAGGTTGCAGGTTTCCCGAGCCATGTCGGAAAGATCACAGGAAATTTTTATTTTATAAACTTTTGTTTTACAACATGTTTTAAAACACAAGATCGAGTTTTAAAAACAAAAGTTATACTAAACATTTTTTACAAACAAACGTTTATAAAACAAATTGTGTAGTGGAAAGGCGGCTTTAGGCCTGCACCAGACCTCACATTAAACTAAATCCGTACCAAGCTCAGCAATCGTCCAATACCAATCGTCTGCACCCTAAAATTCATCACAAAACCTTTTTTGTAGATGTAGAGGCGTTCGATGGACCAAGGAAAAGGATCCCTAGCTTTAACTAAATGGTGTATATTTTACAAAAGAGTAATATAATAACATTTACGACTCAAGACGTGACATGAATTTTTTCCATCAGTGATTTACAACTTAAGCTTAGTTTCTCCTCTGAGTTTGAGTTTAGCTACCTGTGAACCAAGGTCTAAAGAAATACAGGTTTAAGGTTTCCTCGTACGAAAATTTAAGCAGATCGTGATGCCATCGATCAGCAGACCGAAAGAATGCGCTCGTCTGTAGCCTCAAGCTGGCACAATAAAGAGAGCCTATATATCGGTTAATCAGAGAGTAGTTCATACACCTTTAATTTAGGCTATTTTTACCCAATATTAAAAGGCTAGGGCTAGGATACAATCGCAAAAATGATGTCCTGATGACGTCACACGCTCCATAGGCATTACGAGAGTTGGACAATAGAAGGAAAACAAGTAAAGTGGTTTAGTAGTTAGGTAGTCTGTGAATTATTTGTATGATAACTTAAACTGTGTATTAAATCCTTTTTATCCCCAAGTAAAGGCTTATTAGGACCATAAATTATTTAGTCTAGTGCTTTTAATCCAAAGTTCTGTGTTATTCAGTAGTCGTATTAAAAAGGATTGTAGCTACTTTTAATGTTTGTATGTTCTGAATTTTTAAAACTCATAAATCAAAAGTTTAGTACAGACCTGTGATGTAGTGGTTTTGTATTGAACAAAATTAAGATATTCAACATTTTTAGATAAAAAATTTTGCAATTACCAGATTCTACAAATTTATCTATTTTACAGACAAAGGTAATTTTTATTTACGATATTTTTGTATTGAGGGGCCTCACTCCCAAACTTTGCCCCGGGCCTCAAAATGTCTGTCGGCGGCTCTGCCCAAACAAGAGCTCTAATGGTCATAAAAAGACCGAGAAATTTGTTAGCCGCTGTAAAACTGAAGCAGTGAGTGTCTACCAGATGTTACCTATTGAATTTCAAACTTTTTCTAATCTCTCCCGACTTAAAAAGATTCCAAAATCCAAACTATCCCATGTCGCCTCCTAAAATTAATATTTGAATACAATCTTTGTAGAATGCCATAGGCCTATTATTTTACGGCCTTTACGGCCTTAATGCGAGCGAGAGATTTAACAGCTGCGGGAATACTGATCGAGTTTTTGATCGCAATATGACCAAAAGATTTGACGGCCGCATTATAAACGACCGTGATTTGACAGCTGCGATGCGACCAAAAGATGTAATTGCTATGAAAAGAGCAAGCTGTTTTTAGACACAATGGGACTGAGGGATTAGCCAGCCGTGCACTATCTGTACAAACGACAAACAACAGATTTTCCCGCCGCAATAGAGATGACGATCTCGAAAAGATTGGGAGATTTGCTGGCCACGAAACGTGCGAGAGATTTTCCGAATGCAAAGGGACGGAGAGATTTTCCAGCCGTGATGTCACCAAAATATTAAATATCTGTGATTCGATCGAAAGATTTGCCGGTGGCGACGACGATAACAACGATGAAGGTGGTTATTTCCTTTTGCTTTAACACCAGTATTGACTTTCCTGACCAAAAATCTAAATTAATGACTTTTCCCGACTTTTCTTGAGTTTCTGACAACCTGCAGCCACCCTCCAATGATACAAGAGCAACTATACAACCGAGAGACTTTTGGATACGAAACGGCCGAGGTAAAAAAGAAGATAAAGGAGCTTTGGCAGCCACGAAATTTGAATATAGCGGGCCTGGACTGACATATGTCAGCCCGCCGCGCCATTCCCGGAGTACCAGGTGGAATACGCGCTAAACGTGTCATGTGCTCGCGTCGCTTTTTAGTCGGTGTCACTAATTTTGTCAAAATTGTGTCTTCTCAAAAACCTGTCTTCTATAGTTTTTTTCATTTTTTAAGGTCAAGATGGGGGTTCAAACCCCTAAACCAAACCCCCCAAATAACGCCACTGTCTGTAATGAATAATAAAAAAGACTATTCGTAAAACAAATTATAGTACCAATCGATAGAGAATTAAATTACATAAAAAAATGCTCTCAGAGAATGAGATGGAAGTTTTAGTTTAGTCACAATTTTTATTCGAAGCAGCACACGTCGTGTTTGTCCTCTCTTTTCCATGTTTTTTGTTGTAGCCGGTGACCCCAGATGACATCACTCGCATCAGCTGGCCTGACAGTCAGCTGACACTGGATGCGCAGCAGCACACCTTAGCTTATTCCTTACACCATGGTTTTTCTGGGCCCATTATGCGTAACAAATGTTTACTTAAACATATGATCAAATGATCAAATGGTTGATTAACTATCCAAACAAATGTAAAAGGCTATTTTCACCAGCAGCGAACTTATCTGCCTAATTTGGTGTTCCCTTGTGAACATCAGTATCAGTTTGATTACTGTTGAAATTTTAAAATTTATTAACTACGTTAATTTTATGAGGTTACATTTATAAATAAATGGTATCAGATTCAGATTCAAATATCTTTATTCATTAATACAAATAATGTACATGAATGGCGTCATTAAGTCTAATCTTAGACTATGTTATATACTCCACAAATAAATCAGAACGAGGCAATCAAATACACTCCCAATTCTTATCTTAGGCTTATAACTCTTGAAATTCTTCTATGGAATACAACGGATTGTCCAAAAGAAAAGTTTTTAGAGTATTTCTAAAAGTTTTGAAATCATTAATATTCTTTATTTTTTGTGGTATATTATTATAAAAGTATTTTACAGCATAAGAAGGTTGTTTTGTAAATAAAATTGTTCTGTGGCTTTCAATGGCATTGTTAATTTTATTTCTTGTATTGTAGTCAGGGCTGGCTCAAGAGTTTTTGGCGCCCTAGGCGAGAGTATTGCCCAGCGCCCCGCTCCAAATAAAAACGAGATCAAACAAAAGTTCTATCATAGCTGTTACTTTTCAGCCGTATTTTTTTTTTACTTAATTTCATTAATTCATCAATAAGTGAAGCTCGACTGCATATCGAGAGTTCAAAGGACATGATATACCATTTGAAAAATTATACTCATAAAATTATGCTCGATAGATTTGCCATAGAGTCGATTCTTTGAAAAAAGTCATGCAAGTATTTTATTTTCCTAGTTTAGATACTTAAAGACGAAGTTCAATAATATATGATTTTGAGAAAATAATTGAAATAATGTATTTAATGTATAGTTTAACAATTAAAACACTAAGGCAAAAATTATTATGAACACAGTTGTGAAAACCAAAACGTGTTCCTTTGACAATAAGTGCCTTGCCAACGCAGAGATTTCCCCCATGTTGATCCGTATTCTGTTGTTAATTTTGGTGTAAAAAACCGACCCGACTCACTTATATTTGACTTTTGGTTTAAAGTATAAACCCAAACTGCATAACGATCTGAATTATAACCTTATAATTTAAACCTAGAATTTAAGTCTATCGTTGGTGTTCATGTTTATTATTTTAATTTTGCGCTCTACTATTTTTACGAACGCGATCATCCAGCGCCCCCTCTGGCGCCCCTCAGACCCTGGCGCCCTAGGCGGTCGCCTAGTTTGCCTATATGGTAGAGCCGGCCCTGATTGTAGTTATGAATATTTTCCATCCTAATATTATTTATTGGGTATGTTTTAATGTGTATGATTGTGTGAAAAATATACAAACTAAGTACTGTGAATAATCTTAATTCTTTAAAATTTTCTCTACATGATTCTCTTGGATTCAATTTTAACATAGAAAAAAGAATTGCTTTAGAATTGCAATTTTAGAATTGCTTTTTTTGAAATACTAAAATTCTATTTAAATTATTATGTGATGTCCCCCCGTACAACACCAAACCAAATTGTATATGTGAGTGAACATGAGCGTAATAAAGTAGCCTAACAGCATGGAACTCAGCTCACAATAAAAAGACATTTTCCTAATGGCAAAGACCCCAGAACTCAACTTAGTACATACACGATCAACATGATCATTCCATGTAAGTTGGTCATCAATAATTAAGCCTAAGAATGTTGAATTATTTTTCTCTTCTAAGATGCTATTTTCTACTGTTAGAATAAAATTTTGCTGATTTAAGTTATTGGAGTGTGAATTTTTCATATCAAAGATGAGATAATTTGTTTTACTTGAATTCAAAATTAGATTCTTGCTTTTTAGTGAATCAACTATTACATTTATGTATTGTTCTGAAAAATGATTGAGTGTTAAAAAATTTTGTTCTGATACTTTAAGAGTTGCATCATCAGCATATAAACAAAGCTGATAATTACTATTTATATTAGAAAGTTTTTCACTTAGCCCACGGAAGTAGCAAATAAATAGCAAAGGGCCAAGAATCGATCCTTGAGGCACCGAGTATTTTAATTTTTTAAGAGAGGATTTATGATTAGATATAAAATTATTCTTACAAGTAGTAGTGAATGATTAATTCTAGCCCACTTCCTACGAGGGTACGAGGCTACGAGGGTACGAGACGTATGAGTGCAAAGTCCAAGGTCATCGCTACGTCATTATTTCTCGCGCGCGCCACGAGCGCAAAGTCCAAGGTCATCGTTACGTCATTATTTCTCGCGCGCGCCACGAGCGCAAAGTCCAAGGTCATCGCTACGTCATTATTTCTCGCGCGCGCCACCACCGTTGCGCCGTTCGCTCGGCTCGAGCGCGCCGGTTCCTACTAGATTCTGCCGCCCTGATACTTCGGAAGAATAAAAAACTGAATAATTCGATATTCGATCGTCGATTTCGATTCATCGAATCGTTTCGTTAATCGATTTTAAAGTTTCTACCGTATTCCGCCCTCCTGATACATAAAAATCAATTTTGAAAGCCATTTTAGGACTTGTAATTTTTTTCAATAAATACAGTTGGGGACTTAGAAAATTTTCAATAGTCAACAAATATTTTTTCTTGACAACTTTTTTCGGAGTTAGAAAATTATTTTTCAGGAACGAAAAAAAATAAAAATAACGAGTATGATCGAAAATAATAATAATAACGGGTATAATCGATTAAACGAATATTCACTCTCTCACGAACTTGATATCGTGTTTAAACATATCATTCGACATCGGGATCTTTCCGTGGTACACCACATACAACGGTTGCTCTGATTTCAATAGCGCGTTTATATTTTTCGTACTCATTCTCTCGTTCCAACTCTCGGGTAGTTGAAACCGCACATCATCGCATGTAACCAAAACTCTTACTCCGTAAGCGTAGTGCATTCTCTCTATGCTATTGACCAAATATTTTTTACCGATTTCTAAATCGCTTATCTTCGCGAAAGCGTTACCGTTCACTTCGTCGAGGATATCTTTATAATAATCCTTTTCCATTTCCATCTTTCTTCCGTCTATATATAAAAATATATTTTCACGGTCGAATAAAAAATTGAGAGCGTTTCAAAAGATGTAATAAATCATAGCTTTTGACGAAAACTAATTCATATTTAATTCCGACTCATCGACTAGTTTTAAATAAATAATATAATCGGCCAGAGCGTTTCGCAGGGGAACTTTGTTTTCATCCGTCAGATAAATGTTGATTTCTCTTATCGTCTGCGTGTCGGGTTTGAGCGGCATGTAATTTAAAACGGACGGTTTCACGTAAATTTTATCTCTGTGTTCTCGCGGACTCGAGTGATACAACAACGAGGAGTTATCGTGTCTGTGCCAATGCTCCGCGTGATTGATATACGAATGTTCGACTAAATCGCAATGCACTTCGATCATCTCGAACGGTCTGATTTGTAATTTACTCTCTTCTTCGTAAATTGATAAAATAGTTTCCGACTCGAACATCAATTCGAACGCGGTTTCATCTTTTTTCAATTCTGTAAACCCTAGAAACCGTCGTAGCTCGTTGTTCATATGGAACTTAACTGGAGATTTGATACATATCTTAGACTGTGGGTCTCGAAAAATCTTAAACTTTTCCACATCTATCGCCGGTGCGATCTTACCGATCCTCATGAATTCCCTGATTTCTCTCTGCATAGTTTTCAAATCCCAAAACTCCGCATCAAAAGTTAGTGTAGGACGATCCTTCTCACTCTTAAAAAAAGTAATCGAAGCCGGCTCTTTCAAGTTATAAAAATAGTTATGAAATGAAAACCCCGCGAGCGCGAGATAATAACGCACGTCCTCTTCCAAGTGTATGGGGTTTTCGAGCTTCAATTGCAAATGCGGACTCTGACCCGTCAATCTGAAATACACCATTTCTCTATATATACTTTTTTAAATTGCGGTTAAGATTATTTATTAAAGAGCGAGGGAGAAAAAAAAATAAAATTATTCGAACCATCTCAAAAATGTGTATTTATCGTTTTGTAAAGCACGTTCTATCGTATTGAAATCCTGTCCTCTGGAAAAACGTCGCAATACCTCCAAACATAAATGACCGCATATAGGTGGATCGTCATAATTTTGATATCTCATATGATTATAAAAAATACCTTTAGTCATGTTTAGATATTTCTCCAATTCTAAAGGTGGAGGCGCCTCACCGAACGAATCGAAATATATGACATAATTACCTTTTTTCGTATAACAAGTCCAATGCGTGCCGCCCGACTCCAGATCACCTAGATTAATAATAGCACACTCGTTTTTGCGCGGCTTGTCGGGTAAACACTCTCGCATAAAAACACCACGGAAATTGTTGATTTTCAACTTGTTGGCCCATGTCTCCAGTTCGGACATGGTCAGCGGAACTAGTTTTTTTTATCCTCTCTAATATCTTTAAGAGTCTTATGCAATTTTCTGCTTACACGTTTCTCCAGACCGGCTCCGGTTTTATCTTTATTAATCAATTCGTCCAGTTCATTGTCTATTAAATTTTTCAACCACGGCACGAAATCATTCTTCAACACAGGCGCCACTTTATTCTTTATCAGAGGTGAGGCGAATTTCTTAAAATACGGAATATTGTTTTCAGCCAGTTCTAAAACTTCCTTCAGAAGACCTCCATCGATCATTTCCTTCAACTGCGAATAATCAAAAATCAACCGTGTCCCTCTATTGTTTTTCAACGCTTTTTCCACTTGTTTGTTTTGATCACCATCGAGTGACACTTCGGTATTACCATTTTTTAATTGATCTTTTGTTAAAGTAAGCACTGCGCGTTTAAGCTTCTTATGAGCTATCCGCAGCTTATTCAGTTGACCTTTGGTCAAATTTATTTTCCTCTTGTGATTCCCCATTATCTATGTATAAAAATTAATATTTTGAATTCATATAAAAAATTAAAACTTGCCAAATGATTGATATTTTTTTCCATCGAACGAAAATTTAATTTCATTAATATAAGAGATGAATTCTTACTGTCGCACGTGTAAAACACAGACCGCGTCAGAGAACATGAAAATTGTGAAAACGAAAAATAAAAGATGGTTGGCGAGTTCCGATTGCGCGGTCTGCGGTGGCGTTAAAAACTCGTTTATCAAAGAGCCGCCCGAAGTGGTGGAGGCGAAAGAACTGCACAAACCGGTAGTGAAAAAATTTATAAAACGCAGGATAATCATGAAAGGTCTGGATAATCTGTGGGCCGCGGATCTGCTCATCATGAAACAATTCGCCAGAGAGAACAACTGGTACAAATACATCTTAAACGTGATAGACTGTTTTAGCAAATTCGTCTGGTCCGAACCGTTGAAGAAAAAAGACGGCGCAGTAGTGACGGCCGCTTTTGAGAGGATAATAGAGAGAGCGAAAAAGGACGGTCACACTACGCCCGAACTGCTGCACACGGATAAGGGGACAGAGTTTAAAAATAAACCTTTTAACGACATGCTCAAAAAACACGGCATAAAAATGTACCATACGGAGAGCGAGGAAAAGTCGGCGATAATCGAGAGATACCACAGGACGTTAAACGATAAATTCAGAGTCAAATTCCAAGTGAGAAACTCGCACAAATGGTACGACGTCTTACAAGAGCTCACCGACGAATACAACAAACACGATTACCACAGCACGATAAAAATGCGTCCGGCCGATGTCAATAAGAGCAACGAGTCCGATCTGTTGAAAATGTATCAGGAGCTCGAAAGTGAAGTGCCGCGTAAAAAACCGAAATTCGACGTCGGAGACAGAGTCCGTATAACGGCGAGTAAAGTCGTATTTAGAAATAAATATAAACAAAACTGGACTAGCGAAATTTTTGTGATCGCGCAAGTTTTAAACACCAAACCCGTCACGTACAAAATCGAGGCTCTAGACGGTGAAGAAGTAATCGGTGGTTTTTACGAGAGGGAACTGCAAAAGACGGAGTTTTGATTATTTGAAAAAAAACACTTAAAAATATAGACCCCTTAAAACTACAGGTCTTCGTAATTGTTTATTTTTAGACCCGTGGTTTTGTAATATAAGCCTTACTAAGCTTTTATCGCTCGAAAAGGGTTGGGACACAAATCGTGTCCCACCCTGTTTTAGGACTTAACACATCCCAATTTAGGACCGTTATTTATAATACCAAGCTATCCTAATTTAGGACTCAACACTTCCTCTTTTAGGGCTGTTATAAATAATTCATTAACGCATCCCAAATTGGGACTAATTTATAATTGAAACAAAAAACGTTTAACGCAATCGTCAAATATATTTTTTAAATTGATCATAAAAAAACATGACTCGACGAGATACATTTCTATATATTAGTGGGGGGGTAAAATGGTTAACACGATTGATATAAAAAATAACGAGTTTACGTATGAAAATCACGATATTTACATTATATTCGACGGTGATAGAAAACCTTGGTTTCACGCAAATACCATCGCGGAAATATTGGGTTATGTCAGACCGGGAAAAGCGGTAAACGATCATGTCGATGAGAAGTATAAAACCACCTATTCGGAGATAAAACAATACGATACCACGAAATCCCCTACAAAAGTGCAACCCAATACCGTCTACATCGATGACCCCGGTGTTTGTTGTTTGTTGGTAGCGAGAAAAAATGACATGAACGAATTTAAAGATTGGATTTTCGAGAGACTTTTACCGAAGCTTAGGAAACATCAGTATCGCGTCACTAGTTTGGAATCGGAAAATAAAGTGTTCAAGACTTTGATAAATAACGCGCAGATCCAACAAATGTTCGGTGTTCTAAGGAGGACGGATCGTGAAAATGAATATAAATTCGTAGACACGCAAAAACGTGTTTTTGACAAAGCCGTCAACGAATCGGGTGGATACGATCTATGTTTTGAAATTGAATACATAACTATCGACGATGAGATTTTAACTAAAAAGGTGTTGAGAGAAATAGTTAAAGAGGATGTGAAATACGATTATAACCGTAAAAGCAAATGTATAAAAATTCACGATGACGATTTCGACCTGATTAACCTCGTTAAAAAAACATTGTCGGAAGTGATGTTGTGGTGAAATAAATAGTAAACATTTTCCCATCCTAATAAATTCTTATTTCTCGTAATTTATTTTATTTCTTTTCTTAACCGGTGCATTATTTTTTTCCTCATAGAGAGTGATGGATATCGTCCCGTATTACGAAGAGAAGATCGAAGATAACCTTCTACCCCAACCATTACGTTGTCTGATAGTAGGCTCCTCGGGCTGTGGAAAAACAAACTTGTTGTTGAATTTTATTTATAATCCGCGCGGTCTCGTGTTTAGAAATTTATATGTGTTCAGTAAGTCTATAGAACAGCCGGCTTATGTAGAATTACGCGAAAAGTACATAGATGCTGAAAACAAGTTGAATAAGAAGATAGCATACTTTTTTAACAATTGCGAAGATTTACCCCCATTGGACGAGTGCAAGAAAAACTCCCTCGTGGTGTTCGACGACTGTTTGATGGAAAAACAAGAAGGAAAATAATGTTAAAGGTGGTGAATTGTCGAATGGTGCGGATTTTAAGGTTCATGTGAATAAATTAGGTTTGGCATCGGATAGGAAGAAATATATGCGCATGTTCAGTAGGAGATGAATATTTTATTTATCCGACAATTTTAAAAGTATATTTTTTATTAAGTTTAAATCGTGTTTTTATTTTTTTTATTCGAAACTGAAAACTTAAAATCTAAATATAGATATGGAAAAGTATTACGAGGAAGCGTCTGATAAGATAGAGCGGTGCGAATTCAATACCATCCAACCGGTGACCAATTTAAATTTCAATTCACCGAATGAGTTTACGACATTCTATTTTGACCATGGAGACGCGTTTTATGACAGGAAGATATTTTATCACATACAGGGGGAAGTAGTGAAAAAAGCGGATGATACGAAGTACGACGCGGCGGATCCTATCAAGTTGATCGATAATTTCCCGGCATTTTTGTTTAAGAGAATCGAATTAAAAAAACACAATCAATTGATAGACTGTGTTGATGAAGTCGGTATCACAAGTACAATTAAAGCTCTAACAACTTATAGTAAATCGGGTGAGAGCACTCATTATACGATGGGATTCAAATCTAAATTCGAAAAAGGGGTGGATGGGTTCGAAGCTTATGGCCCGTTGTCACATCTGGGTCTTGGGTTTTTCGACGCTCTGAGATATCCGATATTCAAAGGAGGTTTTGAAATAATTTTTACAAGAAACGAAGATGATGACGCGATATACCGTTGGAAGGAGGGTACTGGCGCTAACGAAAAAACGGCGGCCGAGGCGAAGATAAAAATCACGAGTTTCGTGTTAAAAGTACCCTTAGTCGATTATGAAGGAATAAAAAAATTACCACTCATACAAGGACTAAAACGATTGAGTGATAAGGGCGATTTAACATACAGGTATTACCAGTGGCAGTGCATAGAAAAAAACTTTGTGTCGGGGTCTTCATATAGTTTCGACATATCCAACATATACCGGAATATATCCAACCCGCTGTTTATAATCATAGGTTTACAGACCAGCCGTAAAAACAATCAAGAGAAGGATCCGAGCCGATTCAACGCTGTAAACATAAAAAACTACCATGTTATAATCAACGGACAACGGTATCCGAAGGAGGAGCAAAATTTGGCGATAAACAATAAACATTATAGTATTTTATACGGGAGTTATTGCTCAATCAGGCAGGTGTTATTCGGAGATGAAGATGTTTATTTAAACGATGTCGATTTTGTAGACAAGTATCCGTTGTTGGTCGTCGACACGCATCACCACCCGTTCTCCACTGATAGTAAAAGAAAAGATATTCAAATAAAATTGGACTTTACTAACGCCGTCGCCAGTCCGGTGGCGGATCAGGGGACCACAGCGTACGTGGTAGTTGTATCGGAGATCGGCTTCACTTACGATTTGGAAAGGAATTTAATTAGAATGTTTTGAGATGTATATATATTTTTGAAAAAATAAACTCTACGATATAAAGGGTTAGAAAATCATTAAATATTTTTTTAATTAACATATATCTTACCTTAGAATTCGAAGATGAATTTTTTTTTCTTTTTTAAGTGTCGGTGGGTATTAGTGGAAAGCCCTATCACTACGGCAAAGTTCCCACCTTCGACAGGGAACTTCTTTTTTACTGGAGAAGTCTCCTTTAGAAATAGACACTAATAGTCCTAAAGGAGCGAACAACCAGAGCTGAAACATGTGAAATATCAAATGTATTAACAAAATATTGTGTTAGTAAATAAAAAAAATTTTAGTCGATATTGAATGAAATTTAAGTTTCAGAAAAGACTCGAATCTTAGTTTTATTAAAAAAAAATTGAACTTGTGTAAAAAACATTTATGTTAGTAAGTATATCAAATTAAAAAATAAATTCGATTTAATATTTAATATTTTGAAATTCAAAAAGGTCATTTGATTGGGAAAACAGAAATTATACCTCATCAATTCATTTACAATAACGAGCCGATTTCATATCACCGCCGACACCATGGAAATATTCAATCATCGACATCTTCGATATTTAAATTTCAACATCTTCATGCGGTAATCTGTTGGGGAGTAACATCTTCATGTGACGGTCTGTCGGAGAGTTCTTTCTGCATCGATAGCAAAATGTTATCTTACAAACATAATTATCGTCATACGTTATGAGAGGTCCCACCCCATTTTAGGACCCCTGTCCAACAGAAAGGGTCCTATTTTAGGATTTCCATGTTTCTCTCATAACGTATGACGATAATTATGTTTGTAAGATAACATTTTGCTATCGATGCAGAAAGAACTCTCCGACAGACCGTCACATGAAGATGTTACTCCCCAACAGATTACCGCATGAAGATGTTGAAATTTAAATATCGAAGATGTCGATGATTGAATATTTCCATGGTGTCGGCGGTGATATGAAATCGGCTCGTTATTGTAAATGAATTGATGAGGTATAATTTCTGTTTTCCCAATCAAATGACCTTTTTGAATTTCAAAATATTAAATATTAAATCGAATTTATTTTTTAATTTGATATACTTACTAACATAAATGTTTTTTACACAAGTTCAATTTTTTTTTAATAAAACTAAGATTCGAGTCTTTTCTGAAACTTAAATTTCATTCAATATCGACTAAAATTTTTTTTATTTACTAACACAATATTTTGTTAATACATTTGATATTTCACATGTTTCAGCTCTGGTTGTTCGCTCCTTTAGGACTATTAGTGTCTATTTCTAAAGGAGACTTCTCCAGTAAAAAAGAAGTTCCCTGTCGAAGGTGGGAACTTTGCCGTAGTGATAGGGCTTTCCACTAATACCCACCGACACTTAAAAAAGAAAAAAAAATTCATCTTCGAATTCTAAGGTAAGATATATGTTAATTAAAAAAATATTTAATGATTTTCTAACCCTTTATATCGTAGAGTTTATTTTTTCAAAAATATATATACATCTCAAAACATTCTAATTAAATTCCTTTCCAAATCGTAAGTGAAGCCGATCTCCGATACAACTACCACGTACGCTGTGGTCCCCTGATCCGCCACCGGACTGGCGACGGCGTTAGTAAAGTCCAATTTTATTTGAATATCTTTTCTTTTACTATCAGTGGAGAACGGGTGGTGATGCGTGTCGACGACCAACAACGGATACTTGTCTACAAAATCGACATCGTTTAAATAAACATCTTCATCTCCGAATAACACCTGCCTGATTGAGCAATAACTCCCGTATAAAATACTATAATGTTTATTATTTATCGCCAAATTTTGCTCCTCCTTCGGATACCGTTGTCCGTTGATTATAACATGGTAGTTTTTTATGTTTACAGCGTTGAATCGGCTCGGATCCTTCTCTTGATTGTTTTTACGGCTGGTCTGTAAACCTATGATTATAAACAGCGGGTTGGATATATTCCGGTATATGTTGGATATGTCGAAACTATATGAAGACCCCGACACAAAGTTTTTTTCTATGCACTGCCACTGGTAATACCTGTATGTTAAATCGCCCTTATCACTCAATCGTTTTAGTCCTTGTATGAGTGGTAATTTTTTTATTCCTTCATAATCGACTAAGGGTACTTTTAACACGAAACTCGTGATTTTTATCTTCGCCTCGGCCGCCGTTTTTTCGTTAGCGCCAGTACCCTCCTTCCAACGGTATATCGCGTCATCATCTTCGTTTCTTGTAAAAATTATTTCAAAACCTCCTTTGAATATCGGATATCTCAGAGCGTCGAAAAACCCAAGACCCAGATGTGACAACGGGCCATAAGCTTCGAACCCATCCACCCCTTTTTCGAATTTAGATTTGAATCCCATCGTATAATGAGTGCTCTCACCCGATTTACTATAAGTTGTTAGAGCTTTAATTGTACTTGTGATACCGACTTCATCAACACAGTCTATCAATTGATTGTGTTTTTTTAATTCGATTCTCTTAAACAAAAATGCCGGGAAATTATCGATCAACTTGATAGGATCCGCCGCGTCGTACTTCGTATCATCCGCTTTTTTCACTACTTCCCCCTGTATGTGATAAAATATCTTCCTGTCATAAAACGCGTCTCCATGGTCAAAATAGAATGTCGTAAACTCATTCGGTGAATTGAAATTTAAATTGGTCACCGGTTGGATGGTATTGAATTCGCACCGCTCTATCTTATCAGACGCTTCCTCGTAATACTTTTCCATATCTATATTTAGATTTTAAGTTTTCAGTTTCGAATAAAAAAAATAAAAACACGATTTAAACTTAATAAAAAATATACTTTTAAAATTGTCGGATAAATAAAATATTCATCTCCTACTGAACATGCGCATATATTTCTTCCTATCCGATGCCAAACCTAATTTATTCACATGAACCTTAAAATCCGCACCATTCGACAATTCACCACCTTTAACATTATTTTCCTTCTTGTTTTTCCATCAAACAGTCGTCGAACACCACGAGGGAGTTTTTCTTGCACTCGTCCAATGGGGGTAAATCTTCGCAATTGTTAAAAAAGTATGCTATCTTCTTATTCAACTTGTTTTCAGCATCTATGTACTTTTCGCGTAATTCTACATAAGCCGGCTGTTCTATAGACTTACTGAACACATATAAATTTCTAAACACGAGACCGCGCGGATTATAAATAAAATTCAACAACAAGTTTGTTTTTCCACAGCCCGAGGAGCCTACTATCAGACAACGTAATGGTTGGGGTAGAAGGTTATCTTCGATCTTCTCTTCGTAATACGGGACGATATCCATCACTCTCTATGAGGAAAAAAATAATGCACCGGTTAAGAAAAGAAATAAAATAAATTACGAGAAATAAGAATTTATTAGGATGGGAAAATGTTTACTATTTATTTCACCACAACATCACTTCCGACAATGTTTTTTTAACGAGGTTAATCAGGTCGAAATCGTCATCGTGAATTTTTATACATTTGCTTTTACGGTTATAATCGTATTTCACATCCTCTTTAACTATTTCTCTCAACACCTTTTTAGTTAAAATCTCATCGTCGATAGTTATGTATTCAATTTCAAAACATAGATCGTATCCACCCGATTCGTTGACGGCTTTGTCAAAAACACGTTTTTGCGTGTCTACGAATTTATATTCATTTTCACGATCCGTCCTCCTTAGAACACCGAACATTTGTTGGATCTGCGCGTTATTTATCAAAGTCTTGAACACTTTATTTTCCGATTCCAAACTAGTGACGCGATACTGATGTTTCCTAAGCTTCGGTAAAAGTCTCTCGAAAATCCAATCTTTAAATTCGTTCATGTCATTTTTTCTCGCTACCAACAAACAACAAACACCGGGGTCATCGATGTAGACGGTATTGGGTTGCACTTTTGTAGGGGATTTCGTGGTATCGTATTGTTTTATCTCCGAATAGGTGGTTTTATACTTCTCATCGACATGATCGTTTACCGCTTTTCCCGGTCTGACATAACCCAATATTTCCGCGATGGTATTTGCGTGAAACCAAGGTTTTCTATCACCGTCGAATATAATGTAAATATCGTGATTTTCATACGTAAACTCGTTATTTTTTATATCAATCGTGTTAACCATTTTACCCCCCCACTAATATATAGAAATGTATCTCGTCGAGTCATGTTTTTTTATGATCAATTTAAAAAATATATTTGACGATTGCGTTAAACGTTTTTTGTTTCAATTATAAATTAGTCCCAATTTGGGATGCGTTAATGAATTATTTATAACAGCCCTAAAAGAGGAAGTGTTGAGTCCTAAATTAGGATAGCTTGGTATTATAAATAACGGTCCTAAATTGGGATGTGTTAAGTCCTAAAACAGGGTGGGACACGATTTGTGTCCCAACCCTTTTCGAGCGATAAAAGCTTAGTAAGGCTTATATTACAAAACCACGGGTCTAAAAATAAACAATTACGAAGACCTGTAGTTTTAAGGGGTCTATATTTTTAAGTGTTTTTTTTCAAATAATCAAAACTCCGTCTTTTGCAGTTCCCTCTCGTAAAAACCACCGATTACTTCTTCACCGTCTAGAGCCTCGATTTTGTACGTGACGGGTTTGGTGTTTAAAACTTGCGCGATCACAAAAATTTCGCTAGTCCAGTTTTGTTTATATTTATTTCTAAATACGACTTTACTCGCCGTTATACGGACTCTGTCTCCGACGTCGAATTTCGGTTTTTTACGCGGCACTTCACTTTCGAGCTCCTGATACATTTTCAACAGATCGGACTCGTTGCTCTTATTGACATCGGCCGGACGCATTTTTATCGTGCTGTGGTAATCGTGTTTGTTGTATTCGTCGGTGAGCTCTTGTAAGACGTCGTACCATTTGTGCGAGTTTCTCACTTGGAATTTGACTCTGAATTTATCGTTTAACGTCCGGTGGTATCTCTCGATTATCGCCGACTTTTCCTCGCTCTCCGTATGGTACATTTTTATGCCGTGTTTTTTGAGCATGTCGTTAAAAGGTTTATTTTTAAACTCTGTCCCCTTATCCGTGTGCAGCAGTTCGGGCGTAGTGTGACCGTCCTTTTTCGCTCTCTCTATTATCCTCTCAAAAGCGGCCGTCACTACTGCGCCGTCTTTTTTCTTCAACGGTTCGGACCAGACGAATTTGCTAAAACAGTCTATCACGTTTAAGATGTATTTGTACCAGTTGTTCTCTCTGGCGAATTGTTTCATGATGAGCAGATCCGCGGCCCACAGATTATCCAGACCTTTCATGATTATCCTGCGTTTTATAAATTTTTTCACTACCGGTTTGTGCAGTTCTTTCGCCTCCACCACTTCGGGCGGCTCTTTGATAAACGAGTTTTTAACGCCACCGCAGACCGCGCAATCGGAACTCGCCAACCATCTTTTATTTTTCGTTTTCACAATTTTCATGTTCTCTGACGCGGTCTGTGTTTTACACGTGCGACAGTAAGAATTCATCTCTTATATTAATGAAATTAAATTTTCGTTCGATGGAAAAAAATATCAATCATTTGGCAAGTTTTAATTTTTTATATGAATTCAAAATATTAATTTTTATACATAGATAATGGGGAATCACAAGAGGAAAATAAATTTGACCAAAGGTCAACTGAATAAGCTGCGGATAGCTCTTAAGAAGCTTAAACGCGCAGTGCTTACTTTAACAAAAGATCAATTAAAAAATGGTAATACCGAAGTGTCACTCGATGGTGATCAAAACAAACAAGTGGAAAAAGCGTTGAAAAACAATAGAGGGACACGGTTGATTTTTGATTATTCGCAGTTGAAGGAAATGATCGATGGAGGTCTTCTGAAGGAAGTTTTAGAACTGGCTGAAAACAATATTCCGTATTTTAAGAAATTCGCCTCACCTCTGATAAAGAATAAAGTGGCGCCTGTGTTGAAGAATGATTTCGTGCCGTGGTTGAAAAATTTAATAGACAATGAACTGGACGAATTGATTAATAAAGATAAAACCGGAGCCGGTCTGGAGAAACGTGTAAGCAGAAAATTGCATAAGACTCTTAAAGATATTAGAGAGGATAAAAAAAACTAGTTCCGCTGACCATGTCCGAACTGGAGACATGGGCCAACAAGTTGAAAATCAACAATTTCCGTGGTGTTTTTATGCGAGAGTGTTTACCCGACAAGCCGCGCAAAAACGAGTGTGCTATTATTAATCTAGGTGATCTGGAGTCGGGCGGCACGCATTGGACTTGTTATACGAAAAAAGGTAATTATGTCATATATTTCGATTCGTTCGGTGAGGCGCCTCCACCTTTAGAATTGGAGAAATATCTAAACATGACTAAAGGTATTTTTTATAATCATATGAGATATCAAAATTATGACGATCCACCTATATGCGGTCATTTATGTTTGGAGGTATTGCGACGTTTTTCCAGAGGACAGGATTTCAATACGATAGAACGTGCTTTACAAAACGATAAATACACATTTTTGAGATGGTTCGAATAATTTTTTTTTTCTCCCTCGCTCTTAATAAATAATCTTAACCGCAATTTAAAAAAGTATATATAGAGAAATGGTGTATTTCAGATTGACGGGTCAGAGTCCGCATTTGCAATTGAAGCTCGAAAACCCCATACACTTGGAAGAGGACGTGCGTTATTATCTCGCGCTCGCGGGGTTTTCATTTCATAACTATTTTTATAACTTGAAAGAGCCGGCTTCGATTACTTTTTTTAAGAGTGAGAAGGATCGTCCTACACTAACGTTTGATGCGGAGTTTTGGGATTTGAAAACTATGCAGAGAGAAATCAGGGAATTCATGAGGATCGGTAAGATCGCACCGGCGATAGATGTGGAAAAGTTTAAGATTTTTCGAGACCCACAGTCTAAGATATGTATCAAATCTCCAGTTAAGTTCCATATGAACAACGAGCTACGACGGTTTCTAGGGTTTACAGAATTGAAAAAAGATGAAACCGCGTTCGAATTGATGTTCGAGTCGGAAACTATTTTATCAATTTACGAAGAAGAGAGTAAATTACAAATCAGACCGTTCGAGATGATCGAAGTGCATTGCGATTTAGTCGAACATTCGTATATCAATCACGCGGAGCATTGGCACAGACACGATAACTCCTCGTTGTTGTATCACTCGAGTCCGCGAGAACACAGAGATAAAATTTACGTGAAACCGTCCGTTTTAAATTACATGCCGCTCAAACCCGACACGCAGACGATAAGAGAAATCAACATTTATCTGACGGATGAAAACAAAGTTCCCCTGCGAAACGCTCTGGCCGATTATATTATTTATTTAAAACTAGTCGATGAGTCGGAATTAAATATGAATTAGTTTTCGTCAAAAGCTATGATTTATTACATCTTTTGAAACGCTCTCAATTTTTTATTCGACCGTGAAAATATATTTTTATATATAGACGGAAGAAAGATGGAAATGGAAAAGGATTATTATAAAGATATCCTCGACGAAGTGAACGGTAACGCTTTCGCGAAGATAAGCGATTTAGAAATCGGTAAAAAATATTTGGTCAATAGCATAGAGAGAATGCACTACGCTTACGGAGTAAGAGTTTTGGTTACATGCGATGATGTGCGGTTTCAACTACCCGAGAGTTGGAACGAGAGAATGAGTACGAAAAATATAAACGCGCTATTGAAATCAGAGCAACCGTTGTATGTGGTGTACCACGGAAAGATCCCGATGTCGAATGATATGTTTAAACACGATATCAAGTTCGTGAGAGAGTGAATATTCGTTTAATCGATTATACCCGTTATTATTATTATTTTCGATCATACTCGTTATTTTTATTTTTTTTCGTTCCTGAAAAATAAAAAATAATTTTCTAACTCCGAAAAAAGTTGTCAAGAAAAAATATTTGTTGACTATTGAAAATTTTCTAAGTCCCCAACTGTATTTATTGAAAAAAATTTACAAGTCCTAAAATGGCTTTCAAAATTGATTTTTATGTATCAGGAGGGCGGAATACGGTAGAAACTTTAAAATCGATTAACGAAACGATTCGATAAATCGAAATCGACGATCGAATATCGAATTATTCAGTTTTTTATTCTTCCGAAGTATCAGGGCGGCAGAATCTAGTAGGAACCGGCGCGCTCGAGCCGAGCGAACGGCGCAACGGTGGTGGCGCGCGCGAGAAATAATGACGTAGCGATGACCTTGGACTTTGCGCTCGTGGCGCGCGCGAGAAATAATGACGTAACGATGACCTTGGACTTTGCGCTCGTGGCGCGCGCGAGAAATAATGACGTAGCGATGACCTTGGACTTTGCACTCATACGTCTCGTACCCTCGTAGCCTCGTACCCTCGTAGGAAGTGGGCTAGAATTAATCATTCACTACTACTCTTACAATTTGTTACTTCAACATATTGTAGTCTGTCCTTAACAAAAGATTCCAACCATTTCAATGGCAATCCGTGTATTCCACAGTCCTGCAACTCTTGAATAAGCTTGTCATGACAAACCCTGTCAAACGCCTTTGTCAGATCCATGAGTATAGCTATTAATTTATTCTTTTTGTCAATATCGTTTATTACACCCTCTATAAATTGGGTAGCGGCTGTTATAACGGATCTACCCGGCCTATAACCATGTTGTTCTTTATCTAATATTTTATTTTTTTCAAAGTACTCCATTAATCTGTTGTACATACATTTTTCATAAATTTTTTAGATGGTTGGTTGAATTGAAATTGGTCGGTAATTAACTATTTCTTTTGTGTCACCTTTTTTAAATACCGGAATAACTTTTGATATTTTCAATTTTTGTGGAAAGTCTCCTGATATGAAAGATGAATTAATAATGTGTACCAGAGGTTTTACTTTAAGTTTATAGATATTTTTAATACAATAATAGGAACTTCATCGTAACCACATGATTTCATATTTTAAAATTATTCATTAATGTAATTATTTCTTTTTCATCTACTGGTTTACAATAAAATTTTGGGAATATAGGACTATGTGTTAATTTGGTGGATCTATGATGGTAGTCTATTGGTGTTGATTCCACCAAATTTAAATAATAATCATTAAAAATATTGGCTACTGTATCCGGTTCTGAAACTATTTTTTCTTTATTCCTTACTTTAATAGTTTGATGTAATGTTTTATTATTCCTACCAAGGTCTTTATTTATAATATTCCAAGTTGTTTTTGATTTATTTTCCGACTTATCTATCAAGTTAGAGTAATACTGTTTCTTTGCACTATTTATTGATTTTTTATAATTTTTTTTTATAAGCTTCTTTCAAAAGCGAACTTTTTGTGCTCCTTAATTCACTACCTAAATTAATAAGATCTTTTTTTTTATATCTTCAGTCATCCAGTCTAATTTATTTTTTTCAGCACCGAGTCTAGTCTTTATCTTTGGAAATGACAAATTAAAATAATAAATAAAAATTGTATAAAAAATGTCAAACTTATTTTCACAAGGAGCATAGTATACTTGATGCCAATTTTCTTTTTCCAGATATTTCAAGAAAATTTTAAAATTTGATTGGTTAAACATTCTTTTGTACTTAGTAAATGTTTTACTTAGCTTATTTGTATTATTTATTGGTTTTATGCAAATATCCAATAGAATGTTATGTATGTCCAATAGAGGTTATGTTTGGTTATGTTTACATGAAGAGGGTCAGTTTTGCCTCTGGGTTTAAAAGTGTATTTTAATGTGTTCTGACTGACTGATACATTGAAACTTGTGAGTATAATGAAGACTGTTGTGTAAAAAATTATTTACACAGTAAACTTTTTTTCTTGTGCTAAAATAAAAAGATAAATAGTGGTTAAAACTCAACTCACATCACAGTGCTCCTAATCACATGTTTTTCTGCCTCATTTCATCAAGTGATTAAAGTAACAATTATTCAGTAAACGTGCAAAAAACTTAACTACTGTGATTTTGCTCAGTTATATTTTACATCAAGCAATTTTAATTTAAATATTTTTTTAATTTTTATTCAACACAAATAATAACTTGACTAGCATCAAACATTAGAAACAGGAAATACTCAATCAAACAGGAATCACTGATGTTGGGTTGAGCTGGACACAAACCACCTGGCTTTGAATGAGAGCCTATTGGAGATAAGACAGCACTGATAGGGAGGATAAACATTGTGAATTTCCTTGTTTATGTTTTGCCTGTGATCAAGCACTGAGTAGCCATTTGACTGTCTTTTTGGATAAGAAAAATTAATTGTAAATAATCTTATAAATAAAAGATTATTCGCAGACTGTAAATATTTAAAATTAGCTGTACATATAAAAGTTTTTTAATACAAAAATACCTTCACATCTCATATTGTAGATTAATAGAATTAGTAACTCAATGGAAAACTCATTGTCTAATACCATAAAACCTTATGAATTAAAAGGATGGAAAATAGAAAAAAATTTTAGAAAGAATGGAAAGCATCAAGGCAAAATAACTGATCTGAAAATTACATCCCCAGGTGGCAAAATATTACGGTCAAAAAAAGAATTGGAAGAATATATAAAAAATAAAAAACTGAAAGTAAAGATTGCTGATTTTAATTTATCTTCCAGTAAAAACAGTAGCCCAACTGGATCCATTGCAAGTGATAGTTTAAGCTTATCAGATAAAGACATGAATGAGAATATGACAGACTCCGCTATCAAATTCTCTCAACCGGAAACAAATTGTGAAACTGGCACTGAAATCCCATCAACTGATTATTTGATAAGATCACCCATAAGTATGTGTGAAATCACACACACAGGTCCTGTTTCAGACACCTTTGTTCAGGTGTCATGTACAGACACCCAGACAGAAATTGAAGGTGCTAAAATGTTGTTAGTCTCTGATGAGCTTTTAAATGGCAAGTGGCTCACAGATTTAACCCTGCAACCTTATTTTCAGACGCTTAATGAAAGGTTTCTGGAGAAAAAGTCCAGCATTATAATTAATCCACTTATTGTGCACATGATTAAAAATACTGAGGACTTTGAATGTGTACTAGATTCACTCAATGTTAAAGACAAGAAATATGTCATACTGCCAATTAACGATTCCGTGAACCTCACACAGAGTAGTGGCTCCCACTGGAGTACACTAATATATGTTAAGGCTGATAACAAATACTTATATTTTGACTCCTCTGCAACTTGTAATGAAAAATCAGCTCTTCAGGTTGCAAATAAACTTTCCAATTATCTTGATGAGACAATGACAATCAATTTCACTGCACTAGGAGGACCACAGCAGGAAAATAGCAGCGATTGTGGAGTGTTTATGTGCTGGACAGTGGAATCTTTGGTCTACGACATTATTACCACAGGCTTATTAAACACAGATTTTATAAGAAGTACAAAATTAACTCATTCTGACATGGTTAAAACCCGTTCCATTCTCTCCTATGTGATTATCAATTTAGGCAAAATTGCTGATGAAACTATCATCTCATTGATGTTGACAGAGCAAGGGAAAGATACGTCTAATGAACACAACAAATCCATGAAAAATACAAAACCAGACATGAGATGTACGAAATTGAATCTTAGACTAGACTACTCTGAGCAGAGCAACTCGAAAAATAATTGGAGTTTAATGAAGCGAAAATCAAAAACTAAAGGAAAACCTTTGGACAAATCAAGTTCCACTGTTACTCAACCAGTCGTAGCACTAAATAATAGGTATGACGTGCTTAGTGAAGTTAGTGACAATCTTTCTTCAGAACAGCCAACTGAAGAAAGAAAAAATCCAATGGTCCAAAAAAATACAACAGACACCAAGGCTCAAGTAAAAAACCGTACATAAAAACCAAAGTCACTGTATATGCTGACAGCCAAGGCAAAGATCTTGCTCCGAAAATAACTGAAATAAGTGAAGGTATGATCAATGCATATGTCTACGTGAGACCAAACACAACTCTAAAGCAAGTAACTGATTGTGCCAAAAATGACAAAGAGAACAGTCCGCTATTAATTCTGGGTGGAACGAATGACAGCCTGGACAAAAATTTTGACAACATCTATGAATGTCTAGAAGATGAATTGAAGGTGCTCACCCAAGCCAGACCTGTTTTCTTGTGTACCATACCAAACAGATACGACAAGCCTCACGACAGTGATGAAAGCAAGGAATTACAAATGGCAAATAACTATATAATGGAATTAGCAGCGAGGATAGAAGGAGTTACACTTATAAATTTAAATCATTTGAACAGACTACACTATACTGCACATGGTCTACACTTAAACATAAAGGGTAAAACTAAATTGGCACGCATCTTTGTAAAAGCACTAGCCAGGAAACAAATTCAAGAAATAAATGAAAAATATAAAAAAGTTCAGCCGCCAATACATATAATAGAAACAAACATGGAGGAAAAATTCTGAAGCATAGGAAAAATATAAATGTTGCTTTTGCACATTGTATATCGGGTGATTTTGGTGCAGACAGACATATGACGACCGGTGTGGCTGTGAGCTTCAAAAAGCTCATTGGTAAACCTCTTGTCTCTGATTGCCTAACTAATCATCTAGCCTACCAACAAGTCCCTGATGAAGCTGGCTTTTATTCGTTGATTACGAAGAATAATTACAATGATAAGCCTACAGTGCCCAATTATAACAAAGCTTTTCAAGACTTGATAACAGATTTTAAAGAACGGGGTTTCACTAAATTGATCTGTTCGGCTATGGGGTGTGTCCGAGACAACATATCCCTGAAGCACTTTGCAGATAAGATACTGGAATTTCATCGCCTCACTGGAGCTTCTGTGGAAGTTATTTCTTTCAATCAATGGTGGGCACCTAGAACATTGTGGAGCGGCCTTAATTTTGAAGATTTCAACACAAGCTTAAAGTCTGAAATACTAACCAAATATTTACAACATTATTCATCATCCAAAGACTCTCAGATGAATCAACTTGCATCTGTCTCATCTTTGACTGCTTCTCCAGCTTGCAGGTCCATACAAAATCAACAGAAAGATGAAACAACACAAGAATACGAGGAGTTATCCAAGGGAAATTTTGAATCAGTGTCTGGTGTGAGTGATAAAATTCATGGGCAATATGGTGTTAGTGGTCTGTGCACTCCTTTAAACTAGGTTCTTTCGACAATGAAATCTGTTCTGCTTATTGGTATAATTATGTAAAATCTGATATTAATTTTAACCAAAACATTTTAAATTCATGTTTGGATAGGGGTAATTACATTAAAAAACCAAGCGAGAGGAATTATTTTAGTTCTAAAAATTATAACCAAAACATGTATTTAAATGAAGGCAGTGATCGTTTTGACAGCATTCAAATTCCTTCCCTCAAAATACTACATCAAAATACTCAACATCTCTCCTCCCGTCTAAATCTTTTAAAAATTAATCAAGATGAATATATTAGCTATATCTGAGCATAAAATGAGCGAGGCAGAAATTATGTTACTCAATATACAAAATTATAAAGTATGCTCTTTTTTTACGAGACATCGTACGACAGGAGGTGGAACTTTGATTTTAGTAAAAAATAACATAAAAAGTAAAAAAATTATTATCTCTGAAATACAAGGAATTTTGGTAGAGAAGGAATTTGAATGTTGTATTTCAGAAATTATTATCAACACATTTTCATTTGTTTTAGTATGCATTTATAGATCCCCAAATAACAAAAAAATTGTAATTGAAAGCTTTTTGGAAAGACTTGATTTGGTGTGTAACATACTAAGTAGGAGATTCAAAAATATTGTTATTGCTGGTGATTTCAATATAGATGTATTGGTAAAAAATAGAACCTATAGGGATTTTGTCAGTATATTAAAATCATATAATTTAGAGTATAAAGTAGATTTTCCTACCAGAGTAACGTTAGAATCAGAAACTGCTATAGACAACTTTATTACCAACATTAGATGTAAGCAAATTAAAGTATCTGGAATCATAACATGTATTTCAGACCATGATGGCCAGCTTTTTGAAATTATTGGTATTGATACTGAGTTAAATTATGTAAATAAAAAGTTAAGTAGGAAATTTTCAAAACCAAACATGGATTTATTTTTTGGACTTTTAGCTAATGAAAATTGGTTGGAGGTTTATCAGGCCACAGTAGAAATGAAGTATAATGTTTTTCATTCAATATTTAGTTATGCTTTTGAAACAAGTTACTTACAACTGAGAAAAATGAAAATTACAATTTATGGATTACAGAGGATATTAAAAGTAAAAAAGAACAAATAGTGGAACTGGAAAAAAGTGTAGGGTTCTAAAAGCTGATGATTTAAAACAAAAAATTAATCAACTAAAGCGTGATATAAAAATTCAAATAAACAGTGAAAAGAAACATTTTTTTGATAACAAAATTATGAATTCCAAAAATAAGTCAAAATCAACTTGGAAGATTATAAAATCTGAAGTAAACAAAGAGACAAAAACAATAAATAATATGAATATAGTTCAGGATGGCAAACTAATTAGTGAGCCAGTTCTTGTTGGTAATTGTTTAAATAATTATTTTGTTAATGCAGTTGATGATTTACTGAAAAATGTTCCAAAAAATAGTCCAGAAAAATTAAACTATCCAAAATGTTCCGAAAGTGCAATCAGTTTCAAATTTAGAGAGATATGTGAATCAGATTTAAGGAAAATAGTCATGGCATTTGAAAATAAATTTTCTGCAGGGATTGATGACATTCCCAGTACTGTAGTAAAACAATGCTTTCCACTTACAGTAGAACCTCGATTAACCGTCACTCTTTTATCCGTCACTCTCTGTTATCCGTCACTGCTTCCGGGCTCGCAATATATTGTCGTTGTGCAAAGCACGGAACAAAGTGCAAGCGCCATTGTGATCGAACGCGACTGTCCACGGCTAATGACCTTGAGTTTCCGCCGAAAATCACCACTCCAATGCAAGGAGTGGTATGGGGGTGAGCGAGTTATTTATTACTCATTGGCATGTTGATTTTTTGGTTATATGATATGGTACGCCTTGTAGTTCAGCGTTACATAGTGTTTGATGTTACACAGTGTAGCTAGATACGTACTGTGAATCAACTGCAGTACAGTAACTGTTGATTTTTAACGATGGCTGCAAAACAAAAACGAGTCGTGCTAGGGCTTGACCAAAAAATAAAAATTATTAAACATTTGAGGAAGGGCGAAACAGCTACAAGTATCGCGCTGATTTGGTGATGGCGAACTCATTTAAAAGATGACGGACTATCTTTTAATGTTAGGTTATGTAATTCACTTACGAACACTTTTGAGCACAACATATAGTCTAGAAAGTTTTTAATTACCATTGTTTGAATGTAATTTAAATATAAATATGTATTATCCACTTACGTAGGGTTTAATTTCTTCCAAAATAGTTTAAATCTACGTATTGAATAGGTTTATAGCTAAATTTCTGTTATCCGTCTATTCTCTTATCCGTCACACTCCCGGTCCCGAGAGTGACGGTTAATCGAGGTTCTACTGTATCTCAAAACCGCTAACCCACTTAATTAATTCATCATTAATATCTGGAATCTTCCCCTGTAAATTAAAAATCGCCAAGATAATACCGCTTTACAAAAAGGGAGACTCTCAAGACCCCAAAAGCTATAGACCAATATCTTTACTACCCATATTTTCAAAACTCTTTGAAAAAGTATATAACCATATATAAACAAACTTTTGAATTACTTGGAAACCAATAATTTATTGGACAATGATCAACATGGCTTCCAACGAGGCAAATCCACAATTACTGCAGGTATCAAATTTTTAGAATCTATAATTGACTCAGTTAATAATGGCGAAAAAATTATTGGAATTTTCCTTGACTATACAAAAGCCTTTGATAGTGTATCACATGATGAATTACTTAGAGTTCTAAGTTATTTAAACGTTAGGGGTAAAGAACATGCTTGGTTCAAGTCATACCTAAAAAATAGGAAGCAATTCGTACAAATTCAACATAAATTTAGATATCCAAAAAGTAAATATACATATATTCAAAATTTCAACTCAAATCTTCAAATAATTAAACATGGTGTCCCGCAGGGTTCCATTTTGGGTCCCTTATTATATATTTGTTATTTAAAAGGGTTCCCGGATGTGGTACAGGCGGGGGGGCTCTGTGTGTCTCTATGCTGATGATGCCAACATTACAATTTCAGGGAAAACCCAAGAAGATATTGAACTTAAATCATTTTTAAATCTTGCTGCTATTGAAGAATTTTCTACCAGTAAAAACCTTTCTTTAAATTCAAATAAATCAAATTTCATATCTTTTTGTACTAAACAATCAAGATCTGAAATAGAACCAGCTCTCTTTTTAGATAATTCAGACTTGAATCAAGTTGAAAATACTAAATTCCTTGGATTGATAGTAGATCAAAATTTAAGTTGGGATGACCATGTTGATCATGTGGTTAAAAAAATGTCATCAGGTCTTTTCACTTTACGACAAATGGTAAAAGTTTGTAACATTGATACCCTTAAAGCAATATACTTTTCACTAATAAATTCACACATGTCCTATGGTATAGCTATGTATGGAGCTACAACTAAGAAAAATTTAGACCGAATTCTTCTCCAACAAAAAAAAGCTTTAAGGATAATATTTAATATCAAGAAAAAACAATCTGTACGTCCATACTTTTCTCAATTAGAAATTTTAACTGTATATGATTTATTTATTTTTGAAACTGTTTTGCATATTAGGAAAAATAATATTTCAACAACAAATCCGAACCCACACAATTATAACACTAGAAATAACAGGTATGTTGAGCAACATAAATTAAAATTCTTTGAAAAGAAAACTAACTATATTGGAACTAAATTTTTATTTAATTTGCCAAATAATATTTTAAGTGAGCAAAGTTTTAAGAGTTTTAAAAAGTCACTGAAAAATTATCTTTTAACTTTGAATCTGTATTCATTTGATGAGTTTCTTAATTTAAAAAATCGGAATTAATGATACTTTGATTCTGCTGTGGACATCAATTTAATTAACAATTTCAGCATAAACTCTAACCATGTAATGTACCAAAACTTTATATAATACTAGCTGATCAACACGGCTTCACCCGTGGAAAAATATAAAAACTTCCTCTGTATTTTTTTAGTATTTAATTTGTCATACTTTTTAAGGTTGCCATGACAACCTTACATCCTTCTCTATGATTTAACATTAAAACTTTGAAGTACCATAGGGTGAAATCCTTTGGGAATTTTGTAAAACCGTTTCTTAGTGTGCATCTAAAACCCAAGAGGATCACATGTGCCAAATTTCAACTCTTTAGGTGTTATAGTTTTGGAGATTTGCTGTCCGATAGAAAACCCCTTCTCATTTATATATATAGATTAATTTTAGTTAGACGCTATTCTTGTATATATTGTACAAACAATGAATAAAGAAATTTTGAATTTGAATTTGAATTTGAATTTGAATGCCATCATGATCTGACAAAGCCGTTATCAAGGAGCTACTTTTACATAATTCACCTGGTACATTGGTTAAGAAATTATCAACTGCTGTTGCAGAATTTAAAGCAACTCTAGTGGGCACTTTAATTAGATACCTTAATCCATAACACTTAAGTAAATGAACAAAATCTTTTGTAACTCTCTCCTTACATCTCTCAAGTACATCGATATTAAAATCGCCAGTTATAACCATGTATTTACTAATTTTTTGGAGTATACACATTTATTCTTCTAGTTTTTCAAGAAAAACTTCATTGTGCTCCTTTTTTGGAGATCTATAAAGACCACATATTACTAGCTTACATGTTTGAATTTTAAACTCAGCTACACAACATTCAAAAATCTTTTCAACACAAACTGTGTCTATGTCTGGCATATTAATCTCTTTCCATTTCATTTCTTCTTTAGCATACATTACAACCCCTCCCCCTGGAATTTTTTCCCGTGCATAACTACTTACTAAATTATAGTTGACTAACTTTATATCTTTTATATTAATTTTTAAACATCTGTGCTCTGATAGGACTACTACATTGGGATTTATTTCTTCTAATGTTATGAGTAAGGGATCTATTCTACTTTCAAAATGCTCAATATTCTGGTGAAATATACAGAGTTTTTCCATAAATGTGCCACTAGATTTACGTCTTATGTCTAGTTTTTTGGTAACCTTGAAATTAAAGGGGAAACACATCTACTACTATCGCCAGAAATAAGAGTCTTTGGCGATTCTTCATTTCTTGAGTCACTTTCACTTATGTATGTTGTGTCGTCAATCTGTTGAGTAGTGCTCTGCTTTAATTTCACTACACTACACTTATGCTGATTCTGATTATGGTGCGTCAATGATGGAAGAGGTGGGAAGACGGACAAGTCCAGTAGCTGGTGTGCTCTCAGTTGCTGAGTAGAACATTCATCCTCTGCAGCAGATAGTAGTTTTGCCTCTGATAAGGAATCATCAAGCAGTAAATCATCCTCCTCTTCTTCTTCTTCTCCTCCTCCCCCTTCTTCTCCTTTCAGAAATATGTATCAGAAAACTGACACATACTTTCTCCCTTAAAGTAAGAAAACCTAAAATAAAATAAAATGAAATATATTTACAATTAGTCGGCAAATACAAATTTTATTGAAATCGATTACCAATCAACGGAGATATCGGTTTTTGAACATCAGGCAACATACTGCGTTTACCGCCAAACAAAAATATCAATTATCTCTGAAACCAGTTGACGTAGACTAATAATTCAAAATACTGGATTATCTATTTTTTGAAGCCAAATTGAATAGTTGCAAGTATATTTTCTTTAGAAGTTCCATGTTTTGTGAAATTTGAAAAATATGAATTTTTTAACACTTAAACTCTCATATCTTCTGAACCTGATTTTTTACAGACATTTCAGGTTTCATTTAATTTTTCATCTTAAGCACTGAAAACTATGAAATTTTTATCAAAATTGTTAGAGCAATTTTTGAGAAATTTGGATTTTTGTAATTTTTATGGGATAAATACCCCTAAAAATAAAAAAAAATTTAAAAAGCGCTTGGAGACATCATGGCTTTATACTTACATGCCAAATTTTATGAAAATCGGACCATTGGTTTCGTCTCTAGCTTTGTTTACATACACACACACACACACACACACACACACACACACACACACACACACACACACACACACACACACACACACACACACACACACATACACTCACACACACACACAAGGACGGACGGACAGACAGACACCACTCCACAAACCACTTTTTGTGATTCAGGGAGCACTTCAAATCAAATCAAATCAAAAATGCCTTTATTTCGCAAAGAATGTTACATGCAGTTTACAAAATCACCTTACATTTAACCCATTAACCAAAAACATACTTATAACTGCTAAGTTTAACTAACTTACATTTATACAAAATTAATCTCACATGGGAATATCCCGTGCATGAGAGTGAGTCATTTTCGCAAATGCT
The DNA here is from genome assembly GCA_035578135.1 of Flexamia atlantica. Classification (NCBI taxonomy): domain Eukaryota; kingdom Metazoa; phylum Arthropoda; class Insecta; order Hemiptera; family Cicadellidae; genus Flexamia; species Flexamia atlantica. Next base: position 137,490,654 of record JAQJVK010000001.1, on the reverse strand, counting down.
TTGGAAGTTGTTTTCATGAATTTATTAAGTTATTTTCATTTTAGTTTTCATGCAAATACAATAGAACTAAAAAAAAAAAACAAAAAAATGGCAATCAAGGTTCAATATCTTCAACGGAACCAGTCCATCATGCCAGGAAAGGCCCCATGTTTTTAGTTTCGTAACTAGACGAACGGACGGACAAAAAAAAACTAAAACGGACACTAAAACGAATATTTCCACTAACAACTCAAATTCAAAAATGTTGACGAAAACAATACTTTCTCCATATACTGTGAATAAGGCATATACTGTGCTGTGACTGGTGAATATTGAGAAGTAACATAGAACTAGAAAAATAGTGGATTGTTAAATTGAAGAAACACCACTTAACTAAGCACATATAAAGAGTGTCATAGAACTCCGCCAATTCTTTGAGGTATTATTCGAGTAGCCCATACACAAATTATGTACCTAATTTTCAGTTCCAAAGAAGATTCACAAAAACACAAATAACTTTTAGAGGAATTATTTTATAAGTTATTCATGGTTTGCCTTCTGGATTGAAAATTTACTTGTAAAAATACTAAGTTACCAACCTTGATTTCGTTGGTCCAAAATTACTTTAAAGCGGCCGTAAATATGATCCGATCTTTCGGAAATTTGGCACAGACTGTAAAGTGGTAATCACTCGGTCAAGTTTAACCCAAGTTTGTAAGTTTTTAACCACTGGAAGGGGGGTAAAAGGGGTAAAACCACCAAAATGTTTTTATTAGTTTTTTATATTGAAAAATAGAATCATCCAATTCTTAGCACCAATAAAAGCTTGAAAATTAAACAACTTAGTACTTTGAATTATTTATCTATGTCCATTGGTTACTGAGATATTGAAATTGGTAAACACAGTACATTTTCCCAGTGTCATCCCTAAGGGAAATAAGCAATACCGTGAAATAGCAATAGAAATAGCAATTTTTTAACACTTAAACTCTCATATCTTCTGAACCTGAATTTTTACAGACATGTGAGTGGTTTCATTTAATTTTTCATCTTAAGCACTGAAAACTATGAAATTTTTATCAAAATTGTTAGAGCCATTTTTGAGAAATTTGGATTTTTGTAATTTTTATGGGATAAATACCCCTAAAAATAAAAAAAAATTTAAAAAGCGCTTGGAGACATCATGGCTTTATACTTACATGCCAAATTTTATGAAAATCGGACCATTGGTTTCGTCTCTAGCTTTGTTTACATACACACACACACACACACACACACACACACACACACACACACACACACACACACACACACATACACTCACACACACACACAAGGACGGACGGACAGACAGACACCACTCCACAAACCACTTTTTGTGATTCAGGGAGCACTTCAAATCAAATCAAATCAAAAATGCCTTTATTTCGCAAAGAATGTTACATGCAGTTTACAAAATCACCTTACATTTAACCCATTAACCAAAAACATACTTATAACTGCTAAGTTTAACTAACTTACATTTATACAAAATTAATCTCACATGGGAATATCCCGTGCATGAGAGTGAGTCATTTTCGCAAATGCTTTGGAAGTTGTTTTCATGAATTTATTAAGTTATTTTCATTTTAGTTTTCATGCAAATACAATAGAACTAAAAAAAAAAACAAAAAAATGGCAATCAAGGTTCAATATCTTCAACGGAACCAGTCCATCATGCCAGGAAAGGCCCCATGTTTTTAGTTTCGTAACTAGACGAACGGACGGACAAAAAAAAACTAAAACGGACACTAAAACGAATATTTCCACTAACAACTCAAATTCAAAAATGTTGACGAAAACAATACTTTCTCCATATACTGTGAATAAGGCATATACTGTGCTGTGACTGGTGAATATTGAGAAGTAACATAGAACTAGAAAAATAGTGGATTGTTAAATTGAAGAAACACCACTTAACTAAGCACATATAAAGAGTGTCATAGAACTCCGCCAATTCTTTCAGGTATTATTCGAGTAGCCCATACACAAATTATGTACCTAATTTTCAGTTCCAAAGAAGATTCACAAAAACACAAATAACTTTTAGAGGAATTATTTTATAAGTTATTCATGGTTTGCCTTCTGGATTGAAAATTTACTTGTAAAAATACTAAGTTACCAACCTTGATTTCGTTGGTCCAAAATTACTTTAAAGCGGCCGTAAATATGATCCGATCTTTCGGAAATTTGGCACAGACTGTAAAGTGGTAATCACTCGGTCAAGTTTAACCCAAGTTTGTAAGTTTTTAACCACTGGAAGGGGGGTAAAAGGGGTAAAACCACCAAAATGTTTTTATTAGTTTTTTATATTGAAAAATAGAATCATCCAATTCTTAGCACCAATAAAAGCTTGAAAATTAAACAACTTAGTACTTTGAATTATTTATCTATGTCCATTGGTTACTGAGATATTGAAATTGGTAAACACAGTACATTTTCCCAGTGTCATCCCTAAGGGAAATAAGCAATACCGTGAAATAGCAATAGAAATAGCAATTTTTTAACACTTAAACTCTCATATCTTCTGAACCTGAATTTTTACAGACATGTGAGTGGTTTCATTTAATTTTTCATCTTAAGCACTGAAAACTATGAAATTTTTATCAAAATTGTTAGAGCCATTTTTGAGAAATTTGGATTTTTGTAATTTTTATGGGATAAATACCCCTAAAAATAAAAAAAAATTTAAAAAGCGCTTGGAGACATCATGGCTTTATACTTACATGCCAAATTTTATGAAAATCGGACCATTGGTTTCGTCTCTAGCTTTGTTTACATACACACACACACACACACACACACACACACACACACACACACACACACACACACACACACACACACACACACACACACACACACACACACACACACACACACACACACACACACACACACATACACTCACACACACACACAAGGACGGACGGACAGACAGACACCACTCCACAAACCACTTTTTGTGATTCAGGGAGCACTTCAAATCAAATCAAATCAAAAATGCCTTTATTTCGCAAAGAATGTTACATGCAGTTTACAAAATCACCTTACATTTAACCCATTAACCAAAAACATACTTATAACTGCTAAGTTTAACTAACTTACATTTATACAAAATTAATCTCACATGGGAATATCCCGTGCATGAGAGTGAGTCATTTTCGCAAATGCTTTGGAAGTTGTTTTCATGAATTTATTAAGTTATTTTCATTTTAGTTTTCATGCAAATACAATAGAACTAAAAAAAAAAACAAAAAAATGGCAATCAAGGTTCAATATCTTCAACGGAACCAGTCCATCATGCCAGGAAAGGCCCCATGTTTTTAGTTTCGTAACTAGACGAACGGACGGACAAAAAAAAACTAAAACGGACACTAAAACGAATATTTCCACTAACAACTCAAATTCAAAAATGTTGACGAAAACAATACTTTCTCCATATACTGTGAATAAGGCATATACTGTGCTGTGACTGGTGAATATTGAGAAGTAACATAGAACTAGAAAAATAGTGGATTGTTAAATTGAAGAAACACCACTTAACTAAGCACATATAAAGAGTGTCATAGAACTCCGCCAATTCTTTCAGGTATTATTCGAGTAGCCCATACACAAATTATGTACCTAATTTTCAGTTCCAAAGAAGATTCACAAAAACACAAATAACTTTTAGAGGAATTATTTTATAAGTTATTCATGGTTTGCCTTCTGGATTGAAAATTTACTTGTAAAAATACTAAGTTACCAACCTTGATTTCGTTGGTCCAAAATTACTTTAAAGCGGCCGTAAATATGATCCGATCTTTCGGAAATTTGGCACAGACTGTAAAGTGGTAATCACTCGGTCAAGTTTAACCCAAGTTTGTAAGTTTTTAACCACTGGAAGGGGGGTAAAAGGGGTAAAACCACCAAAATGTTTTTATTAGTTTTTTATATTGAAAAATAGAATCATCCAATTCTTAGCACCAATAAAAGCTTGAAAATTAAACAACTTAGTACTTTGAATTATTTATCTATGTCCATTGGTTACTGAGATATTGAAATTGGTAAACACAGTACATTTTCCCAGTGTCATCCCTAAGGGAAATAAGCAATACCATGAAATAGCAATTTTTTAACACTTAAACTCTCATATCTTCTGAACCTGAATTTTTACAGACATGTGAGTGGTTTCATTTAATTTTTCATCTTAAGCACTGAAAACTATGAAATTTTTATCAAAATTGTTAGAGCCATTTTTGAGAAATTTGGATTTTTGTAATTTTTATGGGATAAATACCCCTAAAAATTAAAAAAATTTAAAAAGCGCTTGGAGACATCATGGCTTTATACTTACATGCCAAATTTTATGAAAATCGGACCATTGGTTTCGTCTCTAGCTTTGTTTACATACACACACACACACACACACACACACACACACACACACACACACACACACACACACACACACACACACACACACACACACACACACACACACTCACACACACACACAAGGACGGACGGACAGACAGACACCACTCCACAAACCACTTTTTGGGATTCAGGGAGCACTTCAAATCAAATCAAATCAAAAATGCCTTTATTTCGCAAAGAATGTTACATGCAGTTTACAAAATCACCTTACATTTAACCCATTAACCAAAAACATACTTATAACTGCTAAGTTTAACTAACTTACATTTATACAAAATTAATCTCACATGGGAATATCCCGTGCATGAGAGTGAGTCATTTTCGCAAATGCTTTGGAAGTTGTTTTCATGAATTTATTAAGTTATTTTCATTTTAGTTTTCATGCAAATACAATAGAACTAAAAAAAAAACAAAAAATTGGCAATCAAGGTTCAATATCTTCAACGGAACCAGTCCATCATGCCAGGAAAGGCCCCATGTTTTTAGTTTCGTAACTAGACGAACGGACGGACAAAAAAAAACTAAAACGGACACTAAAACGAATATTTCCACTAACAACTCAAATTCAAAAATGTTGACGAAAACAATACTTTCTCCATATACTGTGAATAAGGCATATACTGTGCTGTGACTGGTGAATATTGAGAAGTAACATAGAACTAGAAAAATAGTGGATTGTTAAATTGAAGAAACACCACTTAACTAAGCACATATAAAGAGTGTCATAGAACTCTGCCAATTCTTTCAGGTATTATTCGAGTAGCCCATACACAAATTATGTACCTAATTTTCAGTTCCAAAGAAGATTCACAAAAACACAAATAACTTTTAGAGGAATTATTTTATAAGTTATTCATGGTTTGCCTTCTGGATTGAAAATTTACTTGTAAAAATACTAAGTTACCAACCTTGATTTCGTTGGTCCAAAATTACTTTAAAGCGGCCGTAAATATGATCCGATCTTTCGGAAATTTGGCACAGACTGTAAAGTGGTAATCACTCGGTCAAGTTTAACCCAAGTTTGTAAGTTTTTAACCACTGGAAGGGGGGTAAAAGGGGTAAAACCACCAAAATGTTTTTATTAGTTTTTTATATTGAAAAATAGAATCATCCAATTCTTAGCACCAATAAAAGCTTGAAAATTAAACAACTTAGTACTTTGAATTATTTATCTATGTCCATTGGTTACTGAGATATTGAAATTGGTAAACACAGTACATTTTCCCAGTGTCATCCCTAAGGGAAATAAGCAATACCGTGTGTCCCAAAAGTCCCCCCCTGTTATTTTTTTATTAATAGAGATAAAAGTATAATATTCAGGGAATGTTTATATGATCAAAAAAGGAAGTTTTTATTGTATGTAAATTTTCACCCCCTCCCCCCCACAAGGGGTAGTTTGGGGGTAAGTCAAAATATTTAAATATAAACCCCTATTGAGTTATACATAATTTTAAAGGTCGTAATAAAAAAAATGGCCCAAACTAGCGGTTTCTACGTCAATCCTATCAAAAGTTATGGCAGTTCAAAGTTTTAATTTTTTGAAAATCAAATGAAATCCTCACTTATGTAAATAATGAAAAATAATGATTATTCGTCTGAAAAAAGAGAAAAAATACCACGATTAAATTTAGATTAACTGCTCAAAATGTCCACCATTCACTTCCAGGCAGAAGTAAAATCTGGACTCAAATGCCTGCCTCACATTTGCCAATATTTCCAGTGTGACTAGCTCGTTCAATCCGTTCCTTTAATTCGTCGAGTTTAGCAGGTTTTGTGTCATGAATTTTGCTTTTATTAAAGCCCCCCCCAAAAAAATCGAGAGGGGTAAAGTCTGGTGAACAAGCCGGCCATTTTACAAAATTTTATTTTATTTTATTTTGAAAAAAATTCAAACTGAACTGTCAAAACTTTTGATAGGATTGACATAGATACCTCTAGTTTTCACCATTCTTTTTCTTTGATTATGACCTTTAAAATTATGTACAAGTCGATAGGGTTGGAAATTGAAAGAAGCTTTTCCCTTTTGGGGGAGGAGGGGGTGAAAATTTACATAATGGTGAAATGGCTATCAAGGAATTGCTGTATCAAATTTGTAGACTCACCGTCATAAGCAATCCAATTGTTTTTATTTGTGGACAGCTGTTTCGCCCCCTTGTCCTAGGGGGCGAAACAACTGTCCACAAATAAAAACAATTGGATTGCTTATGACGGTGAGTCTACAAATTTGAAAATTTACATACACCAAAAACTTTCTTTTTTGGTCATATAAACATTTCCTGAATATTATACTTTTATCTCTATTAATAAAAAAATAACAGGGGGGGTGGGACTTTTGGGACACACGGTATTCTATATCTCACTTATTTCTCAAAATACAGTATCTGATAAAACTTGGTTTGTGGAGTCATCTCAATGAGATGTATTGTATATTGGTCTCAAATCCCTGATATTTACATTTTTGTGGTCATGTCATTCTTATCGAGATTAGAAACATGTCATGTTTTGCTATATTGGATTGAAATATGTTTTTACACATTTGAAATTCGCTGAGTATGGAGGTCTGTTGCAACAGGATTATTTTGTGTTTTGAACAAATATATCCGACTTTGTTCTGAAAAAGCAATTTTTTGGCCCAAAAAAGAGCTCATGTATAACGGATATATCCATCCATAGCCCGGGGTGGTTAATATACTGGGCGCTCAAAAAGTCTGGAAAACTCTGAATATTTATTTTATTAGTGAGTGTTGAGCAATAGGATTGCGCCCTCATTGTAGTCACTGACTTTTTGGCTACTTTAACTATTTTTTTCAGGGGAAGGATGTCCTGTGGGGGAAGGCTAAAAAATCTTAAATTGTAAGCATACCAATTTATCTCATTTTGATGGTCTTTGTTAAAGGAATTCATTGCTGCAAAACTGATTGAAAAAAGATCATTTGTTGTTTTTCAATGGCAGCCTCTCAAAGTTGTTTGACAAAAATGGCAAAAATGGCAGCCTGTCAAAGTTGTTTGACTTGAATGCTATACATAATGCAATGGCAAATAACGTTCTTAGCAGAATGAATTACTTGCTAATTCAGATTATTGATAGCCAGGGTATAAAAATGATTTTTGTTTATAAAAATATCAGATTTTTAGTTCTCTTGGTCTCTTAACTTTACTGGAATTTTAATACTTCCTACATGGGACATCCCCTAAAGTGTAATTCTCAAGTTTCATATTTATTGTGTTTATTAATAAAGTAAAAATTAAGGGGTTTCCAAATCTTTTGAAAACCTATAATATGAGTTTTTGTCACACATTCTTATACAAGTGCATAGTAACAATTATATTGTTTTTTTTTCAGGTTAATAATGTTATTGTTGCCTTCTGTAATGATGATTGTCTCAGTTTTGCCTCTTGAAATATCAGATTCAGACTACTACAATAATATTATCAAATTTATTAATTTGGGAAATTACTCATGGAAGGTAATTTATTATTTGCTACTTATTAATATACAGAGTGGGCCAAATGTAGGTATACAGTGGCTTATCTTTAATTGATTACATATACCAGAAGTTCCCAAAATGAGGGTTGCGACCTACTTGTGGGTCGTGGAAGGGCTTTAGGTAGGTCACGGAGTCGCGACGAGGTTACAACAATAATTATAGGAAAAATAAGAACCTTGTATTTTTAGTTGTTAAGAAAACTTAAAATCAAAACAGCAATTACCAGTTAATAAAAACTCCAGCTACTTGAGAAAAGTTGTTGGAAATAATTGTTTTTTTATTTAAACTTAACCCTTTAGTCAGAATTATAAATAAGACTGGGCAGAGTAAGGAAGTTAATATGAGGAAGGCATCTTACCACAAATCGGATTCTATATTTTTACCAGAATCATTCAAGCCCTGAAGAGTGATTCACAGCTGACCCATAGCATTTCTTTGGGTTTTGAGAAAGATCGGTTTATCTTTAAGACTGTTGTTAAAGGTATTTAAAAGTCCCCCCCCCGCGCCTCTAAAGCTCTTAAAGACACTTTTAAAGGTATTTTTTAGGGGTTTCGTTCACTTTTAATGAGGGCTGAACGCCTAATCTGAACTTTAGAGGGAAACAATTTGTTTGAAAATCCTGAGGGAGCGTGATGTTTTTATGTTCTACCGATCCCGCGAAATGTCACTTAGGTTGTTGATCGGGACAAATTTTGGTTTTGTGTAAATTTTGTCATCTTTGCTTTGGATATTCTTTAATCCCGAAGCAAACACAAAGGTTGGCAGGCCCCCAATAACAAATTAGGCATGAACCTTGCATTACAGTCCCACTCAAATTTTATGATGGATTAAGGTACTATTTGATGTACTGAACATGATGAATATGGCGGATGGGCATCCTTGGGACAATTAATTTGAATATAGAAGGTAAAAGTTTATAGGCCCAAAAATACAGAATTAGTTTTTTGAAAAAAATTTATTTTTATGGTAGGCTATCCAAACAAATATTTTCCAAGATTTCGATTTGAAACCACCACCAATAGTTGCTGGTTGGTAAATACTTCATTTTCATCAAGGTATTAATTTTCAGCCGCCATCACAATATGAATGTTGTGTTGTGACCCATCAATACAGTCTAGATTTTCACGCTAGTTACAACGCCGCAATCCGTTTTTGAAAATATTGTTTCGTTATGTGTATTACTCTCTTAATCATTATGGTTTTTTGTTTTGTTTTTATTATATTTCCGGTTCTAATCACAATATGAAGTTTGTCATGGTCTTATTTGTTCTTTCAAGATCTGAACCTTCTAGATCTTGAAAGATATATTTTTACTGAAAACACCAGTAAAGTATATCCAACCACCAGTATAAAGTTTAAGATAACTAAAGTGATTGATTTTTAGCTTTATTTTAAGAGGTGCTTTTAGAATAATCTTGGCCAGATAGTCCGGCAATTTTGTAGTCCGGCCAGTGGTCCGGACTACTGCATGACTGACAGTTATCATGCAAAACATTCCAATTTTTCTTTCCGAAAATGAAATTTTCACAGAACTAAAATATAAACACTATCCCGTTCACAAATTTTGAAGGAAAGTTGGAAAGGTTGAATAAAAACAAATATTCCATGCCTCTATGTGCTATAGAGCTCGAAGATTCCGATGCAGGCAATGGTATTTTTACACTCAAATTTCTATTTCATTCCAAAATTCATATCGAGTTAAAGAGGAAAGCCAAGACAATCTGGCAATTTACTCACTCCCAATGGTTTGGCCATACCAAGAATTATTACAGACTTGAACCTTGGTGTGTAAAGTGCCCAGGGAATCAACTCTTCTCTGAATGTCCTATAAAAAAGGCAATCCTGATCAGTGTGTCAAATGCAATGAATCACATACAGCTAACTACTGAGGTTGCCCTTACTATCTGATTCTCAATTCTTGGTCAAATCAAAACAAAAATGTCTGACCTTCACGTACGTCCAACACTCCTAATCAATTCATAGTTTTCTTTCTCCTATGCTTGCCACGACGGAACGCTGAAATCTGCGTTCGCTGTTGTACAGCTGGAATCTGCTGTCTGTCTGTACCTGAGACGCATGACACGGACGGAGCAATCCAAGAAGTGTCTGAAGAGATGGACTAGATGTTAGTCGCATCGATGTTGTTGGCAAGGAATGAATTCGTAGTTGAGTTTTCCTTCTCCTACGCTTGCCACGACGGAACGCTGAAATCTGCGTTCGCTGTAGTACAGTGACAGCTGGAATCTGCTGTCTGTCTGTACCTGAGACGCATGACACGGACGGAGAAATCCTATCCGTGTCATGCGTCATAAAAAGAAATAGTTCTCGTCATTCATTGTATTTACCTAACATGAATAACTTGGAAGTTGTTGCTATTAAATTAGAAGTGAACAATGAACAATTGATTTTGTTTTCCGCTTATCATGCCCCACGGTATAAATTCTCCAAAACATATTATAGGAAACCTTTTCTGTTTCGCTACTCCAACCATTTTGCTGGGAGACTTAACTGTAAACACAAAGCTTAGGGCTGTAACAAAACTAATACTAATGGGAGACGGCTTTCAGCAGCAGTTACTGACTACAATGTTACGGTTGTAGCGCCTAACGAACTGACTCATTATTCTTATAACAATGCTTCTAGACCAGATATCCTAGATATCGGCTTATTTAAAAATGTCACTTGTCCAACTCACATGACACCTCTAATTGTTGTTGATCTTAACTCTGATCACTTGCCAGTTTTACTCTCTTTTAACGAGCCCCTAACTTTTGAGTCCTTTTGAGAGAAACTAATCAAAGGACCTGTCAATTGGGAAAAAATTAATCCCAGCAATTAATTGGGAAAAAAATTGCTGACAATTATAACTCGCATTTCCCTCCTTCGCGTGATCTTTCAAATGGTTATCAGATTGATAAGGCACTTACTGGGTTGCTAAATTCAATTACTTTCTCAATAGATCATTCTACGGTAGTCCAGCTGCGATGCAATCCCACGGCATACTTCTAAGCCTGGCCCTCTGTTAAAAAAAAAAAACGGTAGTCCAGAACAAATAACAATTTTTTTTATTGATGTGTCTTGACAATAAGGTGAACAATTCAGGATTGCTTATGAAGGCAATCCTGCAGTTAAGAATTACTAGCAGCCTATATCACTTCGTGACCTAAAAACAACTTTTATAGGTAAAACAGGCTTTAGTTTCATGTTGATTATGTATGGAGTTTAGCGGCGTAAAATACCTTACAATGAAGAAGAGTTTGAATTTTTATTTTTTAAAGTTTTTAGTCTGATTCTTTGTGTCATAGCACCTCATTTAAAGTTTTCTCTGAATCTAATAATTTCTGAGATACCAATTAAAGTTGAGTTGGACACCAGGTGTCCAACTCAACCGGCTGTCCAGGCTACTCATGTATACAGGCCGGCCTGTATACATGAGTAGCCTTTATAGTCTGGTTGCCAAAATGCATTTTATACCTAAACCCGGAAATATGGTCCACACAATGTTTTTTATTGATTTCTGTTTCTTCAAGACTTAAATAATCGAAATCTGCCGGGTGCCACTTTGTCACCCTTGAGCAAATTGAAATAAATAAATAAATAAATAAATAAATTCTTTATTGAATGCTTCAGTACAGCAAATTTGCCAATTATACCAAGCATTAAGACAAATCACAAATTAACATGCTTGAAGACAGCAGCAGACAACTTATGGTTAACATTTACATTATAGAAATAAATAGTTTTGTGAAAACAATACAACAAGAACAAGGAACTTAGAATCTTAAAAAGTAGCCTAACTTAGAATTTACTAGCAAATTACAAGATTTTTTATTTTTAAAAATTATTTATGTTACTTAACAATTTAGTCTTGAATATATTTATTGAGTCAAAAAATATGTCAACTTCATGACAGTAACAGTTATAAAGCCTACACATATTGTTAATGGAAGAATTGAAACCCAGATTGGTCCTTGAATATTTTTGAGAAAAAAGATATTGGCTGCGAGAGCCAAGGCGAGGGACAGCAAAAGCGACCTGTGACATTAATGCATTATCGTCTATTTGACCCTTTAACCTATTTGAAATATCCAAGATGGCGGCCAAGATGGCTTAAAACCGTATAACTTTTAATAAAAGTTTCCTCACTGTATTTCTTACGTGCATTTTTTGAGATATTGGCCAACGCCTATCATTGTTGGGTGGCTAATCTTATATTTTGACAGGATAATATTTTTCTGCCGCCATCTTGGATCCGCCATATTGGATATAAACTTTATTTTTTTTAATGTAGAGATGGTGTTGTGACGCATCATTATATGGGATTATATGGGATCATTATATGGGGGGTTTATATGGGATCTAAATTTCTTCATCTCCTCCCTCGGAAATTCATCGATGCGGTCGATGAAATAAATTTTAAAAAGCAGCTAAGAGACTACTTGTTAAGAATTCCTCTCTACTCCTTTGAAGAGTTTTTTGAAATCAAGCACAGCTGATTCACCACTTTAAAAGAATTGTACCTATATTTTATTTTGATGTATATTTATGTAAATTTTATTTTAATATATATTGATTTTTTTTTACTTAAGAAAGGAAACAGATGTAATTTGGAATTTTGTTAATTTAGATTTAGTTAATCCTCTGACACTATTCTTGTACAATGTACATTTTGTGAATAAAGATATTTGATTGATTGATTGATTATGAACTAGATTTTTACGCTGATTACAATGCTGAAATCCGTTTTTGAAAATATGCATCCGTTAAAAAGATATACTCAAATAAAATTTTATCCCTATACATTTCTTATGGACGTTTCGTATTTTCAATATTTTTTTAGATTATTTTCCTACTATCTCTCATTATAATAAAGATATGTAGTTCGTTTTGGTCTTAAAATACTCAGTGAAATACTGGCTTTCATTTGAGATAACAATCATCAACATCGGACGAGTGACAGATGAGCTATAAGGCTCAATTTAAGTAAAAAATCAATTTTTCAGAAATCTTTTTTAGTCAAGTATTAATACCTCCGGTTCTAAATGAGGTATTAAATTCATTTTGGTCTTAAAATACGCAGTGATTTGTCAGCTTTTTTTTTTTTAAATATTGATACTTAAAATTGGTTAAGCTGTAAACTAATGTTAAGGCTCATTACGACATAAAGATTAGTTATTTTAAAATTTTACGCTTAATAGTGGATTGTAACTCAACCCGAACTTGTTCGAATTGAATTATCACGGTCTAAAATGAAAGCTGATATTTCACTGAGTCTTTTAAAAATAACCAGAAATCCAGACCTTTTCTGGAACTGGAGACATGAACCTTTATATAAACAAAAATGTCTAAAATTTTAATTTTTAATGGAATTTCAGGACCACAACTCTCCTGAAACTCAGTCTATTAACATTATTTATGACTCAAATGAAAGCCAATAATCTACTAAGTCAATTAAGGCCTTTACGATTGTTGAGTCTTCTTTGGAACTCGAGAAATATTTAAGAAATGTAAAATTATGCAAGTAAAACAAATTTATGTTGAATGAAAGCTCATAAAGTCGCATAATATTTAGTCCGATCTTATTAAGAGACAGCTTACTTGAGAGCTGATGGTTTACTGAGTGATTTAAGACCAAAATGAATTTAATACCTCATTTAGAACCGGAGGTATTAATACTTGACTAAAAAAGAATTTCTGAAAAATTGATTTTTAACTTAAATTGAGCCTTATAGCTCATCTGTCACTCGTCCGATGTTGATGATTGTTATCTCAAATGAAAGCCAGTATTTCACTGAGTATTTTAAGACCAAAACGAACTACATATCTTTATTATAATGAGAGATAGCAGGAAAATAATCCCAAAAAATATTGAAAATATGAAGCGTCCATAAGAAATGTATAGGGATAAAATTTTATTTGAGTATATCTTTGTAACGGATGCATATTTTCAAAAACGGATTTCAGCATTGTAATCAGCGTAAAAATCTAGTTCATAATGATGCGTCACAACACCATCTTTACATTTAAAAAAATAAAGTTTATATCCAATATGGCGGATCCAAGATGGCGGCAGAAAAATATTATCCTGTCAAAATATAGGATTAGCCACCCAACAATGATAGGCGATAGCCAATATCTCAAAAAATGCACATAAGAAATACAGTGAGGAAACTTTTATTAAAAGTTATACGGTTTTAAGCTATCTTGGCCGCCATCTTGGATATTTGAATTTGCTCAAGGGTGACAAAGTGGCACCCGGCAGATCTGAATTATGTAGGTCTTGAAGAAACAGAAATCAACAAAAAACATCGTGTGGACCTCACTTCCGGGTTTTTTAAAATGCAACCAGACTATTATAAAATGTCCAGACCAAGACCTTCTACCCTGCATTCCAGTGCAGTCTTGAATCATGTAATGCATTTGCATTGTCTACGATGACACAACGATTTAGCAGAGTTATGTTTGCAGGCTGCCAACAATCCCGTGACTGCCCTTGGTCCTGGTGCCCATCTCCTGGCTGGATCATACCTAACCAAAACATTGCCAACCAAGCAAACAGTAGCAACTCCTCCCTTCCCCATCCCCAAGACATTTGATGCTAGGACACAATGGCCCTACTGTGCCAGCCTTTGGAGTATCAAGGATCAGGGAAACTGTGGTTCATGTTGGGTATGTACTTATGGAATTTTAAACAATGCTTTTATAATTTTACTGGATGTAAAAAAAACAACACTTATCATGCTAGTCAAGAAGTTATTTATAATTTTAATAATATAATTTAATTTTAATATTTTATAATATAACTAGCTGTTGGTAACCCGCTTCGCTGGGTTTAAAAATCTTATGAAGGCCTAAATAGTAGCTCCAAAAGACGTAATTTGGAAGCAAGCATTATAACGTCTAATGTAATGTAAAAATTCAATATAATTTTATGTTTCTCCATACATATATTTGAGAAACCCGGGGGTGACATATTTGGTGGTAGCAGTCTTATTTTCCCTTTCAAACAGCACATATGCGTTTCCTTTTTGAATTAATTTCTTTGCTATGTCATGCTATGGACAAATTAATTAACTACAAATTTTGTCCATCTTGCAAATTACTAAATTCGGGTGTTCAATATAATCTACATTTAATTGGAATAACGTGTCCTTTACGGTCCAAATCATAGTTCCCTGTCCTTTTGCAAACATCTTGTAAGTGATTAAAAAAAAATTTTAATCAGCTTCTTCTGTTTGATCCATCACCTTGTGCGCCTGTCTTCCTTTCTGTTCCAATCTGTTACATGATAGAGTTTCTTGATGTCGCTGTGAATTTTCCCGTGATACTCTTAAGCCGCGTTTACACCAGAGTTGACAACAAAATGTTCACAACTTATGCCTCAAACATTTGTTGACCTCAGATGTTGGTGTCAAAAGTTTGCAACATTACGTAGACTACACTAAAGTCTTACCAGCCGCGTTTACACCGGAGTTCACAACACATGTTGTCGACAAATGTTGGCAACAAATCAAAGAACGCAAGTTTTTTGTTGTCAACATTTCGATGTTGGCGACAGTTTTTTTTCCGTGTTTGCGACAGAAATTATGTTTTCCACAAAATGTCGGTAAAGATCAAAGGATATTGTGAACATTTGGTCACACCATATTCGTTGCAATACCTCTTGTTCACAACATTTTGTCACCGCTACCCCTTGTTCCGCCATCACTACTACCACCACCATGATGTAAAAACATATTAATGTATATTTATATAAAACTGCCTAATCAAAAATAAATCCATATAAAAAACCACAAGAGATGACCATGACAGGAAGTGATCAAATCATGGATGATATCAGACGACATCGGCTAGTGATTGCTAAAATAGACCCATTTAATTTTCACATGTTGACAACACTTATCAAAAAATAATTTTGTCTACCGTTAAAAAGAATAAAAATCTAGCAATTTCAAGTTTTAAATAACGATTTAAACTTATTATCATCTATAATCATCTATAATGAAAAAATTATCATCTATAATTCTTCCTTATAAAATTACAAAAATTAGAATGAGATTACTTTTAAAAGGGAGCGGGAATACGCGTCCTGCAGACAGCAGATGTGATGTCTGTGGTGGTGTGCAGTGCTGTCAGACCGGATCTGGAATTTTACCCTCAAACTCCATGAAAAATCCCCGCTTCTACCCGGTAAGACGGCAATAATCCTCGCAAAACCTTCAAAATACCAAAAACAGGATAAATTCTTGAAAAAAATCGCAAGTTTTTCAAAATACCCAACAAGGGGCACTCTCCTGTTACAAAAAAAAAGTTATTACAATTATTGTTCTCTTGCTATATGAAAACAATTTTTTTCAACTTTTAGAGATGCCGTGTTTTGTTTTTAGCCTAATATAATCCCGGCCTTACCTGTTTTTAATTCACTGAGAGTGCTGAGTAAATTCCCACTGCCCAAGTCTAAATTCCCCAGTTTAACCCGGGTATTTTTAATCCTCGCAAAGTACCCGAACACCAAGCAGTTCTGGCAACACTGCCTATTATTTAATTTTCATTCAGCAGGTGGACACCAATAGAACAATAGGACCTCACCAAACACATTACCAACAACTTTAATTGAAGAAAATCTAGCTGTAATTACAGTATGTTTTGGTTGTTAATCTAAAATCCTTGGCTTTACCCAGTTTTTCCATAATTTATGTTTGTTTAAACCCCCCAAACCCGAGTTTAAAATCCCCTGTTTTCCTCAACCCCTTGTAAAATCCCCGAAGAGTAAAAAAATACCCGCAAACCGGATAAAAACCTGGTTTCTTTCAACACTGGTGGTGCGTGATGCAGACAAGTCTCTCCACCTTAACACAGAAAATAATTTGTTTAGAAGCAAGGGTGGAAAACATGGGTTGTTTCTTTTATAATAATGACTAAGTAATATTTTAATATGCCGGTAAATAAAAAATATTCGGAACATTTTTGAGTTTTATTGCAATAAATTCAAAAATGAAATTGTTGGTGTCAAGAGGGCGCCGCGCCGGTAACAACTTAAGGTGAGGGCGCAGTGGGACACGTACCCCCGTCCCCCCGGGCCAGCACGGGCCTGCATTCCACTAGGTCCGCTCATACGAAACTTGGCTTTGTCGCAAACTTTTGTCAACAACACCTGAAGTCAACAAATGTTCAAGACAAAAGTTGTGAACATTTTGTTGTCAACTCCGGTGTAAACCCTGCTTTTGATTTGTTGCCAACATTTGTCGATAACAAGTGTTGTGAACTCCGGTGTAAACGCGGCTTTAGAGTGTCTCTTTTTCTTCGTTGTTTCATTTTTCTCGCTATCTTTCGTCTATGTGATAAGATACGGTACGGAATTGCGAACATTTTATCCTACGTTTTGACATTTTCTCATCTAATTTTTACCACTAACTTTGAATTTAAAACAAAAAATATGTAACTCTACATTTTAGTGCACTTCATGTTTTTAATAACATAACCCAACAGTAAAAATTTACTAAATATTTGAAAACAAAAAAAAAATAAAAACACATTTGCTAAATAAGACTGTATTCACCTGTTCTACAAATACAAGTGTAGGTGCTGCATTCTGTTGGCAACCACTATAACCAGGGTAACCATTTCAAATTAAACCATATGTTTTGACATAAACAAATAAAACCTTAAGTACTCACAAAATCCGTGACATAGGTCCTTTTTGGACGATCCTGTGCCTACACCCTATAAGATATCGAAACCCAACAACCATAGTACACATCATGAGGTTCTAAGCTTTAATTTGATACCAAGATCAAGGGTCTACGACGTGTAGTTTTGGCTGTAGCACTAAATATACCAACACACAACTCTCTTTATATATATATATATATATTGATTTATAATATGTTAAATTTTCCTTTATTTTTAATGTTTTTTTTTAATATATGGGCTAAACCACTGTGAGAGGCTCACAAGTTTTACACAATTCAACATTTCAACTAAAAAGCAAATCTTAAAAAAAACTCTCTATACTTTTTGTGTCTAATACAAATCAACTTTGGTAAGACATAGAAATTTATTACAGTTTGTGCGTTTTATCTTGAGCTTTTGTGGGAACTTTTACCGTCATGTTATGTGTAAGTTTCATATAGATTTTAATGAGACGTTGTTTAGATTTAATATTTATTGCATGTGAGCTTGCAGCATAAACTTTCATATTGTGCGTCTTTACTTAAACATGTGATCACGAGATTGATTGCCTACATAACACAGATGTTTAACGCCAATCCTGAATATACAGCGCATTCACTCACCCGCCAGTACGGCTGTCCAGAACTAAAGATTTAATTTCTGTTTATAGATTTAATTTTTGTTTATAATGTTTTTAAAACATGAATGACTTGTTAAAATTGAAAGAAACTTGTAAATATATTTCTCAAAATAATAGCAAAACCTACTATATTTGATATAGGCAAACCAAGTTTTCAGGTCATGTTTTTATGGATATACAATATTTTCTAACAGTTGTTCATACTGAAAAATTTGTTTTTTTAAAATAAAGAGGTTTTACAATTATTACGGTGACAATTATTTGTTTAAATTGCCTAATACGTGCACTGCTTTGCAGCGTCATAGTAATATTCAATGGTTGCAGTTCCATTAACAACATATGACTTTGCTGATAAAACAGTGTTTACCCCAACCTGGTGTTTTACTAAGAATTTATACTGAAATTTTAAACATTATGGTGGAACATTAAACTTTTAGGGTGTCTAGAGCTCTTCCCTTAAGTCTGACCTTCATAAGTGTCGTGTCTTGCGTAGCTCGATGCCGAGCTCTTTCCAACTACCCCTAAGTCATTAAAATCTCTTTAGAAATGTGTAGGGGGAGTTTTTATGACAAAAAGACCCCTAAGCATATATATTACAGGGTGTCCATTAAAAACGTTTCAGGATTTCGGGGTGTAATTCCTTACATCTCTAAACTAAGAAAAAAGTTGATGCGAAGCTATGAAGGTGTTATATCCTTGTACTTTCCTCATTAGAACATGAGTTTATCTTTTATCATATGTTTATATTTTGTCAATCAAATGTTATGATTTTGTTTCACTACACTATTCTTTCTGTTTGAATTATACATTTTTCAAGTAAAGAATTAATTTGTAAAAATGGCGACGATACTGACCCTACGTGTTTTTTCTTCAATACTTGTTTAGATTCGCATTATAATTTTGTCAGTTAACTTTCTAATATGGCTGAAGATCTCGTTACTACTTTCATAGAGGCTCTTTGTCAACTTCAACCGCCTCAGCAAACACCATGCACGGGCAGATAGCAACTTCGATGAACATGGTTTTCAACTACAACCGTATGACGAAAATGAAGAATCTTTCGACAGTTACATGTGTAGGATGGAGAATTTTTTCAAGCTTCGAAATATCACGGAAGACAGCGTTGGAGCAGACATGCAAAAAGTTCAAATTCTGCTGAGCTGTCTCAGTCCAAAAGTGTTTCGAATCTTAACGGCACTTACAGCGCCATGGAAACCTCATGAAATGAATTATGTTGACCTCATCAACTTACTCACGGATCATCCTCTGCCCTAAGACTAGTGAAATGGCTGAACAACACCGATTTGTCCTCCGACTTCAAGAGGAAGGAGAGTCAATCGGACAGTACGTATCTTATCTACGACATGTAGCAAATGCATGCAACTTTAGATACACGGCATGCAACACTTCAACAATGGATGTACACTTGTGTTCCCAACTTGTAAGGGGACTTTGGGACAATGCCATTCATGAAAGGATCTTACATAAGAGGTCAGCCATGACTTTTGAAGACACAGGATGGTGATCGCATCCGAGGCAGCGAAATTAGAGAGCCGTCAGATGCAAAACCAAAGACTACCGATTTCAGAGGTCAATAAAGTAAGCTTGGCTCATAAATCCACTGATCTTACATTAAAAGACAAACTTAAAAATATGCGAGGTCACTGTTTTAGGTGTGGCAGTCCATCACACAGATCCAGTGAAAGTGAGGCTAAAGACCGGTCATGTCGTAATAGCTGGAAAATTAGTCATCTGGCCAAAGTAGCCCATGTCTTGCAATTTCAAAACATACTAAGCATAAGGGCCAAAAGCAATTCGATAAAGCATTTGTTACACCAGTAGCATATTCTGGAATATCGAATGATGAAGACATTTTCTGCATGCGCCAATATAAAGGTGGACACAATGACAAAATGATGGTAGATGTGCTTGTAGACAACAAACCACTCATATTGGAACTTGATTCCGGTGCAGCAGTTACAACTATGCCTCTACATTCTTTGCATCAGCTGTTTTCTTCTAAGACATTAGAACCAACGAAGCTTAAATTACAAACATACACCAATGAAGTAATCAAGCTTTTAGGTGTGTGTCAAGCAGGGCTTAATTTCTAAAGAAAAAAGTACCGGAGCTATGGGATGCCGGGGGGCTGGGAGGTATTGAAAACCCCCCAGCAGGACGGGGGGTCCAGGGGCCCTCCCCCGGAAATTTTTTATCAATTGCGAATAAATTTGACACCTTTTTAACGCTTATGACCTCTATGTAATGTCTAGTCCGTGATCACTAACGTGCTATCTAGGTTTTGCCTTCCCGCGGCTAGAGTGTACTAGTGCCATCGTGATCGTGAGGGTTGGGGTCTCCAGCTCTACGTGCGTTAACGCCACTCAGGAATCATGGTGGGAATTTGATGTCGTCGAACAAGGGCGCATCTGACTTGTCAAAACATTTGATGAACTATTTTGCTGCATAAGAACGATTAGAAACAAGTAATGCCGAACGCACCTAGTACTCGCTCGTATTGGCCTGGATTGGATATGCCCCTGATCGACGATGTAAACTTCCACCATCACTCGGCAAAGCTGATCTCGAGTTTGTTAGGGGATCAGTATCGGGAACAGAGTTTAAAAAAGCTACCATCTATTACCGTGTATGAAACTATGTAAAGTAAAATAGAGTTGTAAAGTTGACTTAGGTAATTCCCAAATCGGAAAGAGTAGTATACTTTTATAAGAATCGTTTTCTAACGATTATGTAACCAGAAAAATGGTCCGGAGCCGCACCTGTGAATTGAGAAATACCGCAGCGCGCGCTCCGGTGAGCTCCGGTATCCTAGAAAGTACCGGAGCTGCGCTCCGGTGTGCTCCGGCTGAAATTAACCCCTGGTGTCAAGTAACAGTAAAGTATTCCGGCTCAATGGTGGAGGAGACCTTTACATTCTCACTCAGAACGTAGATTTTATTTTGGGTAGAGAATAGATCAGGAAGATAAAGATTTCATGGGCAGATATTCGATTTCTTCGTGCATGATAGCCATCAAGCACTCAGACATTGGATAGCCTTAAAGAATTTTTCTTTTTATTCTTTTAGTACATTTGTTTTTTTATCACGATGCGCCATGTTTAGTTTACTATAAATAAAGGAGTAATCTTTTTAAACATCACAATTAAGCTTTTATTTCAAAACTAGTTTTCCTACTTGTTTACATGATACAAAAATTAAATTATTATGTTGTTTGTTTTTCTTAATCACATGATTTTTAAACTAAACCAAATACAGTACTTATAAAATTTTAAAACTTATTCAAACAGAGTGAGTCGGTGGCGCAGTTGGTAGCGTACTCGGCCCCGGTTCTGTGGCGGCAGCGTCGCAGGATCGAGGTCCGATGATGCCGCATACTTTTAGTAGTACTGTTCATCCTTGTACTGTACCGGCTCACTCCTTGGGTTTGCTTGATTCAACTTCATGGGGTTAAAGTCGCTCACTTTAGGCTGCGTTCACACGAGCGACATTCTACTGCTGATCGCCGGCGACAGATGGTCGCAAGTTTTCAAAAGCATTGGATCATATGGAGACGGTCAGAATGTGTTCACACGAGCAGCAGCGACAAGTGGGAGGCCACAGTGTCGCGAAAACATCAGCTGATGTTTGTTACTGCAACGATACTGGTAGAGAATCTTGGAATTAAATGTTACTTTTGGTAAAATCAGAAAGAATGCGCATGTACTTTTGAATATAATTCACACATGATCATCACCATTAGTATTTTACCTAGTTACATTGATTAACAAATTAAATTAATCTTAACCAGGTGATGCATATTGTAAATATTTTTTTCTGAAAATAACACATTATAAAGGTTAATTTTGACCTCTTCGATTGTTTTAAATGGATTTAACAGGATTTGATTTTAAAACGCTTCATTAAAGAGGTAAAAAATATCCTGAAATATGGGATGTTACTTCAAAAGAATACCAAGATCGTCAAAAAAAGAATGGCCTGGTTTTCAGTATGCCAGTTTTTTGCGAAAACTTCGCCGCGTGCTTTTTTTTTATCCATCACAGGTATACAACTGTAAAAGTATGAAATAAAATAATATATAATATTAAATAAACTATCATTGTGGCTCCACAGGATTGCCATATTCCTATTTAGATTTGTTCGACTCTCTTAAATCTAAAATCTTTGGCAATCATAATTCATCATAATTTTTATTTTGGACTGCAGAACAATTATTTAGTCGAACAACGCCCACCTGTGCCTGGAATTAAATTATTTTCACTATAGTTAATAATGTTAGAATTTAAGACTCGCTGTTAAGCTAGGCTTAGTGAGGCTTATTGTAATTGTATTTTTGAGTTAATAAATAAATAAATAAATGAATAAATAAACTTGGATTCAAATCGGAGCCAGTCAGGTCCGATTCGTGGAGCGAGAGTCGATTTTACTGGTATGTTCCACTTGAGTTTATCTTGAAGGAAGAGTCTGCCTGAAAAATCCTAGGAGATGCTGCTGATCTTGAGAGAAAACCGTCCCAGATAGCATCGTCCTTTCAACATTGAGAGCTCCGGTTGTCTAGATATCCTCGGATATCATCAAGTTAGAAGGTAAATCATCCAAGAATTTATTCGGAGATTAAAGGATGAATTGTAAGTGGTCCTGTCTTCTCAAAAGGGAGTAAGATTCCTTCCTTCAATGAGCTGCACAATATCCTAAAATCAGGCGGCCTGTCTAGCCGAGGGCTTTCAATATTTTGATTTCTAACAATCTTCTTTATATAATTCGAATCCTTCAAGTATCAGATTTTAACACTTGTGTAACGTTAAAAACGTAATAATCATCATTGGATCGAAACTTTAAGATGCAAACACGGGCGTATACAGAGGGGGGTTTGTAGAGACAGCTGCCCAGCTGCCCATAAAAATTTAGAAATTTATTGCATTGTTATGCAATAAAAAAAAAGGTCACCACTTTTGCCGAGCCGGGAATCCCCCCGCCGGCCCTGTCCAAACCCCCCCCGAAAAAATTTCCTGGCTACGGCTTTGTTACGGTCCATATCATTTTGTTTACTCAATTTTACAAGATTTCGATGAATTCTTCTTCATTTATATATGTTAGTTTTTGAACCAGCATATTTTAATTTTCATTTTGAAAGTATTTGTCCATACATTTATTTTACTTGGTTATCTCTGTAATAAAAATGTGAACTATAACTTCTCCGCGCTGTGATAATGCCGTAGCTAAAGTGAGAACTATTTCAAACGTAACTCCTAATCAAATCGACGATCCCAGCGACAACAGAAATAGTGGAAAACTCAAGAACTTACAGCTGGTGGCGTAAACAGCGACAGCGACCACCTGACGCTGCAGTAAAATGTCGCTCGTGTGAACGTAGCCTTAGGCCCAAAAACTTTTGGTCTCAATGCCCCAAAAAATGATGATAGGAGCGTCCCAATCCATCTCCCCCAACTAACTTACCTATCGGAATATAGAAAATAATCTCACTACCAGGAAATAGAACGATAATTGTGGCACTAGAATGCAAAATACACTCCTTAAGGTAACGCAATGTGTTAAGTAAATAACTTTTTTAATCAATAATTTTTTTGTGCTATAACTCTGGAAGAGGGCTTAAAATGTTGGTGATTTTTAAATTTTTAAAATTAAAACAGACACTTTTTGGTTCCAAAAACTAAAATTTGAGGCATTCACCCCCCCCCCGAAATGGAGTTAGGTTGCCTCAATTTGAGTTTGGGGTGCCCCAATTTGTTCCACAATGGACTTTCTAAGTAAAATCTCATTGAAATACTCATCCCAATGTTAAACAGTGTTATTTTAGGTGTCAAAAAGTTGTTTTTCTGTTTTGAGTAATTTTGGTCAAACCTTGTTTTCTGCACTTAAAACTGCCATAACTGTTGTTAAAAGTAAACTAATAAACATATCTTTTGAAAGCTTAGGTTTTGGAGCAGTTTTTTCAGTATTTGCTACCCCCTAGCTTTTTTCTTAAAGAAAAGACTTTTAAAGCTTGTTTTTTATCTTTTGTAAGAGGTAGATAACTTATAAGTTATAATCAATTTTAATAGTCATTTTGAAGCTAGGTTCATGGAAACAGACTTCTTCATAATGGAACTTCAATGTAGAATACGATGGTAGGAATACAAGGTATAGTCAAAAAGTTCCCGGAATGAATTTTTGAAGACTTTTAGCAGGATCGCCAGCGGGAAATTCATCTTGCAGTAGTTGGTACGATTCCTAGGGAGGGCATATCGGAGTGGGGGTATAGCTGACTTGCCATAGTGCAGCATTGGAAAGCGCTTTTCGCATTCCTGCAAGACTGCATCGTCAGTTTTTGAAAAAAAGGCATTTCATGAACAGCGCGTGAACATAAAGTTCTGTGTTTTACTTAAAATCACCAAGTGAGACTCTTGAGTTGTTAATTCAAGCTTATGGAGAAGAGGCGATGAAGAAAAGTCAAGTCTATGAGTGTCACAAGCGGTTCCATGAAGGCCGTGAGAAAGCATTGAGGATGATCCTTGTAGTGGACGACCTTCAATGCTCATTGATAAAAACATTGAGCGAATACAGCAAGTTGTGGGTGAAAATTGGAAATTAACAATCGAAATAGCATTTCAGGTAAATTTATCTCATGGAAGTGTTCACACCATCCTTCATGATCATTTGAACATGCATCAAATTTGTTCGCTCAACAAACAAAATCGATAACTTAGACTTGCAGGTACTCGAAAAGCGGTTTCCAATGCTGCACTATGGCAAGTCAGCTATACCCCCACTACCGATATGCCCTCCCCAGGAGCCATACTAACTACTGCAAGGCGAACTTCCCGCTGGCGATCGCGCTAAAAGTCTACAAAAATTCATCCCGGGAACTTTTTGACTGTACCTCGTATATAAAATTAGGTAAGAAAAACCTATTTTCACGAGTAAATGTACGTTATTCTTAAAAAAGACAAAATAATTTTTCTCAAAATTTAAAATTATTTTTTGGGTGTGTGGAATAGAATTTTTTAAATTGTGGATTTGAGTCACATTTGTGTTGTTATATCACCAAAAAAATAATTTAATGCTATGACAAGACCGCCCTGTATATATATATATATATATATATATATATATATATTTATATTTATTTATTCATTCATTTATTTATAAAATAATATAAGCAAAATTTTTGTGCAGAAATAATTGCGGGCTTTTGGCAAGTTGCATGATAATGGAAGAGGCTCAAATTGAAGGTCTTGATGCCAGGGACTCGGGAAAAATACTGAAATTTCTTGAAAACCTCTAGAAAACAAGAAATATCATCAAATGTATCTGCCATTTCAAAAGCATTGGGATCTAAAAACGTCTGCTTTGTAAAGCATGTCATAAAACATGTGATGCTGATACTTGATACTTGATTGAAAATTATGTGCTGGATATTAACATGTGGTGGATCTAAAAGCCAGTTTACTATGAAGGTGTTTTGTACTATAATAAAGAAGGATTGTTTCAATTTAAATTTTCTCTCATTATGATTACAGTCGCGAGCAGCAAATACGGTGGGTGAATGAGTGCACTGTTAGCGAAATTATTGTTTATTATTTTGTTTGGGTAGTTAATCAAATATATCATCATATGGTAAAGTAAACACAAATTTGCATGTAAAAGACCCTGAGAAACGTAAACAAAGCCTAGACAGTTTAACAAAAACATTTCATTCAGTCATTTCAGCTGAGGGTTAACAGACAATTTTATGAGTTTACAGTTTTTGCCCCCCGCCGTATTTTGTGCTCTCTACACTAGGGGCTTTTAGTCCCTTCATGCAACTAG
This sequence comes from Flexamia atlantica, assembly GCA_035578135.1. Classification (NCBI taxonomy): domain Eukaryota; kingdom Metazoa; phylum Arthropoda; class Insecta; order Hemiptera; family Cicadellidae; genus Flexamia; species Flexamia atlantica. The sequence continues at coordinate 137,464,588 of JAQJVK010000001.1, read as the reverse complement.
TATGAAATAAGTGTGGGAATATATACGAGGGCTGCTATTTATATTTCTGGCCTAACAATGAAAAACCAAAATAAATGAACTAAAACGGGTTTATTGTTTTTCAAAATACTCTCCAGCAACATTAAAACACGTCTGCACGCGTAGGAACCAATTTTCGAAGCACTTCTTAGACTCTGATTGAGGTAGCTCCAAAACATGAGATTTGAATGCAGAAACTGCTTCTTGAGGTGTCTAAAATCGTTGACCAGGTAGTTTATTCTTGATAGTTGGGAACAAAAAGAAGTCATTAGGTGCTAAATCAGGGCTGTAGGGCAGGTGGCCCATCGATTCGATCTTTTGGTCTGTCAAATTCACCTTTTTCAGCCGATGTGTGTGAGAGCTTGCATTGTCATGATGGAGGCTGATTCACCTCTTCTGAGATTTGTTACGAATTTCTCCAAAGACTTCTGGCAAACAAATAGTTGTGTACCACTCAGAATTGATTGTCTTACGTTGCTCTAGTGGCTCTGTGGCCACATGACCAGTTATACCAAAAAGACAGGCAACCATTTGTTTTGAAGTGCTCCTACCTCGAACAACCTTGGTTGGATTGGGTTCATCTTGAAACATCCACACGGTTGACTGCTTTGTTTCAGGCTCATATGAATATATCCATGATTCATCATCTTTACAAATATTATATGCAGCCTTCGATGAACCTTGGGCAAATTTCTTCAACATTTCCTTGCACCAATTGACGCGAGCCTCCTTTTGAGCAATTGACAGATTATGTGGGATCCAATGTGAACAAATGTTTTTACCGCCAAATGATCATGAAAGATCTTATTGATGCTAGTCATACTAATGCCCAATGATGCCTCAATCTCATGGTATGCCCATCGATGTAAATAAATACAACTGGATAGCTCGCTCCCGTAAGGCTCGTGTAGTGATTTCCGAGCCAACACAGCTGTGCGTTGGGGTTGCAGCCGGGCCGAACTGAAGGGGCTTTGTTGGAAAAAGCGCGAAACTGTATTCTTAACCGTATTAGACCGCACAGATTTGGGAGCAGTTTTACGGGTAAAGCTTGCTATAATAGATGTATTGCTATAACTATTAAGTAATTGCAATCAATATTTAACTAGACGGTCAGTACAAGTTTGTTAATTAAATTTTTAATCATGAAAAGAAATTTCTGTCGAAGAAAAAAAGATGTGCACTCGAGTTTAAACCCATATAACTCTGGATGAATCTTCCGATTTTACTCAAATTAATGTTAAACTGAAGCTATGTTAAATACATTTTATATTATAACAATTTAAAAATTTTCGGTCGAACCAGAAAATTTTCATGTAATGAAAACCATGAAAAGTACCGATTTTTCCGAAGGTCCGCACTAAAAGTGACATTTAAACATTTATTTTACAAAAAAGTGTTGGAGCAAACTTTCTCAAATTTTTATAGAGTAATATTAGGTATATTATTAATTTATTCATATTGGTTAGTAATTTTATCATTAATACTTTAGGTGCTGTTGTTAATTTTGTAAACGTTTACTAAAACCGCTGTTTACGGGCCAGAAATTTCGTTTAAAACATGATGATGTGATCGTACCAATGATGTGTTATTATTTATAACCGTGCAATGACGAGCACACTTGTATTTTGAACGAAATTTTTGGCCCGTAAATAGCGGTTTTAGTAAACGTTTACAAAATTAACAACAGTACCTAAAGTATTAACGATAAAATTACTAACCAATATGAATAAATTAATAATATACCTAATATTACTCTATAAAAATTTGAGAAAGTTTGCTCCAACAGTTTTTGTAAAATAAATGTTTAAACTTTACTTTTAGTGTGGCCCTTCGGAAAAACCGGTACTTTTCATGGTTTTCATTATATGAAAATTTTTCGGCTCGACCGAAAATTTTTGAATTGTTATAATATAAAATGTATTTAACGAAGCTTCGGTTTAACATTAATTTGAGTAAAATCGGGTGACTCATTCCAGAGTTATATGGGTTTAAACTCGAGTCAACATGTTTTTTTTTCTTTAGTAATTTAAAAGTTGCATAATTTTGAAGTGTGACATTTAATAGTTTCATACTACAGAGTAAGTAAAAAATATTAAGATGAATGTAAAGTTAGCTGCACAGACTTTGAAATATAAGCGTCGCTGACTTTTTGTTACGACATCCTATTCTCTTAAATGAGCAATGTTATCGAGCGTACTTGCTTGCTTGCACAACGATCTCAAAAACGGCTCCCAGGACAAAGTCTGGAAATAAGTAATTTATTATTTAAAAAACTTGTTTTATGCGGATCACTTGGTCAGAGAAAATCTAATAACAAAATAATATGAATTTTAAATTTGTAAAATTTTAACATTGGCCTTTTAATATTGAAACAGTATTGTTCTGCTACTTGGACAATTACAATGTCTTGTTTTACATTTATGGTTTTATTGTTAAGAAATTAGATTCCAAATTGAATTATGAACAATATGTAGTAATTTGTGAATTACGGATAATACTAATTTAAGCTCCTACACGCAGTTCACCGCTGTTGAGTCAAAGTAAATTGATAAGAGCTTCCCCTGATGTGTTGAAAATTGTTAAATTCATATATAGTCTAGTCGTTGCTGCATCCAATTCATATATAGTCTAGTCGTTGGGGGAACTTTACACAAAGAAAATAATTAATTCAGCCTGCAGATTTTTTGCTGGAAATGTGTTTCAAAATCACGAAACAAACATTGATTTTGGAGAGGACAAGTCACAAGATTAGGCTGATATAATTAATTGGCATATTATTATGTAAAGTGGTTTGCCATAGCGTATCCAAGAAAAAAAAAACAGCACAATATATTGTTTCAAAGCTGGGTATGAAACAAAAGTAAAACAAATTTGTATTATTTTGCAACTTTTAGTGCTAAGAAAAAGCTTATGTATTTTCGGTCTGTATTAAAAAAATGTTGAGTTAACTGTTTGCAATTAAAATTCCATCTTGTCCTTCTAGTGCGGAACTAACTACTACTATACGGTAAAAAGTAAACTTTAACTTTAACTTTTTTTTAAAGAGGGTGGCGGCCTCTTTTTACCTTGCATTTGCCCCCCCACATGGGCCTGAGGCCTGTGCGTGGAAGTTATCAAGCAAACCCAAGGAGTGAGCCGGTACAGTACCAGGATGAACAGTACTGTTAAAAAGTATGCGGCGTCATCGGGACTCGATCCTGCAACGCTGCCGCAGCAGAACCGGGGCCGAGTGCGCTACCAACTGCGCCACCGCCTCACTAACTAGTATAGTAGTTATCATGACAGAGTTTTGTGAAATTAGTTATGTATTATGACTGTAAACAAAGTTGACTGAGTTTGATTTATTTGGCATGAGGATAACGTCACTGTTCCAAAAAGTCAGCTCTTGACTACATTACTCAGCCCTACTTAAGAACATACCCTTTCTTAAAACTAAGAGACTTATTAGTAGCAAATTTACAAAAAAATACCTTTAATTTGACGTCTTAAACGTTAAAATCCGTTCAGCTTTTCTCAAATTATGACTGTGAAAAGAAAACCCCCTCAAATTAATATATATTTTAAAATTTAAAATATATTTTACTATAAATATCAAAATGAAATACATTTTTCATATTGACATTTCTTTTAAAATGTAATCCAATTTTAATTTAAAAACATTAATTAATATGAAAGTATTAAATAACAAATCAAAAATAAAGCATATTTTGTGTGTTCACCTTTTGCTGTATCATGTAAAGTCATTAAATAATGCGGTAGCAAAATTATATTCATGGTTATTTCTTACATTTATATTACTTCTGCAAATTAAATATGACCTCTAAAGCCATTTATTACTTCAGAAATGTTTTACGACGTTTTGTGAGCGTGCTGGTCTCGTTGAAGTGCCGCGAGTTGGCCGCAGCAGTAGTAGTGAGACGCGATCCAACAAAGCGCCTGCAAAATCTTAAACGCAACCACTGCCGGCGGCTCGCGTTGCGGGGCCTGAGTTAGCAATCCAGTGTATTTATTTACATCGATGGGTATGCCACATGACGATCTTGTTTTATCAGTTCAAGCACAGCATCAATGTTTTCTAGTACAACCACTGATTTTGGACGGCCTTCACGACGGGGTTCATCCTGAAGAGAGTTTCGGCCAAGATTAAATTCATTATACCAGTTTTTTATGGTCCTGTACGATGGGGCCTCATTTCTATACAAGATGAAAGTTCATCGTTGCACTCTTGCCTTGATAAGCCACATCGAAAGTTGTGAAAAATTATTGCACGGAAGTGTTCACAGGTTAGTTCCATTTTCAACACAACACGAATTTCAAAAAATACTGTAAAACACACCAAAAGCGCTCAAATTGCCAAATGTCATAAGTGAGGTTAAGTTTAATAATGCAAAGTTTCCGCCGGAAACACCAGCTGACCCCTAGCAACAATCAGTGTTACCAAGGCCAAAAACTTAAATAGCAACCCTCGTATTTGTATTTATTGGTGTAATATTTAATATTTCCTAAACATTCATGAAAGTGTTGTTATACTCATACTCATGCCCTTCTAGGCAGTTTCAACAACTTCAGTGATGTCAGACAGAGTGTGCATTGCATCGGGGGGTAAAGTTCAGGTGAACATCTCTGCTGAGCAGCTGACAGCTTGTTGCACAGACTGTGGCACCGGCTGCAATGGTGGCTACCCTGACAAAGCCTGGCCGTACTTCAGTCGTCACGGTCTGGTTACTGGCGGAGACTACCGGTCCAACGAGGTAATTTATATGAGCAAATTATGATATGAGTAATGTTTTTGGGTGTCTTTAAGGTCTGTCAATAAACTTATTAATATGGTCATTGGGTAAAAATAAGCTAAAAAGTTGGAAGTGAAGGTATGTTCTAAAAAAAGTTGAAGTGAAGGGTGTCTGTAAGGTCCGTCAATAAACTTTTTAATATGGTTATTGGGTAAAAATAAGCAAAAAAGTTGAAGTGAAGGTATGCATAAAAATTTACCCAGATATCTGCCATTTTTTATTTTTCACAAAATATATTTTATCTCCAAAGTTTTTTTAGCCAATTTTTGAAACTTAATAAGTACTTATACATCCGTGACTAAGAAATTGGTTTTATTCTTTACTATAGTCACGGGCACCAAATAGGGCAAGTAAGTGAGTGCCCTGCTGACGAAATGTTTTTAAATAATTTGTTTGGGTATGGTAGTTAATTAGCTGTATGATATATGATAATAAGTTAAACATAAATTTACATGTAAAAGTCCTGAAAAACGCAAAGAAAGTTTTGACAGTTCAACATAAACATTACATTTGGTCATATCAGCTGAGGTGGAGCAGACAATTTGGTGAGTTTCAAATTTTTGCCGCCTGCCCTATTTGGTGCCCTCGTCTATTGCTTTGCTATTATTCAAGGCAGTTGGGGTAAAAAATACCCTTATTACAGCAGACCAGCATATTCAGCAAATTTAAAATGCTTAAATAAATAATTTATATGGGAAGCCTTTAATTTTTCATTTTATTCATCTAGAGGCACGGTCGTGTCTCATCGCCAAGTCCACCAGTAGACGACGAATGAACGACATGATGACAATGACTCTTAGCGACCCTTCAACACAATGTGTTTTTGGGTATGATTTTATTGTCGCATAACATTTGGTAATTACAGGCATAAACCTGCTCGATCAGGTGACTAGTCATATTCTGTACAAAACTTATGATAAGTATGGTACTAAATTTAGAAGTAAAAATGATCCTAATATAAAATTAAAATAAACATACTTTGATTTTTTATTTAAAAAAATTAAATATTAAAAATTAAAAAAATGCCCCATGGGGAACTATTACGAAATAAATCAACCACACAATAAGAACCATTATAGCAAAAATGAATTAAAGAAAAAGGACTTTAAAAAAATAATTGAAGGGGTCCCCCGTAAAACGTTCTAAACGACAAAAACCTAGTTTTGAGTAATCAAGGGTTGAAAGTTGAATTCTAAAATTTACGGTTTTTTAAGGTTAGAACTTATAATCATGTATAATCTTTTAACACCCTATTTATAACATCATAATCTAGCATTATATTGAATTTGTACCTGCCATCAAGCATTTTAAAACATTTTACGTGTTTTTTTAGGGGTTATAACGTTCTAAATGACTGGCGCTTGGAACGTTTTCTGACCTTTTTCACTGCTCTTCTACTTTGGAAGAAAACATGAGGGAGAGTAGGAATACCAACAGAAACAAAAATAAAACTTAATATAAAACAATTTTTTGATGTAAAAGTACAAAAACGTAATGTTGTTAATAAAACGTGATACGTAATTTTGCTAAAAGTTATCCACATGTGGTGCTTAAAACGTTATTCTACCCACCTCTTTCAGGGGCAATTTCCAGGCCTTGGCTTCTTATTTTTTGAAATGTAGGGTAATCCAACTTTTCTATATTCAATCCTGGTCTTATCCTTCCACTTTCCAATATTTACTTCACATCTTTTATTTTTAGTTACGCGATTTTGGTCCTTGGGTAACAGCGCAACGACCGGCGGGGATTCCATCTTTCGGCGAATAGAACGTTATTACCCAGAAAGTCTGTGCAGTCTCGCGAAGCACGCAAACTTTGACAGACGAAGTCAGGGCTACCAACTCAAATATCTTCAAAACGAAATATACCACAGTGTAGCTCATGTCCTGGAGAACCTTTTTCACTGAATATCTCCGATTTTGAAATTTTGTCGCTTAGAACGTTTTACGGGGGACCCCTTCAATTGCGTGGAAATAAATGGATCTGTCTGAAGAAGTGATGTCAACAGGAAGAAAAAAACGTAGATATATTATAGATCCAACTGTCCATTTTTTAGAAAACACACAACTAGCCACTACTTGTTCACAAAGAGGAGAAAGAATGGAACAAAAGAAGACAATAAGAAGAAGTACAATGTAGAATGCACAAGTAGAATGTAGAAGTATACAATGTAGAAGTCATCAGCTTAAAGGATGCAGCCAGAGGAACAATTATCAAATTTTTCAAAAGATTCTGCAATCAGTTTCACCTTGCAAGTTAACCTTTTAAAGTTATCTCGACAAGAGTGATAAGATCCTTTGTTAGCTTTTTAAGAAACCATTTATACACTAATTACTAAATTAATAAGTAATTACTCAACAATTATTTGTAATATTTCAAAATCCACATGATATATTCTGCAAACTTTGTTATTCAGCAACTTATTTGTAAGAAGGAGTTAATTTCTTATTTACTTAATAAATTATCTTTATATTATGGCTTTAAATCCCCCACAATTAAATTTACAAAAAATCATTATCCTTTATAATTGTTTGTAAAACGAACCATTTTTCCGGAATTTCAATTTGAAAATGTTAAAGGGTCGCTACTTTGAAATTTACCATTTGATCATGTTGATTATTTTTTCATTAACTGATCTTGTCTAAATAGTCAAGTATAAGTACTTATTAAGTTTCAAAAATTGGTTAATAAAACTTCGGGGATAAAATATATTTTGTGAAAAATAAAAAAATGGCGGATATCTGGGTAAATTGCATTTGAGGAGAAACCTTCACTTCAACTTTTTTGCTTATTTTTACCCAATAAACCATTAAAAAGTTTAGTGACGGACTTTACAGATAGCAAACCTGCAAACTCACTTCCCATGTTATTTATATGGAGTCAGGGCCGGATTCAAGCATAGGCGCGCCTAGGGGCCCGCGCCACACAAAAATATATAATAATTATTTTTTGAAACCAGGAATTGACATAGTTCAGTACTCAATAACTTCGAACAAGAATAAAAATCAAATGAATTGTTATCCCCATTGAACGTAAAACATACTGTAATTTCAGCAGTTAAATAGCAGACAGCTTAAAAGATAAAGCATCAAGTCGACTGCAGGTCAGCTTCTGCGCACAGCGCTGCTTTGTTAGCCTCAAAGTTCTCGAACTGGGGGTAGGGGCCAAGGTGTGTATAGGAAAAGAGAAGAGAAGAGAATAATAATATTATTTAGGTCAAACATTAAGCATTTAAATACATTATTATCTCAGTCGAAAATATGTAAACAAATTGTGATGTCTTTGAGGACCGGGAACAAATACCTGAAGCTAGGACGATAATTAGTCTTGACCAGTCAGAGGGAGAATATTACTGACACCTAATTTAGGCTATATTTTACCCAATAGGCTAAAAGAGCTTGCAGAATGGGTTATGGGTCTACGATTTACGTCACAAGTTTTGATTCCACCACAGGACAAACGGAAGTTAGGCTACAAGACAGGATAGTAATATTCATGGGAGCAATTTCAGCATCACTGGGGCGGGCAAGATTATCAGACGTCTAAAACCCCATCCACTTGCACATGTCTTAGACGCTGAGTTTTGTTGAATGATAGCCGGGAAATGTCTGTGAGATTTACTGACAGTGATACAAACGATGTTCGCAAACCACGATATAGCCTAGCCCAGCCAAGAGCTCTTTTTTATTGCCATAATATGGCCGAAAATTTGCCAGCCGCTGTAAAACTAAAGCAGGGTGTCTACCAGATTTCACATATTAAATTTACAACTTTTTTCTTACCTTACCCGAATATTAAAAAAATTCCGACCAGTGAAATGAGCAATGTAGTTTTAATTCGAGTACTAGCAGAGCACTTTCTTTGATATAAAATACAGACGGCCGCAATGCGACCGACAGATCCGCAATACATGGTAAGATTTAGCGACCGCAATTTGACCGAGAGATTTGCCAGCCGTGGCACAAAAGACAGCGTTTTGACAGCCGCAATGCGACAGACAGATTTTCCAGCTACGGTATGTATAAATGACCGATTTCCAGGCCGCAATATGGTCAGTAGATATGACGAAAGAACGAAAATACTTGTTGGTCGCGAAACGACCGAGAAATATACCTCTCAGGTGCTGTGTAAACGACAGATTTTCTGGCCACGATAAGGCCGCAATGCGGCCGACAAGTCGGGAAAGACAGAGGACACTGGTTGAAAAGGAGGACATGTCCTCCTAAAAACGGACGTTTGGTAACTTACCCCGTACCACTGAGTGAGGCTAGGGACCCAAAACTCCTAAATCCGGCCCTGTGGAGAGTATTTTGGTATGCTTATTTATTTATGTTCAAATAGATTGAAAGTTAAATTAAACAATCTACAAATTTAAGACTGCAATTTTGAGTTTTATTGGTAGTTCTTCTAATAAAAGTCTTCTATAGAATATATTGGATTTTAACTCGATGCACCGGCGCCGACTCCATGGGGCCCAAGGGGCTCGAGCCCCCCCAATGTTAAGGGAAAGGGGGCCCGGCCCCCCCAATATTGAAAGAAGAGGGGACCGGCTCCCAAGAGTAAAGTTAGATTCTTATCGTGAAAGACTATCAAGGAACTAGTAGTAAGTAGTTTTTCATAATTTAAGCAAAGTTCAAATAAATAACATTTTTTAAAGAAATTACTTAAACAGGATTTAAAGCCAGTTAAGTGTTGTTTTTATTCATTCTACATCCGATCAAGGAACGACTTCGTTACACCCACGCAGGCGAGCGCCGAAAGTAGTGCATGCGACGTAGTAATGGCTGAGTCCATCCATTGGATTATAATGTTGTCAAATATTTCAATCACTCCATGTCAGAATGGCAATTAAAAATGTAAACTTTCACAATATATTGCTGGCCAATATAGCCCCGTCAAATGCAAATTAGTAGAACTAGAACGTGTTCCCGCGTACTAGGCTTTACCGCGACCTACGCGATGCTCGAGGACGATGCTATCGTTATTTTTAATTTTAGTAAAAAACTATATTTCAACTGTAAACCAGTACGATTTTCACCTCATTTTATTCTTTTCAGGATTATAAAAAGTGAACAAAGACCAGCTTCTGTTTTTATATAATTTTGATGTACAATACCACGAAAAATGAGATAGCTTTGAAAAATCGAAATAGGCTATCTTTATAAATTTAGTTGCCTTATTCAATTCAGTTCAGTGATCTACATAAAAATACTTATTTGTGATATACAAATGCTTTATGTACTAATCAATGATGGCAAATTTCTGCAAAAAACAAGATCAAAACGTATCAATATAATGACCTTAATAAACATTTCACGGGAAATGGACGTGCAATAGTTGGTGCCAAATCTTAAGGCCCACGCCCCCGCCGTCCATAAGCCCAATGCTAAAATTAACATTAGCGTTATGGACGGACTGGGCCTTAAAATTTGGCACCAGTTATACCTATCCAAAGGGAAATCGTTTTTCTTTTAAACATGGAGCTTATATTTAAATGGCTATTACTGATGTAATCAAAAACGTTGTTTTAAAAATAATCATCTCTTAAACTTTGAAAGTATAATAATGTAAAATCGTGATGTAGGCCTATGAGCACACGTACTACGTACGTATGTTTTTTTAATTGTATTTATTTAAAAAGTGAAGTGGTGCTTATCACTTTCTCCAAAACCCAAACGGTGCTTATCTATCATTAAGGCATCTGCTTCAATTTTTAGTGACAAGTGGTGCTGCTTTGCTTACTATTTCTCACACAACATGTAAAACTCATGTATTAAATATTCAAACAATTATTTGATGATTTGGCACATTGCAAGCCAAATATTCTTTTCTTAGTCTGCGAGCTTTTCAGTCAAGATAACTTAAATCTTATAGTATACTTTGAGGTTAAAACTGTTGTTTAGGGGTTTCGTTTAAATTATTTTACAGCCATTTTGGGTCTTGCTCTGAATTTGCATTATGTAGTGATGCTCGTAGTCAGCCGTAAATTCATTTCTGACAACAGGCTAATTTTTAAAGATTATATTATATTTTTATCACATTTGTAGTCGCCCTATGCAAACGAGAGGAGAGCTTAATAGTTGAATGGACAATCAGGGTAATTTGGGCAAAATAATAAAACACCAACCCCTACCCCCTCCGTCAATACCGGTAACATCTTAAGAGGAGGTTGGATAGACGGGTGCTGCTAATAGAATGATGCGGCGAAGCTTGAAACTATATTGCTCCGTTGTATATAATCAATGTATACAGAGGTTCTGTATACATTGATATAATGCACAAAATAGTGCCGTTTTCCGTGTGTTGAATGGCTAATTTTCATCACAAGTAATCTGATCGCTAGCAATTCCTTCAAATCAGCGAGAACAGAAGCTCAAATTTACCTTGAATTTTCGCTTGACATGCTTTTTGGTATGCGAGAATTTGTCGTTGTTAATAATTAGATAATTTCGAAAGCCGAATATTAGGAAATCTTAATTAAATTATCTACCGAACGTAGGAAGCCAATTTTCGATAAATTTGATAAATGATGTAAAACCCTATCAAAAGTTATTTTTTCAATTTTACAAAAAATGGCTACTTCATGTGAAAATGTAATACCTACGTCCGGTAGAATTTAAAAAGAGCTTTAATTTGACATATAAACTTTAGTTTTCCGTCCAAAAATAAACGAGAAATCCCGCATACCTATTAACATTGGTTCTTATGGAGTATAAATCCAATATGGCCGCCAACTCCAATCTTCTCTTAAGCCCCCCCAATATTTTTTAAAAGTCGGCGCCCATGACTCGATGTGAGGATTCATCAAAATTATTTATCTATAAGTGATATATACTTGTTCTACTTCACTGTCTCGTTATTTTAATCATATATTTATAGTTTATTTATATTTTATGACATGTTTAGTTTTTCAGTTGGTTTTAGTCTGGTACAAATCCTGAAGCATTACAAACTACTACTTTTCCAATGTCAAATTTTTCAAATTTTACTAAAAGACTTGAAGTTTACATGACCTTAAAAGACATTTACGAATCAAGGCTGAAAACGTATACTCTGTTACATGCTCTGACATCCCTCCTTCATAAAAAATTACGGGAACTTTGTACACCTTGATTTAATGTATTTCAAGTTAAAAACACTTTTTGCAAATATATTCATGGTTGTCTTTTATGGTCCTAAAGGCCTGTCTCTAGCAGTTTAAACTAAAATTTGTTTTTAACTTAAATCTTTTTTTGGTTTAAAAAAATTTAAACTAAAATTAAATGTACAAAATAAATTTATTTTATTACCTCTTGAAATTAGGAAATAAAACAAAATTTTAGGAAGTTCTCACCAAATATCTGATAGATCTATGTCCATACAATGATCAAGAATTTATTGAAAATATTAGTATGATTTTTTGATTCAGTGTTAAGGGCTACTATATTTAATATGAAATAAATGACAAGAACTGAGTACCCTTTGTTAGATTTTATTAAATCTAACAAAGGGTACTCAGTTCTTGTCATTTATTGCATATGAAAATATTAGATTTGGTTTTAGATCTTAGTTCTTTCAAAATCTCTGACAATATCACGTTTGTAAACCTTGTAACGGTAATAAACTATTCTTATTCTTACCATGTTTTTTACATTCGGTTTAGATTAAAATAAGTTGGAGAATTCGTCCCCAAATACCTTATCAAAACTAACCAGTTTTATTGCATGGAACAAACAACATAATACCTAGAAATCTTTCACTTCCTGAAACCAGCACCATACTTTGGGAATTGACTAAATACATAAAAAAGAGTGAAAATCAGCCGGGAGGCAAGCTTAAAATTATTTAAGTCACGTCAAAGTGTAAGTTAAGTCAAAGTGTAATAACCTTTATTTTAGATAATGATTAGACCTTTCATATAACATGTCTCACGTCAAAATCGGTAGTGTGGTTGCTGAGATATGAAACATTATTATAGATGGCTGTGCGGCCATATTGATGACGTCACTACCCATGACGTAAATATTTTTAAGCTTGCCTCCCGGCTGATTTTCACTCTTTTATATGTATTGAGTCAATTCCCAAAGTATGGTGCTGGTTTCAGGAAGTGAAAGATTTTATACACTTGTTCAACACACTATTTAATCATAAATGCCTGGCAGGGTTGTCAACCATATGAAGTCCCACCAAGTGGATACAACTCTGATATTTACCTGGTCTGCAGCCCACACAAGTGCACAAACAAGGACTACCCAGTGCCATATGGCAAAGACCTGCATTATGGTTAGTAGAGATTCTTTAGTAGAAATATAAATATATTTAATTTTATTTTTTTTACAATACCTTACCTGATGATATTTATTTTTAAAAGCAAATGTTTTACAACTGAGTTAATATTTTGTTAAAAACAGTTTTTTAAACTATTTCTGTTCTAAATTTGTGAAACAATATAATATTTTATTGTCCTTGCTGAATGTACATTTGAGAGTACTTTTTTTTATTTGAAACATAAAATCATAAAATATTGATCCTCCAATAGCTCAAATGAGAAATTTCGAATCATGAATTTTTGAATTAATCACCACTATGCTTAAGTGTGCCAAGAGTTCAATAGTTTTTTTTTTCAGGTGAAACTGCATATGCCTTGCCTAATGATGTAAGATCTATTCAAGCTGAAATTTTAATCAATGGGCCTGTAGTGGCTGGATTTACTGTCTATGATGACTTTTACAGTTATTCCTCAGGTATGTTGACTCAGGTATTCTAAGTTGACTGGGACGGTGGCGTTTCCTGTAATCCAACTACTTGGAGGTCATGAATTATTGTGGATAGTTATAAGTGATGGTCTGTGCATGCAGTGTTCCCTAGTGGGGACTAATGTCCACACTAGTGAATACTACATTCATTCTTAAGACCATCCTCATAATAAGACAAGTTCTTAAATGAAGTTGGCAAAATTGTGGTTCGGATCCCGTGTTAAACTGTAGGTCTTCTAGTTGCGATTGGCTGTTGGGCTATTCATTAACAATCCTGTCTAAGGGACATGTCGGCCTTAGTCAGGAACAAGACTACAAGGTCGCGCCACAATCATCCTACACTCATCTGACATTCATACTTGGCTTAAAACACTACCTGGGTAGGTCGCCATTTCAAGTAATTCATTATATTCTGCCGATATAGTTGTGTTTTTCCCACTATTTTACTACAAACCTCATTAGATAATTGGCAATTTAGAAAATTGGTGTTCCAATAATCTGAGTTCTATTGTCATTGCACAAATTAGTTTCGCTTGTATCAAAATATTCTTGAAAAACGTATCTAATACATCCAAAACAACCAAAATCCTTTTGGAATTTTAACATTAAGAGTCTTCATCAGCAAATGCCGAAGTAGAAATTGACTCTAGCGCTTTAAAACCGGTGACAACGAGGCCAACTAAACGTTGGGACGAAAAAGGCGACACTAGTGACGCCTTGGGCGATATCCGGTGTTCCACACGGGCCGTTTCACAAATAGTTCTCCCGCTTCTTTTCAAAAAGAGAGTGAGGGTGCGGTTAGGCAATATTATTGCTCTCCCTCTATCTTTCTCTCTCTCTCTCTCTCTCTCTCTCTCACACACACACACACACACACACACTCTTTGTCTCTCTCTCAGAAGGGTGTTGTGATTAGAGAAGAGCGGTGCCCTCAGGGTCCATTGACTAATAAATCCACCATTCAACGACCCAAAGGGACGAGAGCCCCAAGGTATTTGGGTTGGTCGGGCGGGTGACACTGCCTTGTCCACGCTTCATAGTTTTATAAGTACCGTCCTGGGCTCAAATCCTAAACTCTTATATGAGCAATGTTATCTTGCGTATTTGTTTGTTTGCAAGCTTGATTGCTTGCGCAATTATCTCAAAAATGGCTCCGAGGATTTTCTTCAAAGTCTGGAAATAAGTAATTTATGACAAAAAATGTGTTTTATGCAGATTACTTGGCCAAGGAAAATCTAATAACAAGATAAAACGAATTTTAATGTTGTAAAATTTTAACATTGGCCTTATGAGTTGCCATGATAGCAACGAAATAAAGAAGGAAATTTTAAGCAAATGAAGTAATCATAACAGCTGTTTGGAATCCACAGCCATCAAGAAAAAATACAGCGAGTGGAGTGAAGACTTCATGGAGCAATAAAAGGGTTTCTATACATTTACATAGTTTAATGGTTTCTATTTATGACATTGACATTTTATGACATTAAAATATTTTATAGGAATTGGATGAACTGGTAACTATGAAAAAATACCGATCAAGGCTCGGTCCACCAGGTACTAAACTGTTATGTGTAATAAATTCCCCACTTTGTTGAAACACATGTAAAAATGGAAAACTAATAGTTGTAGTCTAATGGAGACCTTTTTATTTTAGTTCATTTCTAGCCGTATCAATTAAAGCCACCCACACACGCCACATTTTTCCCTTAAAATTCTATATTTGTCTAGATTTTTCTTCCCATAATATCTACGATAGAAAATACATATTTCAAAATAAGAGAAGACATTAATTTAACCCATAAACATGCTGTCTAAAGGTAAACTACTTAAAATACAACAATCTGTTGAAAAATACGTAGGTTTATTTTTCCTCGTTGATATGTTTGTCCCAATAACAATAACATAAAAAAAAGATTATCACAATTAATAAAACCTTTAAAAATAGTCATAATCAACAAGTTTTTACAGACACATAAGGAAACATCAAATAAAAGCGGTATCAAATAACAATCATCAAACATAACAAGTAACCAGATTTTAAATATGTCACAGGCTTAGACGGAATTATATGTACAGAATCTTTATTTGCTTTAAAAAAAAGTGAAAAATTCATAAAACCCTTAAAAATAGTCCTAAACAACAACTTTTTACAAACACACATGGAAACATCAAATAAAAGCGGTATCAAATAAAAATCATCAAACATTACAACTAACTAGATTTTAAATAGGTCACAAGTTTAGATGATTTTATGTACAGAATTTTTATTTGCTTTAAAAAAGAGAAGATAAGAAAATAACGATCATAATTTATTCAGAAACTTTTCATTTTATATTCTGTAGGTAGAGCACAAAAACCCTTACCTAATTAGTTGATTCTGTTTTTTAAACCTAAATTTATTGGAGCTGGTTGAAACCCTAAAACCTGAAGCCATTTAAATATGAAAATAAATAGATAAAATTCATCTGAAGCTTATAGCTCGTAAGATAAGTTTCAAGTGAGTAAATCACGGAACTGACTGAAATTTATTTATACATTCATAGATTTATAAAGAAGATTTGTTTTGGCAAAGTCACTGAAATAATAAATCATAAATCACAGTTTATAATCAAATATAAATCACAGTCTATAAACAAAACATATTTTACATAACAAAATAGTAGTGAACAGAGTTAGAAAAAAATGATCAAACTTGTGATGAAATAAAATTTAAAGTTACAAACTTAGGATCTAACATTAAAATACATTTTTATACCTGTTTAAAGTCTCAAAGGATGATTTACCTATCAAGCAAACTCATAATATAAAGTAAAATTTCACTTTTTTCAAAAATTGTACATAATGAAGAATGCCAAACTGAAAAATTAATACACGGACCTATAAAATACAATGTATACAATAAACACAATAAAAACGTTTTCGAATGAAAACCTGTAATCAAAATGTAATTTATAATAAATAGTGTCGAATGTTTAAAAAAAAACGGTACTTATCACAAAAAAGGAAGGCCTAGCTAAGTGTATAGTAAAACGTGATTTTCCATGTATCAATGATTTACAGTAAAAATGTTAAAAAAATTTAAAGTAAAAGTAACATGTTATATATGCCTACGTATTAGTCCTTTGTGATTGAAAACTAATCAGAAGAAAGTGGCTTTGCCAAGATACTGTCTTCCTTTAATTTTTTGGCTTCCAAAATAGAATGTGGCTCCCTAAGTGGCATGTTTCGTCTTTTCCTAGGGTCGAGGAGTTCTGGCAGTAGACATTTGTGATAAAAAGCACAAAGTTTTCCTTGCATTTCTGACTGCCAAAACTCGTCGTCTCTGTCTATAATATCAATTTTCATGCCAAGTGGGGTCCAGATAGTGAAAATGCAGGACTTTCGCCTTGTAACATGTAGTTGGCCCTATACTTGATAGAAGTATTTGTGCTTCCTGTTTAATTCATAGCCAGTGGGTTTCTTTGTGTATAATGTGGCCACCTCTCTTTTCCTCTGTTTAATTAGGTCGTCTGGTGTCAGGTTCTGTGCAGAATGGGGACATTTTATCTCGACTATTTGGTCCTCGCCTACCAAGCCGTCAGGTGTCGCGCCTAGAAAAGGTAGTTCCAGATCCACAAATAGGCCACATCGACGAATCTCTTTTCCTAAAATTATTGAAAGTTTAGCTAGGGCGACTGACTCGTTTTCTCGGCCATACTGCATGGCTATAATGTCTTTACTGTGATTGTACAGAAGCGAGGATACCAGAGGTGCCGAGTTAGAGTACAGTCTTCTCCTGCATATTCGGCCAAAGTTTGATGCAGTAATTCTTATCCTCCGCTCTTCCCGCCAGATTTCATTATCGGCCTGCTCTCGTGTGATTACTTCTAAATCCTGTCTCTCCTGGTCTGTTTTTTTTAGACTTTCAAAATGTTGGGCTAATTTTGTTTCATAAAGGTCAGGGTCCATGTCAGGCTCTTGGGAAAATGGGCCATAATCTTTTGAGGTTTTCTTTGATGTAGAAATAAGGCGCCTCCGGGGTTTGGGGTTCTGCACTTTACGCTGTAGAGCTAAATATACTTTTCTCTTAGCTCTTTCTTCCAGCACTCAAATCACACGTACAACAATACAATTTCTCCATATAAATACAAATGGGCCAAAGGTAAGGTTTAAATATAACATGAAAAAAATTAAACATAAGACACCAAGCTGTAACCTTTCTACGTGCATTTGAAAAATATTCCTTTCCTCCAAGGCTTAGCCTGTTTGGAGGCTTTATTAATATTTAACAATATAAAACAAAAACAAATGGCAATAATGTGACCTAAAATTTTTCTGTTACAAACTAGATATAAACTAAGTATATAACTACATAAACAAACTAGTAAGTATAATGCTTCTTCCAAACTACTAATATTAACTCCATCATGATGAACAAATATAATACATTCACAATTATGTTTTGTATAAAGCCTAAACAAAAACATCTATAATACACAAAGAGAAACAATAAATAAAATAAACACTACTGAATAGAAAAAAATGACAAAACGATTAATAGAATAAAAAGCGTATAAAACAAACACAAATCTGTGGCACTGTTAAAAGGAATGTTTTGCAGCAAATTAAGAAAATTATTTAGGACATTATATTAAATAGTAGCTCCTCAATATTTTGTACCTCAAACAGGGGCGGCTCCAGGACAGTTTCTTGGGGGGGGGGGGCAAGTATGACAGAAATTTGGTTAATTTTTTTTTTTCACCCCTCCCCAAAATACGTGTTTATTATCACCTCTGACTATGAGATATTAACACATTGTCAAAAATTGTACTTAAGGGGCCATCCTTATCTGATATACATGATAAACTAATCTACAAAAAATATTAGGACTACTATTTATTAGCAACCATGCCCAAGAAAACCTCCTAGGACACACCTACCAAGGACAACTGCTGAAAATACAATTTGTTAGTGCTGCCACATACTAATAACGACTTTCCAAGGATTTTAATTAAATTACTTAACGCTAAAATCGGCCTTTTCAGAAACCCCTCCTCCCTTTTAACGGACTTGTAACGCTGGCGCTAACCCCCCTCAAAAGTTACGTATAACACTGTACCCCCCATAAAAAGTCAAAACTTTTAACTTTGAAGATAATTTGAATTTCTTGGAAAAATTTATGAAATTAATTATTAACGTTTAATAGGTGCTTAACTTTAATTGGGGGGAAGCCCCCCTCTCTCCTTTGTAACGGTGCATAATGCTGACGAAACCCCCCCCTCCTCCCTTAGGGGCGTTACGTATTTATGGACGGCCCCTAATTTAATGATTGAATAATTTGTTCATTTTTTAAATAGGACTATGGCAGGCTAAATGAACTCCGACTTTGTTATGATTGTACGTTCGGTTGAGACTACAGTAGCTTGGTATAGTCCGAAGTATTGAATGCCAGATAGTATTCAAACGGATCAATTACTTACTCGATGGTCTTGGTAAATTTTTTTTTATCAATAATTTTATTTACAATCTGTTTGGTTGCAAACAATAAGCAAATTTGATGAATTAAGGAATGACATGAGTTAGTATTTGTCCAGTGACAAATCTAACAAAGTTAACAATACATCAAGGTAATTTTGAGCACATTAATTTTGATTATTTGAAACGTGTTGTCAAGCCAAGGGTGCAATGGCGTTTCAGTCTATAAATGTGGTCACTGTTGTCAAGTAAATTTACTGCAAGGTGATTAGGGTGATTGTCCAATTTTGAAAGATACTTTTCGGTGTAGCGTTCAATTTCCGCAACACAGAGGGGATGCCGGCATCGTTGTGAAGAGTATGGTTGTTGACATACCAAGGCGCTTGTAACACTGAACGGATGAATTTGGATTGAAAAAGTTGAATAATTTGATTGTTAGAATCACTAGCAGTTCCCCACAGTTGTATGCCATATCCAAATTTGTTTCAACATAGCTTTGTACAGTAAAATTTTGTTTTCAACAGATAATTTTGAATTTTGGTTGAAGAGCCAGGATAACTTTGTGTAAATTAAATTAAGATATAGCCATTTGTTCCAAATATGAGGTTTCCAAGTTAGTCTTCTATCTTGGTGCATACCTAGATACTTAACTTCATTAACTTGTGGCAGAAGGACATTGTTCAATGACAGTGCAGGGCATGTTCCGCTTTTTAGGGTAAATGTTATATGAGCCGATTTGCCTTCATTGACTTTAATTCGCCATCTCTTAAGCCAATCAGAGATATGATTTAAGCTTCTTTGTAATATTATTGAAGCAGTCACTGCATTGAAATGCGATACCAATATCGCAGTGTCCGCAAAAGTTGCGGTATTTGTTCCACAGCCTGTCGGCAGATCTGACGTATACAATATGTATAAAACAGGGCCAAGCACACTGCCTTGAGGAACCCCCGACTCTATTCGACAGAAATCGAACAGCACATTCTTCAGCTTGATTTGGAAAAATCTATTACTTAAATACGACCGCAAGATGTTATAAAACGTGTGTGGAAGAGATTTCTTTAATTTGTACAATAAACCTTTATGCCATACCTTGTCAATAGCCTGGCTCACATCTAAGAATGCAGCCGTGCAATATCTTTTCTTCTCTACGTCTTGTTTTATTATATTGGACACCCTATGGGCTTGCTCAATTGTTGAATGTTGCCTGCGAAATCCAAATTGATGGCTGGGAATCAAGTCTCTATCATTAATTATTGGCAACAAGCGTTTTAATAGTACTTTTTCAAAAACCTTTGATAGCACTGGTAGAAGACTGATTGGCCTGTAGGATGACACTTGGAAAGGGGGCTTCCCAGGTTTCTGAATAACAACGATCTGAGATAATTTCCATTGGGTAGGGGAGTATTCCAATCTCAAAATGGCATTGAAAATGAAAGTTAACAAAACATAGGCTATTGCAGGAAGCTCCTTTAGTAACTTTCCAGTTATTAAGTCAAATCCAGGAGATTTGCTTGGATTTAACTCTTTGTGAATAATGGACCTTATTTCATTCGTTGTAACAGGTTCAATCGGCAGGTCCATTTGGTTAGAGGAGCCAAGCAGCTCGTCAATTTCGTGACTGATGTCAACACCAGTCTCATTGGGCTTAGAGACATTTTCAAAATAGGAAGAAAATACGTCACATTTGTCCTGGGTGCTTTTTGCCCATGAGTTATCAGGCTTATGGATTGGAGGAATTGGGGTTTTTGGTTGCTTGAAGCTTTGTAAAAATAAAAATAATTTCAAACCATACACACAGGGGGCTGTTTCTAAATGCGTTTCACAGTTACTAGCTACTAATCACTAATTACTAGTTACAATCCATCTCCATTTTATCTTTACGGTTTTGAAACGGAATGAGTAGGCCTATTACAAAATACAAAATCAATTTTATTAATTCACCAACATCGTTTAGAAACATCCCCCAGGAAAACTAACCTTGGGAAATAAGTGCTATTTTCATAATAAGCGTATATTGATTTGTTTTTGTCACAAATAATATCGTTGACTATGATAATATTTTCCAAACCAAAACCTCATTATGGCGGCAAATCGGGACGCGCTGCCAACCTAACAACTTGAAATGTCTCATACTATTAATATTGAACAAAAAATGTAAGCTTAAATCAAGTGTACATAAGTAAGAAATAATAGAAATAAAAAAGTTTCGCCTTCGAGAATCTTGTATACGAAACGGCTTTTCCGATATTAGGTCAAAAATAATTTCATATACACAGGAATGAATTGTAGTAAAATCTTGTTTGAAATTAAAAAAAATTCGGAGCTCTCGGGGGGGGGGGGGGGCCATGGCCCCCATGGCCCCCCCCTGGAGCCGCCCCTGACCTCAAATAGCCATGATTTTAGCTTTTTTAAGTAAATTTTTATATTTAAAGATTCCTTTATGGTGTTCGGTAATTTATTTGTAAATTCTTGGTGCTAAAAAATTGTAGGATTTAGTAAAATATGTATTGGCTGATCTCGGTACAACTTTATTCCTACAACTACGAAGTTGATAGCCATCTCAACTGGAACTCTCATGTTGAACAAGTATGCAAAAAACTTGCCTCGGGTGTTTTTGTACTGCGAAAGATATCTCCAATCTGTGACACTAATACTGTAAAGTCAGTCTATTTTGCATTTATACATAGTCATATATCATTCGGTTTGTCTATATGGTGGCACTTCAATTGAAAATCTTAAAAAAATCCTGGTATTACAAAAAAAAGCCTTAAGAATAATATTAAAATTAAACTGGAATGAATCTGTCAAAGAACATTTCCCAGCTTTAGGAATAATGACTGTCTTTAGCCTTTATATATACGAATTAATACTATTATTGAAGAGAAATTCTGACTGTTCAACTCAGTTAGGTTTTTATCATAATTACAATACAAGACATAGAAACGCCTATGTCCAAATGCCCATAGGTCCAAATTTTTTGAAAAGAAACCTTCATACGCAGGAATTAAATATTTTAATTCGTTACCATTAGAATTAAAAAATACAATAAAATTCAATAAATTCAGGAATAAATTAAAATCATTCATGATGAATAGGCCACTGTACTCTTTGGAGGAGTTTTTTGAATAAAAATGTATAACAATTTTTGATTTCAGTATATAGTTTTATTTTTAAGCACAGATTTTTTTGTTGAATTGTTTGGTTTGCAACTGCTATATATACTTGGGATATATACTAGTGTATGTTTGTTAGGTTAAGTTTGATGCCATTCTGTACAGATTCTGTATGCCATGAATAAAGATTATTTTGACTTTGACTTTGGCTTAATTTTATAACCACTATTTTCTCGACAATTTTCATTTTTTTTGCTTTTTTCATAAAAAATTTTCAGAACCTTATAAACATATAAATATCTTAATGGAAGTATTTTCAGTGAACAAAAAATTGGAAATGATTTCTCAAAACGGTTTTTTCTTTTAATCATTCTCATGAAATGCTTTTGTATAGTAAAAATTGCTTTAAGATTGGTGACATATGTACCTCCTCAACACACTATTCCGTATTCTATCCTACTGTGTACTAATGAAAGGTACAGTGATCTCAACAAATCTTCTTTGCACATTCCTCGAATAAAATAAAATACCCCCGTTGCAGCAGACCTGCATACTCAGCGAATTTCAAATGCAAAACAAAAATGTTAAACCAACATAGCGAGATTTGACATGTTTTTTGTAAGCTCCATAAGAATAACATGGGGAATGAGTATGCAGGTTTGCTGCTACAGGGATGTTTAAACTGGTTGATTCAATATTTAATAGATTTGAACTAGAAGAAGCCATTTACCAAGTTTTATCAAGATATGTTGAGAAATAAGCGAGGTATAGAATTTTACTTATTTCCCATAAGGTTAACATTGAGACAACGTACTGTGTTTACCACTTTCAATATCTCGGTAACCAATGGACATAGAGCAGTGATTCAAAATACTAAATTGTTTGTTTTTTTGAGCTGAATTCAATGGTGCCAACAAAAATTTGATAAACTTAATTTTTCTATGTGAAAAACTCAAAAAACCCATTTTTGGGGGGGTTTACCCCCCTTTACCCCCCCTTCCGGTGGTCCGATCGGGCTGGTTTACGAACTCGTCCGAGTGATTACCACTTTACACGTCTGTACCAAATTTCATTAAGATCGGACCATATTTACGGCCGCTATCGTGTTAACAGACATATATATAGATATATATATAAATTCGAACGAATGGTGTTTTTTGCTTCTGAGGACCCCAAAATGAAAAATAAACATGGTCTCGGACTTAGGTCTTACCATGAGTACTGCCGTAATAGCTTATTCCTTTAAGGAAATTCGCTAACAATCTAACGGTGTTACTACTAATTTTATTTTTAAGGTTTGTTATATGTTCAATCCAATTTAATCTTTCATCCAGTGTTACTCCTAAGTATTTTATACTAGTGGCACTTTCAACTTCAACACAATTTTCAATACATTCTTTATCTTCACTTAAACATTTTATACATTTTAAAATTATTTTATTTTCCTGGTTATAATTTCCTTTAAGTGAAAAATTTATGATTTTAGTTTTTCTGCACTTAAAACCATATTATTTTTACAAAACCACCACTGAATTGAAAGCAAATCTTTGTTTATCTTTATTGCGACATCATTCCAAGATTCCCCTATATAAGATGATGCAGTGTCATCACCAAAAGAAGTTATATTTCCATTTAAACTGGCATTGCAAAGGTCATTAGGGTGTTTACGAATAGTATATTTCGCAACAAGGGCCGAAAATGAGGTTTTGCAGGCTTGAGATCGTGTTTCAAATTCGAGACGAAGTCGAGAATTTGAAACGATCGAGAGCTGCAAAACCCTTTCGGCCGAGGTGCGAACGCTATTTTTCACCACACTACACAATGAAATATAACCTAAATAATTTAAAACAAAATTATTATTTGACTCACTTGAAAACAAAACTTTAAGGTTATGAGAGACGATACAACTTCTTTATCATGATTCAAACAAACACAGCTATGAAAATCATATGATCGCAACTATCCTGTCTTTGGAACCTATTGAATGTTGTATGATTATGTGATGTTCTGACATTGTTTCAAACAAATAAACGATCAGCTGACTTTCGGCCCTAGGGCCCCAAACGTTTTCGGTCCTGTGGCGGCAAACAGTGTGTTTCGGTCCGCGTTTGATGTTTGTAAGACAAGTGATTTCGTCGTAGTGTGGTGAAAAACCTTTTACAGACTTTGGGATATGGTTAATTACATCAAAACTAAGAAAAAAGTTCCCATAAACATGGGTCCTAAAATGCTCGGTTATCCGTCTGTCGGTCTGTATGTGTTTTTAACATGATTTTTCATAACTTTGGAACCACTAGAGATATCAACTTCAAACTTGGTACCTATGTGCTAACTAAAAGGACCTATTTTTGTGCGGAGTATCAAGTTTCTACTTTGTACCATTTCAAATTGTCAGCCATTTTTATATTTTAAACCTTAATATCTTAAAAACTGTAAATTTTACAAAAATTTTACAGGACACAAAAAAGTTGCATAATTTTATTTACTACAAAACCATATAAAGATCATAAAAATCGAACCACAAATAACGGAGTTATTGAAATTTTTCTAACAGAATACATACTTGTTTATGGCAGTTATAGCAAATATTCGCATAATTTTGTTAGAAAAATTTCAATAACTCCATTAATTGTGGTTCGATCTTTATGATCTTTTACGGTTTTGTAGTAAATAAAATTATGCAACTTTTTTGTGTCCTGTAAAAGTTTTGTAAAATTTACGGTTTTTAAGATATTAAGGTTTAAAATATAAAAATGGCTGCCAATTTGAAATGGTACAAAGTAGAAACTTGATACTTCGCACAAAAGTAGGTCCTATTAGTTAGCATATACGTACCAAGTTTGAAGTTGATATCTCTAGTGGTTCCAAAGTTATGCAAAATCATGTTAAAAACACATACAGACCGACAGACGTATAACAGAGCATTTTAGGACCCATGTTTATAGGAACTTTTTTCTTAGTTTTGATGTAAGTAACTATATCCCGAAGTCTGTAAAAGTTTTTCGTAAACACCCTGTATATTAAAAATAAAGTTGCCCCCAAAACCGATCCTTGAGGTACCCCAAATTTGATTTCCCCATCGTACTTACTACCCCATTGACTTTGACACACTGCATTCTCATTTTTAAGTAGCTTCTAAACCAATCATGAGCATTTCCCCTTATCCCGTATTTATACAATTTTTCTAATAAAATTTTGTGATCCACTGTGTCAAAGGCTTTCATTATATCCAAGAATATTCCACTAACTTTATTACCATTATTTATGCCATTAGATAATGTGTCCATAAATTCTAGTAGTGCAGCTTCAGTATTCATTCCCGTTCTGAATCCAAATTGTTTTTTACTAAGAATTTGATTTTTTTCTAGATAATTTACTAATTTCTGTTTCATAACTCTTTCAAAAATTTTTGCAAAGGTAGATAACAAAGATATTGGTCTATAATTATTGCACATACTTCTATCACCTTTCTTAAAAATAGGGATAACCATAGCATTTTTTAACCTGTCTGGAAAAACACCGGTCTCAAAACTTAAATTAATTATATGTACTAAAACATTACTAATTTCATTGAAATTCTTTTTAGCGAATTTCCCCTACAGGGAAGAAGCTATTACCGTAGGTCTCATGGTAAGACCTAAGCTCGGGACCACTATAACTTTTTGTTTTGGGGCCCCGAGAAGCAAAAAACACTATTCGTTCGAATTTATATGTGTCTGTTAGCACGATAGCGGCCGCAAAAATAGTCCGATCTTTATGAAATTTGGTACGGACATGTAAAGGGGTAATCAATTGGACGAGTTTGTGAACTAGCCCAATCGGACCACCTGAAGGGGGGGTAAAGGGGAATAAACCCCCCCAAAAATGGGTTTTTGAGTTTTATTTACCTAGAAAAACAAAATTTATCGAATTTTTGTGGGCACCATTGAATTCAGCTCAAAAAAACAAACAATTTAGTATTTTGAATCACTGCTCTATGTCCATTGGTTACCGAGATATTGAAAGTGGTAAACACAGTACGTTGTCCCAATGTTAACCTTATGGGAAATAAGTAAAATTCTATATCTCCGTTATTTCTCAACATATCTTGTTAAAACTTGGTAAATAGCTTCTTCTAGTTCAGATATACTAAATATTGAATTAAAACCACCCAGTTTTAATATACCTGTAGCAGCAAACCTGCATACTCATTCCCCATGTTATTCTTATGGAGCTTACCAAAACATGTAAAATCTTGCTATGTTTGATTGAAATATGTTGTTTTGCATTTGAAATTCGCTGAGTATGCAGGTCTGCAGCAACGGGGGTATTATTATGTTTGAATTTACCCCATCAAGACCAGGTGAAGTTCCATTTTTTAATAAATCAACCGCTCTTTGTACATAATTATCTACTACAGGACCTAGAAACATTGATTTAGATAATGATTGGCTACTGAAACAATCTTTATACTTCATCAAATCATAATTCCCTGGTTTTTCAAGACCTAGTACCAATTTTTCATTAACGCATCTAAAATATTTATTAAATTCTTCAGCTACTGCTGAAGGATCACTTATATGCTTGTCATCCACTTTTAACGATACAGCTACATTGTTATTCCGATTTTGTCCAGTTGCCTCCTTTAATAAATTCCATGTTTCTTTAGAATTTCCTTTATGCTTATCAAACATTTTTCTGTAACAATTATTCTTTAAGTTTTTAATGTCAATTTTCAATTTATTTCTAAATATTTAAAAATATACTAACAAATCTGTATTTTCAGGATTCTTTTTAGCGAATTTCCCCTATAGGGAAGTAGCTATTATTAGCGGTGAGAATTTTTTAAAATTTATTTATTTATTTATTACATGTACATTAAGAACGGTAATTTGTCAAATCACAATCAGTAAACTCAAGGAGTTATATTGTTCATAGATTCCAAGAATTCTTCTATGGTGTATACCGGATTCTTTAGCAGGAATTCTTGAAACGAGCTCTTCAATTTCTTCCCAGTCAGGTTCCATAGGTGGTCAGGAAGGAGGTTTTTCAGCTTTTGGCCTATGTATGATGGTTTTTTCTCATAGAGGGCTGTTCTATGTTGAGGTAGGATGAATCTGGAGGCATGGCGTGTGGGGTAGTTATGAAGGTCCATGTGAGTTTGCAGGTTTAGTTTGTCAACATATAAAATTGCTTCGTAGATATACAGTGCAGGTACTGTGAGTATGCCCAAGGTCTGATAGGCTTGTCGACAACTTTCCCGGGGCTTCAGGTTTGCAATGGTCCGTATAGCCTTCTTTTGCAGTACAAGTATTCTCTTGAGATTTCCCGCGGAGCTTCCCCAGATTGTAAGGCCGTATCTAATATGAGATTCTATTAGCGCATAGTAGGCCATTTTTGCTGCTTCCAGCGTGCCAACCCATTTGATGCGTCTAACAACATAGACACTAGTGCTAATTTTACTGCAGATGTTATTTACATGATCTGTCCATGTAAGACCTTTGTCTAGAGTTAATCCTAGAAATTTAATCTGGTTGGCTACTGTTAAGTTGGGGATACTAGTGGGCAGATCTCTTTTCCTGCTAAAATGCACTTGTGTTGTCTTGTCAGGGTTTATTGCCAAGTCATTTTGTTTACTGTAGTCTATGGTTTTTTTAGAGATGCAGCAGAGTTGTCATACAATTCTTGAGTTGAGTCATTTGTTAAAAGGAGAGTTGCATCGTCTCCATACATTATGCAGCTTGTATTGTAATTTTGAATTAGAGCTGGGAAGTCGTTAGCAAACAAAATAAACAGAACAGGTCCCAGCACGGATCCCTGAGGGACTCCCCTTGTGATTGGTTTAGGATCTGATCTGAACGTGGTAGTGAGGCCTAATGTAGTATGTTGGATATCTACAACTTGGGATCTCCCTTTTAGGTAGCTGACAAACCATTTGTTTTCTAAGCCTCTTACTCCCAATGTTGTAAGTTTTCTAGAGATCAGGTCATGTCCTAAACAATCGAAAGCCTTGCTGTAGTCTAAGAATAAGGCTGTCACAAATTGACCTTTATCAATGCTGTCAATGATAGACTCAACAAGGCTTACGATTGCAGAAGTAGTTGATTTTCCCTTTTGGAATCCATGTTGACAGTCAGTAATTAAAGCTTGTTGTTTGAGGTGGGTCATTACCCTTTTTAGAACTATTTTTTCTATAATTTTAGAAAATGTTGAGACATCTGTAATTTTTTAGATCAGTTTTTGGCCCTTTTTTGTGTTTGGGATATACCTTGGAGACCTTCAGCTTGGTTGGGAACTGCCCTAAGGAGAAAGATTTATTTATGATGGATGCTAAAGGGTTAGATAGTTCTTCTGCACAATACTTTATAGTTTTTGATGAAAATTTGTCTATGCCACTGGAGGATTTGTTCTTTAGGCTATGTATTATTTGATTTACTTCTTTCGATGTCGTGGGAGTTAAATGAAATGATTGAGTTAAGGGTATGTTTAAAGGGCTTTGTTCTTCTTCCAGCCCGTATTGTTTATTGATTTGTTGCACAGTTTCTTCTGCTATCTGAGTAAAATAGGAGTTGAATTGGTCAGCTATCTGAGGAGGATCATCAATAATTGTATTGTTGATGTTGAGCTTATGGCAGTTTTGGCTAGGTTGTTTGGCTTGTCTTTCTGTGTTTATTAGATCCCATAAAGCTTTTGATTTATTGTTGGATGTAATAATTTTCAGTGCATTAGCATTTTGTTGCAGTGTCCTTAGTTTGTTGTCATTTGTCTTTTTTGTGTTTATCATTGTTGCTTTGTCTTCTGGCCTTCCACTCAATTCATAGGTTTTCAGGGCCCGTAAGTAGGCAGCTTTGAGCTCAGCTGATTCTTGGTCATAATAGTTAATAGGTTTACCTTTTATTTGTTTTTTGTTCTTTCTTAGTGGACAAGTTATATCTAAGGCAGTTTGCAGTGCTCCTTCCAATATATTAAAGGCTGATTCTGCATCTTCAGCATTGTAGACAGTATCCCAGTTTTTTTTATAGAAAGCAGGGCTTTCAGTTGGTCAAGGTTTTTCCTTCCCATTTGTCGTCTTAGAGTTTGTGTTGTGGTATTATTTTTACTAAACGTCAGACTGCACATTTGAGCTGTATGATCTGATAGTCCTGTTTGTAAGATTTTTGTACTTAGGTCATGGTCTGAAATATTGGTACATATGCAGTCAATTGATGTACTTGAGTCAGGTGTAATGTGAGTCGGTGGGAGAGGAAGCCTTCTCAAGTTATGTGTTGCCAGCTCATTTTCAAGGATCAGACTGTCATGGTGCTCGGGTTTTAATCCGTCAATATTTATCTCCTATCAGAATTAATGTCTTATTATGAGCTTGACAATGGTCCAGGATGTTTGATAGGATGTCCAAGCTAGCCTGAGTGTTAACACCAGGGGTTCGGTAGACACCAAGGAGATGAAAATGTTTCCCATTGATTGTAATGTGTACCATTGCAGCCTCAAATAGTAGTTCTTCACAGTGGTTAGTTATATCGATTGCCTTTGTGTTGTTTATCAGGGAGTCCTTACAGTAAATAGCTACTCCCCTAATTTATGTTCTTTTCTGCAGTATTCAGACACAAGTGTAAAGCCCTCAAGTTTTGTGTTTTCAATATTACTTTGTTTAAGGCCATGTTCTGTTAAAACTACAAAATCGGGGCATATTTCACTTAATAGGTGATTTAACCGATTTATTTTTTTAGAAAGGCCTCTTATGTTTTGATGACATATTTTTAAAGGGCTTGCATTTGATGACTTTCTGGTGTTTTTTGTGTTTCCTTTATTTTTATTTTGGTTTTGGTCATCTTGGCGCTGTCTAAAAAAACTGCGTTTTGAGTTTGCTGGCGAGATCGGTTAAGTGTGGTTGTCAAGGAGAGAGTTTCCTGTGATTGATTCGATGACTCTGACATTGATCCACCGACTTCAGAAAGCTCGTTGTTCTCTTTGAAGTTGTAATGTTGCTTCATGTGTTCATTGTAGAAGCCGATATTTTTCTGAAAGAAGTCACTATAGGTTTCATCCATATCCTTTATTTTAGCGTTCAATGGTGGGGATTTGTTCTGCTTGATTTTATTACTTTTGTTTGTGCAAAGTGTTTTGTTCCAATTTTCTCCTGTTTTGTGTTCTGTTGGGTTTATTATTACATTTATGTTTTTGATTTGTGGGATAGGAAGTTCTTTACTATTTACTAGCTGCAATGCAAAAATGAGGATGGTTCTCTTGTTTTGTCTGATTTTTGGTGGTGATGAGTGAAATGATTGTGGTAGTTCTTGAGAATGTCCGTTCCTGTACTGTAAATTCCAGTTTGTGTATTCACTTATTTCCTCTAAACGGTTACTTGATGTTGGTTTTCTTGCTTGATGTAGTTTTGAGGGGGATTGAGAAGTATTGGTTATGAAATTAAAAAAAAAAATGATGTAATTGCAGTTTCTTGTTCTTTTAATTTTGCACAGGCTTTTTCATTTTCCCACTTTGCTTTGGTAGCTACCTCATTTATTCTTTCCAGCTCATTTTTCAGTTTAGCATTAGAAATAATGATTTTCTCATTTTCGCTTTTAAGTGATTCATTTTCCACATACTTATTTTTTAGGGAATCTTCAATTAGTTCTATTCTTTCTTTCAGTTGGGAGTTGAGTAATATAAAATTATTTAACTGGTCTTCAAGGTAAGTTTTCTTTTCTTCTGCTTGTCGAATGAAATCATCTCTTAACTTTTTCTCATTTTCAAGCTTTTCGCCCAAGAATGCGATTTCATTTTTTAGCTGATTATTTTCTTCAAGATGGTCGTTAATTATACTTTATTTTTCTCCAGGGTATCTTCTAGTTCTAATTCATGTATTGATTTTCTTGATTGTATTTCATGTATTTTTTGTTTAAGTGTGTTGTTTTCACTCAGAAGGGTGGTTCCAAGTTCAGCAGCTAATGTGAGAGAAGTTTCGTGATTAAGTTTTTCTTCCATGGACAAGTTGTGTATTTTTGTTTGTATCTCTTTGATGTTTGACGAAGAATCATCAAGTTTAAAGTTGCTACATTTCCATATTTTAATGTGTTCTTTTGTCAAACTGTTAAAATACTTGTCAGTCCAGTTTAGGCATTTTGAGTGTACCAGTTTTTACAATCTCCAGTACAAAGTATTCCCTTATACCTCACACCAATACTACATTCACCACTTGGATATTTGGACATGGTTAAAGGTGGTACAAAGAGATCGTGGACTACTTTGGTCGTAGGTGTTGGTCTGAAGAATACTGTACTACAGTTCTTAAAAGTTTGGCTGGTTCTTTATTGTAATTGTAGCAGTTTTTAAAAGTAGTTAAGGTGAAATGAAATCAGTTTTTATGACTTTGGCTGGTTGTCGGTCGAAATCTTGAAGTCTGATGATTAAAATAAATAAAAAAAGTTTTTATGACTTTGGCTGGTTGTCAGTCATGATCTTGAAGTCTGATAGTTAGTCTGAAATTTTTTAGTGTCAAGGCTTTCACTGTTTTTTATAATGAGGTTTGACAGACTCCTCTTGTGATTGGAATTTTATATACTGTTTTTTATGACGAGGTTTGTCAGACTCCTCTCTGTAAATGTAATTATATGTACTGTTTTTTATAACGAGGTTTGTCAGGCTCCTCTGGGTTATTGGGATTTTGTGAACTGTTTTTTATAACGAGGTTTCTCAGGCTCCTCTGTGTTATTAGATTTTGAGTGTCAAATCTGGATTATATACAGTGCAGTATATAAGGTGTCCAGTACTGAGTGAGAGGTATAGTGATAGGTTCTATTGAAACTAGTTTGATGGTGCAAGCAGTTGAGCCAGGTCAGTTATTGCTGACTGGCAATAACTCGCCAGGTAACTGCGAGGTATTGCCAGTCACCAACGACCGGCTTTTCAGCTATTTGTTGAAGCCGGCCAGCTGGCCGGGGGCTGCTGGCCCTCGGGCCAGGGTGTCGAGTTGTGAAAAGTAGGTCACATATGTTAGTGAAATTATTCTAACAGTTGTTCATTGCTTTGTTTGTACTTTTTTTATTTTATATTGTGCTTTAGTGGTTTGTTAAATTAATATAGAGTTTAATATACTGAATTAAGCCCGGGACCATGTTATTTTTCATTTTGAGGTCCCTAGACCCCAAAAACACCATTCGTTCATTTTCATGTATATGTATATATATAAAAATATATATATAAATAACTGTCCGTAGGCGCGATATCTTTTGTAAAAAAGGTCCGATCTTGATGAAATTTGGAACAAACTTGTAAAGCGTCATTCATGACTTCGAGTTCGAAAACCAGCAAGATTGGTTTACTGTAAGAAGGTTTTTTGACAAAATAAAATTTACTTTCAAGATTTAACACCTTTTTATTAATTATTTTTAAATGTAATTGTCAAAATTGAATACAGCTTAAAAAAACAAGCAATTCAGCATTTTGAATTATTGTTCTACGTCAACCCGTTACTTAAATATTGGATGATATTGGATGTGCTAAACACAGTACGTTGCCCAATATTATTTTTAATTTTTCCCTCCAAAAAGTATAGTCACCCTGATTTAAGATGTTTTTTTAAATTAAATTCTGACCGTATGATTAAATTTTCAGGTGATGAATATTTTATTTGTGTTTATTTTGAATAGTTAGAGTTCATTGATCAAGATTGTGCAGAAAAAAATATACTATATAAAAAATACAAGTTATTTTTAAATTTAATAAAGAAAGTATGAGCATTTGGAGGGGGGGATGTCTTGGTCTAATCTCTGTGAAAATGTAGTATAATATATGGTATGTTTACAATGATGAGGATTGATAATATGTTTTATTGAAATTGGCTGGAGATGTAAGTCTGTTGCAACAGGGATGTTTTAATTACTGTAAAACTGACCATATGATTGAATTTAATTTTTTCATTAGATTTAAGTTATTTGTTTGTTTTGAGTGTTTTGAGTTCACTGATTATATGTTTGTTGACATTTATATACTATAACAAGATTACAGTTATTAAAAATTAAAAGACTAAGAATTATATAAAATACAGAAGTGTATGTATTACTAATGAAAACCAATGTGGTATCTTTATTAATTTTCCTCATGTTTAAAGCTCATGAATTATTAAATATACGTTTTAGCGAATTTCCCCTATAGGGAAGTTAGCGAATTTCCCCTATAGGGAAGAAGCTATTACCGTAGGTCTCATGGTAAGACCTAAGCCCGAGACCATGATAACTTTTCGTTTTAGGGCCACCAGAAGCAAAAAACACCATTCGTTCGAATTTTTATATATCTATCTATCTATCTATCTATATATATATATATATATATATATATATGTGTCTGTCAGCACGATAGCGGCCGTAAATATGGTCCGATCTTAATGAAATTTGGAACAGACATGTAAAGTGGTAATCGAATGGACGAGTTCGTGAACCAGCCCGATCGGACCACCGGAAGGGGGGGTAAAGGGGGATAAACACCCCCAAAAATGGGTTTTTTGAGTTTTTTACATATAAAAATAAAATTTATCGAATCTTTGTTGGCACCATTGAATTCAGCTCAAAAAAACAAACAATTTAGTGTTTTGAATCATTGCTCTATGTCCATTGGTTACCGAGATATTGAAAGTGGTAAACACAGTACGTTGTCCCAATGTTAACCTTATGGGGAACAAGTAAAATTCTATATCTCGCTTATTTCTCAACATATCTGGATAAAACTTGGTTTGTGGCTTCATCTAGATGAGATCTGATGTATTTTAGTCTAAAATCCCCGAAATTTCAATTTTTGTGGCAGCAAACCTGCATAATCATTCCCCATGTTATCCTTATGGGAAATAAAAAAATTCTATATCTTACTTATTTTTTAACATTTCTTGACAAAACTTGGTATATGGCTTCTTCTAGTTAAGGTCTACTAAATAATGAATTAAAACCAACCAGTTTTAACATACCTGTTGCAGCAAACCTGCATAATCATTCCCCATGTTATTCTTATGGAGATTACAAAACATGTAAAATCTCGTTAAGTTGGATTGAAATACCGTTTGTTGTGTTGCATCTGAAATTCGCTGAGTATGCAGGTCTGCTGCAACGGGGGTATTTAGTATATTATTTACTTAACGTATTCAAATAATACTTTCCTTAAGATAAGTTGAATGCTCATATATACAAAATAAATCCTATGGAAATTCGCTGAGTACGCAGGTTTGCTGCGACGGGTTTATTATTTTTTATAGCTTTCAACTAAATGTTATGCTTCTTAATTCGTTTGCATGTGTCATTATCTATCCACAGTTTTATTCTTGTTATTTTTCTATTCCTATTACTCAAAGACTGTTTGCTTTTACTAAGTAATTCACAAAATTTATCATGAAACGGATGAAACACAAGAGAGGCATTCTTTTCCTTAAAAACTTGATCCCAATTTTCATTCTGCAATAAAATGTTAAAGAGCTCATAGTTGATACAAGTTGTGAGCCCCGGCGCCGGCACAGGTTCAGTGACCTTGACATTGTTTACAAGAGCGGCCGCGGCAGCCTCCTCACGCATCACCCAAACAGCTGTTAAGCCCCGTTTTCACGATGCCAATCAGATAGACAATCAGCATAAGACAGTCAAGTTGCAAGAAATTATTGGCATCGTGTGAACACTTCTGTGCCAATCGGCGTGCCAACAGACGCGTCGGTTGGACTAGAACTGCATTGTCCTCGAGAGTAGACTGAGGCAAATAAGCCTGCGCCAGCGACCTCTTCCCGCGCCGATTGGTATCGTGTGAACGGTGCATGCCAGGCAAATAGGCCTGTTTAAGCCAGTCCGCCAAAACCAGTTGAATTGTTTGTGCGGTAAATACGTTATTTGCGGAGCTGTCAAAGTTCTAATTTTAGTTTTTACTAATATTATTTAAAAATATATTTTTAATAATATTTTGTTTTTTAATTAATATTAAACGCATCCATTAATAGTCATAAAAAAGAAATTGAGTTAAAATAGTTTGCATTTATTTATGCTTACAACGCTAAATCAGATATAAAATGTAAAAAATTATTAAGTTTTTGGATTTACGGTAATTTAAGAATTTTTAGAATTATTTAGGGTAATTATCTGAAGAATTTAGTGTAACATTGCGTGGTCATGGTGGATACGCTGGTGCCAATAGAAAACAGCATGTGAACGGTGTGTTTGTTCTATTGGACTGGCAAGGCAACTTGCTCAAGACAATTGCCTCGTCAACTAGCATCGTGAAAACGGGCCTTTAAACAATGGTCAGTCACTCCGCTGTCAATCACAGCTGACTGAATGACAAATTTATTCTTATTTCTAATCTTAGCGTGAATGTGATCAATACAAGTTTGTGAAGTATTAGTGATTAGAGTGGGTTCGTTAATTAAGGATTGTAAACCATTTAATGCCAAGGTAATTTTATAATTATCTATTAATTCTGTGTTTTCTAGTAGGTTTAAATTCATGTCTCCTATTATTATAACATTTTTGGACTGTTTAGTTTCTAGTTTTGTCAAATATGAAGATAATTCATTTATGAAGTTTTGTACAGATGACTCATGTAACCTATACATAGCTAAAAGTTTAAAATCAATACAGAAAATACTAAAAGATAGTTCCAATGCATCAGCTGTTTTAAAATTCATGGCATTTATGGATACTTTTTCAATATTCTCTTGAACATATATTGCCACACCTCCGGATCAATAGGTTTCATTTGTTTTAAAATGGGGTGTATAGCAAGGTATGGAATAATATGTAATTTCAGATTTTTTTTATCCATTTCAGATAGTATAATGATGTTTGGTAACTTATTAAGTAAGCATGGAGAGATCAGCCAAAAAATGGTCAAAATTTTCCCTCATACTCCTTATGTTTTGATGACAAATAAGGAAGCCAGTTATGTCATTGAACAAACTAATAGAGTTCAGACTTAATTTTTCCATAAGAAAAACTATAAGATATAAATCTATACATTAAAAAAATTATATATTGAATACGCTAACATAGCAATATAAATCTTAACCTTTCTTATAAGTTATAAAAGCTATTCCAAACAACTGACTTAACACTAATAATGCCTTGAACACATAGTAAGAATACAAATACAAATACCTATTATAAGAAACATAAAATAATACATAACATGTATACTTGACATACCTAAACATTATCAAGGTCAGCTTGGCATCTTATCACACAGACTGGGCCCTTGTCATCTTTTCGAACAAAAATCTTTCCTCCTCTCACCCATACAAACATAAAGTTTTTCTTTTTCTTCATGTCTCTTGCCATACCAAGGAGCCTTCTTCTTGTCAAAGTTAGAGATTCATTCACATAAATTGGCTTATCGTTACTTAGACCAAGGTGCCGAGTTGAGAAATCTCTCTTATCTCTCCTTTTAGCAAGCATGGTTTCAGCATCAATCCTCCTCACAAACTTGACGATTATTCCTGGAGGACCCTCAGCATTTGGACGTTTTGCAAGGGTGTGGCAAGCATCGACCATGGCATCATTTATTTCCATCCCCAGAGACTTGCCAACCTGTTTTACTGTGTCTAGCACATTACCAGTCACAGGAACGCCTTGCACCTCTACACAGTTTCGCCTTGAATACTGCTCCTTTTCTTCAACTTTTTGCTCTAGGTTACAGACTTTTTCTTTCAACCTCTTATTTTCAGCTGTGAGGGCTTCAATCTTCTCGAGGCACTCGTTCATTTTTTTAGTGTTTTGCTGTAAGGCCGATGCATTGTCGTCAAGTTTACTATTGAGCTCTTCTTAGGAAGTATTGAAATCGTTGATAGTCTGTTTCTGTTCAGTCTTTAGCTCTTTAATTGCCTCCATAATATCTTCTAAAGTCAGTTTACCTTCTGTTGCATTTGATTCTAACCTCAAACTGATCCTCCGTTCTTTACTGCAAGGCTCACATCGAAACACTAGTCCCTCATTATTAAGATATTCAATATCTGTTTTGCTCATCTTCACACAGCTTCAATGGAAATTAATATTACAATCAGAGCAGGAACCTTGAGTTGTTTTGATGTAAATTTAGCCTTGCATATACCACAGGTCGCCATCTTGGAGGTTAGGATTTTATTGTCAGAGTTAATTTTATATAGCCTATACTAGGCTTACTTACTGCTTCTCTTTTTTCTGTATTAAAACATAGGCTTTCACTGTTGCATATTATCACACACACAACATTAAACTAAATAAATACACACTTTTAAGTACAAAGTTTGGAAGAGCAATTCTTCTTGGTGTATACTTTACAGCCACTGCCATCTGTATCTATGGCACTTTCGTGAACTTCTGAATCAAGATTTATACATTGTTTTATGGAGTTTGTAGTAGGCCCGTTTGGTAATGTGTCGAACTGCTGCTGCACTGCATCTGGCCTGGTATGAACCTTTCAAGCAATAATTGACTCTTTTACCCCCAATTAGCTTTGCAACAACTGCATTGTAGTACTCGGCTCTGTTACTGTTTACGTCATGGATTAGATGCCTGGCGTTTTCTGCTAGTACTCCTACAGCCGCCATAATTTTAGGATAAAGAGAGTATTGAATCAGACGAGGGACTTGGTTTTGTTCATTGCTATCTTTCTTAGTGCAGAAATAATTAGCACACTGACGGTGGTCTCCAAAGACATGGCTAGGTCCATTTATTATGTCCTTCTCTAGGTCACGGATCCTCGTTCTGAGGTCACCGTTCTCAGATTTTCTGTGGGCTACTGCTTTTGTTACTGCACATCGTAACCTCATCACGGACTGTTTTATCAACTTTCTTAGCTTCAGGTGAACCGCTTTGTCGAATTTCACATCTTGATCGCGGACACTCACTGCTGATATTTCCCTGAGCTTAGTGCAATAATTCCTCAGTATATGATTTCGACACTCGATTTTCTCGACGAGTAAAGAACCGTAAGGTCTTGCCTCGATTATTTTTTGATAAACACTGCTGTCGCCATCCGCAACAAGGCGTGCATATTTGACTCCACACATTTCTTCGCTACATAAGAACCCTTCGACTGTGGCTGCTGACTCCATACTGCATGAACTTCCATTCCAGTTTTTAAAACATTTATGTGGCTGTGGGGTCGAGTTTTGGTTTTGGTCGCAGGTGAAGCAGTAGCGGTTCTTGACACCGATGTATAGAACCTTTCTTGTATGGAATCCCACGATTGCTGCCTAAAAACACGGTTGGTTTTAGTTAAAGTATAAAAGGAAATTACATATTTGAGTAGAGTGCACAAAATAGGGCGGGTAAGTGAGTGCGCTGCTGGCAAAAATGTTGTTTATTATTTGTTTGGGTAGTTAATCAACTATATGACTAAAGTACGCTCTTTTATCGCGTAATTGGATGAACTAAAGACAATAACAAACCATAAAATTGAAATTGGCGAAAAATTGCGTTTTCCCCCCTGCTATGTATGGTTAGACACTTTTTACTCCTTGTAATGGGAGAGTAAACAAATAATTTGTTCCCCAGCGGGAATAAAGTGATCCCCGGGAGACAAAGAAAACCAATAAGAATATAATTGAAATCAATAATTTGAAAATTAATACTTGAGCGCCTTCAGGTCCACGCACACATGCAAATATGTAGGTAGCAGCTCACAGCGCGGAGTCAGGCGCTAACAGCAGCTGATTTAGTGGCAGGAATAATCAAATATAAGATTAACATTAGCAACAATCAGCTGTAAGTTTACAACATACAATTTTATGAGTTTACATTTTTTTCTGCCCGCCCTATTTCGTGCACTCTACACACCAGGTGTTTTCCAAAATAGTGAACTGTTTATGTCAAGTTTGAGTAGAAACAAGGCCGTAGCCAATGGTGGGGGGTCAGAACCCCCCCGAAATAGTAGAAATCAATAATTGAAAACCCCCCCGAAATAGTTGAAACCCCCCCCCCCCAAAAAACCCCTTGGCAAACATTGAGGGGCCCGGAAACTGTTAAAAAGGGTAACAAATGACGTTAAAGGCGGCGAAAAGTACACACGCAAGTTAAAAAAAAAAGTCACCACTTTTGGCGAGCCGGAAATTCACCCGCCGATCCCGCCCAAACCCCCCCCCCCCCGAAAAAATTTCCTGGCTACGGCTTTGAGTAGAAATGGGCTGTCGGGAAGTCATATTATAAATAATTGTGTTTAACAGTTTTAATGAGTAAATTCACACAGTTTTCAATTACTCAGGGTCCATTGCTCGTATTCAATTTAATGCGTTATGTTAGTTTTTTACAAAACTAGGTCACAGGAATGAATTAGTTTCTTTGAGACAGTAGTTTATCAATGCACCCCGACATGATTTTTATCAAAAATGCGTATTCAGAATCAAAACTTGGCAAAGGTTGGATGGCTTACGATGTATGTCTTGAAAAAGTGGGCTTATGTTGGTTATGAAAATATAAAACTTTACATATGTATGCATGCATTGCTTCTTTAATTTGGAAATGCTGACTTTATTGTTATAAATAAAGATATATTTTGATTTTGAATACTTTGTCACGCTCAATGATGTAGCTAGTTTGGGGCTGACACTGGACAAAAATTAACAAAAATCCAAATATATGATATTTTTATTGGGATCTGTATTACGACAAAAGTTTAATAAGTTACAGTCAAACGTTTTAACTAGAAGCGGTCAAGTTACAAGGGAATATCTTTGGTAATGAACGTATTTGTTTGAAGTATAGTCATATGGTTATCTTATCATGAATTTTTTGCCCAACCAACTTGACCTAGATATTATAATAAGGGATATCCTACCAAACTTGAAGAAAATCGGAAAACATTTATAGGTATCTTACTTATTTCTCAAGATATCTGAATAAAACTTGGTATGTGACTTTATATGGTTGAGATCTAGTGGACAATTACCTATAAAAATCCAGTCGTAGATAAAATCTCCCTCATGTCATTGGCAGCAAACCTGCATACTCCCTTTACAATGTTAACCTAATGGAAAAAGGATAATCGTTATTCTTGCTTATACATCGATATGTTTCATTACAACTTCATATGTGCTGGCTTCATCGGATTATGATGTGGAATATTGAAAACAATCTTTCAACTGTGCATATTTTCGTAGTAGCAAACCTGCATTCGAACCATGCATTTCCATGTACTTTTTATTGAGAAAAGTTTTGTGTGCTCATTTTGGAAGTGAAGTAAATTTTACTTGATTTTAGGCTCCGTGAGAAGGTCTAACCCATTGACATATAACCTTCTCATCACCTATATTTTCAGCTGCCAAAATTTCACGGAAAACCATTTATAAGCTAGGCTAACTAAACATACCACGCCAGATAAGCTGCTGAAGTTTGTGCGGTAAGACCGCTTCGCCCAGCTAGCATCAGCGACTACAGTCAGCAGTGGAACGCCGTGCTTGTCGACGTCCCCTCGCTCCCTCGCCAGTGTCGCCTCCTCCTCGGCCGCCGCCTTCATCTCCTCCAGCACCGTGCTCGCCCAACCCTCGGACACCGCTGCGTGATGGACTGCGTACGTGTTCTCACTCATACAGCGTATATTCATTCCAGCCATTAGTTGCTGGAGACTTGTGAATCCTCCTCCCGCACCCATCACTGCCGCCACTGCTGCCGTATTTATGTCCATGCTTTCTGACACTTCCGGTTCACTCCACAGTGTGTAGCAAAAGTGGCACATGTTACACCTAAAATTGAACCCGCTTCGCAATCCTCGACAAATTTCCCCCTGAAAAATCATGGAAATAAATAATCTGAATCTGAATCTGTTGAAAGAACATCCAAATTTGTTTCCATGGTCACTCATAGTCTTGATTTCATCCAGTAACCACTTCATGTCTACGATGCGCCTTCCAGATATAATATTTTCAAAGGGTACCGGGTGGGAAGACGCTTCTTCCGTTGTTGCGATTGGTTTCTGCGTCGATGGTGGAGGCTCAGGTTCAGCTCCGGCTGTGGTATCATTCATCTCAATGTCTACGCTATCATTTTCATTCTGAGTAACTTCCACTATTATTGTCTTTAGTTTTTCTGATAATTTTGGCGATTTGTAGAGTCCGAAACTTTTTAAAACTCGCCATTCGGCCAAACGATGCCCTCGCCTAATTTTTGGCTTCCTTGCTCGATTTTTACGGTTCCCCATTCCTTAACAATTAATTCACAAAACATATAACACAAAATAACAACTAAATAACTAAACGCGCAACTGACAACTGTACAAAAAAAAACAATTTCACTGTCGATCAAACACCGCAACTCGTACTCGCAACAAGTTAGCGCGACATCACGACCGCCGGCACATTTGGTCGGCGACTGACGCTGCACTGATGGCAAGGGTGGACATTGGACACACACCCGATCTTCCTAGAATTCGATTT
The DNA here is from genome assembly GCA_035578135.1 of Flexamia atlantica. Taxonomy (NCBI): domain Eukaryota; kingdom Metazoa; phylum Arthropoda; class Insecta; order Hemiptera; family Cicadellidae; genus Flexamia; species Flexamia atlantica. The sequence goes on along the minus strand of JAQJVK010000001.1, from coordinate 137,423,130 downwards.
CGAGTTTTACGATAATTTCATTGTCTCCCTGGGTAGAATGGAGCATGTAGCATAAACTATAGAAAGAGTTTGGCATTCTTTACTTCCTTACTATACAAATAGTCTAGTGTTTTGAATGCTGCAGAAATATTGCTTGCTGTAAAATCATACAGAATGATTATACATTGCATCAAATAAACTGACGTTGTTATTCTATAATCCAAATAGAAAATAACAATTTTTAATGACATTGAAAGCCGTAAAAACTTCAAACTCTCTTTACAAGAGTCTTACCAACTAGATAAATTCTTCTTATTGCACAAAAATGTATATTTCGCATTTGGATACAGTAACCGGAATCCTGTCTGCTATTGTGCGATTGATATTCGAAGAGCATTGCCAGTTAATGATTAAAAAGCGTGAAATAGCTCATGGACTCAATAAAACTGAATATGAAAAAAAGGCCATACATATTTTCCTTCCATATTTTTTTCTTCCTCAATACATGTTTGTAAAAATATTCTAAGTTATACCATAACTTTGTTCTTAGCCTTAAAACAACTAGCTGATTGTGTCCTGATTCGCTGGAAAAAAGTAAATAAATTCTAAATGCATCTGCTGTTCAGTCCTTTTCTTTACATTTGCGCTAATAGGGAAAGTTTAATCAAAAAACTAATATTTTGCCTGGGATTTTCTTACCGAGACCTTTCAATCAGGTATGGGGGTGTTGATTGGTGTCGGACTTATGGTTTTCTTTAGTTACCTGACCGGTTTGTATGTATTTTGTGTACATTACAGTAGATAAATTACAGCATGATGTTACATCTCTTACATTCTTACTTTGCTTTCTAATTTTGTATTAGGAAATCAAAATAACTAATTAGTGGTATTTTAAGACATCATTAAACGCTGTGAAAACTGAAGAAATGTCTGGCCTAAAATTTATAGTTTTTTTTTTTTCATGTAACACAAACTAACTGTTTTTGTATTTTAAATACTTTACCCGGAACCTTAGCTAGCGAAGAGAAATGATTGTTAGTGAAAAAACCTAAAATAACTCAATAACTCATGTTCACAATAAACTAAACAAGGCATACAAATAAGAATTCCGTTCTTAGCGATGCCCGTTTGGGTTTGGGCAAACACAACGTTTTCTCCTCAACATATCTTTGATTTCAAATATAACACGCCACCAAATGTCCAAGTATCGCTCCGCCGCTTGCGCTGCCCGCTCGGCCGCCAGGGGTCGCGCCGATCACAACAGAACATACCAACATTTGTATCGGCTTTCCGGTGTTATTTACACAGTTACAGTTTTGAAATTTGTTTATTAGCTTTATAATATAGAGTGCTAGCTCCTCTTGTATTATATTTCAAATATTCGTTTTAGTTTTATCTAAATAAAACATTCAATTAAAGGTTTATTTATTCATCTTTAACTTATTATGTAGTGGGTATATAGAAAAAACTTTCACAAGGTCCTCTAGAGGACCATTATACCTATTTTTTAACACCTTAACCATTTCTGTAGGTTAATTGGTTTTTGAGAAATCTTGTGATGAACTTAACATTACTCTTATGGGACTAAAATCCAATATGGCTACCACTGATGAAGACTCTTGAATGTCAAAGTCTGACTTCATAGTAGGATTCATTAAATTATGAAGCCAGAGAGTAGTTTATTTCCTTCTCATTCGCCGGTGACAATCTGTACCTTAGAAGGCATATGAAAATAAACAAGGAATCCAAAATCTCTGACAATTCCAAAGACAAAGTGTCACTATCCAGTAGGCTACCTATTAACTAACTTTAGGACAAGAAAAAATAAACTGTAGGCCAAATTAGTCATCCAAGAGGAAACAAGATCGTGACAAAAACCAAAATGCTCCAGCCAGTGATATACTGGGAATAAAGTTGATAATTGAGATGGACCCAAATAAAATTGACATTAAATTGATCACGTTACGCTTAAGGGGAAAAACTATCTAAAGTTTTTGCAATGGTTGGTTTTCTTTCACCTGTTTGATACCACTATGCAGTTATTCCTAATTGTGATTATTAATGGTGAGATCTTGCGAACTACACTCTTGGTTTACATGGTGTCCTTGGCGAACGATAACTTATCTACCTCTCCTGCTCCATCGTTCCAGTAATTCTGATACAGGTTCTTTAATTTAAAACCATAATGTTTTCAATTTTAAATTGGATTTTAACTGTATTTACTTTTAATATTTGTACTCATTTCTTTATAAACCTCATTTTGTAACACTGAGCTTTTCTTCTGATCAATTAAAAAATATTATTATTGTTGTTGTATATAAGTGTGTGTGTTCACAGGAGTGTATAGACATGTGAGTGGTTCTGAGGTCGGAGGCCATGCTGTCAGGATACTCGGCTGGGGAGAGGAGAAGGGAGTGAACTATTGGCTCATTGCCAATTCTTGGAACCGAACTTGGGGCAACAATGGTTATGTCAAATTCATTCGCGGCATCAACAACTGTGGTATTGAAGAATTCATCACTGCCGGTTTAGTGATAGCTCCATAATTAATTATTTACATTTTAAAGTTAATCATCAAAACCATTTTGTTAAAATACATGGGAGAGTTGGTTACCAGTGTTTGTTTCCATTATTCATGCTTAAATTGTGTAGTTACTTTATGCAAACTGTAAAAATAAACGGTATCAGGAAACTGACACATACTTTCTCCTTAAAGTCATTTAAAACCAGAAAACTTATATAGTGAAATAAAACAAATCAACAAATAATTATCACACAAATACATACCAAATTTTATCGAAATCGGTTAGTAAATAACAGAGATATCGGTTTTTAAATATTTGCCATAAGAATAACATTGCACAATGTACTTTGTTTACCGCCGAACTAAAATATCAATTATCTCCGCAACCAGTTGACGTAAACTAATAATTCAAAATACTGGATTATTTGGTTGTTCAAGTCAAATTTAATGGTTGCAAGTATATTTTCCTTAGAAGTTACAGATTTTGTGAAATTTGAAATATATGAATTCTTAACACTTAAACCCCCATAACTTCTCAACCTGAATTTTTACAGACATGCGGGTGGTGTAATTTTGTTTGTCATCTTAAGCACTAAAATCCATGAAATTTTTATCAAAATCGTTCGAGCTGTTTTTGAGGAATTTGGATTTTTGTGATTTTTTTATGAGTTTTTGTGGGGTAAATGCCCTTAAAAATAAAAAATTCAAAAAAGTGAAAAAACACATAGAGATACCACGTCTTTAAACATACATGCCAAATTTCATGAAAACTGGACAACTGCTGTCGTCTCTGGCTTTGTTTATATACACACGCGCACGCGCACGCATGCACATATACTATACAAACAATTCTTTCTCCATATACTATGTATAGAGGGGAGAAAGTAAAAAAAAAAAACACTAAATAAATCTTTTAATTTCATAATATATTTACATTTCAACCAATGAAGTAATTTAAACTGAGTTCATGCATATCTCAAGAATTCAACGGTTAGTTCACAGTTAGTACATAACCTTCCTTCAACTTCAGTACTTAACTTTGTCTCATGACTCATGGAAGTCTACTACATAACAGGCTATTGGCAGAAGTATTGACTTTCTTTTATTTTTGGTTTTAGATTTTCCTGGTTTGCATTGTGCGCTTTTTATATTTTTTGCATCTTGCCTATTTACTGGCTCATGCATAGACTTGATTTGTGAGTCAAGCGGACTGCAGTCATGCGATGTCAGTTTTAGCCTGTTACTTCCATGTTGAGTGGTTAGATATTTGAAGGTTTTTGGTACTTTTTCATACCATGTATAAAACATGTCGTCTTTATAGTAAGTACCTGGTGGACCGGTGGAGCAAGCCTTGCTTGGTATTTTTTCATGTTTATCAGTTCATCTAATTACTATCAAATATTTCCAAATATAATCCTTCAGCTCCATAAAAGCCCATGCTAAATCAGTGCACATTTTGTGATGTAAGCTTTCGCACCGACCCATTTAGCACCCATATTTTTTAACATACGTCCGTAAATAAGCATGCTAAAATAATCTCCATAGGAATAACATGTGAAAGTAAAGGTTTGTTATCAAATAAGTGAGGGGTTTTGGGCTATAATCAAGTAGAACTCAACTAGAAGAAGCCACATACTAAGTTTTATCAATATATGTTGAGAAATAAGCAAGCTATACAATTTTATTTATTTCCCGTAAGGTTAACATTGAGGAGGTGAATACGCAGGTATGTTGCCACAGTAGTCTGAAGATTTGGGAATTTTAGGTCATAATCAAGTAGATCCTAACTATATGAAGCCACATACAAAGTCTTATCAAGATCATCCTTCACTCATCTGTCATTCATACTTGGCTAAATATACCTACCTGGGTATTTTTTTTAAATTCCCATAAGGGAATGAGTATGCAGGCTTGCTACCACGGAAATGTTCAAATTGACGTTAAATGTAAAATACACAGTCATTAGTAAATTTTATTCCTGTAAACAGTTAAATAAATAAATAAGAAAAAAAAAGAAAAGAAAGTTATATAAGTTGTAAACAAGTTTCAAATAATTTTCTAAGCTTGTAATAAATTTTATTTGTGTAAATAGGAATAAAAGTTTTTAAACAAGTTTCAGTTAATTTATACAGAATAATTTTATACCAACAAGCACATAATAAAAATATAGTGGACATCTATGGAGCTCTGTGTAGCATTGTTGCCGGTCAGCGACCGTAATGTGGGCAACATCCATAAATTGTCACTTAAAACACTACAAAATTTTAATGCACACTTTATAAAAAAAAAAACTGTGGTTAGAGGCACTTGCAATCAACTAAAAATTACCAAATTTGGCAGAGAGCAAGTTTCAAGCCTCACGGAGCGAACATGGCTCACGGGATCACAATTGGAACCAGCTCCTAGATAAGTTCCATAAGCGCAAAGCAATCATGGTTCCTCCCTCTCTGCTGGCCACAAATGGACCTGTCCCGCGCCAGGATAGTGGTGGAGCTGCCAGTGGCACTTGCAAGGCTCAAGGCTCAGTCTCGCCTGAATGGCACAAGCGATTGTGTCGTAAGTGATGTGCACTCTTCGCTGTTGCTTATTCCTGTCATTTTTTAATTGTTTGGGATATTCTTTGGCATTCTGCATTGATATAGAAGTATTTTAACGTTTTTATGGGGGGTTAACATGCTCATGTGCTCCTATGCACGAGCCCCCACTGATTAGTAACTCTAATTGAGAGCACAAAATAAGGCGGGCGGCACAAACTGTAAGCTCAACAAATCATCTACAAAACCTCATCTGAAATGACTAAATGAAATGTTTTTGTTGTAATGTTAACAAATTTTTTTGTGTTTTTCAAGGTCTTTAATGTGTAAATTTGTGTTTAACATATGATCATATTATAGTTGATTAACTGCCAAAACAAAAATAATCATATATTTAATTTTGTAAGGCGATCATTGGCATCAAAATTGTGGGCGTCTGACAAGTCGTAGAAAGATGGGAGAGGGCTTAAATTAAAGGTCTCTATTCCATGAAGGTGGGAAAAATAATGAAATTGCTTACAATTCACCAGAAAACAAGCAGAAACGTAAAATATCTGCCATTTAAAAAGCATTTGGATCTAAGAAAGTCTGCTTTGTTTACATAAAACATGTGATGCTGATACTTGATTGAAAACCGTATGGTAGGCTAGGTATATTCAGGTATAAGATATATTCAGTTTGCTATGAAGGTATTTTGTACTAATAAAATAAGGATTTTCCCTCATTAGGGGCTTTTAGCCCCTAGTGTTACTAGTGTTTACAAGCCACTAGTAAACACTAATTTCACCAACTCCATAAGCGCTCATCCGCGAACTCACTCATCCGCCTTATTTGGTGCTCCCATTATATAATCGAATTAAAGGCAACAGCCTCCTTTCTTTCAGTCAAATTTTAAAAAATCTCATTTTATGTTACTGAACTGTTTAGTTGACACTGTCTAGTATAAGTTGACATCAATAATTTTGTAAAGCAGAGTTGTAATTTTGAAAGGCGCTGTGAATTAAGACTTTATTTATTTCAAAAATTAGAATTGAGTGCTTAACACTGTATAAGCTAACTCATTTAATAACCATTGGACATAGTTGGTATTGTGTCCGAGTCAGTTAAGTTCCAACTGAGCGCACCTGGTGCTTTAGGATTTTTCTGATGGCCAGGTGCACCTTATTAAATATATCAATATTTCAAGCAACAAATTTTAATATTGAAATCAAATATTTAAAAGTCAGTTTGAAAAAATATAGATTTATTTTATTTTTGATTGCTGCTGATTGCCTGTGAACCTTACTATAATATTTGGCTTCAGGTTATTAGGAGACAAAGGGAACTAACTGATAAAGTGTAAAAAACAAGAGTTTTTTTTACTAATTACTCATATATTTTGAAGTATAAATAAGAAACATTTACATTGTTTTACAAAATAAAATATGTACAATTTTTTAAAAATCTAACAGTTAGGTTTTACAAAAATAAGAATTAAAAACTATAAAACAATAAAAATAAACCAAAGGAATAAATGATCACTGAAGCCCTAAAAAATCCTCAATCACTTTGTGTGAATGTTGATCAATCACTTTGGTGAGAGCAACAATAACCATGCACCACGTTACAATGATTTCCTTCAGTTTTTAAAAAAATTTTAAGGAATAATCTACCAAAACTGTGAAGGAAATTGATGAGTTTGTTACAGATTCCAGGAACTTTAGGGTTCCATAGTAAGGCTGTTCTGAAATTATGTTTAAAACAACCTAAGATAAAAGGTGTACATACAAAACCATTCAACTTTGAAATCTCTTCTTGTATCTCATGAGAGGGCCTTCAGAGATGGATTTCAGCTCCTTTTTATAATAAAAACTGACCTGAAATAATATTTGAACATTCTAATTTCAAGATAAAAGGCGTATAAATGATCAAAAATATTTGTATTATTCCATTAAAAAGTAGGGGTGGGAGAGTACTTGATTTTCGAGTAATTACTCGAGTAGTTACAACTACTCGAACTCGAGTCGAGGCGTTACTCCAACTCGAAAAAACGAGTTGAGTAATTTGTTACCCCCGCCGTTCTCCCGAAATCCGTATGCAATGCATGAACGAATTTCACAGCCGATCGCAAATTTTTTCCGCCCTAAATCTTCCGTTTATTTGATGGATATGCGCTATCCAATATGGATACGCGCTAACTGTTTTTTGCGGCCTTTCGCAAGTTTCACAGCTACATTTTTCATTCATTAATGAACGACAAAAACACGTGACCAATTTTTGCGGTCAATAGCGAGTGTCACAAAAATGCATTTATTTTATTTGCAATTGGCAAATACAGGCGATCGTATTTCACGGCCAATTGCGAGTTTCGCTAAGCTACATCTGCCGTTTACCCGTGATTGATAGATACGCGCTATCGTTTTTGCGGTTCGAGAGTTTTTCATGACAATAATCTCAATAATATTTCATCAACTCACAGAAGAAATTATGTTGACCAGTATCTATAAATACAATCTCTCAGAATTTGGAAATTGGAAATTTTCAACTATATCAAAGTCAAAATCTTTTACTTTTATTGTAGTAAGACAATACAAATTGCATTACAAACACAATTTAGTAACGTGTTACAAATTGCATATTTAGCCTGCACTTATAAAACTTCAATCTAATTTGTATTTGTAGTTTATCTTTTGAATGTCACACAGCCTTAATTTATGTCTCATTTAATTTGTAAAAATGGGAAAAAATTATGAAACTAATTACTTAGTTAGCTCATTTTACAAAACTCCATGAATAATCTAAAGTTTCCCGTTTCCGACTAAGGGTTAGCCTCAATTGGTTTGGATTACTGGAGTTCCTCTGTATGTTTTTATGCCTAGATTGTCTAGATTGACATGCGTTTACAATTGTAATTTCCAGAAATTTGCCTGGGGAATAGGGAATCCAATCCCGGACGATATTTTCAAATCCCAGGATTTAGGGATTGAAAAACTTTAATCCCGGGATCCCGGGACTGATCCCGGGATTGACCCGACATAGTATTTGCCGATACAAAATTAAATATTTAGTATTGATACTCATGTATACATGGTATCATAATATAATACGATATATAGAAAGCAGTTTTCCGTTTGTTTTGAGTTGTTAACGTGATTTTATTTATAAAAACTTAGAGCTTAACTTTTTTATATATAAAAAATTATTCAGACATAATTTAAAGAAAGTCCTATACAAAACATGAATATAGTTACTTGACCAAACAATGTCAGGACTTGGAAAGATGTAATTAGAAAAACTAGAAGTACGATAAAAATGGACATTAGAGCATCGTAAAGAAGCTTAGTTGCAATTGCATTATATTGTACCAGAAACAAGTTAAATTATTATCCATGCTTATAGCCCCTGAGCTGTGTGATTAATGTAAGACTGAATTACTTACTTGAAATCCGTCAGACAGCTCAAAAATGATCATATACTTGTTCAGGACATGTTTCGACACAATAGTGTCATCTTCAGCTGGGAGTTAGTGAAGTTCATAATCCACCAATTGGCTTCATCAATAAATTATAAAACACAAACACAAAACTGTCATACATTTACACGGACACGGATACATTTAAAAATTGTTAAAAACAAACAGGCCTGTTCTACAATAATAACCAATCACGACAGTGGTAGACAGACTGAGGCTCATTTCATTATCCATCAGGTGTGGTTTGCTTGTCAGAGGAGCAAAGGTCAACAGCTGGGCTCTGGTATTGATTGACGCTAGAAGAATATGAAATTTATAAACATTTTAAAACTAACCAAAATGAAATAATAATAAATGACAAGCTCCAATTTAGTTCAAATTCTATCTTCAATTCCCTTCTTGCCTACAATCAATACCAGAGCCCAGCTGTTGACCTTTGCTCCTCTGATAACCAAACCACACCTGATGGATAATGAAATGAGCCTCAGTCTGTCTACCACCGCCGGCGTGTCGTGATTGGTTATTATTGTAGAACAGGCCTGTTTGTTTTTAACAATTTTTAAATGTACAGTAGAGTCCCACAAACCCAGACTAATGTGGACCGAACGGTGTCCGGGTTTGTGAAAATTCCGAGTTATCGGGAAATGAGTAAAAATAAGAAAAAATAAGAATAGTATGTTATTTCTATAAAAAATCATTTATTTATTGCATAGTAAAAAAATACAAGAACTACATTATCAGTTATAAAAAAACTTAAAGAAAAACACAAAACTGTTTTATATGTGTCACTCCGTGCTCAGGCCTTGAATCTCAATGCACTTTATTGCTCTGGCAGGCTTTCCGAGTTATCCAGAATTCCGGGTTATCGAAGTCCGGGTTTGCGGGACTCTACTGTATCCGTGTCCGTGTAAATGTATGACAGTTTTGTGTTTGTGTTTTATAATTTATTGAGGAAGCCAATTGGTGGATTATGAACTTCACTAACTCCCAGCTGAAGATGACACTATTGTGTCGAAACATGTCCTGAACAAGTATATGATCATTTTTGAGCTGTCTGACGGATTTCAAGTAAGTAATTCAGTCTTACAACAAGTTAAAATCTCTATGTATTTTTTTTCAGAAGCTTGAAAATATTAACTGGAAACTACTTTTATACATACCATAAGACGACAAATAACACATCAAACCATGATTATTTGATCAAAAACAACATGTAACTGGTTTTTCTTAGTCATAACATTGTTTCAACTGATGAGATCCTGTTGCAAAGTTGCATTTAGTTTATTTTTAGTTTATTTACGATCGGCAAATACAAGCGATCGTTTTTTGCAGCCGACCACGAATTTTGCAAAGCTACATTTGCCATTTGTCGACGACCAGAAAATACGCGCAATCATATTTCATGGCAGATCGCGAGTTTTGAAAAGCTACATCTGCCGTTTATCCGCAACCGACAGATATGCGCTATCGTTTTTCGCAGCTGTCCACGAGTTTTTCATAACAATAACTTCAACAACATTTGATTAACTCATAGAAGAACGGATTTTGACAGTTATCTAGAAATACTATCTCTCAGAATTCGGAAATTGAAAACCTATATTTATCTGACCTTGCACTTTACAGCTTCAAATTTGTATCATAGTTTATCTTGGAATGATACTGTAGTGACAATGACTTTGGATCGATGAGTCACGACTTAACGTAGTAAGTTCGGGGCTAATCGGTCATTTTTGGACTCACTCGGCTATTGGAGGATAATTACCGAGCAGGATTCGGGAGATCAGTTATGACCAGTGCTTAGAAGAAGTAGGTCGTTCGAGTATGTTAGTCCGTTGGTTCCGTCGCCGCGAACATCACCCCCGCCCTGTGTTGTGTGAAGTGTCCATCATTTTGGTTAAGTGTTTGTGGGGTTCTAAAAATTATTAGACCCCTGCATCAAAATCCTCAGTTTTGGCAGTGAGTATTAATGAAGTCGAGCACTCCTGTGACCTCCTCACAGGCTGGGAGTTGCTTGATTTAGCTTACCTTTTATTGGATTTATTTATATAGCGTTCCTGTGACCGCTCAGGCTGGGAATCGCTAATAAAAATTGTTGTATGTCTTTGAGATTGATTTAAATATGTTATATTGTATATTTAATCATGTGTTTAGATTTGTTATTGTTTTGGTTTCAGAAAAACAATTTATAACTATCTAAACTGAAATAAAATGATTCTTTCTTGGTTTAATTTAATTAATTTGTGCCTCATTCTACATGGTGGCAGCTTGGTAGTAAATATTTAAATGTTTTTAATTTTTGTTGATAAATTTGAGTGTTATTTGATTATATTTGGCATTTTTTGAGAATTTTGGAAAGTTGTGTAATGGCTGTAGGTACTGGAATTTTGGCTCCTGTGCTTAGAGGGCAATGAGACATTGAACTGGAAAAGGCACAAGCGTAATTTTGAGATTTTTATTCAAGCGTACCATGAAAATAAATCTGATGAAAACAAGATCGCTATGTTGTTACATTTAGGGGGGGAAGAATTATTAGACATTTTTGATTCATTTGACCTAACAGAGAGAGAGACAAGACCTGGGCTTAATTCTTAGAAAATTTGATGAGTTTTTTGTCCCAACTACTAATGTAACATATGAACGCTTTGCTTTCTTCACTAGGCGTCAATTAGAAGACGAAACTTTTGAGCAGTTTGTGGTTTCATTGCAGAACTTGAGCAAAACCTGTGACATTGGGACTTTATGTGATAGTTTAGTTCGAGATATATTTGTAGTTGGTATTAAAGATAAGTCTCTGCAAGAGAAACTGTTAAATATTCAGGGTTTGACAAAGAATTCTGCTCTTGAGGCCTGCAGATCAAGGGTTGTTGTATCTCACCAAGTTGAACAAATTCAACAGCCTTGAAACATACTTGAGCCTAATATTGATAATACTAGCAGCAACAAACAACAAATGAAATCTAAAGAGCAACATAGTGTTAGTAATAACCATGGTATTTCTAGAGAATTCAATTGTAAATTCTGTGGTTTTGAACATATTTATGGTCGGTGTCCTGCTTTTGGAAAAGTTTGCGCCAAGTGCAAAGGACGAAACCATTTTGCAAGAGTTTTTAGTAGGATTAAGAACAATGTAAATGTTGTTGAAAAGCAGAATATTGATCACAATGATATTATTGATGCTGTTTTAATTGACTCGGTAGAGAGTTCAAAAGGATTTTGGTACACGGTAAAACTAGGAATTGCAAACCATTCAGTTGAATTTAAGATTGATACTGGGGCTGCTTGCAATGTTATGGGATTATCACAGTACAAGCAATTAGAGCTAAATCTAAAAAACCTTAAAGATACTAAAGTAGTATCAAGCTGGGAGGTGTTCAATTCAATGTGAATATAACTCAGAGCCCGTAGTAATAGACTTTATGATTGTTAATCGGGAATGTGCTAATATCTTAAGCATTGAAACATCTGAAACTTTAGGATTAATCACAAGATTGATTGTCTCTCCCTTGATCAGAAAAACTGCATTCCATCTGAATATGTTCATTTGTTTGATGGGAATGTTGGCTGTATGTCAAAAACAGTCAAAATCGAAGTAGATACTAATGTCAAGCCTGTAGTATCTTCTTTGAGGAGAATACCTCTTGCACTGATTCCTAAGATAGTGAAAGTAGTAAACTGTGTACTTTTCAAACTGCTTGGGGATTATACTAATTTTTACGGTTACCGTTTGGACTCAATTCTGCACCTGAAATATTCCATTCTATCGTCTCCAATACTTTTGAAGGAATCAGCAATGTTACTTCTTTTCAATACGATTTATTAATTTGGGGAGATTCAAAAGGGGAAGTTGAAAAAACTCTGAAGATGGTTCTTGATCGTGCAAACAGCAAAGGAATAAAATTTAACCCAAAAAAGTGTGTGTTTTTTACTGAAGAAATAGAATTTCTTGGACACACCTTTACAAAAAATGGAGTTTCAGTAGCACGGGTTAAAGTAGATACGGTACTAAACCTTCAAAGACCATCTGACAAACAATCATTACAGAGGATTCTTGGAATGTTTAATTATTTATCAAAATTCATTCCTGGCTTTGCAAATATTACTGCGCCTCTCAGAGAACTTCTGAAGGATGATGTTGAATTTATGTGGAATGAAGATCATGAGGCTGGTCTTAAAAAAGCTATAACTGAGGCACCTGTTTTGAGTTTCTACAATCCCAAAGAAGTTACCTTGAGCGTCGACTCTAGTTCTTTTGGTCTTGGAGCAACAGTGCTTCAAAATGGTCGGCCACTGGTTTATGCATCAAAGGCATTAAGTGATGCTCAATCAAGATATTCACAAATTGAGAAAGAACTTTTGGCAGTTTGCTTTGGAGTAGAAAAGTTTAAGCAGTATGTTATTGGTAAGACTGAAGTTAAAGTTGAAACTGACCACAAACCACTGCTAGGTTTGTTTGAAAAGCCTCTTCACAAAGTCCCTTCACGATTGCAAAGACTGATGTTACGACTGTGCCCATATAATCTTAAGTTATCCCATACACCAGGAAAATATATGTATGTTGCTGATACATTATCTCGTGATTTCAGTAGTAAGAGTTCTGATGAAGGCATAACTCTTGAAGATGACGAAGGAGATCTAATGATCTGTATTTTAACGGAAAGTTTACCTCTGATAAAGTCTGAATGGGACCTGTTTGTGGCAAAGACCAATAAAGAACCAGTGCTGACTAAGCTCAAAAGGTACATTTTGAATGGTTGGCCAAATCAATACAGAGTGATTGATGATGATTGTAAACCATATTTTGAATTTAGAAATGAACTTGTAGTTATGAAAGATGTTGTTTTCAGAGACAATCGAATTTTAGTTCCCAAAGCATTAAAACATGAGATGCTTATTAAACTAAACACAGGTCACCCTGGTATTAACAGAACTATGAGTAGAGCTAAGGAAACTATGTTCTGGATTGGGATCTCTCAGGACATAAAAAAGTTTGTCCAGTCCTGCAAAACGTGTTTAAAACTCCAAGACAATAAAATAAAGATGAGTCCGAGTCTCGCAATCTTCCAAAGTACCCTTGGATGGAAGTTGCTGGGGATACTTTTCAGCTCAATCAAAAAAATTACTTAGTATTGGTTGATGTTTTGACTAAATTTTGTGAAATAGCAAGCTTACCAGATTTGAGAAGCCCAACTGTAGTTGAAAAAATGAAAGCGATTTTTGCACGTCATGGGATTTCACATACGTTTTACAGTGATGGAGACTGTATTTTGATTCAACCTTCTTCCAGAAATTTGCCAAGGATTGAGGATTTAATCACATTATGTCAAGTCCCCACTATCCTAAATCAAACGGTCAAGCTGAAGTCTCTGTAAAGTCTATTAAGAAACTTCTTAAAAAAGCTCTGGATTCTGGGGAAGATCCTTTTTTGGCACTCCTGAACTACAGGAACACTCCCCGAGGAGAAATAAACTCGCCTGCAGCCAATCTAATGGGAAGAAGACTAAGAAGCAATATACCGACCAAGATTGAGAACATGAAACCTAAAATAACGGTTCTAAAGGATAGGAAGCTCATGTTGGAAAAAAGAGAAAAGATGAAGGAATACTACAACAGGAATTCTAGGAATCAAGGCTCGTTCGAAATTGGTCAGGATGTTATGTTCCAAAAGAAACCAAATTCTACCTGGTGTCCTGGGAAAATAGTTGGGTATAGCAACACCCCATGGTCTTATTTGGTTGAAGAGGAAGAAGGAGGCAGATATCGGCGAAATGAAATACACGTTTCTTCTAGACCTGCAAGACCTGCAATATCTCCTAGACCCGCGTCTCCACCTCCTGCTGATACAAGAGACAATCCTCGTCCACAACAAAATAACAACCTCGAAACTGGTTATCGAACAAGATCTGGACGATTGATCAAAACACCAGATGAGCTAAACAACTACAATCGTGAGGGGAAGATGTTGTATGTCTCTGAGATTGATTTAAATATGTTGTATATTTAATCATGTGTTTAGATTTGTTATTGTTTTGGTTTTCAGAAAAACAATTTATAATTTTCTAAACTGAAATAAAATGATTCTTTCTTGGTTTAATTTAATTAATTTGTGCCTCATTCTACAAAAATAAACCCAATATACTTTCAGTCGTGTTATGAGCGATCCAGCGACTCTTAGAGCCCGGAACCGCTCCTACCACTGACATAAAGTATAAATTTTGAGCTCGATTAGCGTTCCTGTGACTTTCTGGAGGCTGGGAAACGCCAATTAATTTAATAATACACAAAAATGCCATTAAGGGCCTAATAAAGAACCCCAATGTAATAAGTCATTCTGCCAGGTGTGAAGTGGTCGTGCAGTGCGGCGATTGGAGAATCCGTTGGTTACGGTTGGGATGATATTCTAGAAGGTAACTTTTCACTTACAATTTATTTCCTGAATCAAGTGGCTATTCTTTCTACCATGTATAGAGTCTATTATTGCTCAATATACTTTCGCTTGTCTGTAACTAGAGCATTTAATTAGCCCTGAATCGTGTATGCAATCCCATCTCATATCACCATACCCCTGGAACCACTGATCTATCCAAATAATTTCCATAAAACCATTACAATACACAGACTCCTTTTCTGTCTCATTTGATTTGTAAAAATTATAAGAAAATTGTGGTCTTCATTAGTAAAGTGGAATTCATAAAAAAATTAGTTTAGGTTTTGTAATTTTTGTATTGGGGGGATATCTTATTCTTATCTGGTAGCAGCTGTGTCACTCGAGTGACTGGGTGGCAAAAAACAATAGATCAGCAGTCAGGCAAGGGGGTAGGCTTGGGTTTAGAGAAGTAAACAAATAACTCGGTATAGCTCTCCTCCCTGATCTTGTTTTAAACTCTTTCTTCCACAATTTCTTGGCTAAGGTTTTAATTATAATTATTTTTAGGAAAAAGATAAACCTGCGGTGATAGTTAAATTAGGCTAATAATTTATAACTGTTTAAAGTTTACAACTATGCATCTATATATATATAAAAGCCAAAAACCATTGACTGACTGACTGACTGACTGATCGCAGTTTCTCAAAAACTATAAGCCATGAAACTTGACACAAATGTTCTCTACAGGCTCTAGATGCGTACTAAGAAAGGGTTTTACAATATTTTCTTCCAAAAGGCTTGAACGTGGTATGTTATGAAATTCAAAATGGCGCTCATTTTTTGCTTTCAAAGTTTACTTTCTCAAAAACTATAAGACTTTGGTCCATGAAACTTGGCACAAATATTCGTTATAGGCTCTAGATGCAAGCAAATATCAAATATTTTCTCTTAGACGGCTAAAATAGAGTGTATTATATATTTCTAAATGGTGGCCATTTCAGTTTTGAAACTAAGGATAGGAGGCCTTTAGAATATTTTCAGAGTATAGGAAAGGTACGAGAATCAATCTATTTAAAGAATAAAGTGTACAAATTTATTACGGCCACCCACTATATATTTGTCAAATGCAACTTGACCTACTCACTTTGAACGACCTGCCCAAATAAAAAAAAGAAGTAATATTTTGTATTCCCACTTTGGTAAAATTTGTTTTCCGTCTTATAAATAAATAAGTACTCAAACAATAATCTTTAAAACTCAGTATGCATGGACATTCTATTTCGAGCATATGTGTACATGTGTAGAAACGGAGTTTCCAAAATTAGAGTTTTAGGAGGATTTGCTTAGGTGATAGGGATTTCAATCCCAAAACACAAACTATCACTAAAATATTTTGCCTTCTCGATAGCAGAGTAACCTGATCTCCAATCTGATTGAGAAAAGTCTGGGAAATAGTTTTTGGCCAAGGAATTTACCGTCCATATGCTTTTTAGCGAATTTCCCCTATAGGGAAGAAGGTTCCCCGTAGGTCTCATGGTAAGACCTAAGCCTAAAACCATCATAACTTTTCTTTTTGAGGTCCTCAGATGCCAAAAACACCATTCGTTCACTTTCATAAATATATTATATCTATATATATATATATATATATATATATATCTATATATATATATATATATATATATATATGTGTCTTTAAGCACCATAACTTGCGCAAAAATGGTCCAATCGGAATGAAATTTGGCATAGACGTGTAAAGTAGTAATTATTCGGACGAGTTTGTAAACCAGCCCAATCGGACCACCGGAAGGGGGGGTTAAGGGGGGTAAACCCCCCCAAAAACGGGTTTTTTGAGATTTTTACATAGAAAAATAGAATTTTTTGAATTTTTATTGGCACCATTGAATTCAGCCCAAAAAAACAAACAATTTAGTATTTTGAATCATAGGTCTATGTCCATTGGTTACCGAGATATTGAAAGTGGTAAACACAGTACGTTGTCCCAATGTTAACCTTATGGGAAATAAGTAAAATTCTATATCTCGCTTACTTCTCAACATATCTTGATAAAACTTGGTAAATGGCTTATTCTAGTTCAGATCTACTAAATATTAAATTAAAACCACCCAGTTTTAATATACCAGTAGCAGCAAACCTGCATACTCATTCCCCATGTTATTCTTATGGAGCTTACAAAAACATGTCAAATCTCGCTATGTTTGATTGAAATATGTTGTTTTGCACTTGAAATTCGCTGAGTATGCAGGTCTGCTGCAACGGTGGTATTCTTAGTTTTTGATCTATTTTTAAAAATCCGCTAAATTCAGATTTGTTAAGTCTAAAACCTGCCCATAGCGTTTTTGTTTTATAGCCCGGGTAATCGCTCATTCTCTGTATTGGCAGATAGGAGGATACTAATACTAATTCATAACATTTACTAATCATTAGGGTTTTAGAGGAAACATTACACCTTCTTATTTCAATGTAGGGTGGAATTAACAGCCCTAGGGTTAAAATTATTTATCCTTTCTGCAGGCGAAGCTGCAGGTATATCTACTAGTATATTATATTATACATAAATTTATTTTGTGCTCTTGTTACATTAAGTGATTTGGTATTTTGAGTGATTTAGTATAGTTATTCATTTGAAGTAGGGTTTATGCAATGTAGGAGTATTAGAATATCAGTGTTTTATTTTTCA
Source organism: Flexamia atlantica (assembly GCA_035578135.1). NCBI lineage: Eukaryota > Metazoa > Arthropoda > Insecta > Hemiptera > Cicadellidae > Flexamia > Flexamia atlantica. Next base: position 137,405,577 of record JAQJVK010000001.1, on the reverse strand, counting down.
AATAAAAATAAAAATAAAATAGATTAGCATAAATAAAGCTTTTATAAGTAAAATTGATGAAATATTTTAATTAACTGTAATTCATTACTTTTCGACTACTCGACTCGACTCGACTCGATACTCGAGTATTTGGCTTAATAATCGACTCGACTCGAATTCAAAATCCACTACTCGCCCACCCGTAGTTACTAATATACTTAACATTATTCTGACTGATATTTTCTCTTTAAATACTGATGTAAAAGGAAAACAATAGGAACTGTTGGGGAAAATAAAATAAATGTAAATATGTAGGGAAGTTACGGATCGCTGTACCGTCCCAGTACCAGGGCTCTCAGCAGCGGACCGACCTCGCTGGGGTCATGAAGGGCCTCCACCAGCATCTTCTCTACATTTCTCATGATGGCCACCTTCTGATGGCCCTTCAGAGGGTATACTACCTGACCTGTGGGCCCTGCCTGTAACAAAAGAACAACCTTATCAAGACTTAATTTTGTTTGCCTTTAGATCTACCCTCGGATAACGTATAACTGGATCACGCTCTCAATGGGCGAAAACGTGCCAGCCTCCGAAGCCGCTGGGTGGCAGGAAGGGCCAAACTAGCCGCCATGCATTGAGTCTTATAATCAGTAGATAAATAAGATCTCTGTGAGTGTCTTATGCCACTATGATAAATGGCATCAACTATATTAAGCAATTTCGCCTGACTCTATTTCAAATTTTTGTGCGCGTATCTTGACGTTGAGACCAGGAAAACATTATATTTTTAGAAAGATAAAGCTCTGATAAACTAGTTTTGTGTATTCAATTGCCAAAATAAAATAAATAAATATTTTATTATTACTGAAGTTGAATTTCACCCACCGCAACTTCGTTTATGAGGAAGCACTGATAACTTTACTTCTAGAAAATAATTTAAAACAATAACTTTACTCTAAAAATACTTTTATATTTTTCTAGTACCTATTATATTTTTATTTCTATTCTTATTTTATTTTAAAATTATTATCAGCAAATGGTAATAAGAACAGTAAAACATACTGAAATAATATTAACAACACGTTACTTCGCTCTTAACTATTTACGAAGAATGCGAGTTTTTCTTAATGCTATGTTTTTATCCTTCCTTTTGGCAGTAAAAATTCAATATTCACTTAAAGGTGTACGGTATAATATTTAAAAAATGCAACGAGAGTGCATTGTGTGGTCTGTCTTAAAAGAAGATGCACATCATAAAAAATCTTAGAAATTAAATAAATTATAATGAACCATGATGTGTATTGAATATTTAGTAGTCTTGTTTTTTGTTAAATGAAACTTTATTATAAATTACAAAAGATAAATTAAAAAGAGAGAACAGAGATCTTCATATTGTCGGGGCTTCATCTAACTTGCCACCACTGTGCCAATGAGTCATTGTTGGTCACATGCACTAATTTTGAATGTAGGCAACAAAAGAGATCAAAATCTGTCACAATTAATATACTTTTGTGTCATAGACAAATTTAAATTATTAATATTTATATTCTTATTTTTTTAAACTTGGTGACACATTTTATAATTAACATTTGTTGTAGTTTGTTTTTTGTATGGGACAAAAACATTGTTTTTGAATTATTAGTACTTTTTGAGATGTGAGTTTTTGTTACAGGAGTGAATGATTTTTTGATTTGTGTTTTTCAGGTATTTGATGCTGAGTAGAGTGGAGTTTGGGTGTGGTCTGTGAAATTCAATTGTGGTTGATTTGGTTGTATGTATTTATTTAGATGTGAATGATACTTCATGTAATTAATAAATTGTGTTGTTATTTATATCATGACTAAATCATTTAAATTTTGATAGGTTATGGGCCCAGGGCCGCTTGAATGCTAACTGTGTTACTTTCCTTGAGTCTTACTGAGGTGAAAATATTCAAATAATATGACATCAAACAGTGACGGCTTGAAAATTGAGCTAGGACCTAAAAATTATCTAGTTTGGAGTAAAAAGTTTTTTTTCTTGTGAGGAAAAAATGTTGGACTGCTATTGATCTTGGTTTTGACGATGATGAAGACTTGAATGATAAGGAAGAAGAACAGAATTTGATTTCTCTTAGTTATTTACTGAACTGGATTGTTATTTCGAGAATGATGTGACAAAACATAATAGAGTCAAACATGCATTGAACAGGTTGAAAACTATTCATCTAAAGATTTCTCCACTTCTGTTTGTGAGTACTATGGATGAACTATCTAGCTGTATGAAAAAATCTGATGAATTAATATTGGAATTTTCGATGACGGGGAGTCTGTGATCGGCTGTTTTGCAAATCTCTCCAAGGCGTTTGATTGCGTCGATGCAGGAATTCTTCTGAAAAAACTTGAGAACCTAGGAGTGAAGAGCAAGGCATTAGATTGGCTGACCTCTTTTCTCACAAACAGGCAGTTCACTGAAATCTCACATCAGACCAAATTCAGAATCGAAACCTTTACTTCAAAAGAATTCTTGGGCCGGTACTGTTCCTGATATATATTAATGAATTATCAGTGATAGTGCTGGTCGAGAATCTGTTCCTTTTTGCGGACGACACCACACTTTTTTCAAAACCTCAAAACATCATCAGCCTTGAAGTCGAAACCTTTGAAAAAGTCAACCAATTGGCTCAATTTTTCTCAAATAACCAGCTTCTGCTGAATCCAGAAAAAACAGGATATCTCTGCTTTCAAACTCAACAGAAAGGCAACTCAGCCTCGGCGCTTGTTGCAGATGTTTTCATCGGGGAAGAGAGGCTAGAAATGGCTCATTCCACTGACTTTTTAGGGGTGAGATTGGACGGTAATCTCTCATGGTCCGATCACATCGACAAGATTGAAAAAAATATATCCTCTGGGCTTTTTGTCCTTAGGAGAACAGTTAAGTTAGGTAACAGAAACTTGTCTACATTAGTATATTTTAGTTTAATAGAATCTCACATTGTTTATTCCATTGTTCTATGGGGAGGCTACAAAACTCACTTAGGTAAAATCTTTGTTCTTCAGAAAAAAGCCATTAGGTCAATTTTTGGTTTACCTCCCTGGGGTCACTGATTTTAACCGTACCCTGCCTATATGTATTTGAGCTTATTATGTATATTAAGACTCAAAACCTATCATCTTATGGTCAAAGAACTCATAAACACAATACTAGGCACAAATCACAGTACTCTCAGTTCCATAGATTAGCTTTATTTGAAAAAAACCAGTTTACTCAGGACTTTAATTTTATCAATCATTAACCAGCTTTATAACAGAGATAGTCAATGTAAGTAAATTTAGAACATCACTTAAGCAATATTTATTTCATCATAACTTTTATGAAGTGGACAGCCTATTGGATCATATGAAAATTTGTAGCCCTTATGTAGCTTTTTATCTGCATCCTAACCTAACTTAACAATCCTGATCACACCATAGCCAAACATACCATCCGTATCACATACATTTCAACCCAACCCTGATTTTGGTCATTGATTCCAACCTAACCTCACTAACCACCTAACTTTAACCTAACCTAACCCTAGTGGCCCAACCATAAGAAAGGCACTTTGACCAGTTCAACACCCTGGATGCAGGACCATCGTGAACAGATTTGCAAGTACGCCAGTGGAATTTTTTAACGTTTTGATCGGGAACTGTCCAAACCCGGGTCTTGTTACTATCTAACGGCGACCTATTGTTTACATGCTTAGGGGTTTTAAAGCAAGAAAATTAAAAACATATTACGCATGTGATGGAGTTAAATGAAGAAAAGTTAACTTCAGAAAATGTCAAGAGTAAGTTGATGCTGGAGGAAGCCAGGATAGAGAGAGAGAAAGCCGAACGTGAGAAGAAAAATCAAGAACTCAAAAGCTTTATGATGAAAAACTGAGGGAGAGATGAGTCAAGTAATGGTATGAAAACTAATTTCAGTTACGAGAAAAATATCTTTCAAGATAAATATGTCACTGCTGTGGAAAACTAGGCCATTTTGCACGAGAATGTCCTAAGGCAATGGAAGCTAAATCAAGGGGAAATATATAATTTATTATTACTGTTGGAAGGAAGGACATCCTTGCACAACATGAAAAAGTAATTTGAGAAATGTGGACAAAAAGAATGAGACAGTGAACTACAAAGAGATTTTTAAAATAGAAATGTTAGTTATGAAGAGAAAAAATTAGGAGACAGTGTGGTGAGAGTAAAGTATTCTGTGCATATGATGAATAGCTGTGATAGAAAAAGAAAGGAAGATAACGCAATGAAAAAGTCGAGTGATGCAAACAACTGGATAGTGGATTGTGGATGCAATCATCATATAACTCCTTCTAGAGAACTGCTGAATGACTTAACGGACAACATGACTGGAAAAGTAGGGATGGGAAAGAAAAGTGTTTCATGCGATGTGAAAGGCGTTGGGTCAGTAACTCTGAAGATAAGTGATGAAAATGGCGGATGGACTTTGAAACTTAACAAAGGAAGATAATGCAATTACTTGGTCCACAGGGTAATATTATTTTACTCACCCATTGCAAGGAATAAAAAGTGTCTAAACATAGCAGGTGGGGGAAAGATAATTTCCAAGATAAGTCTGTAACTAAAAAGTTGAGTTTAAAATCGCAAGCCTGCAGCCTCTCTAGCCTAAAATCTTTCCCTTTGTTTGAAGTTTATTGTTGGGGATGGTGATTTCATTTTTTTTTTATTTCATAAAATGCACAAACGGATTGAGCATGTCAGTGTTATCATTGTGAAACTTGTTTTTAAATAACTTCTTGATTAGCATGATAAGTGTTGTTGTATTCACTGGATGTAAATAAAAAAGTGTTTTTAAGTGTTGTAAGACATTTTTTATTTACTTGTTTTTACTAATCAATGATGACAAATGTCTGCAAAAATCAATATCAGAACTTAGAATCTTTTATGGTTAAGCTTTGAGAGCCAACAACGAATAGTTGATAAGGCACAAATCAGACATGATGTAAGTCAGTTTACCTTATACCAGAAGTTGACTGACACGGTGTATCCACCTCGCATGAGACACTCCACGTGGTGCCACCAGAATATTGGAATGTAGAGAACGTCTCCCGGCCCGACAACCGCCTCCTGACCGTGGGCTTCTGCAAACTTGGGGAACCGAGTCAGGTCTGGCCTATCAAAGTCAACCTGCAAAAAATAATTTTGTCACACTGGTTTAATAGGAGTTTTAGTCATTAGTGTTGAGAAATTTGTTCTTCTTATGTGTGAAAACTAACCCTTTTGATGATTGTTTTCCCTATTTCAAAAGGATAATTTAATTTTTATTTAACCTGTTATTACTGTAGTACATGTTAGTAAGGTTGAAAAATTTTTGAAAATAATTTGTCCTTTTAAAGTTTTTGTGTCAAATTTTAATTGTAAAATGTAATAATTAAATTTTAATTAAACGTCTTTCTGTAATATTGTACTTTTTATTTGAGCATCTAAACATGTATGTTTCATTCGTGCACCTTAAAGGATATTTATTCGTTCATCATTCTTGAATTCTATCCTTTTCATACACCATACCTACAGAGTTCATAACCATGAACTAATTGAAGACTCAACAAAATACAGTACACTCTCTATTCTCCGAGCCCCGGTTATCCGAGACTCCGGGTTATCCGAGGCAGCTCTAAGCTTGAATATATGTTTTTATTTTCTTACTAAGCGTTATATTAACGCGTGAAACAAGTGGTCTTTATTTAAAATTCTATTATTTGCAACTCGAGAGGACTTTCATTGTCATATTTATTGGTAAATACTATATCTAATAAAACATTTTGAAGTAGTCTTATTACATCCCAAGCTCAAAACACATGTAACTCCGTATCATCCGAGGTTCGCATTATCCGAGGTAGCCTTGGTCCTGAAGACCTCGGATAATCGGGAGTGTACTGTAATGAATATTGATCAAAAACTTGACAACATACGCAAACACCGAACTATCGCCCTGTCTTGCTTCACATCAATGTCCGTTCACATCTAATTGGCTCACATTCACACAGTGGCAATATCTAATTGGCCCAGCACAATGACAACCTGCTGTGTGCACTGTATGTTGCGTAACCTGTGTGGACAGGGGAAAAGAAAGGAAGTAAGACAAAAGAACGGTAACCAGAAAGACAAAAAAATTCAATATTATTAATTGCTAAAAATAATTTTTAATTATAATGACCTCGGATTGTCCAGATTAATGTTATCTGGATGGGTATTCCACCACATTAATCCAGGTGATCTGAAATGTACTGTACAAAAAGAAGTTGAACATACTGTTAGTTTCATTCTCTACAAAATTTAAAACGATAAAAGAGGGTTAAAAAGTAAACAAACGACTCTAAACAGTTGAACTATTATTTCAGAAAATAAAAAGAAAGGAGACATAAGGTTAAATAGCGTATACAATTGTTCAACTTCAAGACTGGCACAAAAAAGAACATTATGATCTACAATGATAATCATTCGGCATAATCAGTAAATAATTTCATAATTACGTTCTTCAGTTTAACTTATTAGCACTCTTTTATTGACATTCGTCCTCAGGAACCAGGACATTATCAAACAGGGCAACAATGGGACGGTATCATATTTTTTGGTCTTATTGTGCTAGCCAAATAATACACTTGCACACATGACCACTCTTTGTTACTTTTTAATTTTTATCTCCAATGTTAAATTTTTGATAAATTTTTAATTTAATTCTTGATTTTTTTGTTAACTTTTTTAGTAAGAAACCTAAATTTTGACACAGAGATAGTAAGTTTGACCCTTCACCTTACTATTAACCTAAAATGGTACTCACAAGAAAAAACAAGCCATAATCATACTACTAGAAACAAACATCTTCTTATATCCCCAACACATGATCAATGCTTTAGAAAGAAGCGTTTATTACATGGGGATTAAATTATACAATAAATGGCCTGATGATATGAAAACCCATCATTGTCCCAAACAAAGTTTAGGGAAGAGATCAAACGCTTATTGATTGGAAAGGCCTATTACAAAATTACAGAGTTTTTAAATGATAATAATATTTAAGTCGATAGGTTAAGTCATTCAATTTCACTCGCTTTCAAATAATTATGCTTGTTTTGTTATCATGTTACATATTTTATATAATTTTTAATGTTACTGTATTAGGCCCTATTATGTTTCCCCTTAGCAGAACTACAGGCGACAGTGCGACATTGTCGCAGAAAGAAGACAAGGCCTGCAGAAAGTTCAGCCTGACCGACTGGTTGTTTTTTTTAATAGTGGCTGCAGAAAATCCTAAAGTAATAAGTCAATAAAATTATTTTTTGCAGAAAAAGTTTCGGTATTAAGTCGACAACATTATTTTCTGCAGAAAAATTCTCCTTTCTGCAAACTATAACCAAACGCTATAAAAAATCATACATTTTAAAACGAAAACAGCCAAGTCGATAGTCGGTGCATCGATCGAGAGAAACTAATTATTCCATGGAGTAACCGAATTACCAACGCGACACAATGTTATAGTAATAGGCGTATCCGAACCCCATTCGATTGTTTGAAAACTAATATCGATATGCGATCATATTAACCATTGACAGAGTGCGAACTCGAATGCGCCGATGCACGAAGTGCTACTGCGCATCGTCTGCCGGCTTCTGTCAGCTGTCAGCTCACGATCTATCTAACCCAAAGAACGATCTAACCTCAACGTTGTTTTGTTAGTAATGGTTCTATCCTTACGTTCGGGCTTATCAGTTTACGGTGATAAATATTTGACTTGGAAAACATTTTTATGATCGTCTGTTGTGTAAAGTGATAGCTTCATTTGGTGAGCGATTAATTTGCTCGGTTTGTTCGGAGAAAATAATCTTAAAAAATCTCAAAACTCATTATTTGATAAATCATCCGTCATTGCCGGTCAAATACAAATCGGCCTCAAGCGAAAGCCTACCTTGTACCTTTTATATAAGCATAAGTGGTCGATGCTATATCCTAAAGCTATGTTGTTTACTTCACTTTAAGAGGTATAAGTTTCTAAATTAAATATATTGGTAAATATTTAATTTTGATTGATGTAAACATTGAATATTTGACCTTTGAAATGTTAATATACAAACAAACATAAGTCAGCCTATGAATAATTTGATATTAGTAACTAAGACCAATTCAACTAATAGGAGTAGCCTTCTTGTGATAATAAAAACAAAGTAGCCTACATGATTAATTTGCCAATAGTGGAAAAAAACTGAACTCATTGAAATTAGTCAATAATTTTGTTGTGCATACTTGGATTTCTCTATTCTAATTTCTTACCTCAAAACATTATGCGCGCGTAGAAAAAATAAAATAACATTAAATGGAATTGTTAGTTTGTTTTTAATCAAAATTTGTAACAGTTCTTTTAAAATTTTTGCAATTTATTGGTCTGGCAAATAAAAAATAAGATTTATGATTTTTAGGCCTTCACACTAAGTTTGCTGTTTAGGTTTAAATTATTATTATTTAACATGCTTTAAATATTAAATTGCTATTGTATTATCAATTTTCTTAGAGGATTTTGGACTCTAAGTAATTTAAAGATAATATTGTTATTTCTCAAATTATTCTTACTCTAACATGTTTGAAATGTTAAGTTAGGTACTAGTGTATTATTAAATTCAATTTAAATACAATACAATTTCGTATTTATTTCCGAATATTCATTATTATCACGCTCGCGGCCCATATTACACCCAGCTTGAACGCATCGGGCTGCAGAAAAATTTTGGCTTTTTCAAACCCCGTTGCAGAAAGGTTGAAATCGTTCTGCTTTGGGGTTATGTTTTTAACTGTTTCATCTTATGTTATTTTATTCTCTGTTAAGTTCTAAATTTTTATCATTGTTGACTTTTTTGTATCATGCAGTGTTGTTCTCTTTTTTATCATACATAGTGTTATAGTCTAGGACTATTAGGGAGAAAATGGACTTAACCTAGACAAAATTAGGCCACGTACGACTCCGAGTGGAATGTGTTTGGCACATGTCCCTGAACATTTCCTGAGAGTTCCCAAGTTTTCCCACTTGGGGAACGTCCGCCATCTTGGAAAATGGCGGAAAACGTATAGAATAATGCAAGCCTTTACTTAAAACTACTTTGTGTCAAACCTGTACCATATAGAGAAGTGAAATACAATTTGGATTATTCCCCATAAGATTTTCTACGCAATAACACCATTATAAGTGGGCATATTGAGTTTGTAATTGTCGAAAATCCAATTCGAAACTGATATTTTGTTAAAAAAATATGACATGTTTTCATATTTTTCCATTTTACGCCGTTAATACTCAAATTATGACTTTTTTACATTTGTAAGTAATTGTAGAGCTTTAAATTGCGCATCTAACGCATATATAATATAATACTTTTGACCAAAAACTAAGACTTCCATATCCTTTTAAGTATACCAATTTATTAAGCATATCGCCAATGCAATGAAACCTGAAACCATCGTACTACAAATGCTCTATCAGGTTGTACTAAAAAGCGTATATTACCCAACAAAATGTATGATATTATGTAAACCCTTTGTCCATTAAAATTTGGTGAGGATTTCAACATTTTCCGACATGGACAAAATCCGCCATATTGGAAAATAACAGAACTAGTCCAGTCGCCAAATAGGAAAATAGGCATGAACCTCGAAGTAGGGTCCGACTCCAATTTTATGACTGATTTTAGTACTATTTGATGTACTGAACAAGAATATGGTGGATGCCACACTGGCATCCTTGAGCAATTTTGAATATCGAAGGTCAAAGTTCAAAGAACCGAAAATAGAGAAACAAATATTGAAAAAAATATGTATTTGTGGCATCCAAACAAATATTCCCAAAGGTATTGAATTTAAACCACCACCAATAGTTGCTGGGAGGTAAATACTTTATTTTGATTGGGTATTAATTTTCAGCCGCCATCTTGGATCCGCCATTTTGGATACAAGTAATTTTTTTAACGTGAATGTCGTGTTGTAACACATCATTAAAGACTAGATTTCCACGCTGATTACAATGCCGCAATCCGTTTTTGAAAATATTGTTTTGTTCTCGAGATATACTCAAATGAAAATTCTTCCCCATACATTTCTTATGGGCGTTTCTAAATTAAACTATTTTTTTGTTTCGTTTTTCTTATATATCCGGTTCTAATCGCATTATTAAGTTTGTTTTGGTCTTAAAAGACTCAGTGACTTAATGGCTTCAATTTGAAATATTAATTACTCAAATACAACCAGTGGGAGGTGAGTTACAAAGCAATATTTAACATAAAATGTCGATTTTTCAAAATTTATTTTTACTTAAAGATTTATAGCTCAGGTTCTAAGCAAATATAAACATTGTGTTCGGTCTCAAAAAACCTATCTGACCTTTGTCTTTCATGTTAGACCAAAACTAACTTAAAAATGTGATTAGAATGGGAGGTATCAGAAAATCAAATCAAAAATATTTCAATTTAGAAGGTCATATGATCTTTGAATGCGCTTAGCTCTTTTTCCCAAAGTCGGATTAACGTCATCAGTGGCTCAAATGAAAGCCAACGATTAGATGAGTGTTTTAAGACTAAGAATAATATTGAGACTTACTTAGAACATGATATATAAATGCTTAAGTAAAAATATTTTTGAAAAATCTAAATCTTATGTTCAATGTTGCTTTGTAACTCATCTCAGACTGATCGAAGTTATATGATTAATATTTACAATTGAAGCCATTAAGTTACTGCATTTTTTAAGACCAAAACGAACTTTATAATGTGATTAGAACCGGGGATGTAAGAGAAACAAGACAAAAATAGTTAAATTTTGAAGATCGTATGATCTTTAAACAGTCATAACCCTTTTTACAAAGTGGTTTTTACGTTGAAAATGGCTTAAATGAAAGCCAAAGATCAGATGAGTGTTTTAAGACTAACCATAATATATATACTTACCTAGAGCCTGAGAAATAAACCTTTAAGTAAACATAACTTTTTTGAAATCAAAATGTTATGTTCAATGTTACTTTGTAACTCATCTCCGACTGGTCTTGTTTGAATGGACAATATTTCAAATTAAAGCCATTAAATCACTGAATCTTTTAAGACCAAAACGAAATTTATAATGCGATTAGAACCGCAAATATAAGAAAAACAAAACAATAAGATAGTTTAATTTGGAAACTCCCATAAATGTACAGGGAAGAATCATTATTTGAGTATATCTTGAGAACGAAGCAATATTTTCAAAAACGGATTGCGGCATTGTAATCAGCGTGAAAATCTATTCTGTAATGATGTGTCACAACACCACATTCACATTTTAAAAAATTAACTTGTATCCAATATGGCGGATCCAAGATGGCGGCTGAAAATTAATACCCAATCAAAATAAAGTATTTACCACCCAGCAACTATTGGTGGTGGTTTAAAATCAGTACCTTTGGGAATATTTGTTTGGATACAAATACACATTTTTTTCAATATTTGTTTCTCTATTTTCGGCCCTTTGAACTTTGACCTTCGATATTCAAAATTGCTCAAGGATGCCAGTGTGGCATCCACCATATTATTGTTCAGTACATCAAATAGTACTAAAATCAGTCATAAAATTGGAGTCGGACCCTACTTCGAGGTTCATGCCTATTTTCCTATTTGGCGACTGGACTAGTTCTGTTATTTTCCAATATGGCGGATTTTGTCTATGTCGGAAAATGTTGAAATCCTCACCAAATTTTAATGGACAAAGGGTTTACATAATATCATACATTTTGTTGGGTAATATACGCTTTTTAGTACAACCTGATAGAGCATTTGTAGTACGATGGTTTCAGGTTTCATTGCATTGGCGATATGCTTAATAAATTGGTATACTTAAAAGGATATGGAAGTCTTAGTTTTTGGTCAAAAGTATTATATTATATATGCGTTAGATGCGCAATTTAAAGCTCTACAATTACTTACAAATGTAAAAAAGTCATAATTTGAGTATTAACGGCGTAAAATGGAAAAATATGAAAACATGTCATATTTTTTTAAACAAAATATCAGTTTCGAATTGGATTTTCGACAATTACAAACTCAATATGCCCACTTATAATGGTGTTATTGCGTAGAAAATCTTATGGGGAATAATCCAAATTGTATTTCACCTCTCTATATGGTACGGGTTTGACACAAAGTAGTTTTATGTAAAGGCTTGAATTATTATATACGTTTTCTGCCATTTTCCAAGATGGCGGACGTTCCCCAAGTGGGAAAACTTGGGAACTCTCAGGAAATGTTCAGGGACATGTGCCAAACACATTCCAGTCGGATTCGTTCGTGGCCTAATTTTGTCTAGGTCAAACCATAAAAGTCCTGGACTATTAATAAAGTATCATGAGTAGTAAGAATTTGTGATATCCTAAAGACATTTTCTAAGAACTTTATTAAGAAGAAAACTTAACAAAACTGACGTAGCACCTGCACACATATTATGTTAAATTGTACATTTTGTGCCAATAAAAAATGTCTAATGTCTAATGTCCTTCAGGCTCATCGCAGGTCATTTGTCAATTCTACTCTGTTTCAACCCCTAAAAAAGTCCTAAAGTTGAATTTTCATTAAATTTTAAATTTTCCTGGTAGTTTTTATTTTCTGAAAACATTTTTTTGGCTGAGAGACCGAATTTTTGACAGAGAGATTGTCAGTTTGACTCTTCAAGTTCAACTGAGGTCATTTGCCAATTTCAACCAGTTTCAACCCCTTCAAAAAGTCATCTGGAGTTGTACTTTAATTGAAATTACAATTTCCTTCATGGTTTTTAATTTTTGCAAATTTAGTTCTTGACTGAAAGACTTAAATGTTTACATGGAGAAAACAAATTGACCCTTCAGATTTATCAGAGGTGATTTTCCAATTTTAACTCATTTCAAGAGCAAAATACAGTAAACTCCTGATTATCCGCGGTGCGGATCATCTGCGTGTGCTACGAAAAGTGAGAAAACATGAATTTATAGAAAAATTAGACTGAACTGATAAGTTTTTTGAGTACAAAATGCACGCAGGCTTTCTCCGAACTCAGGCAGTAGGCTCGCACGCAATATATTTTTTTCTCCGAATGCGGGTGTTCGCGCCAAGGTTGCTGAACACCCCTCCCACCATTCCCCTCCCCTTTCTCTCTCGCTTACTCACGTTTTCAAACTATCCCCTCTCATTTGACACTACAGTATGGAGTGATGAGTAAGTGCTGACACGAGTCCAAGTTTATTTTTTGTCTTTGTGTCGTGTTTAGTGATTATGTTGCCTGGTTTGGTATTTTTCGTTGCTGATTTAAAATGACTTAAAAGCGAAAAGGTTGTGTTGACGATCCATTATTTAGAGGAACAAGACGAAGATGTGCAGTTGGCTGAAAAACTTATGCTATGCAAAATCCATTATGATGTATATATATTCTTAGTTAATGTAATGAATCCTACCACACAATTTCTGAGCACATAATTTAAATAGGCATTTAAATAAACGGTATCAGGAAACTGACACATACTTTCTCCCTTCAAGTCATTTAAAACCAGAAAACATATCTAGTGAAATATAAAAAATTAACAATTAATTATCACACAAATATATACCAAATGTTATCAAAATCGGTTATAAATAACGTTTGATAAAACGTTAATAAAACCTTTTTTGATTTTTAAGGTTATTTACCCCATAAAAACAACAAAAGTCCAAATTTCTCAAAAACAACTGACAATTTGGATAAAAATTTCATGGTTTTCAGTGCTTAAGATGACAAACAAAATACCACCACCCGCATGTCTGTAAAAATTCAAGTTCAGAAGTTATGGGGGTTTAAATGTTCAAAAATTCATTTTTTTGAGAATTCACAAAATCTGTAACTTCTAAAGAAAATATACTTGCAACCATTAAATTTGGCTTGAAAAACTAATTAATCCAGTATTTTGAATTAATAATCTACGTCAACTGGTTGCGGAGATAATTGATATTTTAGTTCGGTGGTAAACGCAGTACGTTGTCCAATGTTATTCTTATGGCAAATATTGACAAAAACCGATATCTCCATTATTTAATAACCGATTTAGATAAAATTTGATATGTATTTGTGTTATGATTCATTGTTAGTTTGTTTTATTTCATTATGTAAGTTATCTAATTTTAATGACTTTAAGGGAGAAAGTATGTGTCAGTTTCCTGATACTGTTTATTAATTACCAAGCAATAGGCTGATGAATAAATCATGTGAGTTGACAGGAAACAAGGTTCTTTATCTCCTTGTGAGGGAATAACATTGGTAATCGTAGAAAGCCTTTCCAATTAGGTTATGTTTACTTTTTTACACCAAATATTTAAATACGTTTAGACAGCCTTTGAACTAATTATAATATGCCCTAAAACAAAATTGAGACATCAATATACCAAAATAGTTTGGGTAAAGCCACGAAAAGAGATGACTTCTTAAATTTATCAATTTACATTTGGCTTCTTAGTTTGACAGATGTATCGTCTGAAACGTGGTGGATTAACAATGCTAACATTAGCTGACAGGTGACTTGACAAGTGACTCACTACTTACCTGTTTAAAATAGGGTCCCAACTCTCAAAGGGTCCTTTCAAATTGTTGAGTTTAAATTGTCTTCTTGGCTTTATTTTTATAATTAATTTATTTTTCGTTGAGAGATTTAATTTTTAGGAGTGAAAATGCTTTTATTAGTCATTTTAAATTAAATGCTTTACCTGGCTTTGCCGGTCGTAAGGATGAAACACAGGATGTGGATAAAAACATTCAAACTGATCTGGCGGGAAAAGTATAAACCTTTTAAACCCCCAAATCTGAGCAAACAAGTTTTGCTGTTCATCATAATGACAGGGTGTTACATTTCCTAAAACAAATATAACACTTGTTTTATAAAACTATTATATACAGGCCATTTCAAAATGAAAGAGCAGATTTTATATGTGTATTACTTGGAACCTTAATCGACCAAGTTTGATTTACATGACATTAGGTAGAGCAAAGAATGAAGTTTGCTTCAAGAACTCAAGAGTATACATAACTAAGCTGTGGAATCCATTACTCCGGGCAAGAAATTGACTGCCAATTTGATGTATGCCGTGCTGCACTTGGGACACATGTCGAATGCATTAAAGCTCAGTAAAATAAACTTTAAAAATCCCTCTGTTTCTTAAATGAATTCTATCTATATCTATGAAAGGCAAAGCCCTCCTTCGCTCACTTTGACACCATTACAAATCTTAATGATTTGTAAATAAAGGGATTTAGATTGATTGATTGACTCACTCATCGCTAATTCTCCTACTTCCCATGCACCTAGAAAACTGAAATTTTGAACACTCTTTAGGCACAAAGTAGGACAACTAAGTGGTTTTCATCCTGATCTGACCCTCGGACTCCACTGCGGACCCCCTCAAAGATTCCACATTATCCTTAAGGCAGAATATAAGTTGATGAAATGTTTATTTAAACAGATGTACAGTGGAATCCAGATAATCCGAAACTTGGTAAGGGTCATTCTCACATAAAGAGATAATTTAAGTCCTTAGGTTAAAAAATGCATTTTTTAAATAATATTGAAGTAAAATATTTACCCAAAATATGTGTTTGTGTATTTATTCAACCCATATAATTCTTTGGTTGTGAATATCAAATTGTCGCCAAAAAGTGCCTTCCCTAATCCCATTCATCAATTCGGTCGCCGTCTCAACCTATATCTATCAAACGTACATGCCTGTAAAAATGAGTAAAATAACTAGATATATTTTATATTCTAGCTCAATATGTCTGTTTTAACATAAATTTATTAATTAATAACAGTGTCAAAAGAAAAAGTTTCATTTCAATATTAATAATTGAATGGAATCAGCTGTCCTAAAAATACACGGCGTCCGAACGTGAGTTTTTAAAACTCCCACACAAAGACCAGCTCCCGTCTTCCATGATCCCAGACGACTGAGGTTGTGTTGAAAAAGGTGCAACGTGAGTTCCCTTATCGTTTCGTGAATTAAAAACCAGTTTTAAAATAGATATATCACCAAAACAAGTTAAGAAACTTGCAGTACCTTAATTGTAGATCAATTCGGTCTCCAGTATTACTTTTATATAATCATAGAAACAATTACACTACCAATATCAATCAAAAGCTATTGAATGGTGTAACATAACCTAGAAAGGAAAACAATCCAGGTTGCTTGTTCTGAAAACGACAGAGCCAAGAAAGTGAAATCGTCAATTCGGAAGTCGTCATTTTGGTCGGCCTACCGAATATGATTTTGGCGACCGAGTTGACGAATTTACATTGAAAAACAGTCATAACGTTGCTTTACCACATTTACCTTAATATTTCTAACAGAATATTATTATTAACTAACAAAATTATAATAAAACTAAAGCAGATATTTAATTTATTTTTGTAAAACACACTTTTTTTTAAACCGGTTCTTTCTATCTGTTATTTTTAGGTTATTACTTCATATTCCTATAATGTTTGGAAAATAAATGTTCTGCCACATCACAAATTGTTTAATTTTAATAGAGACCACATATTTCTTAAACGATAAAACCCTTTAATGTTCATTTTGATCGCGGCTGCGTCATTTCGGTCGCCGCCACGTCATTTCGGTCGCCGCTACGTCATTTCGGTCGCCGTGAATTTAGTTAAAATATACCAATTAATAATGAAATAAAAAAATATTAAAATACCCAGTTTAACACTTGAAGACGTCTTGTAAAATTTCGTGAAAAATGTTTTCTTTAAGTAATTTTTTCACGGACAAATTGAGTTTTTGATAGTTGTAAGACTTATATTTTTAACGTTTGAGCCAAATTCATGAAATTAAAGTCATTTTACCATTTTAAATCAAGTATCCATTATAATAGTTAAGACCCTCATTACATTTTAAATACGTTTATATGTTCATTGAAGTATTTATTTTTATTTTTTACATTTTTTAACCATTGATCATGATGAGTCTTGATGCATTAAAAATTGAGAATAAATAGAAAATAAAAAAATTCAGCACTGCTGCTTTGAATATAGTTTCTTAAAGGTATTAGCAAACAAACTACAGCCTGTACTTTTATATATTTTTCATTTCTTTATTTTTGATTTTATTGCTTAAATTATCTCTTTATATGAGAATGACCCATAAACTGAAATTCCTTTTAATCCTAAATGCTATTGGAACAGGAAATTTTACCCAATCCTGGATAAAAAATGGGCTAAACTAAAGTGCTAGACGCAAATAGCTTTAAATTTGATTGCATGTAAACAACAGGAGTAATTTTGCAAACGATTTCGCAAGTGTTTATCAACAGCAAGTGCACAGACGAAATGTATAGATTGCAGGTAACGGTGAGAATAGCTTTGCAAAATTCAGAAACAACCATGAAATTCTGCTATCCCTATTTACCAATCACCGATCGCTTTGTTAAATAAGCAAATGGCTGTTTAATTTGATCGCATGTATTTATGATTCCCAGGTATTTGGCAAGGTATAGCAGCGCAAGAAGGTTTGCAAAGACAATCGCATGTCTTTATCAATCGCCAAAAAACAACAAAAGAAGTTTGTGAATATCTTTGCTCTACAAGATCTACTGACGATAAGGAGATGACCATGACCAGTACCTGTGCATCAGAGATGTCAGCTGGAGAGGCTACAGAATCTCACATCAGCTGGCCTACAGAAGTTATCGCTCAAGATTCTGTGGTCCGAGGAGTGGGGCAACGCCTGGCAGTGATAAGTGTGGTAGTGAAGTTAGTCAGTGGTCATCTTTCAGCAGTGATGTTCAAGGCAGTGAGCAAGATTGTGTGAATAGCATATGTTATGTAAATAGTCATGAGGCTGGAAGTAACTCTTCAAACTCCCACAATGCCAAAGTTACAAATCCCATTGAAACAAAAAACCTAACAGTTTTAGAATTTTCCATTAGAATATTAGGGGTTTACAAAGAAAAACTGATTCTTTGGTTGGTAGGCTTGTCCTACTTTTGCGACACACAGATTTTTATGTTCCGCTAAAAACTTTACATTTACGCGGTTTGTGCACTGGGGCGAGTTTAAGTGCGGGTCAGCTACTTTCGTGCAAGTGTTTTTGTCCTGGAAATATCATTAACCTTATGTGACAGTTTCATAGTTATAAATAGTTGCTCATTTAATAATGCATTAACCTCCAATCAGTCTCAGACTAAGCTGGTCCATGTCCGTTATTTTAAAGTTGACGCATGCGCAGTATAATTAATCGCTGCCAATAAGCTGAGCAAATATTTACCTGACATCTGGTCTCAAGTTCCAGGTTGCAACGACTGAGCGCACCACTGACCAGGAAATCAGCCTTATCAAATCTACCTTATCAGCTCTCGCTCGCTCGCCACCGTGCTGGCTCTTTATCAGTGAGCGCCGCACCGCCTATCTTTGTTTAACTTCCATTGACTGATTTGTCGCATACCCTTCTCTGACTTCATCTTTATCTTTATTGACGCACACACCTGAATCTTCAAATAATTAATAAAATGCTTAATATCGAATACACAAAGAATGGTAAGCCGAAAATACTTTTAACAACCACAAGTACAGAGAGAGCTACACTTTAAAGAGCGGCGATGTTGTATGGCGTTGTCTTGGGAGATCCTATGGGGCTACTATAAAAACAGATCCTGTGGGGGCTACTATAAAAACAGATCCTGACAAAACAGCTGTGATGGAGCTAGACAACAGACACAAGGGACAGCATCCAGTGACTATGCGGTCCTTATCAACTCCCAGGAGTAGCCCAATCACTCCTGCATCAGACACTAAACCCGGTACTCCCGCGGCTGAGCTCGAGACGTCTCGTGACCCCGCGCTTCCGCCCGAAACGTCTCGCGACTCCGCGCTTCCGCGACCTCCCGCCACCTTCACAGACATGGCGCTGACACCACGGTCATCTCTTGTGTCCCTTCAGGTTCACTCTCAGGCAACATCGACACCTCTGCTATCCGATGTTGAAGTGGAAAATATAAACCTCAAAAACGAAGTTACCAAATTAAAAGGTCAACTAAAAACTCTCCTCAAACACTCGATAGAGAATGACATGAGGTTATTAGAATACACGGATCAAGTCTTTGTCTCTAACGCAACAATATGAAAGCCAGTAAACGAGCGTAATATGAACGATTGCGGAGTGCAGTGTAGTTTACCTTCTCCCTGTGAAAATACAGATTGTGCTGAGATGCGTTCTGTTATCGGCAAACTCAAAACAACAATCGAGGTCCTCGAGGCGGAAATACAAATCTAAATTGCCAATGCCAAACCGAGGCCAGTCAACAGAAGCAAAATGATTGGGTCGTAAAGGAGAAAACTAAATTCGCTCCCCTGAAACTATCAAATACTTTTGATGTTCTTTCGATTGGCGACGGTAAACGAGGTAAGCAAAAAAAGAAAAACAACAATGACTCTAATGTGAAAAATAAAACTAAGAACAACAATAATAAACACAATAAACAAACTGGCAAAACTTCATCCAAAAACAAAAAGTCCCTTGTCAAATCTTCCCTTGTCAAAATCAATCATTAAACAAGAACCAAGTAATGTGTCTAGCTTTCCGAACGTTAACATTGAGTGTGGTAGCCATGGGCGTCACCTAGCTGATCTTGTGCAGCGGCTAGTTAACTCCAAAACCAAGACAACTGGGTACTGCAAGCCTGGCGCGAAACTCCGGACCGTCACTTCCGGCTCACCACCCCCACCCGGAAGCTGCTCAGACCTGATCGCCGGTACAAACGACCTTGATGACGGCGAGCAAATCAATGTATACCAACATACATCTTGAGCAGTGGGTAATATCGCGCCTCAGCACATCCCAAGTTGTTGTATCGACGCTTCCCCATCGTCACGATCTCCCCTCAAACCATGACATTAACGAGCAAATAGCGTTAGTAAATGCGTATATAGAAGAAATTTGCCTACGATATAACGGGGTTCACCTACTCGATTTTAACAGGATTGGACGAAAGTTCTTCACTCGTCACGGTTTGCACCTTTCAATGCGGAGGAAAAGACTGTTAGCACGATTGGTCTTGGAGTGTCTGTTAAAGGCGGATCATAAGCGGCCTACAACCCTGCAGCATGTCACCTACGCTGAAGCTGTGAGGGGGGAAAAGCACCCGACAAGGAAGCCAGCATCCCCGGCACAGGAGACGTCTCAGCGACTGCATGACCCGACTCTACCTCAGGGACCTTGTATCACGGAGCAGAAAAGAGACACTGAACCCAAACAATCTGTTATGGCAATTAATAATTCTTTTTTAGGAATGGGCTCTCCTCCGAAATCCCCAAAATAAATTCAAGTTCTCGTATCCAATACCTTAAAATAGTCCATCAAAACATGCAGATTGCGACAAACAAAACAGATGAAATTTCAATTTTAAGTGAAGAACTAAACCCGGATGTTTTTGTATTCACAGAACACGGCTTTACCGACGATACAATTGATTTTTTCAAAATTAACAACTTTCAGTTAGCCAATTCATTTCAGAGATTAGATCACAGAGGGGTGGGTATTGCAATTTTTCTAAAACCAAATGTAATTTTTAATAAAATAAACTTGAATATTTCACATGATCTCGACCTAGAGGTGACCGGAGTGGAGGTGGCGACTGGTCCCCTGGGGGGAGTGACTATTGTGGGCTTGTGCCGGTTGCCGTCTGGCCGCAGTGGTCCTTTCTTTCAGGGGCTTGAGCTGCTTCTGCGCCGTTTACTCTCTGGTCACAAAAACTTTGTCATTGTTTGGGACTTCAACATTAATGTCCTTGACAGTAAAAATAATCTCACTTGCAGACTAAGGGACACTCTAAAATCTTTCAATTTGAGTTGGTCGGTGGACTCACCCACCCGAGTAACCGCGGCGTCGAGCACCGCCATTGACAATATTATTACCAATATTCAAAATTGTACAGTCACAGTCATTAATGCAGCCATCTCGGATCACTATGCTCAGGAGATGGTTATCTTGGACCTCCAACCTCGAGTTGATAACCCCTCTGTTACTTTTAAAAGGAGTACCCGCCCAAATAATATAGCTTCACTCAAACGATGCCTGGATAGGGAAGACTGGGGATTTTTGAACTCCTTCACTGATGTCAACGAAATGTTTTCATCATTTAATAGTTGTTTTAATTATCATTTGAATATTTGCTGCCCCTTAAAGAAAGCCAAAACCACCTCAAAACCTACCAGAACCCTTTGGATTACTCCTGGGATTCTTGTTTCGAGGAGAAAGCTAAAATTCTATTCTGAATTGGTTAAAACATCTAATGACATCAGATTCAAAAAATTTTCCCTCAAAATTGTCTGAAGATGTCAATGGCGTGTCAATGTGGTTAATAAAACAAAGCTCGGAGAGCATTGTTTGCCCATTGACTACAATGATCAATCTGTCTTTTGATAGCGGTATCTTTCCAACGGAACTAAAAAAGGCAAAGGTAGTTCCAGTTTTCAAAAAAGATGACCCCACGGTAGCCAGCAACTACCGCCCTATTTCGATCTTACCGGTACTGAGCAAAGTTTTTGAAAAAGTTTTTCTGGAAAGACTTTTTGCATTCCTAGAAAAACACAAAATTTTGTCAGATAGCCAATTTGGCTTTAGACCAGGAAAATCAACCATTGATGCAGTCACAGAACTCGTTGATTTGGTTATTGAAGGCTTGGAACAATCAAAAAACGCTCAGCGTTTTCATTGACCTGTCAAAAGCTTTTGACTGCGTGGAGCATTCAGTTTTGCTTAACAGGTTAGAGTGCTACGGGGTATTGGCACTCCCTTAAATTGGCTGAGATCATATTTAAATGACCGAAGCCAAGTTGTTCAAATTTCAAGCTCAGTATCGTAACAGACTGTGATTCGATTTGGAGTACCCCAGGGTTTGATCCTCGGCCCTGTCCTCTTCTTGATTTATGTAAATAATGTCCAATCATCCATTTCACATGGGCATATTATTCAATACGCTGATGACACGACTCTCTGCTTTAGATCTCAGTCTCTAAGAGCTCTTGAGGTCTCAGCATTTGAAGATCTAAATTGTAGCATTCAATTTTTCCAAGCTGACAATTTGATGACAAACCACTCCTAGACAAACTACTTGAGGTTCTCGTTGAGAAACCTGAACCCTGAGTTTCATCCATCGGTGCTGGTTGATGACGTTGCCATTGAGGAAGCGGAATCGGTCAAGTTTCTGGGGATGTACTTGGACAGGTTTTTGTCTTGGAGTGATCACATCGACAAAATTTGCGGAAAGGTTTCTTCTGGACTTTTTGCCTTACGCAGTATTTCAAAGTACAGTAGAGTCCCACAAACCCGGACTAATGTGGACCGAACGGTGTCCGGGTTTCTGAAAATTCCGAGTTATCGGGAAATGAGTAAAAATAAGAAAAAATAAGAAGAGTTTCTGTTATTTCTATAAGAAATAATTTATTTATTGCATATGAAAAAATATAAAAACTATATTAGTTACAAACAAAAACTTAAAGAAAAACTAAAACTGTTTTAATTAAATGTGTCACACCTTGCTCTGGCCTTGAATTTCAATGGGCTTTATTGCTCTGGTAGGCTTTCCGAGTTATCCAGAATTCTGGGTTATCGAAGTCCGGGTTTGCGGGACTCCACTGTTCTGCAACATCGAAGTACAGCTCATGGCCTACTCTGGCCTTATTTACCCACACCTTTCTTATGGAATTCGGTTATGGGGTTGCTGTACAAATGCAAACCTCAAGCGGGTTTTTCGATTGCAAAAGAAAGCTCTCCGAATAATTGGAAAACTAAATTATAGAGAGTCGTGCAGACAGACCTTCAGGAATTTAGGGTTGCTGACCCTCGCAGGCATGTACATTTTGGAAACAACTTTTTACTGCCGGAAAAATGTCGTACTCACGCAGGGCAGCGACATCCATCGGTATGAGACAAGAGCAAGACACGATTACCAAGTTGCTCAACATCGAACGGCAGCTTTTGAGCACCTCCACTCGCAGATGGGAGTAAAATTCCTAAACGCTCTTCCTGAAAACCTGAGGTCTGAACAAAATTTGTCAAAATTTAAGTCTCGATTGAAAGGCTACCTTGTGGCTTCCGCATGTTACTCAGTGGGGGAATTCATCGATCGTTAAATTCCAGCAGGAGGAGAGTCCATGTGTGAATGATTGTGAACGGCGGTTCATTGTTGCGAGTTTGCGTGTGTGAGTGACAGCAATATAAAATAGCTGTAAGTAATTTTATTTGCTATACATGTAATTGTATAGCTGACTTTTGCCACACATTTGTTAAAAATGTCTTACGGCAATAAAAATTTGATTTGATTTGATTTGATTCACTAAAAATTACATTAGATGAAATATCCACATTTTATGGTATCAACTGAGCATAAGTTGGTGTTTGATGAGTTTGAAAAGTTAAATATCATCAGTTTTGATGTATGCTCTTATTTCACTAGAAAATCAGCAAGTGAGGGGGGGGGGGTTGTAATAATGGCTAGTGGGAGTTTAAAGTGGGAACCAATTACATTCCTGAAATAGAAAGCTTATGTTCTGATGAGATTTTTTAGTACTGTTTAATATCATTTAGTATTGGGTAGAATAAAATTGTATTAATGGGTATATATAGGTCACCTTCAACAAGTGATAAGGCCTTCCTTGAAATATTAAACAGAGCCTTAGAAACAATAAAAAAAATCAGTAAAAATATTATTATAGCCGGAGATTTCAATATAAATATTTTACAAGATGCAAAAAACCAGTTTAAAAATGTAAAAATGAGTTTAATATTGTCTTAAAAAGGTTCGGTTTTTGGTACCATGTGAACTTTCCTACTAGAGTTACTGAAACAACATCTGCAGCAATTGACAACTTAGTTTCAAACATTGAAACTCTAAATATTGAAGCTGAAGGCATTATCTCTTGTTTGACGGATCACGATGCTCAGGTATTGACATTAACAGGTTTGAATAGGGTAAATAATTTAAATAGTTTTACAACTTATAACAGAAAGTTTACTGATGAAAATATGAATAATTTTAAACATTTTTTAGATCTATAAAATTGGAATGAGGTTTACTGTGCTTCTGTAGAATGTAAATATGATGCATTTTTTAGTAAATTTATGTATTACTAGCAGATATACCCGCAGCTTCACCCGCTGAAAGGATAACTAATTTTAATTAAATCATGTTCTGCCATGTGCACCTTTTAGAAATAATTAACAAATGGACTGATTTGGGTCATGGGCGTGCAATTACACCTTTAAGGAGCAGCTGGATTCCACCCTCGATTTAAATGAGAAGATGTTACGTTTCCTCTAAAAACATTTCGCTCATGATTGGCAAAGGGTATGTATTAGCTTCCTCCCGTTTACAAATACAGAAAACGAGGGATAACCTAGGATATAAAAAAAAACACGCTAAGGGCAGGGTTTCAACTTAAAATCAATCTGAATTTAGCATGTTTTTGAAAATAGACAAAAACTATTGACGGTAAATGCCTTGGCCATAAGGTATATATTTGGAATTGAAATCGACATCACCTAAGCAAACGCTCCTAAAATTTTATTTTTGGAAACTCAGTTTCTAGTACTCGAAATGAAATAGTCATAGTCATAGTCATATCCTTTCTTGCACATAACGTTCAGCATTACAATAATTGTAAACAAACAGGTGCATTGTCAAATAAAATTAGTAATTATACTAATTGAAGGTAAAAGAAAAATTTCTAATGTAAGTTTACAAAAAATACAAAGTAGCAACATATTAAAGTTAAAATAAAAATACAAAGCCACTACTGAAGATTAATGTCATTAAAAAATTCATCAGTGCTGTAGTACAACTTGTTGAGCAAAAGGAACTTAACATATTTAGTGAATTTTGTATGAGATAGCCTAGTACTTTAAAAGTTTGTGGGATTTTGTTATAAATTTTAAGACCCATGTATGATGGACTATCTTCAAATTTTTACAACCGGTGTGCAGGGTATTGAAACAGATGGTTGTTTCTTGTATTTTAATTATGTTTAAATGTGTAATTATTAAATATGTCAGGGTTTTGATGGACAACATTTGCTACTTCTAAAATGTATAAACATGGCAGTGGGAGAATATTTAATTTTTAAAAAAAGGTTTACATCCAGTTGTTTTACTAAGGTGGCAAAGTATTCTAAAAATCGCTTTCTGAGCTTTGAAAACATTTTTGGCTCCTGATGACATACCCCAGATTATAATACCATATTTTAATAAAGATTCTACATAAGCATAATAAGCAACTAAGCAAACTTCAGGGGAGACATTATTAAACAGAACACTTAATGCATACCTAAAGGAGCTTAGTGTTTTACTTAAAAAAAGAGTGGTGTGTTGATTCCATTTAAGATTACAATCTATGTGAATTCCTAGCACTTTTCCTGGTTTAGTTGAGCTTATGTTCTTTGTGTTTCTGTTAGCGGTGTTATTTACAAAGAAATGAATAATATTTGCTTTGTCTTAATTGAGCAGAAGGCCATTTGACAAAAAACAGTTTTTACTCAAATGCTGCACTACAGCACTTACATCATCCTTTGAAATATCTGTAGAGGCCGTTTTACTAAAACTGATGTATCACCTGCAAAAAGAGTGATGTGTTCAGGAATCTGCTGTGGCAAGTCATTGATATTAATTACAAATAGAAGCGGCCCAATTATTGAGCCTTGTGGGACTCCTAATTGAATAGGATTCCATTTCAAAAAACATTTTTTATTACAATTCAAAATAATTGTTCTCTGTTTTCGATCTGCCAGGTATGATTCCACGAGTTTTATAACAGTTCCCTGCAGCCCTATATTATTCATCTTTTTTATTAGCAAGTTATGATCTACACAGTCAAAGGCCTCAGACAAGTCACAGAACACACCATCTGCATGCTGTGACTCGTCCAAGGCCTCCAAGGCTGTGTTTACAAATGAAAAAAGTGCTGACTGGGTACTTCGACCCCTTCGAAAACCATATTGCTATGGGCATATCAAACTGTTTATTTCTAAGTAATTAACTATCCTCAAGTGAATTATTCTCTCGTAAATCTTTTGAAACATTGCTTAGAAGAGAAATCGGACGGTAGTTTTTAATATCTTTACAGTCCCCTTTTTTTAAAAACTGGAATCACCTCAGAGTATTTCAATAGATTTGGAAAAACACCTTCATTTAAAGATTGGTTAATGAGTACAGACAGGATCCCTGAAATTACATCCGCAGACCATTTTAACAGTTTGGTTGGAATTTCATCCTAGCCACAAGAATTGCTATTTTTTAGACCAAGAGGCAATCGTCTTACTTCTTCTTCAGTAGTGGGGGCGTAATAGTAAAGTGGGTTTACATTTTTTTTTTGACCATGTGACACTCCAGGCAATTGGCATTTTGGTTTATTCAAGACATTTACTACATTTGAAAAATGATAATTGAAACTATTGGCTATAACAGTAGGATTTTCTACATCAACATTATTAATTTTGAGTTTGATATCAGGTTCATTTTTCTTTGACAGCCCTAACTTGCTCCTAACTACATTCCAGACTACCTGAGATTTATTTTTGGAATGTATTATATATTCATTGTTTGCCATTTTTTTTGCTCTCGCAACAACTTCTTTTTATATTTTTTTATATATTCTAAAAACGTTAAGTTCTGACTGGTTTAGCCAAAAAATTGAGATTTCTTTTATTTCTGGCAGAAACTATAATTCCTTTTGTGACCCAATTTTTGGAATGAGATTTATTTTGTTTTCTTTTGTTTTTTACTGGAAATACCTCATCCATTGTCGCTTTGAAAACTTGTAAAAACTTCTTAAAATTGATTAAAACTAGTATACTTCTTTCCCTCGGCTTGTAGACGCCATCTATTACTCTTTCATGATATCTCTCAGTTTGTTTACGTTGTATTATCTCTCCTTTTTTTATGTTCACACAACGTGGATTAAAAAAAATAAGGTACTATTTAAGAAAAATATAACATTTTTGGGACAGCTAAGAGTACCCGCCGTTAAACATTTATGTTTATACTTTACATATGAAAACGATAAACGTGACTCACATTTAATTTAATCATTTGACATTGCTCTCAAAACTGAACTGTTATGGTTTGTCTAACCCGATGGTTAAATTTTTTTCTTCATACCTGTCCAATAGATTTCAATATGTTCCATTTAATGGTTTTTCATCTGATGAGTTCGTGTGCTCTCAGGAGTTCCTCAGGGATCAAACCTAGGCCTGCTTATTTTTACTATACTTATAAATAATATTTTCAAATGAATCTTGAATTGTGAATTTCTTCTCTATGCCAATGATCTAAAACTTTACAGGGCTGTTGATAGTATCTCTGATTGCTTCAAAATACAAGAGGATATTGATCGTCTTTTATCTTGGAGTGATCATCATTTAAAGTTTCATGTTAACAAGTGGTTTGTTATGTCCTATACCAAGAAAACCGATGTCAATAAAATTCTGTTTGATTATATCATGAGAGGGAAAACTATCTCGATCAAATCATATATCAAGGATCTTGGAATTATTTTTGACCCGAAATTTTCCTTCACTCACCACATCATGTCAATCTGTAAGTCCGCATTTTCAATTCTTGGCTTCATTCGCAGGGCAAGTAACTTTTTAAGAAGTATTCGTCTTTTGAAACTACTATTTTGTTCGTTAGTGAGATTCAAATTGAAGTTTGGCTCTGTAGTCTGGAACCCTCATCAATTTTATCTTTCTGAAGCAATTGAGAGTGTTGAAAAGAAGTTTCTCAGATTTCTGTACTTTAGAGAGTTTGGACATTACACCATGGATGTACCTTACTCGGGCTGTTATCAGTTTTCGAGCTTGATCCTCTAGATAAGCGTCGGCGAGTGTCGGTGTTGGTGTGACTGCATAAGCTGGCGTGTGGAGCGCTGGACTGCGGTGCTCTGTTATCGCAACTTAAATTCAATATGCCTCCTTGGAATTCCCGTTGTCGTTTCCTGCTCACCCCCCACTACTCACGAACAAACCTTGGCGTTCTCTCACCGAAAAATGCAATGTCTCGAACTTTTAATTTAATTGCTCCAAATGTAGAATTAGATTTATTTAATAATTCATTAACAGTGTTTCGAAATCTAGTCTAAGATCCTACTACCAGCATAAATTAAGTCATACGGTTTTAATTAATGATGTTTACCATCTTGTTATTTTCAAGCTTCATGAACATCTAAAATTATTTATTTTTATTTTATTATGACAGTTTTAAATTTATTTTTCCTTGTTGACTATTAATAATATTTATCTTTATTAATACTTTAAATATTTATTTGATTGTTTCTCCTTAATTTACATGTATTTGCCTTTAAAGAGTAAATTGTATTTATTTTACGTGTTGTTCAACTATATGTAGTGCATGGGGACACAGTGAAATGGTGGACTGGCATGTTAAAAAATTAATATAATATAGGCCTATAGTAACTAGAGATCGCCAGTGGTCGAAAATTCAACCAATTTTCAAATTGAGTGATAGGGATAACTAATTTTGAAAACAATCTTTCCATACACCAAAGATTTGCGTGTCTAAATTATTTTCATATAGGACATATTTTCCATGTAAACACATAATATAACTAATGGGAACCAAAAGCAAAAGAGAAGGATTCAATCTTTGACTAATTATTGACCTCATCTCTAGCGCATATTTAAGGCATGGATTATAGTAATTAGTATTTTTTTAAGATTCTACATTTTTTTTAAGACTGAGCTGATTACTGATTCAGAGAACAGTAAAGATTCAGTCATAAAATAAGTTTATCCCATACACCTCTTACCATAGTTCCCTCCTTCCCTCAGTTCATTCCTTCCCTCACTCTCTACTTCCCTTTCTTTCGACCTTCTTTCCACTTTTCCCTCTTTTCTCCTTCATTCTTTTCTTATCATCTCCCCTCCCTCCTTTCCTACACTTCAGAACTTTTCCCTTCTTCCCTACCCATCGGACCTTTTTCCCTCTCTCCCTCTCTTCCTATCATTATCATTAAAATATGTATAATATTTACCCATTCTCCACCAATGAAAAACACAATTTTAATGTAATGTCCATTTGTACGCCAGTTGTACGTCAGTTAGTTCACTGCATGGTAGAGACTCAACTTCACGTACTTTTTCTTCCCTTTATATCAGCAAATGTTTATCTCTTAATCTTATTTAAGCGAACAAACTTGATTTTCTTTCTAAATCTAAAATGAAACACATTTGAATATGATATCTTCAATCTTCTCTAAATAGTCCTGATTTCATCAAATACTATATTTTCAATCCATACCCCAATTAAAAAATGTGGCTTGAAATTGTTTGAAGAAAATAATTTGTTCTTAACTCTTATAGATTTTTTACTGGACGAATACTAACTCGTGTCATTAATACATTACGTGCCTTACATGCCTCGTGTGCCTTACATTGTTTTGGTTTTATTTCTCTAATGACATAAAAAACAGCGTACATTTTTTGCCCAGTTTTCACTCTCACATATTTCTACATTTAATCTTTACTCAATGAAAAATAGCATGTGTTGCTGTTGTGAATAACAGCAACATATGATGATGACAAATGTACAGTTCTGTTTTGTTATTCTATCTCCTCCATGACAACTCATAAGGCCAATGTTAATTTTTTTGAAATTTAGAATTCAATTTTCTGGTTATCTAAAAGACTATTTTAAATTTTAATGAGATTGTGCATATCTACAGAAAAATACAATTTTATCGGTGTTCTTAGATTTTTGCTAAGTTGCACATAGGCTGAGAAAAAAGGAGGACAAAAACCTTATGGAAAAAGGCTTGTCTATTATTACAAAAATGCTGCAATGTAATTGGGCATGTGCCTGTATTGTAGTATTTGCAATTAAATAAATGAATAAATAAATTTATTCGGTTGAATAAGTGAACACATACTGTATATCCCCTATGAAAATTTGCTTGATCAGACCTGATCAAATTTAATCATTTTTGATCAAGCAGGATCAAAAATGAACAAATTTGATCAGATTTGTTCAAATAACCTGATCAAGCCTGACTCGGTTGATCAAAACCGATCAACTAGCCTGATCAGGCCTGACCTGGGTGTTCCAAATTCTTCAGGAATTTTTGATCAGGCCTGATGTTACAGCTTGAATTATCAGATTTGATCAGACCTGATCAGAAATACTGATCAGGCCTGACAGGAGTGTTCAAATTTCTTCAAGATTATTTGATCAGGCCTGATGTTATAACTTCAATTATCAGATTTGGTCAGACTTGATCAGGCATACTGATCAGGCCTGACAGGAGTGTTCAAATTTCTCCAAGATTTGGTCAGACTTGATCAGGCATATTTAATCAGGCCTGACAGGATTGTTAAAATTTTTTCAGGATTATTTTATAACTCAATTGTTTGTGAACCGATTTTCATAATTTGGGTATAGTTGGAATGGAAATGAAATTGTCTAAATATTATTGTTCATTATATTTTTTTGTAATATGTACCATTTTTTGGTATTTCAATTTGAAGATTTTAAAAGGCCGCCATTTTGAAATTTACGATTCGATCATACTGATAATTTTTTTATAAACCAACCTTGACTAGATACAGGGGCATACCGCTTTTCAAAAATATCGATTAAAAAACCTGGGAGATAATAAATATTTTGTTAAAAATACAAAATGGCGGATAAAAAAATTAAAATTTATGTCTGTTACATACCTTAAAACCTGTTCAATAAACCTTAAAAAATAATAAAAAATGGAATAATAATTGAAAAATAATATCTAAAACTGTTTATATTTTTATACACTATAAAACTTATTTTTAATGATGATATAAATAAAGGTCTACTTTAAAGTATATTTTTTGTCATATAATTTTTGCAAACATTCCTATGACAATAAACGTTCAATTATTTATATTCCTAGAAATACAGTTAATTGTTATATAATAGTTTATTTACTTGATTATGAACTTATATATATGTCAAGTTTCAAACTCAACATTCGTTCTCGAAGAGGTTGTAGTGGCAGCCCTGCCAGCCTCAGCCCTACTCCTTTTTTACTGGTTTAGTTGTTTAGTTAGTTTTTATTTGAATTAATTTCTGTGTAGACGTTACACTCACAAGCCCTAGTGATAAACTGTTTTATCATTACGTGCTTAAATTAATTGCTTTGTAGTTACGTTTTGTTTGAGTTTAACACGTTAAGTGCCACGCTGTTTTTTAGCTACATTACCGCAGTGCCAAACAGAAATGTAGTTCTTTTTTTACCATATGATGTTTTTTATACTTGTTTATCGTAGTTAGAAGGTTTTCATAAAAAAAATTACGATTTTGACCAAAAATAAAATTTGGACCAATTGGGGCGGCAGTGAAATTTTTTAGCAAAATATTGCTAGAAAAAATCAATGCCGCCCCGATCGGACCCCGGGTAATCTTTCGGTATTTCAGGGTATTTTGCCCCGCGAAGTTGGCAGTAACTTAGTTTCCCGCCAAACCTGGTTACAACATATGGTTTTGTACACATCCCCGGGCTTTACACGTCTTCCCCCTCCCCTACCACCCCTCATCCCCCGCCTTGACTTTGTGACCTTCACTCAGTTCTAGTTGTTTTGTAGGTTCTTGGTTATGAACCTAGAACCTTCATAAAGGTTCTAGGTTCTTGTTTTGTAAATAAATTTGTCTAAAATAAAAATAAAACGTTTTTCTCAATCACACCCAAAAATAACAATTACGATGGGATTTAGGTTTTTTTAGAAAATATTTATGAATTAATTTTCAGGTAAAATAACACTTACTGACGTAGTTTTAGTGAATTATTAATATTAGTTGTGCATTCGCAGTCTATTTTTAAGTTACAGCAAATGAAATGTACAACACTTACGTGAAGTGAAACCACGCCGCTCCAGTCGGGGCGGTGTTTTTAGAGCAAATTTGTAAGTATATTAGGAAGGCTGTGGGAGCAATACGAGGCTACGGCAACGCCATCTGTGAGGTACGGGATCTACTTTGCCGATTTAGTTCGTAAGATTGCCGCTAGAGGTCCACCAGTGAACTCTAGCGGCAATTTGGTGAAAGACTGCACAACCCAGGGCGCCGCCCCGGTTGGAGCGGCGCGTCACTCCGCCCGACCTACCTATGCCGCTCCGATCGGGGCGGCGTGGCACTTAACGTGTTAAATCCTTTTCGGTTTAGAATTTGAATTGTTATTCAAGCAAAGTTGCATGAACGTTATTATAGTGAAGTTGTGGTTAGGACAAGAGGGCACTATTTGGCCATAGTAAGATAATAGACCATAGACCAAGTTAGTTATTGTCAAAGCATTCTTGAGGTTAAAAACTCAGTATAAGTATCAAGCAACTTAAAATTAAAAAGGGGTAGTTGCTGGGCATGAGTTTCATATCTAATCTTCTGCCTTCACAGGTTATGTTTACACTAAATATTGTTTATCTTATGTGTTTTACTCAGGTTCAGTAGGTAACTTAACTTTTCAATATAAGTCAGCATGGGAGAAGATCACTTTCGTTTTCGCATGAGCTTAGATTTTGGTTAGTTCGATGTCAACTATCAGCATATTTACTTACAGCAGATTGCTGCTGAATAATATGCTGATAGTTGGTATAGAATAGTTTATATTTGTTAATCTGCTGTATAATACACACGCTACGCCGCACCAAAAATGTATTTTAAAGAAATTATTAGCTTAGCGAGTTTAACTATATCGATTTAATGTTCCGACAACCATCAGTATTGAAAGAAACATCGATAACAACCAATAACTGTAACTGAAACTATTGTCAAATATTCAAATACCTGACACTAAGTAATACCCCCGTTGCAGCAGACCTGCATACTCAGCGAATTTCAGATGCAACACAACAAACGGTATTTCAATCCAACTTAACGAGATTTTACATGTTTTGTAATCTCCATAAGAATAACATGGGGAATGATTATGCAGGTTTGCTGCAACAGGTATGTTAAAACTGGTTGGTTTTAATTCATTATTTAGTAGACCTTAACTAGAAGAAGCCATATACCAAGTTTTGTCAAGAAATGTTAAAAAATAAGTAAGATATAGAATTTTTTTATTTCCCATAAGGATAACATGGGGAATGATTATGCAGGTTTGCTGCCACAAAAATTGAAATTTCGGGGATTTTAGACTAAAATACATCAGATCTCATCTAGATGAAGCCACAAACCAAGTTTTATCCAGATATGTTGAGAAATAAGCGAGATATAGAATTTTACTTATTCCCCATAAGGTTAACATTGGGACAACGTACTGTGTTTACCACTTTCAATATCTCGGTAACCAATGGACATAGAGCAATGATTCAAAACACTAAATTGTTTGTTTTTTTGAGCTGAATTCAATGGTGCCAACAAAGATTCGATAAATTTTATTTTTATATGTAAAAAACTCAAAAAACCCATTTTTGGGGGTGTTTATCCCCCTTTACCCCCCCTTCCGGTGGTCCGATCGGGCTGGTTCACGAACTCGTCCATTCGATTACCACTTTACATGTCTGTTCCAAATTTCATTAAGATCGGACCATATTTACGGCCGCTATCGTGCTGACAGACACATATATATATATATATATATATATAGATAGATAGATAGATAGATAGATAGATATATAAAAATTCGAACGAATGGTGTTTTTTGCTTCTGGTGGCCCTAAAACGAAAAGTTATCATGGTCTCGGGCTTAGGTCTTACCATGAGACCTACGGTAATAGCTTCTTCCCTATAGGGGAAATTCGCTAACTTCCCTATAGGGGAAATTCGCTAAAACATACCCAACCTAAATAAATATAATAAAACTATATAGCCTAGATTTATGATGATTAGAAAGAGTGGGGCAGGTTCATACAAAATCGCATCTATCAACTCTAAATATTTTTAGCTCCCTTATTTCCAAACGAAATGTTCTGAAATTTTAATTTAATATTGCATGGCATCTAACCATTATCATGAAAGTTTTTAAATTAATTTCTCTCTCATATAAATGATCAATTTTTTTTACCAAAACACTGCACTTTGTATGAAACTACCCCATTAGGGCAGTTTCATACTTCATTGGGTTAGATTCATAAAAAGGGAAAATAATTAAACAAATAACATTAAAACTTATGTTTGTTGTTTTAAACTGTTTAAAAACTTCATTCTAACGTTAATTAGGCCTAAAATTAGGGTTACACAATGTTACTTGTTAAAATATTAACAGAAAAATAAAGCTGTATGAAGTCTTGCTCCAAAACATAAGTTTTGGTACAATTTCTTGCAAATCAAAAGCCCTAAAACTTACTATTAATGAAAGTAAGACATAAAATTAACTGTGAAAAAATTTTCATCTGCCTTAGCTCTATTGGTTAATTTCCTGTAAAATCTCCCCATTTGTCACCCTAAAGAAAATTTAAAACAATAAATGTTTTGAGTTTTACTGTGTAGGCTGATACTTAATTTTAAGTATTTTTATGATATTTTTACAAAGATAAATTATTCAATATTGATAAATAATAAATACAAATAATGTATGAAACTGCCCCGTTTCAATGAATGAAAGTGCCCCAAGTGTGATTATGTTACAAATTACCATATGACTTTTTTATAACTTAAAATTGGACATCTACAGTTATAGTGTGTATATGTAGTCCAAAACATTGAGCTGTCTAATAATGCATAAATAACAGCAAAAATATAAAAACAAATTATGCTTAACTTACTTTTACCTCCCTTTTTCCTGATATTCCCCCACCATCTTGCCATTTCCCCCGCCATCTTGTGCAAATTCTATCGATAACTTAGTAAATTTCCATTGAGTAAAAACAAATCCGAAATAAATACAATAGAATTGGTTGTTGAGTTCCACTCGACAAACTATATAGCCTACCGAAGTTCGTCTACTTTCGATTTTTTTTTCTTTGGAATCAGATGTTTTATCGTGTTTGCTTTAGAAACGAACGGCAGAAGATCAGATATGAAACTCGTATTGATCGGGTTACTGTTTATTTGCTGTTTTTGTTTTATAAAAAAAATTCCATTATCTGCCCACAATTTACAATATTTCCAATATAATGTAGGCCTAATATAACATAAATAGGTTGTGTACTTAGCTAATTACCGGTATAAACACAAATCATAGGCTAGAAACATATTTTATTCAAATAGGCCTACAGTTTGAATGTACAACAGAATGTAAACAGAGCGTTATCTGTTTATACTTGAAAATACTTGAAATAGGCCTACTTGAAATTATATTTATACCGTTAAATACTTGAAATTATACTTATTAGGGTTCAAAGCCTCTGGTTCGTTATTTGACATTATTAAATTAATTAAGGCTTACCTCACGATCCAATAATACGTTTTTTGGAGACCTAGGTTTCAGCGTCGAAACGCTTTCATCAGTCCTTATCAGTTTACAGGCCCATGCACAACAACAAAAATGTATAGAGATATGTATAGTTTATCATAATACATATTAGTTATAAATACATAACTTTTATATAAAATGTATAAATACAATGTTAACAATATCTGTGAATAAAAATATTTTATAAACTAGTAAAAAATATAAGGCCAGAAGAATAAAGGTTATACACTGATATATTGTTATATACTAATTAATATAGTTCACTTTATTGAAGTATATATTCATGTTTTTGTTCCATTTTGAAAACTGCTTTTTTTTATTTACAATCTTTCTAATCAACATTTCATAACAGGTGATTACAATAAATATTAAAAGGAACAGAATAAAGGATAAATACATAACAATTCTCCCACCTTTAATGAACAAGATAAAAGTTAGAAATCTCTTCACAGATTCAATCTCTCCACTGGTCGTCTAACCCGATTGGAACGACGCAATGCAGGTTGTAGGGAGTTTCGACTTGTCTCTTGATTTATAATATCAGATTGACTTGACGTCTCATCCGTGATAGATTGTCTTGACATACCATCCGTGATAATTTCTTCAGCTTCTTCTTCCCTACATCCGGATTCAAGAGGTGTTGGGTGATTCACATTTTCCTCTATATCCTGATTTCTAACTGATGTAGATATTGGTTGATGATGATAGTGTTCAGTAGGCGTACTTGTCTTATTTGGTGATTGTGGTGACAAATCATTTGGCTGAGGTTCTACTTCGCATCTTCTAATTTGCTCTATATGTCGTTTGACTGTGTATCCTCTATCCAGCTCAATGAGGTAATGCAATCTTCCTAATTTCTCAACCACTGTGCCATATAACCATTTTGCTGAAGGGGAGTAATTTTTGACCTGGACTCTTTCTCCC
The DNA here is from genome assembly GCA_035578135.1 of Flexamia atlantica. Taxonomy (NCBI): domain Eukaryota; kingdom Metazoa; phylum Arthropoda; class Insecta; order Hemiptera; family Cicadellidae; genus Flexamia; species Flexamia atlantica. Next base: position 137,369,245 of record JAQJVK010000001.1, on the reverse strand, counting down.
ACATTTAAAGAAAACTTGTATTGAGGTTGAGAAGCCCGATTCTCATCAGATGATCTTGGTTTCAGTAGGTCAAGTTTTGTTCAAACATTTCTCCCAAGAAATTGTTCAGAAGGGGTTCTTCCATTGGCCAACGGTGTTGCTCGAAATCTGAACAATATTGCATTGAGAGTTTGGTTGAGTGGACATTTGTCCTCCTCTACTGCTTTCAGTTTTTGTTTTATTATTTGAACATAGCGTTCTGCTTGTCCATTCGTACTTGGGTGCCCGGGTGCAATAAAACGTTGTCTAATGCCATTTCGGCAACAGAACTCTTTGAACTCAGAAGAAGTGAAAATTGAAGCATTATCGCTGACAAGAATTTCAGGCAATCCATTTCTTGAGAATACTTCGTTAAGGATCTCAATTGTACTAGCGGTAGTTGGAGACACACTTTTCATCTTAACTTCGGGCCATTTTGATTTTGCATCAACTAAAACCAAAAAATGGTGTCCCTTGAATGGTCCTGCGTAATCTAAGTGGACTCGCTGCCAATTTTCTTCAGGCTCATCCCAAACATGTAAGGGAGCTTTAGCTGGTACCCCTTTGATATCACAGCATGCCTTGCAACTCTTTACTGTGTTTTCAATGTCTCTATCGATATTCTTCCAGTAACAGTATCTCCGAGCAAGAACTTTCAGTTTCACAATTCCTACATGTGTTTCATGTAATTGAGATAATACTTGGGGTTGCAATTGACTTGGAATAACAACTCTTTGTCCTCTAAAAATTGCCCCTTTGTGAAGGTTGAATTCAGCACTACGTTCCTTACCGGACATCAAAGCACATTTTAATGCAGAAAGTTGTGGGTCTTCATCTGTTTTCCTGACGATGACTTCATGAGTAATTACATTGTCTGAGATAGCATTTATCGTTTGTTCGCTTACTTCAGTTTCTTCATCAGTTTGTGTTGGCTTCATTGGCAAAGGGGATCTTGATAGATAATCGGCATTCCCATGGTCTTCTGATCTTCTGTGTTCTACTATATAGTCAAAACCAGACAAAAATGTAGCGTAGCGAAGTAGCCGGGAAGCTGTAGTAGCTGGCAATGATTTGTTGGGACTAAATATTGACTATAAAGGTTTGTTGTCCACTACAAGAACAAACTTTCTACCGAATAAGTATTGATAAAATTTGTTAAAAGACCAGAAAACAGCAGTTGCTTCTTTATCTAGCTGGGAGTAGTTTTTCTCGGATGTTGATAATGATCTAGAAATAAAAGCAATAGGATGTTCAACTCCTTGTATGACATGTGACAAAACCCCTGATAGCCCTACAGGACTTGCATCCGTCGCAAGTTTTAAGGGTAAATTCGGATCATAAGGTACTAGAACTCGTTCACTTATAACTTCTTCCTAAAAGCCATCTCACATTTCTTTGTCCAATTGAACTTACAATTTCTTCCCAATAGTTGGTTCAAAGGCTGGAGTATTGTCGATGTATCAGGTATGAACTTGGAATAATATGTTATGAGACCGAGGAAACTGCGAAGTTCATCAACGTTAGTGGGTCGGGGGGCCTCTTTGATTGCTCTCACTTTGTCAGGACATTTCTTTAATCCCGCAGCCGTTATTATATGTCCAAGGTACTTGATTTCTTGTTTGAAAAATTGGCACTTGTCAATGTTTAAGTGTAAGTTCAAGCTTTGCAAGCGCTTTAGACATTTTATCAGTCTTTCCTTGCACTCTTCAACTGTTGAACCTTGAATTATTATATCATCAAAATAAACAGCTGCACCCTCAATGTCGCAGATTACATCCTCCATGAATTTCTGGAATTCATTTGGAGCAGTCTTTACTCCAAATGCTAGGCGATTCATCTGATACGTTCCCTTATGTGTAGTAAATGTTTGTAATCGCTTACTAGCTTCATCTACTTCTAGGTGAAGATACGCTTTGTGTATATCAAGTGTACAGAAATATTTTCCTCCTTTCATTTTGTTGAAGATGTCTTCAATCCTGGGAATTGGGTATCTAGCATCGATTAGTTGAGGGTTGAGTGTTAATTTGAAATCAATACATAATCAGACATCACCATTCGGCTTTGGAACAACCACAAGAGGAGAACCCCATTCTGAATGTTGAACTTTAGAGATTACTCCTTGATTTTCTAGGCTATCAAGTTCTTTCTCTACTTTTTCTTTAAGCGCATATGGAACCGGACGGGCTTTAGAAAATACCGGTGTAAATGATTCTTTTGTTTTCAGTGTGCATTGGTAATTAGGAATAAGACCAACCTTATTTTGGAATACTTCTTTAAAAGACTCGAAAATATCTTTCTTAATTCTTTCACCATTGAAACTCTCATCAACAATAAGAGACTCTAATTTGATGATACTAATGTTTAAGTGTCTAAGCCAAGCACGGCCAAGGATCGCAGAGGAAGGCGTGTCGACCACATAAAGTTCTTCAATAGACTGTTTGTCATTATATTTTACTGGTATTTTAACGGTTCCCAGTGGAGTAAAACCTTCCCCCGTAAAAGTTCGGAAACGCACATTAGTTTTTCTTAGTTCTACATTTAATTTTAGTTCCTGGAATTCCCAGTTGTTCATTATGGTAACTGGACTACCAGAGTCAACCTCGAATAGTTTTGTTTGAGAACCAATTTTTATGGGGACCATGAATTTAGAAAAATCGTCTGATTTAAATGAATTGGTGTAGTTAATATCAATAATTTCATTGATTTTATATTGATTTTCATTGTCTGAGCACGGTTCAGAATTTCTGTCATATTCAACATCATCACCCCTAACAAGTTTAACATTGCGTTTCTCTTGTTTATTAGATTTTGGATTTTTCATTAACGTTTGTATGCAAACTTTAGTAACATGACCGAAAAGTCCACAAGAGTGGCATTTGAGGGGTTTCTTATTGCGCCTGCACTCATGAGCTAGATGATTATTGTAACCACACCTGAGACAAAGCCCATTTATACCCAGATCGTCTAGGTCAGTCGACAATTGAGAGCGTGGTTTACCGCCAAATTTCGAAACCATACGGGTGTTTACAGCCCTTTTGGAAAGATTATTTACTTCCCTATCTAAAGAAGAAGCAGATATTTCTTTGTTTCCTTGTTTTGAAGCCTCTAAGGTCAAAGAAATTTCACAAGCCTTATCGAATGTCAAGGATTTTTCCTGTAAGAGTTTTTCCCGTATGTAGGGGTCGTTTAATCCTCGAATAAACTGAGCACGCATGAACTGGTTTGCATTTGATTTACCACAAGCAACATTTTCACAAGTAAAATCACATGTAACTGTGAGTTTGCGTAAAGCTGCAATAAATTCTGCGATAGATTCCCCAGGCAATTGAACGTGACTTAGAAACTTGTGTTGTTCAGTATATATGTTAGGAGTGGGACATAAATGGTTTTGAAGTAATCCAATCAGTTCAGGATACGTCTTTGTTGATGGTAGAGCAGGAGCTGTTAGACTTGAAAGAAGTTGGTAGTGTTTAGGTCCTATACAGTTTATCAAAACCCTAGCTTTTATTTCATTTACGTTCTCTACTTCAGGACCTAATTTCAACACAAAAAAATTCTCTAGCCTTTCCTTGTAGGATTTGAACGTTTCTTTTGAGTCATCAAATGTTTCAAAAGACAAAAGTGAAGTTTGAACCATGGTTGGAACTGATTCTAGATTTGAGTTTTTGGATTGCTGTAGCTGAGCTGTTGTAACAGACTCAAATTTATTGACTAAACTGGCTATTGCATTTGTTAATGCGACTATGTTCTCTTCTGCCATCTTAAATTGAAAACTTATAAAAACAAATTTAAAAAATTCAAAGCAACAAGTGTAAACAAATCAATGAAAAAAAAACATTGCACATGATCAAAAAATAAGCATGACATTTAACTTGTAATCATGAAAAAAATAAGTTTCTATCAAAATTAAATGAGGAATAATAAAAGTACATTTACCTACGTCGCCACGAAAACTGTTATATACTAATTAATATAGTTCACTTTATTGAAGTATATATTCATGTTTTTGTTCCATTTTGAAAACTGCTTTTTTTTATTTACAATCTTTCTAATCAACAATTCATAACAGGTGATTACAATAAATATTAAAAGGAACAGAATAAAGGATAAATACATAACATATATCTAATTTGTAAAAGAGGATGTTGGTGTATTAAACATTATCATACACCGTATTAATGCATAAAATGTTTTTACAAAAAACATTAAACATAACATAACATTAAAATAAATCTCTGATTTAAACTCATAAATGTGACAAAAATTTTAATTTTATGGTATAGTGATTAAGCACTTCTGAACAAATCTGATGAATTTTTGCCTGATCAAATTTGATCAGATTTGATGGTCCAAAGTCCCAAAAGCCATATTTTTCTGATCAAAACTGATCAGGCATGCATGATTAAACCTGAATAATGCTGATCAAATCTGACCAAGTATCTGAACGAAACTGATCAACCTTGACCAGCCTTAACTGATCAAACCTGACCAATCCTGTAGGAGCACCTGAACTAATCTGATCAAGCTTGATCAACCTGACCTGATGAATCCTGAACCAAACTGATCAACCTTGATCAGCCTGTACAAACCCCTGATCAGATTTGATATTAAATCTAGGTTACATACCTTCCGTCCAAACAGTTCTGTTGTATATATATATTGTAATTATACAATATGCATATTTCGAGATATAATTATCTCATCATCAGGTATATACAAAAAACGTTAATTATTCATTGCTTGTCAATCTAAAATTTTTAAAAAACAATTTCAACACTTATAACACACGTATTGACACATATGACACACATTTAAAACTTAATAATTTAAAACAATCCTGTGCTGGCCAGCGATAGACTCCGACTGAGGAAGTGGTCTGGATTCTACCCTACACCCACCTGTTGACCTTGAACCTTTCTTATCATATGTCCACTCTTTGTCTGTATTTCCTCGTTCAAGAAACGTTTCTCCGAACACCTTCCAAAACCATCTTTGAAAGATCAGAAATCTAAATTTGCACAGCATCTTGTTGACAATAGCCATAATGTTAGGAGTATGGAAGAAAATATGGAAATTTTATTTAATTGTAAAAAATCACCCTTCATGAACACCATGGAAGAATTAAACATTTACAACGCATTTAAAAACGAACCCAGCAATGTCCTCAATGAAAAATTAAAATATAATTCAAATGTCTTGTTTAACCAGATTGAGGAAATACAGACAAAGAGTGGACATATGATAAGAAAGGTTCAAGGTCAACAGGTGGGTGTAGGGTAGAATCCAGACCACTTCCTCAGTCGGAGTCTATCGCTGGCCAGCACAGGATTGTTTTAAATTATTAAGTTTTAAATGTGTGTCATATGTGTCAATATTTGTATTATAAGTGTTGAAATTGTTTTTTAAAAATTTTAGATTGACAAGCAATGAATAATCAACGTTTTTTGTATATACCTGATGATGAGATAATTATATCTCGAAATATGCATATTGTATAATTACAATATATATATACAACAGAACTGTTTGGACGGAAGGTATGTAACCTAGATTTAATTCTAAAGAACAGTTCAGGAGGCAAAAGAATAATGAACAGATTTGATAGTCAAAAGTCCCAAAAACCCCGCAAATTTGATCAGTTTTGATCAAGGTTTATTCAGGTTCTGATTTTTTTTTATCAAACCTGACATAATTTTTTCATAGGGGATCCAGGCAAACAAAACTTAGTTGGTTTTGTAATATAAAGTTCACTGGTTTAAATTGTACTGTAGATCATAATTTTTTTTGAAAGCTTAATTTCTTGATGTGAAAATAAACCATTTTAACTTATTTTTTCCTTTTTATCTTACGTACATATCCTTGCTAGCGAACACAGAATAAGATATTAATATTAATAATAATAATATTTATTTTCATTTGTGCATGGGTTTTTTAACGTTTAAAAGAGCATTTTAGCAAGCCAGCAATATAAAACTACCCGCTTAACCCGCTATACCCGCTTATATTGCTACGTGGCGGGTCAGCCGGGGCAGTGCATCATGGACGTCGCGTTCAAAGTAAAAGACCGCTCTGTTCAACCTGCAATCCTGGGAAAACTAGGCAAGCTAAAAAAAGTAAATAAAGTTCATTTCATTAGCTATAGCTTTTGTGCAGACTAAACTTAACCTGACCAGAAAAAAAAGTAGCAGCCGACCAACTTTTCATGCCATGATTTCAAACTCGATATAAAAAAGTTAATCAGTTATTTAAACTAAGCGCTCGTTATTAAAATTTTTATTTGAGTAAAGTTTTGTCTGGTTTGAGAATATAAAATCTGCTCTCACATTCTGAAATGCCTTGTATTGTAAAGATACTGAAGTGTTCCTGCCAGGTAAAGAAACTGCAACTGAAGACTTCCTTCTTGCATATCAAGCTTACCTTCTTGCATAGGGGCCTACGTTCTTCGTGTTAAGTAAGTATGCATATCTTCATTGAATAGTTATGATTGATACATGTAGATTCATGGCCCACACAAGAGTGATGCTAGTGTTGCCAGATTGCTCTAGCAATACTAAGGCTTAACATTAAGGATTGGGCCCCAAAGGACTTGAATCGGTCTATATGACTTGCTTAATTGATTTTACGTTAGCTAAAATTAACAAATAAAACATACCATTGAGCAATATAGTAGCAAAGCAAAGTCTAAACCCAAAGCTTATAGTACGAGTTTCAAATTTTAATTAAGATACCTTCCATTCCCACCAGCAGCAAATTGTATGTCAAAGGGCCCCATCCATGTTTTGTTTGCTTATTTTTTATCCAATCCCAACGAAATCTCAGGAAATCTTTGTTAATCTCAGGACCCATAGTGTTGTTTAACATCTGTTGCAGGTACAGGCTATAACAAATAATTTCAGTTATTTAATGATGCACAAAAAAGATAATATTATCTTTCTTGTGCATCTTTCTTATGGGCCTTATTTTACTGCATTATAGTAAAATAAGGCCAATCATAAAAATTAGATCCAAATGTACTGAAAATTTATTTTAAGAGATAAGTCCATAGGCACACCAGCTGTATACCTAGTGTAATGGAGTACTAATGCAGACAGCAAAAATTTGAACAATCTTAAGGCACTAAAACATTGAATGGGAACCTCTGGTAGCTAGTGGAATGCTCTTGGCTAGGCAGGTTATATCGTGGCCTGCAAACATTGGTTGTATCATTGTCATTAAATCTCTTGGACATTTTGCGGCCATCATTTAGCAAAGCTTTTTCAACAAAACTCAGCGTCACATTTTTAAGAGGCGGAAGGGGGGGTTAAAATTGAGCTAGAGAGCGGAGATCTAAAAATCTTGCCCCCCCCCCCCCCCCCCCAATAAAAATGCTGAAATTACTCCCATGAATATTATTATCCTATCATGTTACCTAACTCATATGGCCTGTTGTGGAACCAAAACTGGTGATGTCAATCGCAGACCCATTTTCAGTTCTGCAACCTCTTTTGGCCTATTGGGTAAAAATATAGCCTAAATGAGGTGTCAGTACTCTCCCTCTGACTGTCAAGATTAATTTTTGTCCTATCTGCAGGTTATATGTTTCCGGTCCTCAAAAAATGTCACAATTTGTATACTTTTTCGACTGAGATAACCTGAATACTATTATTAAATTCTCTTCTCTTCCCTTCTCCTCTACAGACCTTGCCCCCCACCACCAGTTCGAGAACCTTGTGGCCGACAAAGCGGCACCGTGCGCTACAGCTGACCTGCTGTCGACTTGATGTTTATCTTTTGAACTGTCTGTTATTTAACTGCTGAAATTGCGTTGTTTGTGTTGCACAATAAATTAATTGGGGTAACAATTATTAATTATCTTTTTATTCTTGGTCGAAGTTTATTGAGTTATTAACAACGTTAATTCCTAGTTCAAAAAATAATTTTTATGTATTTTTGTGTGGCGCGGGCCTTCTTGTGGCACGGGCCCCTCGTAGGCACGCGCCTATGGCGTCTATGCTTAAATCCAGCCCTGAATGGATGATTAATTTTTCAAAAACATGTATGTGGAGTGTAGATGACAGAATAATCATTTCTTTGGAAATGGAATCCAGGGTTTGAACTACGAAGATAGGATCAGAGTCCAGATATGTTAACCAAAACAACCTTGATATCAAGACCCTTACTAAGAAGAGTCCCTCGATAAGTGAAGGCTGTTTTCTAAATCCCCTTGAGAGTTGTCTTATCAAGGTGTATATTTCTTACCACCCGTTACTTAAGTGCTTCCTGGTCTGTGGAAAAATTTAAGTACCAAGAACCAATTTCAAAATTACAATACCAGTACTTTGGTACCCTTGGTAATTGTCAGGAGTAACCAACGGCCATGTAAGATGCATGAGATCGTGTAAGATCGCATTGCGCATGGCCGCGGGTGCTAGGCCAATTGCAAATAAATGCCACCGTGTACTATTATTAGAGCTTGATAATGTTTCTTAAGTTCCTTTTGACTTTAAATCTATTTTAATTCTGTTGTCTCTTGATATCCTTTTTGATTTTAATAATTACACTAGGGTTATCTTCAACGGGAATTGCCACATTGTTAATGGAAGATTCTGTTCTTTTTTAAATAAGGTGAACACATGAGTAGCTGACACTGCTCCAATGCCTGACAGTTTTAATTTATTTGCCTTATTGTGCGGTTCCCTTGTAATATTTTATAAAAGATTGAAATTTTAGAGAAAATATGTTTAATGTTAGTATTTATATTAAAAACCAGTATCATTTAGGGCCTAGCTCATGTTAAAAAAATGGAAGGCCTAGTTGTTTAAAATCTTCTATACACAGTAGCATCGCTTTTGGAGTTCTCCTTATAAGAATCGTTTAGGAGGTAGGTTTTTTATTGTAATCTCAGCGATGCTTACGAGTAAACCTATTAGGTTCAATATTTCATAAAAATACACCTTAACAGTATCTACATAAAAATTATGAATAACTAAAAACTACACTATGCTGCATTAAAAATTATGATTTCAATTATGGTGGGTTTAAATTCATGCTAGTGTCAGGCGTGTGGTCTCATAGCGCCGAATCTCACAGCGCCAAAAGGCGGATTCTGTGTTATAGCTCCGAAAGTACAAATGTTGCATAGCGCCGAATGGATTCTGTGCTATAACAGAGAATGCCATTTCTTTAGGCGCTATGCAACAACTTGACATTCAGTGCCGTGAGATTCTGTGCTATAGAGCAAATAACAATAATTCAGTGGTGAGGCATGAAGTTACCACTAAGTACTGATGGTACCTGTACCAAGAACCGATTTTGTCAAGGATATTTTTACATATTTTTTAGGTAGGCTACTGGCACTGACTTTGAAAAAAGTGGTACTGACATATCCATATCCTACAGGAATCAAAAGCTCAAGATTATAAAATAATTAATTATCGAAACGTAAACTTAGCACTTACTGTTCATCACCCTCCTTCCATTCACGAATTCTCCTGTTGAATTCAGATATTTTTAAGCTCACCCTTTTCGATGAAGGATTGAAATCAGTCAGGACTTGTGGACAAACCTTATCTGTATCAAAATACTTGAATGTATGATTTCGAGAAACAATAACTGTACAGCTGCTAGACCCAACATTCTCTTCTAAATATTCAAGATTCCACTTCAGAGCACTTTTGACTAGATCTGAGCCTGTGATGACAACTGGTTTCTAAAAAAAATTAAAGCTGATTAATAAATAATTTTGAGTTTGAGTCCATCTGGTTCTTTTTTATAAAGGATTTTAATACTAGGGCCCTCTGGAAAGTAAGTTCTGTTTCTGCGTAGCTAGAGAAGTAGTGGAGGTAGAGCAATAATTTATACGTCAGCGTGAGCTAATTCATACTCAATGTGTTTCCAACTGAGTGAAGCGGATCATCATACTTTTGCATGTTTTCTAAGTATAATCTTTAAAACATGAGCACCTCAATAAAAAGTCCTGCCATATTGGACTTGTGCTGTATTAAGAGTATTTATTCAAAAAACACTAAGCAACCAAAATCCATTCAGTATTTCCCGTTTGGGTCACTACGTCCCATTAAAGATTTCGAGAAGGATTTGTGTTTGTGAAATGATTGTTTCACTTGGGAATTGGCAACGCTATGGCTATTTTGCCCACAAGGCCACCAGTGCCAAGCCGGGCCCCAAGACTACAAACATCATGGGCCCTGAAGCAATGAAAGTGTGGGCAACAAAAGACTAGGGGCCTATGTGGAGATGTACCCCCCATTGGAAAGGAGGTCCGGAGGCCTCCCAATATTGACCCCACAAACAATATATTGATCCCAATATTTGGGGCCCTCAGAGCATTGAAAAAAATTAGAACTGAAAACTCACGTTTTCAGCTTGACTATGCCATAAAAACATAAAGAGAACTGTCGAAATTTGAACCAATTGTGAGGCGAATCGTCCTTATTTTTCAGATTCAGGTAAATTCTCATTAGGCCTGTGGATAAATTTTGATCAAGTTCCAATTTCACAACAAAATCAGCTGAATATTAATATTCCATACAGCTTCTCCCCATCGTTTGATCGGTGAAACATGCAATGTCTTTGCTACTACAGTAAACTCTCAATATTTCGATATTCAGTGGACTTTAGGGGTGTCGATGTACCGTATATCGAAATGTTGAACCATGGGTAGAGGTAGTGAGGTATAAGATGAAGCTTGGGTGTTAACAAACAAACCCAGATGAATTTGGATTTTTGGAGAAGGGGAAATAAATATTAACAGATGATCAGTTGATTCAACTACGAATTTCTTGTGTCAGTCATGTGTTACATGCTAAACCAAAAACATGTCACCTGTTTATTGATTGTTATTCAAAGAGCAGAACATTGTTTCTAATATCAACCCACATTTTGTTTTGGTTTAGTACTTTTTATCTACCAGACTAGTATTTTATTTTGTATGTTCTTTCATTGTTTTGTTTAGTATTAAGGCTCAATGAATTGTGATCCAGTGTATGACAAGTCAACTGCCCACGCATATACTGCAATGTAAGGGCGTCATTAGATGATGTGAATAAATAAATAAATAAATAAATAAAAAGTAGTGTAATCACATGGCTTTATTTACTTCCACGTCATCGATGATTTCCTCCCCTCCTCTGCTGAAACTTCACAACTCAAGCTTCTTCTTGTAGGCTACCTCACTACCTCTAGTATGTGGGATTTTACATTAATAGAAGCATTAAAAATACAGGTTGTGCATAAATATCTCTTAAATTAAAAGTATAATTAATACCATACACCTAAACCATAGGTTATATTAGGTTTGGTTAAGTTAAATTAGGTTTGGTATTGTTAGATTAGGATTATAATATCACAATCTTACTTTACCAACCATGTCCTTACCTAACTTAAGGTTTTAAACCTATCCTAATGTAACCTAAAATAATACAACTTATAAACCATAAGCCTAACCTAACCTAACCAAACCAAATATAACCTAAACTAACAAAACCAATCCCTATCTAATTCATTCCATCCAAATCCATCTTCAATTAACTTTAACAAAAGTCGGTTTATAACTTTTTATGTTTTTTGACTTTATCTCGACTATTGTACATCAGATCATGAAAGAATTTTTTTCAGCGTGCAATTTCCTTTAATTTGAGTACCCACATGATATGTTTTAAACAAAGTTTGTTTACAGCTTTTCCGACGCTTTTCTGGCCGTATCTCCGTTAATATCCATCGGATCTTGAAAATTCTTGTTCAGCTCATTCTCCAGATTAATTTGAGCAGTCCTACCCATATGACCTGTTTCCGAGCCAAAAATTACTTTTCAGTTTTTCCGATTTTCCGACGTTTTCCGCAGAAAAAACTATCATTTTCGGAATCAGGGCGTTATTTCCAACATTTGGAAAAGAAAATTTCAATTTTGGGAGAAAAAAAATTTGGGAGGAGTATCGTAAACTCTACAACTAGCCAAAGGTAGTGAGGTAGAAGATGAAGCTTGGGTGTATACAAAAAACACACGGAGGAATTTGTATTTTTGGAGGAGAGGAAATAAATAATGACAGATGATCAGTTGATTCAACTACGAATTTCTTGTGTCAGTCATGTGTTACATGCTAAACCAAAAACATGTCACCTATTTATTGATTTTTATTCAAAGAGCAAAACATTGTTTCTAATATCAACCTACATTTTGTTTTGGTTTTAGTATTTTTTATCTACCAGACTCTAGTAGTGTAATCACATAGCTTTGTTTACTTCCACGTCATCAATGATTTCCTCCCCTCCTCTGCTGAAACTTCAAACTCCAGCTTCTTCTTCTACCTCACTACCTCTACCAAACCTACAAATTAAATGCCGTCAACTTCCACCCGAGCCAGTCACCGTTTATTTTAGGTGGGCCCCCCGCCGGCTTTACCCCACATTTGCAAGCCTAATAGGGATTGCGCATGGTCGGGAATCAAACCCACGCACCTCCTTGTTCAACGCTATTCTAGTCAATATAGCGCCTTAACCGTCTCGGCCATCAGTGCCACCGTCGGCCAGGAGAACAAGTGGCACATTAAGCCTACAGTCGACCCTAACAGCAAACCCGTGAACTACTAGCCATCACTAACAGCACCCTGAGGTCATAGAAATCTTTTGACGGAATTGTTCCGTCAAAGTAAGCCATGGATTAATTGATATTATCAAGATGACAGAAGAATTAAAACAGAAAAAAAATACATTTTGATTGATGTTATTCTGATGGGGTTTAAGTAAATGGGGTAATAGGTTAAAATCTCAATAATCAACTTCTACATCTTCCTATCCCTTATCATCAAGGGTTAACTGATCAAATCTCCTTTCCGGTACTCACTCGTAAGCCATTTTCATGATATAATTTTGCTAAGGTATATATTTGAAGCTTGTTTATCTTAAAAAGAATTGAAAGTCACGAATTGGAATTGCACACAGGCATATGGAATTGAAGTTTTTTAATACAGTAAATTGTGAAAATTTTACTCACGTTTTGGGCGATTAATTCATCTACTCGCGGGTCATCATGAGATAATCTAGGAATAGTATCAAAAGTCATATTATATTTCCTAAGCTGACTTTCGTCCCAGGATTTATTGTGCCCATCCATGTTTGGAATTAACTTTAACAACTAAGGTTTGGTTTGGTTTACTACTCTACTATGACTCCATGACTCTGACTCTGACTGAAACGATACGACATACGGACTGCTAACTGCTACGGCTACGGCATGGGTTAGGGATCACTAGATTCAGGCTTGCCAACTAATGTTTGAGAAAAAATATATGCCCCTGAGCTGCCGAAATTGTATCCCCGGAGGTCGCCGGAATTGTACCTCCAAAAAAAACGCTCCAAAACGACACAGGTCGGGGAGCACAATTCCGGCCGCGAACTCTTAGGGCGGATATATTATTATCTATTTTAATCAACTGAGATTTCATGGTTGGCTGAACAGTTGCATAATTTATATAAATCTAATTAAACCTGGCTTCTTAAGTCCATCCCGGAATTGTACCCCCGAGATTTGTGCACTCCGTGCTCAAATCCATTTTGACCGACCATGGAAATATACCAGGTCGATATTCATTGTTGCTGTTGTGACTTTTAACGAATTTCCCCTATAGAGATGAAGCTGTTAGAGTAGGAGGCATTTCAGTTGAGGGTAGAAGTAAATAAACAAACTTCACCCACCTACATGCTTAAGGTGGTGCAGTCGAAAATTTTTATGATACGTTTTCTTCTATTTTTATGTTACTCATGATAAGAAAGTTCCGAGGAATAAAACAATTTTTTTGGATGTAAAATTTGTGAGCTACAGATATCAAAAGTGTAATAAAGGGGCGAAAATTCCCATCTTTCTTGCGTCATTCACGAAGACACGGTTTAACCTACAGAGCCTATATTTGGGAACAGTGTTGGGGAGTAGCGCACTACAAGCGAGCTACTCTATTAGTAGCGAAAGCCGTAGCGCCACCGGTCTGACACTTAAATGGAGCCAAGTGGTAAGCTTATTGGAGCGGGAGTAGTAGTGTTTTGCCGGTTCTGGCGCACCCGCGGGTCTGAGGGCTGAGGGTCCAGTTTTGGTGCAGGTCTGAGGGCTGAGGGTCCAGTTTTGGCACAATGTTGAGGGCTGAGGGGTGAAAATTTTCATGCACTCTAGTGTGAGTATGGGGTGATTTTTTCCTGTGCAGCGAGGGCCCAGCTATTGAAAATTTTATGCACTCTAGTGTGAGTATGGGGTGAATTTTTTTCCCCGAGTGGTGAGGGCCCGGTTCTGGCGCAGCGGTCGGTTCTGGCGCAGCAGTTGGTTCTGGCGCAGTGGTCGGTTCTGGCACAGTGGTCGGTTCTGGTGCAGAGGCGAGAAAAAAATTATTATGCACTGTAGTGCGAGTATGGGGTGAATTTTTTTTCCTGAGCGGCGAGGGTAAATTTTATTATCTTGTGTGAGCATGGGTGGTCTTGGTCTTCACCCTACTAACACATCTCACCGCAAAAACCTTGAAAAAATAACATCCCACTAGTAGGATAAATATGTGCTTCCTGCTGCGGGAGTCAATATGGGCTCTTATGGGGCTATTCTTCGGAGCCAGACGAATCGTCTCAGGAGTGATCTGATCACAGGTCCACTGATGTCACCTCATCCCTCTTGTCTCCCCTCTCCTTCCCTTCACCCCCCCACCCCTCCCTTCCCCCCCTCCTTCCTATCCTCATGATATTCATATTTTTACCATGAAGAAAAAGTGCTCTTCCTTCTGCTCTTCCTTTTCTTGTCTTCCCACCCCTCCCTTCCCCCCTCCCTTCCCCCCTCCCTTCCCCCCTCCCTTCCCCCCTCCCTTCCCCCCTCCCTTCCCCCCTCCCTTCCCCCCTCCCTTCATCCCTTCCCCTCATCCCTCTTCCCAATATCACGTGACTGATGATCTTCATTTTTTATTGTAAGTAAGAGAAGGAAAAAAATTCTCATCCTTCTTCTCTTCCTTTTCTTCGCCAATCGCCTAGGCCGTTAGGAGAGACGCTGACTCTTAAAAATGGCAACCTATGTGTCTGACGCATATTCATGCTCTGGAGACGAAACTGCGTTTTTCAACGCAACACCCTCACCCCGTTCTTCATGCTCTGGAGATGAAACTGCGTTTTTCAACGCAACACCCTCACCCTGTCCTAGTGAACCCGATTCCCCAGACGTTCCAAATACCCCTTCTACTTCTCGTCGTCGAACTCGCAAACAAAAACGTCGTCGTGTTAAACAAACAGCTGATGATACTTTGTATCGGTCCTATGTTGAGACGTACACCAGTGAAAGTGATGAAGGAAATACTGGTGGTACAGTACATGCTCCTAGTAACTCGAAGGTAACCAATGCCTTACTTGAACAATATGAGGCATCTGTTCTATATGACGCGGACAATAAAGTAGTGGGATTTAAAATCATTCGTAAAGGGGCAAACAATAACCCTGTGAACAACGAGGCAAAGATAAAACCAGTGAACAACCTAGCAAAGATAAAAAGTCTCAATGTCCGAAATGTGGAGCAACTGTTACAACGTCATATTTGGCTAAACATCAAATGACAAAGAAATGTCTTAATTCCACTTCAACCATTTCTAATGATCTTGGACATGTAGAAGTCAATATGAGTACTCAGGACAGCGCTAAGAAAGCCTGCGAGATATGTGGTCAGACTGTGCGAGCCACAAATCTTAAACGACATCAGAAGTCTAAGAAATGTATGAGTACAATAAACAATGACAAACCACTTAGTACGGTGATTCCATCAACTGCTGCAAAGGATTCAACTAATCATGTAACATGTGATAAATGTGGAAAGGTTGTGACCAACTCGAATTTAGCACGGCATAGAAAGTCAAAACAGTGTAACTCATTTGTGCCAGCCAATAGTTATGATGAGAGTCTAAAACGAATTGGAATACAGCCAGCCCCAAAGAGACAAATGTGTTGGATATGTGAAGAGCCTGTGGAGTTATCACATTTAAAACGTCACCAAAATTCTAAACGTCATATTAGGTTGTCAAAGCTCCATGAACCGTCTACGAGTAGAGGACCTATTCCTAATGAACCGTCTACTAGTAGGGAACTTGGAGAACCCTCGAGTAGTAGTGGACCATGTTCAAATATTAAACAAGTTAAGGAAAGGGCTACCAAATTTTATGAACCTGATCAATTGACTAAAATGTGTTGGGTATGTAAGACACCAGTGGAAATATCACAATGGGGAAATCATTCTAAACATCATACACAACCTGAAACCATTAAGGAATCTAGGTTTGATCTAGAACGGTTGGTAAAGAAGTATCCTAAAGTTGTCAAAAAGATTGTTAGTATAGCGAAACCAAGTATGGATAATGTAGCATTGGAAGCAATGATTAGAAAACCAACAAGACCTCAAAGACCTGGTGTAAAACCACTTAAAAAAGATACTCCACTTACACAAGTTAAATCACCTGACTGGATAACACCACCTTCACCAATTACACCACTCCCAATGACACCACTAACCATCACAAATGTACCTCAATGTTTCCAGATCAACAATGTTCAACAATGTTCAATGTCTGAAAGAAGACTTGGACCTAGCTATTTTGAAGGAGCGTCATTTCAATCACCTCAAAGGAAACAACACCTTGACTCCGATAAAATCAGATCAATACTAGGACCAAATCCCTTTGCGGAAAATTTAAGCCGCTCTAATGATCCTCATTATTATTCACCACGACTTTTAACACCAATACACGATAATCAATCTGATGTTTCATGTGTCGAACCAGTTCCTCCACCTAGTAATGAATGTTCAAATGTTAAATTAAATATCCCAGAAAGCCCTGTTTATCATTCTCCACCACACATTCCTGACACACCAACATATGACCCATTGTCACCAACCCCTTTACCAACAAAGGAACAAACTACTTGTCCTGACTGTGGTCTAACAGTAGCCAAGTCATATCTGTCACGCCACAGGAAAACCCAAAAGTGTTTAAATAATCAAAAATATGCTGAGGTAATAGAGGTTGAGGAGACTTCAGATGAAGAGGAAAATGAGGTGGAACTTGACTATGAGGATGATTCAAATGATAATAAGGATTTTCATGATGATGATGATGGTGGTGGGAGTTTTAATTCTAATGGATCCAGTAATAGCACAGATACCAGTAATAGCACAGATGCCAGTTCTGATGGTAATAATGAATCATCCAATAAAGAACAAGAAAAAAGCCTAACGGATAATAATGATACTTGTGATGATAGTGAGTTAGATGTAAAGGAAAGCGCTTCAGCATTTAAAAATAGGTTAAGGACTTTTGTTATTGAGAATAGGAGTAACATTAAAGATCCTAATGTATTTTTAGAAGCGTGTACATCTATTGCAATTCAAAAAATTAAGGACTGTGTTATTGATAGCAATTTGAAGGTAAACCTAGTATTCCATGTTGAATTCCAAAGAATAGTGAATGAAAAAGAGGTAGTTCAGATGATGAATTTCAAGACTGTTAATGAAATCATATACCCGACAACAGATGTGTCTGAGTTTTATGTTAAAGCAAAAGGAAAGATGCTTGCTGAGATGGAAGACTTTCAAGCAACAGGATCTAACTGGACTCTAAGGAAAGTAGTGGATTCGGAAATCAGGATTAATAAATATATTCCACTTAGAGCTTCTAGCTATGTTGATCTACCTAAAAAGATACAGTCAAAGAAAGCAGTAATCAATGTTCAGAATGAGGATCAAAAATGTTTCTTATGGTCTATCCTCTCTGCGTTGCACCCTGTTGACAAAGATGCATATCGAGTTAATAAATACAAAGCTTATGAGCATGAACTGGATGATGCATTAACAGGTATCGAATTCCCAGTTAAACTGGATGACATAACAAAGTTTGAAAAGCGCGCTAGTATATCTGTTAATGTTTATACCCTTGATGGTAATAACTTTAATGTGGTTCCACTTAGAATTACAAAGGAGGAAATAGAAAAACATGTTGATCTACTTTATTTAAAAGGAAGCGAAACAAATCATTATTGTTATATCAAGAACCTCTCTCGATTGGTAAGCTCACAGATTTCAAAAAATGGGCATAAAATGTGGTTGTGCAAAAGGAGTCTCTTACATTTTGGGTCGGAAGATAAGTTAAAGATACACAAGCAGGATTGCAGCACATATGATGCTGTGAAAATAAATCTTCCAAAGCAAGGAACCACCATTAAGTTTATGGATCACAATAAATCAATGAAAGTACCATTTGTAATTTATGCAGACTTTGAATGTCTCCTGGAGTCCAATAGGTCACATACAACTGAAAAATCTCAGAGCTACCAAAAACATTTACCAATGAGTTTTTCATACTATATAGTCTCAAAAGATGGAGATTACAAACCTCCTGTTTGGTGTGGATGCTGGTAAGGTTTTTATCGAACAACTAGAGAAGGAATCGGAAATAATTCAAACATTATATTCGAGTGACTCTATCAAACCAATGAGATTAACAGAGGATGACAAACATACCATATCACGATCAACAACATGTCATATTTGTGAAAAGCCATTGAATGGTGATAAGGTCCTTGATCATGACCACTTGACAGGAAAATTTAGAGGTGTTGCGCATAGAGAATGTAACATCAAGTTCAGGAAACCAAAGTTTATTCCAATTTTCATTCACAATCTTTCTGGCTATGACACGCATTTATTCATTAAGATGTTGGGTTTGAATGAAGAGGAGATCGATGTTATTCCAAATAATGAAGAACGTTACATATCCTACACTGTTAAAAAGGAAAACATGATTGAACTTCGGTTCTTAGATTCATTCAAGTTTACGTCATGTAGCCTTGATGCGCTCGCAAAGAATCTTCAGAGGGATCAGTTTATTCATACGGCCAAATACTTTACTGAATCTCAGTTGAATTTAGTTTTGAGGAAAGGTGTGTATCCATATGATTATATGTGTAGTAAGGAGAGATATGAACAAACACATTTACCAGAGTATGAACAATTCTATAACAAGCTGAGTAAATCAAACATTGAACTTGAATATTATGAACATGCAAAAAAGGTTTGGGACTTCTTTCAAATAAAAAATATGAAAGAGTATACATTACTCTATAACAAATCAGATGTTCTGTTGTTGGCAGATATTATGGAGAACTTCCGAAATGTGTGTTCATCAACATATAAATTAGACCCAGCGTGGTTTTTCACAACACCAGGTCTGGCTTGGAGTGCTATGTTGAAAACAACAAACATTGAACTGGAACTGATTTCCGACTATGAAATGCTTCTAATGGTCGAGAGGGGAATTCGTGGTGGTGTTTCCCAATGTTCTAATCGATACGCTAAAGCTAATAATCCCTACATGAAAGATTATGATCCAAACAAACAGACCGAGTACCTAGTGTACTTCGATGCAAACAACCTTTACGGTTGGGCAATGATGCAATATATACCGTAAAAAGACTTTAAATGGGTTGATACAAACATAGATGTCACTACCATACCTGATGATGCTGTTACTGGGTATATACTTGAAGTAGACTTGGAGTATCCTCAAGAAATACATGATTTGCATTCTGACCTACCTCTTGCTCCAGAAAGCAGAGTCCCACCAGGAGGGAAAGAAAAGAAACTATTAACGACACTTTATGATAAAGAAAGATATGTAGTTCATTACAGGAATCTGAAGATGTACCTGAATCTGGGAATGAAACTTAAAAAATACATAGAGCCATCTCTTTTACTCAATCAAACTGGATTGCACCCTACATAGAACTAAATACAAAGTTGCGGACTCAAGCAAAGAATGATTTTGAGAAAGACTTTTACAAGTTGATGAACAATGGTGTGTTTGGAAAAACGATGGAAAATATTCGTAACAGAGTAGATGTGAGATTGGCAACAAAAGAAAAACAAGTTGTTAAATGGGTCGCCAAGCCTACCTTTAAAGACCGTACAATATTTGCAGAAAACCTATCAGCTATACATATGAGAAGAACAAAACTTACTTTCAATAAACCTATATATGTAGGTATGAGTGTACTTGATATATCAAAAACATTAATCTATGACTTTCATTACAATGTAATCAAATCGAAATATAAGGAAAAAGCTCAATTGCAGTACACAGACACTGATTCTTTAAAATATGCAATAACCACTCCTGACTTCTATCAAGATATGAAGACAATGATTGACTATTTTGATACGAGTGATTACCCTGAGAACAATCCTTATGGTATGCCTAGAGTAAACAAAAAGGTACTAGGCAAAATGAAAGATGAGCTTAGTGGTAAAATAATGAGAGAGCAGGTTGTCCTGAGGTCTAAAATGTACGCTCATGAAGTTGAGGATGGAAGTGTATGTAAGAAATCTAAAGGTGTTAAAAAGTCTGTGACAGACAAAGAAATAACTTTTGATGATTATAAACGATGTTTATTTGAAGGATCAAAATCATCCAAGACAATAAATATGATCAGAAGTTTCAAGCATGACCTCTATACTATAGCAGTAGATAAAACAGTGTTGTATAATGAGGACAATAAAAGATACATTTTAAATGATGGTATAAGCTCTCTTCCATGGGGTCACTATTCAATAGATGAGAAAAATTAAATGGTATGTTATTCTTATAAGTACACATTACGTAGTACAACAAAGTGAAGGAAGCACAGCATGAGTGATTTGCATAAACATTCTATTCATCTTTCCGAAGGGCAAAAACGCAAGTTGCGGATCGCTTACAGAAAACGGCGAAACGCTGTCATTGGTTTGACAAAAGAAAATATTACACATGGTAAGGATTACATCCTGTTGAATGATGACCAACATAGGGCAATAGAGAAAGCAAGAAAAAATAAAACTGGGCTGCGTTTAAATGTCAGCTATGACCAGCTGCTAAAAAATAAAAAGGGAGGTCGTCTGAAGGAAGTAATGGAATTGGTGGAAAACACTATCCCAGGGGCCTGTTCCACAAAAGAACAAGTTACATATTCACAAGTTTATACTTTTTGACACTTGTGAAAAATAGTTACAGTTGTTACTTTCATAGTCACAAGTATCAGGATTTGAGGCTATGGATTCTAAAATTAATAAATCCAACTTTAACGACACTAAAACCAATATGGAATTATTTTGTTAATATTTTAAGGAATAATCAAAGGATATTTGATTTATTATACTAAGTAGAGATTTTAATACATCTATTAAATGAATGGTCTGTTTGTTGACAAACATTGAACATATGTGCTTGTGGACAAAAATGTAAGAGTAAACAAGTCTTGTTGTATCTAGTGAAATTTCACCTATTCACCTACACTAGTTAAAATAGCTAAAATTTTTCACCTAAACCAAGAGTTAGGTAACTTTGATTTTTTTACCTTTGATCCGTTATACTTCATAGTTTCTCATCCATAGCAATGATAAGGCGTTGAAATGACATTTTACAAACAAGTTTTCCACCGTGGTCATCGCATTTAACGCTGATATTAATTAGTAATCTTATTTTTCTTAAAAAATGGGTTTTTGGCCGTTCTTTTCTGCCAGGATTATGCATTTTATTAACAAATTATTGACATAATTGTGCTTTGCCACATTAATTGTCATTTATAACTGCATTAGCTAACGCCTTTGATTGGAACTATGCTGGTAGCTCAGTATCGCCGAGGCCCTTCACCAAAAAAGGCAAAGTTTTTTAAAATTTGACTAGATTAGAGGGATACAATGAGGCATACCGAGCGCACCATTATGATACAAGTACACTCTTGGAAGACAGGGCCTTCTGGACAAAGCGAGTTCGAGAGTTTTCATGGTGCAGACAGCATGCCTCATTCTATACATCCGTTTCATTAAGGCAAAGGCTTCAATGTCTTCCCCAAGATTCGCCTAGAAGATGTAAAAAAGACTCGCCTGATCCCTGCGAGAGTTTGCTTATGCTGAAGAAATAACTGGCTAGCCGAGTGGATAAAGTGCTCACATCATAACCTGAGGGTCACCTGTTCGAATTGTGACCACGATCGAAACTGAGTCCGGTCGTCATTTGTCATGATAGGGCTATGAATTAAAATTGCTATCCATCAAAGGGTCGCCGATAATACATAAACAGTTGCAACGGCCTTGACGACCATTTTATACTATTTTGAATGTAGTTTCATACACATTTTATAGCTTAACTTAAGAGAAAAAGTTAGTATACATTGAGAGGAACACGGTAAAGCTCGGCTGCTTACAATAATTGCGCTTAGAATCGGATTTTTTGGGAGTTGAAGGGGAACAAAATGATATTCAATCGATAATGTAATGATTTTTTTATGAAATACTTATTATGATTTACTTTCAATGTACTTTCCTCTTTTAATCCTAGTAACACAACATTCTAAATGGCAAAGGCAAGTCTACTTATGTATCTAAAGTCAATGGTATAAACGTATGTTAAAGAAATCATCCATTTCAAAATATACTATTTCATATAATAAATCACAGCTGTACTGTATTTCTCATATGTTTATATTTTTGGGTAAGTAAATATGTAAGACTTCAATGGTGAATGGGTGAAAATTTGCTGGTTAAAAAAGAAAACAATTGTGAAAAATAAAATCACAAGTTTATACAGCATTTATACAAACTCACTTGTGAATATGTAACTTGTTATTTCGTGAAATGGGCCCCTGGAGGTAAACGGTTCATCTCGCCTATGGTGAGAAAACATTTAGCACCTTTACTGAAAGAGAAATTCATTCCATGGTTAAAACATATAATTGATAATGAGCTAGACACAATTATCGATAAGGATCCACAAGGAGCTGGTTTAAAAAGACTCATCAATAACCGCTTGGATGCGATCATTTATAAAAAAAAGTAATCCGTCCCTTAACACTTGGTGATATA
The DNA here is from genome assembly GCA_035578135.1 of Flexamia atlantica. Taxonomy (NCBI): domain Eukaryota; kingdom Metazoa; phylum Arthropoda; class Insecta; order Hemiptera; family Cicadellidae; genus Flexamia; species Flexamia atlantica. The sequence goes on along the minus strand of JAQJVK010000001.1, from coordinate 137,346,336 downwards.
GAAAAGTGGGTGAGAAGGTTAAAGTTACATAACTTCCGAGGAGTTTTCATGCGTGAATTATTGCCAAGATCACTTCCATGGAAATCCGAATGTGGTATATTGAATCTTGGAGACTTGGAATCAGATGGCACGCATTGGACATGCTATGTAAAAACTCAGGATGATAAAAACTTATACTTTGACTCGTTTGGCAATGCTCCACCACCTGTAGAACTGGTAAGGTATTTAGGAGAGAATGATCTATTTTACAACGACATAAGAGTCCAGGAGTTTGAGGATCCTCCTATTTGTGGTCACTTGTGTCTTGAAGTGCTGAGGCAGTGTTCGTATGATGACAAAACGTGGAACACAATTATAAATAGATTAAGAGATAATAAATACTCTTGGCAATCATGGTGGTATAACATATAAGTATTACAAAGGGAAAATGCCGCTATTAAAACTTAGAGGTGACAAATCCCGTATCATCCTCCATTTGGAGCATCCGATACATCTGAAGGAGAATATGAAGCATCGCATTGCACTCGTCGCTTTCTTTTCAGACAACAATATTTACAATGTGCGGGAAGATGCAAGTATATACTTTTGGGATAAAGACATATACAAAATATTGAAACCATTTACATTGACAAAAGGCTACTGGACAATCGAGTCTATAGAGGCCAAAGCACAACAGTATATTAAATCTTTAAACTTGAACGTTGACGCTACTAAATTCAAACTGAATAAGATTGGTGATTTTCTATCAATATATTCACCGTTAAAGTTCTATATGGATCCGGTGGCTTGTAAAGTTTTTGGCTTTGAAATTCCATCTACAGAAAAACAAAATAAAGATGTTGTTACTTCATACTACTCTGAGGATACGTCAGTGATTGGAACTAGACTTCCTAAGCTGAGGGCGATAGATGCTATCGAGATACATTGTAACATAGTTCAAAACAGTCTTGTCAACCATGACACACATAATCACAAACATGCAGAAACAGAACTACTGTATACATTCTTCCCAGAGGTTCCTCATGGATACAAAATATCGGAGCAGCCTAAAGAAAGATTGTACGTTGATATTAAACCTGGGTTGCGTACCATCCATAACATAACAATAAACATACTTGATCAAGACAACAATCCAATACTCAACAATAATGTTGAAAATCGAATTTACTTGGACATGTTGTCGTATTAATAAGTGATAGTCAATCATGATATCTGTATTTAAATTCAATCGGTTCGGAGAAGAACTCTCTGCAAGCGGAAGTGGTATTTCTGAAAATCAGTTGAATAAAAAGCTTACATCATTGGAAGACAGTTGTAAAAAGGATACACATTCTGAAATCAGTAGATTGAAAGCTGACTTTATATCCAAAGCCGATGAAATGTTAAATCACGCAAAAATGGATCTTGCTTCCGAAGCAAAAAAACATGTTGGAATTGAGAAAAACTATATTAGCCTTAAAGGTAAAAGAATAGTTAATGTGGGAAAGGCTATTGATAACACTGATGTAGTTGTTAAGGAGCAGATGGAAAAAGTCAATGCAAAAATCGATAATATCTTAAAAGGAATCGAAATCACAAATGATTGTATAAAAGTAAAGAACGGTAGAAAGATTTGTGGAATTAGTCGTAGTAACAGCGCATATGACGCAATCAATGGAGTTGAACTACTAGAGGTGACTAAACGAATTAGTAAATTAGAGGCTAAAATTGGCCGGTCTAGAGCAACCACAGTTGACATTTAATCAATTAATAAATGTTATTATAAGGAAGTTATAAAAATGGAAATTAACATCTACTGTAAAGATGGCGAAGGAATAACAGAGGGAGTTTTCCCAAAGCCCCTTCGTTGTTTGATTGTCGGCCCATCAGGATGTGGAAAAACCAATTTACTACTGAACTTCATATATAACAAAGATGGAATTACATTTAAGCATCTCTACATATTTAGTCGATCAATAGATCAGCCGGCATACAAGGATCTCCAAAAACATTATAAAAGAATTGAGAAAAAACTTGGAAACAAAATAGCATTCTTCTTCTCGGATTGTGGCAACTTGGTCCCACTGGATGAATGCAAACCAAATTCCTTGGTGGTGTTTGATGATTGCCTGCTTGATGAACAGTCAAAAATAAAGGATTATTACATAAGAGGTCGTCACAAGAATATATCATGTGTATACTTGAGTCAGAGTTACAGCCGTGTAGACATGCAGGTAATACGCAACAATATTAATTTACTTTGTGCGTTCCAGCAAAACAAACACTACACAAAACGCATTCATGAGGATTTCGTTGGCTCAGACATGACTCTTTGTCAGTTTGAAAAAATATGTCGCCAGTGCTGGAAAGAGCCTCATGGATTTTTGTCCATCGATACCTCGAAAAAGGTGCATGCAGGAAAATATAAATGTATGCTAAATAAAACGATATTCAACAAAAACGTATGAAACGTTACTTTCGTTGAGAAACGATATTTCGATGTAAAAGTCGTTTTTCCACTAAATCGACGAGAAACGATATTTTCCTTGAGAAACGATATTTTGATGTAAAAGTCGTTTTTCCACTAAATCGATGATAAACGATATTTTGACACAAAGTCGTTTTTCATATTGAATGTCGTTTTTCCATTAAACGTAAAATATCGTTATTTTATCTGACACGTAATTTTTATTTAACATGAGTTATTATAAGTGAACGAAAGTTATGATGGATGCAAATACTGCAAAACGTCTTGAAGCAATCGAGAATAACCTAGTAAAAAAATTTCGCAAAGCTGAACAAGAAGAGCGAAAACAACGCGAGAAAAAACTTAAAGAAATTGCCACTGTATCTCCACAAATAAAAAATAAGACGACTGTATTTCCAACTAAGTTCCTAGAGAACCCTGAACTACCACTGACTGTGAACAAAGCAAAACATTTAGAAAATGTAAAAAATAGGCTGCAACACCAATTCGCTGACGTTCACTTTCAGGAAACAGAAGAACAAAGAGAAAGAGAAAAGAAGTATCAAACAATCACCAAAGCAATTAAAGAGAAACAAGAGAAGGATGATTCACTTGAACAAAAAACTAAAGAGTGGTTGAGAAAGCAAAAATACAATCAGATGATGACTAAGTTCAGACCGAGGCTTTCCAGTACACCAGATCGTAAACAAATACATTACAACAGAGATGGTAACAACGATGATGAAGTATTAGCCGACAAAAACGATACTGAAGAAATTCTTCAGAACCAATCAATCAAGGAGTTGGTGGACTCTAATGTAGTCAACCTGGGTGTTATCGGCGCAAAATATTTACCTCGTGCAAACGACGCTCAATTCGGTATATACTATGATATACCAAGCGAACGTTTGAAAATTGGGTCAGAGCCTATCACCTTCAATTATGATGACATAATTATGTCAGATAAACATTACACTGGCAGTGAAGGACTTTGGAAACTGTTGACATACAAAGGTCTTGTTAAGCCAGACGAATACACGCCAAACGATTGGATCACCTACAAGAACATTCTGTTGGCATCAAATTCATTGTATCAAAAGAACGACCCTTCTTCACGACGTCCGAAATCAAGTCAGGGTCAAAAGTGGAAACTAATGATCAAACCCATTTGGGACGAAATAAATAAACCTGTCACACCAACAGACCCCCACACCTCTGGTACACCTGCTTCCACAACGGAAGGATCTGATCTAAAAAGATATGATGATAAAACACCGATCGAATACCGATACATAAAGGATTTGAATGAACTGATTGGTCGACTCAATTTTATACACGCTGAAGAGGCAGCTGGAAATAACAACTTTCATAACGAGAAACTATCAGTCGTGAAATTCATATACGACCGCATGCAAGAGCTGATCGAACGTCCAAATGGATTGAAATATCTAATACGTTGTTTGTCAGCATTACCTGAGCACACGATAGAAGGATCAGGTTTACTGAACACTCTAATAAACAAACTACCATTCGAACTTCATGCACCAAGAAACTGGAAACTTGACACCTACAACTTCTGTGGACTAGGCACAAAATTGTCTGAGAGATTGCAACGTGGTGACAAAGGAATTAATCCATTAGATGAAGCTTGTAAGAAACATGATATATGGTACCGAGATCACAGACGTGCTGAAGACAGGTGGGTGGCAGACAAGGATTTGCAAAATGCCGCCTGGGACAGGGTCACGTCTTCTGATGCCGATCTAAATGAACGTGCTGTCGCTCTGGGAACATCTGGTGCAATGAGGTTAAAACGTACACTCGGTCTCGGCCTAGGAACGTCTGTGACATTATATGGTTCCACCAAATAAGTGTATATATAAGTGTGTATAAGAAATTATACATCTTCTAAAAATGGCGAATGCATGGAAGATCATCTCTTGCGAAGCGAAAGCACCGAAGGGTGTTCTCACTGACGAATTCATAATGAAGTTTGACAAAATAATGAATTGGGATCTTCTCTCACACAATTACGATTTTAGTACTGATATGCTACGCATCTATTTCCATCGCGTCAATTGGCGTGCAGTATTGAAGAGGACAAAATTTGATGAGGAGTTTCTTCGTGAGATGGCTTTGAACTTTGACGATTGTTGGGATACTGTCAGCAAGTGGCAAACTCTGTCAGAATCTTTCATACATGATTTTGCAGACAAAGTAGATTGGTATTACATCAAACTCTATCAGAATGTATCAGAACAATTTGTGGAGGATCATAGACACTTTTGGGAAGATGAAAATGAAGATGGAGATTTATACGAAACGTATGATGATTACGGATCTGACTATGAGAAGTCGTAAAAAGAAAATGTAATCAAAAATCAATAAAAAATATAAAATATTAAAATTCCAAAAACACTAGTTTTATTTTTTTAAGTATAACTAAGTGATACAAGCAAGTATCTCTATCAACAAAAAAATGGATGCACTCTATCATCAATTTTCAAATGGTGTAATAAGGAGCGAATATCGGACTGTAATGCCGGTATATGAACTCAATTTCAATACGCCAAACAATTATACAATTTTCAAACTAGATCATGGCGATACATTTTACGATTCAGGAATTCAATTTCACATCACTGATAAAGTTGTAAAAAAGTCTGATGGAGCCGCATATCCTGCAAACACCACAATCAAACTCATTGACAATTTCATACCATTTCTATTCACAAGAATCGAACTCAAGAAACACAATACTACAATCGATACTGTAGACCATCCTGGAATTACCAGCACAGTAAAAGGGCTTTTGAACTACTCCAATTCGAATAAAAATGCATTGCTAAATTGTGGTTTTAAGTCCAGTTTCACGGGTGGGGGCGATTTTGAAGCTGTCGGCACTCTTGCTCATCTCGGACTTGGGTTTTTAGATCATCTACAATATCCCATGTACAAAGGTGGTTTTGAAATCATGTTCACCCGGGCTGAGGATAACGATGCTTTGTACCGATGGAAAGGATCAGGCGCAACAGACACTTTGCCAGCAGAAGGAAAAATTGATATTAAACCATTCGTACTTCGGGTTCCATTAATTGAGTATACAGCTACAAGCAAGATCCAACTAATTGATGGATTAACTAAACTGAGTGATCATGGCAAGCTAGTGTACAATTACTATCAATGGCAATGCATCGAGAAGAAAGGTGTTCATGGACCTCATTCACCTTTGATATCACGAACGTTTACCGAAATGTATATAATCCAAAATTCATAATCATATGTTTGCAAACAAACCGTTGGAATAACCAAGAGAAAATTCCCTCTAAATTCGATAATAGCAACATTAAAAACGTGGCAGTAAAAATCAATGGTGAACGGTATCCACAAGAACTGCAGAACATGCATTGTAGTGAAGGAAAATATAGATTATTATATGAGCAGTTCATGAGGTATAGGCTGGTAAACTTTGGAGACACAAACATGATTATATCTCCTTCAGAATTTATAGATGACTATACATTGATGGTGATCGATACACATCTTCATCCCATGAATACAGATCGTTCAAGGAGCGACATTCAGATCGAATTAGATTTTATCAATGCTATCGCTACCATGCAAGCCGATTCCGGTACAACTGCGTACGTGGTTGTGGTCTCTGAAACCGGTTTCAACTACGACATTTCAAGAAACATCATAAGGTTGGCATAAATGTTGTTTGAGTAGTATATAAAATAACAAAAATCCAAAAAAATATTAAAGTATAGAATTTTTTTCGTCCAAAGGAAACAAGGGTAAGGGGCGAGGGTTGAGGGCCCGATTCTGGCGCAGGGGTGAGGGATGAGGTGACATCAGTGGTCCAGTGATCAGATCACTCCTGAGACGATTCATCCGGCTCCGAAGAATAGCCCCATAAGAGCCCATATTGACTCCCGCAGCAGGAAGCACATATTTATCCTACTAGCGAGATGTTATTTTTTCAAGGTTTTTGCGGTGAGATGTGTTAGTAGGGTGAAGACCAAGACCACCCATGCTCACACAAGATAATAAAATTTACCCTCGCCGCTCAGGAAAAAAATTCACCCCATACTCGCACTACAGTGCATAATAATTTTTTTCTCGCCTCTGCACCAGAACCGACCACTGCGCCAGAACCGACCGCTGCGCTAGAACCAACCACTACGCCAGAACCAACTGCTGCGCCAGAACCGACCGCTGCGCCAGAACCGGGCCCTCACCACTCGGGAAAAAAATTCACCCCATACTCACACTAGAGTGCATAAAATTTTCAATAGCTGGGCCCTCGCTGCACAGGAAAAAATCACCCCATACTCACACTAGAGTGCATGAAAATTTTCACCCCTCAGCCCTCACCACTGCGCCAAAACTGGGTCCTTAGCCCTCACCAGTGCACCAAAACTGGGTCCTTAGCCCTCACCACTGCACCAAAACTGGGTCCTCAGCCCTCACCACCAACGAAAAAAAATACACCCCATACTCACACTAGAGTGCATAAGAATTTTAACAAGCCGCGCCCTCGCCCCTCAAGAAAAAACGAAATTCACCCCATCCTCGCACTAGAGTGCATGAAAATTTTCACCCCTCAGCCCTCAACATTGTGCCAAAACTGGACCCTCAGCCCTCAGACCTGCACCAAAACTGGACCCTCAGCCCTCAGACCCGCGGGTGCGCCAGAACCGGCAAAACACTACTACTAGCGGGTTAGTTCGATGCACTTTATTCAGATGGCGTTGTAAAAACATGACTTTCTTCTTCTTCACTGATTCAGCCAATCAGAACGACGATAACGATCTGGTAACTTCCCGTTCCGTTTCCCTTATTTTCTGTCACGACGCGACGTGTACACAACCATAACAAGTTGGAATTAATTTGAGTGTAGGAAAATACCTAAAGTACGTTTGCAGAAAGTTGTTCTAGTGTAAGTTGTTTCGCGAAATACTGTACTGCGAGTGATTCATGTTGTGCTTAAAGTTATTGATGGAAAATAAATACGTAGATGTTTACATAAAAGCACTTAATAAAAATTAACTAAGTTAATTAATTTTTATTAAGTGCTTTTATGTAAAGATCTACGTATTTATTTTCTATCAATCGCTTTAAGCACAATAAGAATCACTCAGTACAGTATTTCGCGAAACAACTTGCACTAGCGGCAAACGCACTTAATCTAAACAAACCGGTAAAGTCATTAAAATTGAAAGTCTAGCAAACAAAACAAGAAAACGAAAATATAAACAAAGCAGACGACAACGATCGATATGTCGCATCGACGACCATCGATATATCGCATCGACGACCATCGATATATCGCATCGATCTTTTTAGTTCGTTGCACTTTATTCAGATAGCGCTGCTGTTCCGTTACCACCGAGTTAACATGGGAGTGCCATCTCTTTACGAAGTTCATTATTACTCTATGGTAGCGCCGCTACTTTTTAAAATGTGTAGCTTGTAGCTGTAGCGAGCTACTATACTGAATAGCGAGTAGCGGAATTTGACGCTACTTTTCCACTACTTTCGCAATTCAAAAATTTATATTTTTCACGAACCGGTATTTTAACATTTCAAACCATACGAAGATTCTGAGTAAATCGTGATGTATTTTGTAATGATTCGTGATTGAAAATAATTTTCATAGAGTAATAATGAACTTCGTAAAGAGATGGCACTCCCATGTTAACTCGGTGGTAAGGGAACAGCAGCGCTATCTGAATAAAGTGCTACCATAGATAAAAAATACCCCAGGAGGTAACGAGGTAAAGTTCGTGTCAGAAAGGAAAAGAGAGTGTCGGACCGGTCCAGGTAGGCCCGGGCAGCCCTAATCCCCTGTTGTCACAACACCTATTGTTGTGAGGCCGGCCGGCGAGTTATTTCTTGAGTAATTCCTGGTATAAGGAATTTCGAAGCGGCCCGCAGTCAATGACACAGGCGTGGGGGCTGCCCACCCCCGTCGCCGGCCGGCCTCACAACAATAGGTGTTGTGACAACAGCGGATTAGGGCTGCCCGGGCCTACCTGGACCGGTCCGACACTCTCTTTTCCTTTCTGACACGAACTGTACTCCTGGGGTATTTTTTATCTATGGTGCTACTGCCACAGACTCAAAAAAACCTAGGTTGACGCCAACTGAAAACTAGTAATTATTCAAGTTACAGCTTTCGAGGGTTTAAAGTTCCACTTTAATTAAAAAAGTTCTGAAGCAATTTGTAACTGGAAGTTCACTTGCGCGGCCTAAAATATAACTAAGGGGCTTTTCCAAATTAATTATGTATTAACAGGGAGATTATGTGTCATGGATGCGGCATGGTTAATAGTCTTAGATGTTCTTATGAAATAATCTTTACAAAGAAATATATGCGAGTTTTTGAATAGCCAGTACTACTTTGCTGCAAGTCAGCATCTGAAAGAGAGATTGTTTCATATTGCTGTCAAAACTTATTAAAATTGACCCAGGAAAAAATAAACAAGTAGTTAAACAAACTAAAATACACGTAAATCAAGAAATAGAATCAAATTAAACTTTGACAGCCATGTAAAAAGTTGAATGAAAATAAAAAATTCTAAAAATAGGCGATATTGTAAACATTTTATAACCTATCACAACTTTGTAAACAAACACAACGTGGCAATTTGACAGTTCTGAAAAAATGTAAACAGACACCAAGTGTAACCAACAATGTTTTCAATGTGACTTGTATAACATTTTTTGATGAGATGATTAGTACTTGCTTTGGCCAACTTACGTGAATCCTACTCTACTATAGGATTAATCAAGTTTCTTTTATTTGTACAGTTCGCGCATTACATCTCCGGCTATGACCACTATGTTACTAACCGTGTCATATGATATTTTTAATTAACATGATATTGGTAAACACAACATTTGACAAGCAGCGGTCTTACTCAATCATAGCCGGAGATATAATGCGCGAACTGTATTTTACTTGAATTGTTAATCTAATTTTAATTTTTAATATACTCCAATTTTACAAACTTTGTGTTTTATTTTTTCCTTTTTTATTACAAAATTAATAATTGTAAATTCCAGTTTCCCCTATTTCCCCCCTCACTAGTGTTTCTCCCCTTTTCTCCCTTAAATAGTGTTTCCCCTTTTCTTTCCCCTCCAAGGGTCAATTTCCCCTCAAAAGGGAAATTTCCCCTCAAAGTGGAAACACTGTCTGCCACATGAGCGCCACCGGCCCGCGTCAAAAATGACTCACCAGAGCGAAGTTCTACTGATATCCGATGGAGCGCAGCACGGTCGTTCCATCGACATCGGAAAGCACTGTGTGAGACATCTTCTTTGTATCCCTTTATCTATGGTGCTACGAACTAAAAAGATCGATGCGATATATCGATCGTCGTCATCGTCGTCTGCTTTGTTTATATTGACGTTTTCTTGTTTTGTTTGCTGGACTTTCAATTTTAATGACTTTACCGATTTGTTTTGATTAAGTACGTTTGCCGATAGGGCAAGTTGTTTCGCGAAATACTGTACTGAGTGATTCTTATTGTGCTTAAAGCGATTGATAGAAATTAAATACGTAGATGTTTACATAAAAGCACTTAGTAAAAATTAACTTACTAAGTTAATTTTTAGTAAGTTGGCTCCATTTAAGTGTCAGACCGGTGTAATTTTGTTGTTCGTGTAATCAATTGCCTTTGACCAAAGACCAACATTTGATTGTGGGAGTTCACTATCGTCGTCCAAGCGCGAAACTGACTTGCCTAAACGTTCGGCCAACTATTTTAACATGAGGCCTTGTGAGAACGACGAGTAGATAGAACTGGCCAACCGGGGAACTCCGTAACCAGTGTCAGTCGTCGGAACTGGCTAACCAGGGAATTGCCAAACCGTCAGTTACGGGAATCCCGTAACCAACATCAAAATGTCGAGGCACGGAACTGGCCGACCCCGGAATTGTGAAACCATGAATGGCGCTTCTACGCACGATGTTACCAACATAACACCAACAAATTATGGCAAAATAATGCTTTTTTAGAGAATAGGTTCTTTCGCATTTGCATTTGCCCATTTAATTTCTTTGCATTTAGAAGTTAAGATTATTTTTATTTTTAAAATATTTTTCTCTGTGTTCTTATTCCCAGTCGAGTTACTCATCTTATTTTTTTAAATTATTTCTTGCAGTAAAGGTAAAGTTCTGATGCAATATCGCAACTGGAAGACCTCTTGCGCAACTTAAAATATTAGTGATGGGCTTTTTCAAATTAAGCATGTATTAACACGGAGAGAGTGTGTCATGGATGTGGCATGTTTAATAGTCTTCGATTTTATTATTAAATCATGTGTATAAAGAAAAATAAGCGAGTTTATGAATAGCCATTACTACTTGCTGCAAGTCAGCATCTGACAAGAAAGATTGTTTTACATTGCATTCAAAACTTATAAAAATCGGTCCAGGAAAACATAAACAAGCAGCTAAACAAACTAAAATAAAAATCAACCAAGAAACAGAATCAATTTCAACTTTCCCGCTGTATAAAAAGGTTGAATAAAAGTAGAAAATTCGAAAAATAGGTGATATTGTAAACATTCTATAACCTATAACATTATCACGATTGACAACAAATCAATATTGTAAACAGACGCAACATGGCGATTTGACAGTTCGGAGAAAATGTAAACAAAAAGCGTGTGTAACCAACAATGTTTTCAATTTGAGTTGTACAAATATTTTTGACGGATGATTATTACATGCTTTCGCCAACTTATGCGAATCCTGCTCTACACTGTTCCTATGTTAATTATCTTCATTGGAATAAAATACAATTTTATACCTATCGCGCTTAAATCTCGACATATCTTAATAAAACATGCTTCATGTAGTTGGGACCTATTAATAATTAGCATAAATCCCCGATTTTATAGTTCTGTCTCAGCAAATTGCACGCTCGCTATTATCAAGAATCAAGAATCAAGAATCAAGAAGTTTATTGTCAATGATCACATAATAACATGATATAGGACAACGTCAAGGCTTAACCTAACTTAACCTACGGCCCTAAAAATACAATCACATTTGGGAACAGAATCAAAACTCTATGTTAATGTCTATATCTTTAAATTCTGAAATTGTATAAAAAGGGTTTTTCAAAAGCCATCTTAACAGTTTAGATTTAAAAATACCTATTGAACAACTATGTGCAGAGCAGGGGAGCTTATTGAAAAACTTAATACAATTAATCATGTGTGAATTACCCATCCTAGACAACCTGTGTTGAGGAAGATTTAATTTATAATTGCCCCTAGTATTATGTGTAATATTATTGAGTGTTGAAAATTCACTTAAATTTATCTTAGTAACAGTCAAAACCTGAAAAATATATAAATTAATTACTGTTAAAATCTGCATTTGAATGAAAAGAGGACGGCAATGATCTACAGGTCCAGCACGGCACATGGTACGAACTACCTTCTTTTGGATTAGCAAAATGTCATTAACATGAGGAGAATGTCCCCATAAGATTAAACCATAAGCTATATGCGACTGAAAAAGTCCAAAATAAGCTGTTCTTAGATAAGTTTGAGAAACAATATCTTTTAATTTCCATACTAAATAACTCACTCTTGAAATTTTTTTACAAATATTTTCAATATGAACACTCCAGTTTAATTTACAATCAATGGAAATACCTAATAATTTAACTAAATTATTATCCTCTGTATGATTACTTAAAGAAATATTCAAAAATTGACTTTTGTCTTTATTACACAATAATTTGTTGACAGAAAACCAAGACAAAACATTGTCCTCTGCATGTCGCATTGACCCCTGCAGTTCGCACAAATCTCTACCTGAGCCGAAGAGGGTGGTGTCATCTGCATAAATTATTGATCTTATGTTTAGGCCTACAGTTTTTGGTAAATCATTTATAACAACAATGAAGAAAAAAGGTCCTAAAATTGAGCCTTGTGGCACACCTCTCTCCACCTCAAGCAGAGACGATTGCTTACCCCTTACTGTTACGTACTGTTTACGATTTACTAAATAGGAATTTATCATTAATCTTTGGGAAGCGTGGTAGGGTGTTTCTGTCCTATTTCTGTTTTAGAGAATATCCTTCAATGAATAACCTATTACCGTAGGTCTCACATAGTGTGACTTCAGCCCGAGGCCATGATAATTTTTGGTTTTGTGGCCCCGAGAAGCAAAGAAAAAACTATTCGTTTCGGATTCTTCAATGTATTTGTGGATATATATGAATAAGTCTAATCTATAAATAACTGGTAGTTTGTCTGTTAACACGATAGCGGCCGCGTAAATATGGTCCGATCTTAGTGAAAATTGGTACAAACATGAAAAGTGGTAAAAACTCGGACGAGTTCGTAAACCAGCCCGATTAGGCTACCGGAAGGGTGGTAAAAGAGGGCAAACCCCCCAAAAAAAGGTATTATGAGTTTTATACAAGTCATAGAACAATTAAAATAATCTAATTTTTGTTAGCATCAATGAATTTAGCTCTAAAAAACAAGTAATTTAGTATCTTTAATCATTGCTTTAATTGCTTTATACCCATTGGTTACCGAGATATTGTAAGTGGTAAAGACAGTACCTTGGGAAATAAGTAGGCTGAAATTCGATGTCTCACTTATTTCTCAACATATCTTAGTACAGTAAAACTAGGAGGTGTTGGTAAAACTTAGTTTATGGCTTCATGTGGATGAGATCTAATGAATCTCATCCACATGAAGATTATTTTAAAATCTCCGATATTTCCATTTTTGTGGCAGCAAACCTGCACGCTCATTCCCCCATGTTATCCTTATGGCTTAGACTAGGCAGAGAATAGACTCGCAATGTATTTGGCCTTAGCAGTTTTTTACCGGCTGGAGAGTGCTGCGGTGGGCGGAAATGGAACTAAGTTGGCAAACTGCAGTCGGCAAAAACCTTAGGATAATGTCACACGAGCTGGTTTTTCCCGCAGCAGTTGCGAGGTTTTTTTGTCACCCGTGAAGCAAAATCACATGATTTAAATGAAGAATGCCACACGCCGCGGCTGAAAACCGCTCAACATCAGCGGGAAAAACCGCCCAATTGTATGTGGGTTTTTTCATTTACGTAGATAGACAATATCTTTATTTTTAAGAATATGAATAAACATACAGTACACCTCGGATTATCCGGATTAATGTGGCGGAACACCGATCCGGATAACAAAAAATCCGGATAATCCGAGGTCGTTACAATATCGCCGAAATAACGATCGCGTATCTTAGCCCCTGCTAAATTAATGCTGCAAACGGTATGTAAACACTGTACAACAGTCTTTCAAGCTTGTTCCCCATACCATTTTTCTAACTGCGCTCGGTTCTTCTTCCGGTCACTTGCCGTACTTGACCCAACACCTAGTTCCTTAGCTATTTTTTTACCTGATTTTCCCACGCCAAGTCTTTTGACAGCATTCAGTTGTGTCCTAAAAAAGTTGAAAACACTTTTTCTTTTTACAACAACTCACTTTGAAACTGAACATCAGTTCACACAAAGAGTTCACGACTATAAACACAACATAACCTAAAATAACAGAAATAAACTAACGAGCAAAATTAATTGCCGTAGGCTACGCCTTTGTTGATTACTGCTAGTGCCCCAAGTAGCAAACCAAAAAACTACGTTCACGAAAATGCTCTAATGTACAGTATATTGTTTAGGCAATGCGGCTCCGTCAATTATTGCGTTTCTAAATGCGTACAATAATGCATTGCATTTGCATTTTACTTTTAGAAGTAACATTTCAAAAGTGAACTCGCTAAAACACGTTTTTACCGTTATTTCAATTTTTTAATTTCTCGGATGGACCGGTCCGGATAATCCGGGATCCGGATAATGTGGGGTCCGGATAATCCGAGGTGTACTTTTTTTACATTCCAAGAGCTCACAGAGCTCGCGTGGAAATAAATTATGAATATAATATTTTATTTTAAAATAAGTTGTCGGCCAGTCTATTTACATCCTTCAGAAACGTTTATTAATTTTAAAGGTTTCTACTACATACTAGACAATTCAACAAGAGAGCTTTTACATTAAACATAAAAATAAATACAAATAAATAACAACAATAAACGCAGACCTGCGTATTAGAAATCCTATTTCTTTGCTTCATTAAAGTATATATGTAAGAGGAACCATAGAACGTTGCATGAAATTTTATTCACTGTAAGATCATTTTCTTAAGTTTTTAGGGTCTACATTGAACAAAAGAATTACAGTGCCACTCCAGCAATTATTAAAAAGTGCTGTCTTACGTTCTTAGGTTCTATATTGAACAAAAGAATTGAATGAGCCGTCCTGGAAATTGTTTTAAGTGCTGTAGATAAAATTAATACTTTAACTCTTCCTCTTTAAATAAAGCAGTTAGTTGTCATAAAAAAGAAGTCCTTCAAGTATCAGTGATCACTGAAGTCCTTCAGTAATCAGTGATTTATTTCATGTATTACTACATACCAGCATTTTATATAGTGTATTGCATTTAAAATATATGAAAAAAGTCTAATTCATTAACCATCTGGCACCAAGAAACAAATCTTCATATAAACAAATACAATTAAAAAGCAGAAGGAAAATGCCGTTAATTTACATCACCTGTTTTAAATTTTACTTTCACATGTTTTGTTAGTAAACAAATCTAACTAAAATTCTTTCAAAATCCCTGATTTGGTTACCTTTAAGACGGTCCCAGGGCTAAGCCCTGAAATTTATCACAAAATTGATGGTGTATAAACATACTCCATGAAATTCTACATGTATGTACCAAGTTTCGTGGCCATCGGTCCAGCGGTGTCTGAGTTTATCACTGCCAAGTATATAAATATATATACTAACATACTCTTTTATACTTACAGATAGTAAAACAAAAATATTATAAAAATTATTACATTCCACAACACAGCGTCAATATTTGAATTTAGAAAAAATCGCTATTAGTTTTATTTTGTAATTTTAATTTTAATTTTAGGGGTCGTTGTTCAAACAAAATGTAGATTGTCCAGGTTAAGCGTAAATGTTATGTCAGTCGAGTTGGTGTGTTTGAAGTGTTATGAAGTGAGTTGGTCAGTAGTCAGTAGTATAGTCGGTGGGCGAGGGTTGTGTGTAGATCACAGGTATTCGGAGCCGATAAGAAGCTCAGAACGGTCAAGGCCGAGCCCCAACAGCCAGTTATTGATTATACACTTGTACGCACTATGCGACACCTGCAGGTCTTTAGGTGGAAGATTTCGAAAAAGAAAATTTGCAATGTAAAATGCACTAGTCAAATTAACTGTTCTGAACACTCGATGAACCTGCAGGCCCATGCTCACGGCACTCCTAGTGTGATGTTGGTGACAAACGGGAGTGACAAATAGTTCTTTGTGCAAGTTGAGATAAACTAGATCAGTTTTAATAAAAATCTGGCGGATGGATAGAATTTGAGATTCAGCAAAAAACAGTTCAGTTGGATAACGTCTGTGTTTTTGGAAATCTGTTTTATAACTAGTTTTTGAATTACGAATAAGGGTTGGATAAGAGTTTTACTAGCTCCTCCCCAGACTAAGATACCATACTGAAGCATAGACTACACGTATGCAAAGTAAACAATTCTACTTTCATTTACATTAAGAATTTCCCTAACTTCTCTAGTTTTTACAGAATTAATGTGATTTTCCCTCCTCAATTTAGAATCTAAAATTACTCCTAGATATTTATCGACCCTTTCAATCTCTTGACAAGCACACAGGGTACCGGGCGGGTTATCGCATTCATGCAAAATGAGTCTAAGGTCTGCAGGTGGCTCGCTCCTTGGTCGTAACGCCATCGGCATGCTTTTTTTCCAATGTTAATTGTCAAAATGTTTTGGGAAAACCAGTTATGAATCAGCCTTAACTCTGTTGCAGCGGTGTTATATATTTCTTCCCATGTTTTCCCCTTAAAAATAACAGCCGTGTCGTCCGCGAAGAAAAACAATTTGCCGGTCACAGGAAGCTTATCTAAATTATTGATGTATATTAAAAAAACAACGGACCTAGGGTGCTTCCTTGAACGACGCCATATTCAGTGTTAGTTACATTGCTGTTTTTACCATTAATAGAAACAACTTGGCTACGCCCTTCTAAGTAGCTCGATGTCGATTTGTTTACATGGCGAGTCGTTACGTTAGTTACTTTAACCAAAACGCAATTACGAGTTAGTTAAAATACGACGCGACGTTGAGTTCGTTTAGGACAAGGATAGTTTTCCTAAACCGCGTCAATCGAATTTCGCCTGACCATAGCGCAATAACTCCCCAAAAATCGGTCTCCAGCGTCCAAAGTGGACAACGAGAGGCAAAGTGCTACCAATCCGATGTGAAGCATTTGACGTTTGACGCTGTCTAGGCAAACCACAGCCTTTACCGCGATGCAACGAAGAATTCGTGTTTACCGCAACGCTGTCGAGGACGAGTTCGTTGCCGCGACGCGACAACGATTTATTTCACCATGATGTGACGAAATTATACCATAGATAAAATACCAATTTCATAATATGACGCTTTACAATCCTCTTTTTTTGGCTGCCCCACTACACCACTGGTTATAATGTAGTAACAGAAACTGAACTATAAAAATACCGTAAAATTTATTTACTTAATTGTCATTTATTCACAATATTCTTCTTTATCTATTTAAAACAACCCATTTAAAAACATGTGTGGTATAAACGATTTTGCAGACGATTTCCTTCTTATTATGTTGCCTGCAATAATTATTTAATTTATACTAATAATTTAAGTATGACAAAGGTGCCTTGGTGAACCCGATTGATATACAATTTACTTGGAGTTTATGGTGAATGTTAATCTGAAGTTTTTTTGTTAGTAATGATTTAAAAATTATGTAGTAGGCGCTCGTATGTAGTAATTAAGGCACCATAGTAATTATGTAGTAATTAAGGCGCTCGATCAAGTTGACTAGATATAAAAAAATTTGTAAGGTATTCATTGAACTGTTTTCGTTTTGTTCAACTGTGATGGTGTCAGTTATGATTATGTAAAAAATCTATATTATTAAAAGAATATTTTTTAACAATTATTTTGGTTCTAAGTGATGATCTGTGGTTGTAGTAAGGATGCTCCATATAAACTTGAACTGTCAATAATTTAACCTAAATCAAATTATGTTCTGAACAAATATAAGAAATATTGTTTATAAAGAACTGCAGTATAGATAACCTCAGTATTACTGGAAGTGATTTTGAAGTTTAACTATATCATTAATAAAATAATTCTAGAATACTTTACATAATTTCCTTTTATAAAACACATCAATACATTACAATTGCTCAATACCGAGCAACGGGTTTACTAGTGTGTTTAAATATGATATATTGGGTCAAAAAAATTAAAAATGCGTTAAGTAGGATTGGCTTTAGGAGGCCTCTCAAACGTTTTCTTGCCCAGGGCCTCGCACTCGCTAAGGCTGGCATTGAGTAAATCTCCATACTCATTCCCCATGTTACTTTATTCTTGTGGAGCTTATAAAAAAATGTCAAATCTCGCTATGTTGGATTGAAATATGTTCTTTTGCATTTAAAATTCGCTGAATATGCTGGCCTGCTGCAACGGAGGTACTTTTATCTTGAGCCATTCGTAAAAGAAAGCATTATTCTGTTAAAATCCTACAAAGTACTGTACTGCAATATGAACCATGTAATTGTTTATGCGAAATGTAAGCCTAGAATGTAAGGTTTATGGAGATAGTTATTGCCTTAGACTTGATTTAGTTTGCCTCTGGGCGGTTGTTAGTTTGTTACATAATAACAGCAATTTTTTCACAAATATTCGAATAAAAGTAAATATTTAATGAGCATTATATTTCAAAGCTCAATCTCTTTTACAATTTGTTTTAAAGGAAAAAATATCTGAGGACCAAGCTTCGCTCAGGGCAAAACAGTAATATTTTCAAACTACAAGTTCATATTGCTCCCCTCAAAGACAATTAACTTTGTGGTTTGATCTACTGAGGTTTCCAATTTGTTCAATTATTCAATTTGTTTGGTCTTTGTTTTTCTAATCGATGCTTTCATTGCTCGTTCCATTGAACAAGCGTTTGACGCATGTTAGTGTGTTCATATTGCTCGACACTGTCATTCTTCAATTAATTGATTACAATCTCGGTGAAAATTTAAATTATACGATCTTAGGACTACTGTCAATTTACTCTCAAATTTCCGTTTACTATAACTATTATATTGAATAACTGCTCGGGCGAACGATAAAGTCTGGTCAAAATGCACCACCGCCGGGGCCGTGCGCCGCCGCTGTCACCCAGATGTGAAAGCTGGAAAGTCGTGAGTTACTACTATCCTTTGTCAGAAGGCGGCCCATCCTTTCCGCCCTTGGCGAGGTCAACCACCCTTAGCACAATACCCCAACTAATCCGCCCAAAATGGACTGATTTTAGGGTTGTTAGGTCGTTAAAATACTTATTTGATGTTACGAATGTTACGAATTCTTCATAATGAAAGTAGAGTTTGTACTATTCACAAAATAGTACAGTTTTGTCAGCCTTGTACATTTGAATAGTGTCCAAATATTTATTTACAAAAGTATTCTTATATCCTAAGTATTCATCAAAGGAATAAATTGTTTTACTGATCAGGTAATCTTTGAGTTTTCTTTTGAATTTACAGCTTTCAGCGATTTTCCTTAAAGGAATAAGCTATTATCGTAAGACTCGTGGTAAGACCTAAGCCTGAGACCATGTTAACTTTTCATTTAGGGGCCCCCAGAAGCAAAAAACACTGTTCGTTCGAATTTATTATATGCTAGTGGCTAGTAGGGGCAAAAGCCCCTAAAAATAAAATACAAATGCTGGATATTTAATGTTTCCTTCGTAATTAAAACTACGTAACAGGTTAACGGAATTACTTAATCGTTTAAATTGTAATATCAAAGATATTTTTACATTTGCTAGTACTTATCATAATTTTAATAAAAGACGTTACTTCAGTATAGTAAAGGGCTAAATCTTTTGGAACAGTGGCGCTAGGCCTATCCGTCGTCTCAAAACAAACTCAGTTCACTTTGTTTAAAATTAAACATATTGACATGGTTTTAAGAAATTCTCCAAGGTTAACCACAGACTGCAGCACTTAATTTATTTCCCCAAAAAAGTAGTGACATTTATCATAAAAATGAAAACAAATGTCGTGTGTAGCCTCCACCTGGTTCAAAAGAACATATTGGAGACTTAAAGGGTACTTATTATGGAAATCTCCGATTGAGGCACATTTTTTACCCAATAAGCAAATAAATAGGGATGAAATCAGAAAATGGTCTCCCGTTGACGACCCCACGCTCCTCGTTGGAGCCTCCGGCTCCACTTTATAAGAAAGTTAGGTTTAGAGACCGAGAGCTTGGTAAATAGTTAATATTGAGAATTTTACCCTACGTTCAATACTTTTTTATGGATGCCCGTGAATAAATACTGCTTTGTCTTGGTAGATTCAAGATTAGATATACTTTTGGTTGGCCAAATTTAAAGGTGAAACTTTTTGGTAGGAACAAATTTAGAGCTAATGTTGCACTCAATAGCTGTTAGTGCAGCGCAATCTGTTGTTTCTCGGTCAAAACTATGACCATTTCCAACCGCACATAGACTTGGTAGAGCTGAGCCTTAAAAATTATGAATGAAGTCTTCTCTTTACCTATAGCATGCGCTTTTTAGATTGCGTAAATGCTACAAATCACTTGGCTTTAAATCAGCATCATCAGCAAACATCAGCTGCCAAATGCTACATCAGCAAAATTACATGATACAACGTAAAAGTAACAATCGTATTTAGTTCCTCTAGCTTTTTAAGTTTAAGGTCCCAAAATGTTAAAAACAGAAAATTTAAAAGTTAAAAACCGTCATGTGTTATTATAGTACGTTCATCCTATTTCGCTAGATTTTAAATAAACCATTTAAATCAAGTATGAGCAATTCATGTTTTAATCCAAACAAAGCAGACGTTGTTAGATATGGCAGATATTTAACGTTATATCTTATTTTCTAATAAACTTCGAGAAATTTAAGTATTTTTCCCGAGTCCCTGGCATCAAGACCTCCTCCTTGAGCCCTCTCCCATAATCCTGTGACTTGTCAAACGCCCACGATTTCGGCGCAAAAATTTCGCTTACATATATATTTATATGGATCATTTGGCATTAAATCGTCATCATTATAAAGTAAACGAAAAAATAGCACTTAACTCTTTATAATTTTAAATTATAAATATGTACTCAAACCCGTGACTATAAAGTCTGAAAATCTTAAAGAAAATATTTATTTGTTACAGTACATTGAACATAGTTATACGTTGGCTGCCTTTTGAAAAAAAAACCATATGTCAACATCTAGCATATGGCTTTGAATCAAGCATCAGCACCACATGTTTTAATGTAAACAAAGCACACGTTTTTGTCTCACACAATGCTTTTTAAATGGCAGATATTTTACGTTATTTCTCGTTTTCTGGTGAATTTCAAGCAATTTCGGTATTTTTCCCGCCATCACAGAATAGAGACCTTAAATTTGAGCCCTCTCCCATCTTTCCACGACTTGCCAGATGCCCACAATTTTGACGCAAAGAATCGCCTTACGGAATTAAATATATGACTAGTGGCTTGAAGGGGCTAAAAAGCCCCTAATGAGGGAAAATTCAAAAAGTGCTAATTTATTATAGTACAAATACCTTCATAGAAAACTGAATCGACTTTATATTGATATCTAGCATACCACATGGTTTTCAATTAAATATCAGCATCACATGTTTAATGTAAACAAAGCAGACGTTTTTAGATCCCAATGCTTTTTAAATGGCAGATATTTTACGTTATTTCTCGTTTTCTGGTGAATTTCAAGCAATTTCATTATTTTTCCCGCCATCACGGATTAGAGACCTTTAATTTTAGCCCTCTTCCATCTTTCTACGACTTGCCAGACGTCCACAATTTTGGCGCAAAGAATCGCCTTACGAAATTAAATTTATGATATATACATATATGTCTATTAACACGATAGCGGCCGTAAATATGGTCCGACCGTAATGAAATTTGGTACAGACGTGTAAAGTGGTAATCACTCGGACGAGTTCGTAAACCATATTTCGGACCACCGGACCACCGGAAGGGGGGGTAAACCCCCCCAAAAATGGGGTTTTTAAGTTTTTTACATAAAAAAATAAAAATAATCCATCCATTGAATTCAGCTCGAAAACAAACAGTTTAGTATTTTCAATCACTGCTCTATGTCCATTGGTAACCCGAGATATTGAAAGTGGTAAACACAGTACATTGTCCCAATGTTAACCTTATGGGGAATAAGAAAAATTCTATATCTCGCTTATTTCTCAACATATCTTGATAAAACTTGGTAAATGGCTTCTTCTAGTTCAGATCTACTAAATATTGAATTAAAACCACCCAGTTTTAATATACCTGTAGCAGCAAACCTGCATACTCATTCCCCATGTTATTCTATGGAACTTACAAAAACATGTCAAATCTCGTTATGTTGGATTGAAATATGTTGTTTCGCATTTGAAATTCACTGAGTATGCAGGTCTACTGCAACAGGGGTATTTTTAATTATTTAATTCTTTAGGTAGGGCCTAATGTTCTGAAAAATTTTCCTCCAGTACATGATGGAGGAAAAGTATAGAAGCATGCTGCTTAGCATGCTGTTTCTAAGTATAGAATTGAAGTCTGTGATGAGTGGTATGATTTCATTTTTTCTTCTTGTATTTATAGCTATACTTCAGGGTTTATTACATTGCTGCTGAGGTTTAATGTTTTGTATATCATGATAGTTTCAAAAATATATTACTGTTAAATATTGAGTGTCTTGAGGTGTTCTCTGCTGGATGTATTATATTGAAGGGTCTTAATAATTCTTATTGCTTTTTTTGTTGATTTTAAATTTGGTTGACATTTTCCGTTTTAGTTGAGCCATAAAGACCTGGTCCAAATTCCAAATGATATGTGTGAATGTATGTAGGAGTGATAAATCATTTTAAGATTTGGTTCACTACATAAACCAGCCATTATTTTCAGAGCAAATATACCTGAGTTGATTTTGGATAATATTTTGTTGACATGTTCATTCCAATTTAGGTTACTGTTACTATCAATTGTGAGGCCGAGGAATTTGGTAGTATTGATTAATTCGATTTGTTTGTCATTAATTAATTGTAATTATAGGTTCTAACATAACCCGGGATCGAGCCGTTTTGAAAGATAAATAATGTTTTTCGCAATAATATTCAATTCAAGGTTGTGATCTTTGAAAATCTGAACAATAATCCCTAGTTCAATATTTGATAAAATTTCAATTTGCTCCTATGAGCTAACTGAAATTTTGAGGTTTTAATCATCACCATAAAAGTAGATATTAGTTTTTGATGTGTTGGACAATGATTGAGAAAAAAATATTCTTTAACAGCAAACAAACAGAAGTGGTCCTAATATTGATGCCTGTGGGACTCCATAGATTTCACCGGTTTTAGATTTGATTGTTTATTTAATATTCTATTGTTTTAGTTACGAGTGTGATTTGAACAAACTGGAATCTATAATATAAAAATGATTGAAACCGATCCAATGAAGTTTTTTCATTCCTAGTGACTTTAATTTTGTAAGAAGAATTGAATGCTTTACACTACCAAATGCTTTTGACGTCCATAAATATTCCCACACATGGGTCTCCAATAACAATAGAATCAATTATTGATTCTAAAAAAGTAACACTTGTTAATACTGATTTCCCAGGCAGAAACCATGCTAGACAATGTCTACCAAATTATTTTCATCCATCAGGAATAATATTAATTGATTTTAAGATGCTTTTTCGTAAATTTTTGAAATGGTTGGTAATATTAAGATGATTTGATGATAGTTTTAGTTTTTTTTTATGTTTTTTGATAGTTTTTGATGGTCTGTTGATAGTTTTTTTGTGAATAGGGATGATTTTGGAAATTTTCATTTATCTGGAAATGACCCAGAAACACCCTTCGTATTTGTCTATGGTGTTATAGGTTAAATTTATAGGTTTTAATGTTTTACTATTTTTTGTATTTGATATAGAAATTTATAACAAAAGCAAAAAACTTTTAAGATTGTTTATGGGTCACCAGCCAAAAAGATTGGAAATGGCTGCTCGATAATGTTTGTATTATAGCTGTTATACCAGCTGGTGTCACATTGCATTGTTTGTTTATAGATGTTTAGTAGTTTTTTGTTAGAATAAATAATAACCAGCAATTGCTGCTATAAGTCTCTAGTGGTAATTTTGATTTCATGAATTAGTAGCCATAACATGAAAAAAATCATCAATTTTTTTTATAAATAAGTTATTTCTTATTTGGTATTGGTCACTCATGTTTACCACAGTAAATGCCCCATATGGTATTGGACCCGAGGTCGGATAACTAAAAGGTTGGTTTAAACAAATGACATAAATTAAAATAAACCTAAATAATATAAACCTGTACAATGCTGAAACCAACAACATAGTTATTTACTTACATTTGTACGGCACACTTGTAATACTTAGCAAAATTAAAAACTCTTATGTCATTGTCAATTATGCTTTGTATGTATTATGTTATTGTATCTTCGACTAGCTGATCAACACGGTTTTACCCAAGGTAGAAACAGAAAAACTTACTTGGTTTCCGATTTAATGTTAAGGTTGCCATGACAACTACATGAGCATCCCTATACTTTAACCTTGAAACTTTGGGTGTAGCCCTGAGGGAATTTTTAAAAATCCGTTCTTAGTGGATGCCTACGCCCTGAGAGGAATGTTCATGCCAAGTTTCAAGGTTCTAGGTCAAGTAGTTTGGGCTGTGCGATGATAGGTGAGTGGTATTTGACAAATATATAGTATCGATTAATGAGATGTAACCTTTTATAGCATCAACTGCTCTTTGTTTTTTTTTATACCATAATTGTATTGTACCCATTAGCGATTATTGTTGTTATATTGATATTGTAATGTTATACCATCTCTAGTAACAAGGTGTTGGCGCTAGTAAATGCAACATCATGCCTAATGGTTCAGCTGATTTGTTCCATACTCTCTTATGGCACTATTTCTTGATTACTTGAAACCAGCTGGCTCTATAAGGGTTTTTACCATATAAAAAACCCTTGAGAAGTGGCATTGCCAGGTCAAAGGCCGCGGCCTTATAACTAGAGATGGCCATGATGTTTGTAAACAAATGTATCCAGCAAAGGTAATAGAATAGCTATCTCCCATATGACCTGTAATGAAAGAGAAAGGAGAATGTGGAATCGTGTTTACCTTAACCCCGGCTTTGCTTCAACGATTTTCTTCTGTTGTATTAGTAAGTGCTGCAGTCTGTTAGTAACCATTGTAATTATTTAAAATTAAACCATATGTTTTGAGAAATCTTAATATGTTAATGTTTGCTTCCAAAATCCTCGACATGGGCCCCTTCTGGATGATCCTGTTCCTAATCCCTAAACAATATTGAAACATTCGAAGCCCAACCGAATTGTGTATTGTGAGATTATAAGCTTTAATTAGACACCAAGACTTAAGGGTCAACATGTAGTTTTGGCGGGATGACTTTCATATCTGATTTTCTGCCGTTCGTTCCTATAGCAGACGATTTAATTGTATTTCAACATCTTGTCTTTAAGAAAACAATATCAAACAATCTACCGATAGTTGAACTTCGATATAAATAGTTTGTTGGACAAAACTCAATATACGACTCCATAAAATTTACCGATTGTTTGTTATTGTATGAAAGTATATGGATATTGGTTATTGATAGTACCTCAGTTTAAGATGGCGGATAATACAAAACAAGGTAAGTTTGTTCAGTTATTTTGTTACTAATGTTTTGATCTCATTTTTGATTAGGTGTTTCATTACGAGATATAAGGTTAATTACCTGCTTATCAGCCTCGTGGTCCTTTCTATCCTACTTAAAAAATAAACAAGGAATCCTATGTGTATTCTAAACTTTCGTGTTGTGTTTTTAAGTTTTTTATCTTAAGTTTCTCTATGTCAATTTTGTACCAAGACAAAATCATTGGGTGAATTAATTGTCAAAATGCATAATCTATAAAAGATGACAGAGGGGATTACGAGGCTGAAAATCAGGTAATTAACCTTTTATATCTCGTCAAAAAACATGATTCAGAAAACACCGAAAATGAAGATGTGTTAGGTTTAGTTTAGTATTTTAAGGTTTTATTATATTACATTATACTAATTGTTAAAAAATGTAAAGATGAACTTGGCCTTTATTTCGGTTCTCATTTTATTGAAATATGTCTATTTTATTCAATTACTGCAGGTTGTTGGAACAGTATATCGATTGAGTTGACCAAAATATGACTAAAATAGGTCAGCTCAGCTCTAGTATCTGACCTTCTTTATGGTACAATACTTTTGCGAAGTACAGTTACACTTCGCTCTTGTAACATTGAGTTGGGAAGTTCAGTTAATAAGCTGACCCTCAGTGAGGTTAGGGCGGCAGATCAGGTATGGAAGTTGTACCATTTTGGCTACAGCACATGTAATATCAACACAAAACTCTCTTTTACATTACATTACATTGCTTGAAATGGCGACCTACCAAGGTAGATATTTTAAGACAAGTATGAATGACAGATAAGTGAAAGATGATTGTGGCGCTATCTTGTAGTCTTGTTACTGACATGTTCCTTAGACAGGACTGTTAATAGCCCAACAGCCAATGGCAACTAAGGGACCTACATTTTAACGAGGGATCCGAACCACAATTTCCCCGGTTAACAATGTTACGAACTAGTCTAATTATGAGGACGGTCGTATGAACGTAGAATTCAATAGTGCGGACGTTAATCCCCACTAAGGAACACCATGTCCACAAGCTATTGCTCATGACCATCCACAATTCATGACCTCCTAGTAGCTGGTTTACAGGACACGCCACCATCCCAGTCTATCCAACATATATATAGTTTTTAATTTTGTTAGCTATTAATGAATAATAGATTTTTGTCTGAGCCATTTTATGGATTGAATTATTTTGTTTTCTTCTATTTAATGGTTGTACCATTGACAATAAATAAATAAATAACAATAACTTAAGTTCATTGTCAACTGACCTATATTCTGATGAAATGTGTTATGTGACTCAGGAAATGGTGATGCCATTGTAATCCGACCTTCAAGCAAGGTATTAGAACTTGCCTGAGGCAAAATATCTTCTAAGTGGGTGGTTAAAATGGGTACAGTAAGACGGCTTCTACAACTATATCATATGTATACTTTTTTTAAGGTTAGCAGCACAGTAACAATAACTGGAGCAATGTACATTTGCTAAATATACAAGAAATTACAATTGACACTGCACAGTAAAACAAAGGCAAAAAACTTTCAATTGATATTTCTTAAGATTATATTAGTCAAACAGACATAACAACCAATTCAACATAAATATGAATTAAAACTAAAAATAAAGCTTAAAATCTAGTTTTAATAGTTGCTTATGAATAATGAATATTTGAATCTATTTTATTTAATTCTGAGCATTTTACAATTTTTTTATTAAACTCTACATAGAAGAGAAAAAAAAATTAACACTCACACTAAGGCACTAAATCATTCAAGAACGACAAGAAAGACAAGAAAAGTAAGTTACGCTCTTCCTCTTGAGCAACATGTTTAAGAACAAGTTTTAAAATGAACTTCTGGACTTTTTACATGGCTTTTTAAACAGCTGCTCAGGTCCAAAAATATTCACGATTAAAAATACAAAAAACAGGGTATCCAACAAATTGAGCGAATTTATAAACAAAGCTGCAAACTTCTAAGCATCCACAGTGGGTTCTTCCGCTACTATGCAGCATATATGAAGCCATGGCTGGAAACCAAAACAATGCTATATTAAAAAGGGATGTACAAAATATCTACAGTAAAACCTCAATAAAAGAAATCTGAAGTGGTTGTTTAAAAAATATATGTTATATAAAAAAAAATCGGAATCATGAGAGGTCTGTTTATGGTAGCTTACAAGGGATTTTTTAAATGTATTATATCAAGGGATTTATTATATTGAGGTTTTTCATACCTGGCTTACACCGCAACTCAAATTATTCTTAAATATGAATTTTTTATATTTAGACTATATTACTAAACAAAACTTCAGTCAAACTGGATTGAGAGTTATGGATTAACACATTCTGTGTGGGCGGGTCAGTACTAACCCATGACGGACTCTGATGAGATGCGGGTGGATCAGTACTGACCCACGGTGCCCCGGCGTAGTCAATGGCTCTGTGTGCACCGAGCGCGTGGCGGAGACGGACCTGTACTGCGTTGCCGCATTGTTTACGAAACAGTGAAACTTTGGATAGTTCAGTTCCGGCGTCGCACTTTTGATCACGCGGCTGGGTCAGTACTAACCCATTCCTTGGAACTATCGTCATGGCGCGTGTGTGTTAGTTATATTATGTTATTATTATAAATTAAATCATATCTTTAATAAATAGTTTAATAAAATAATATAAACATTTTCTTTGTGATTAGTGGAGTTTTCAATTTTTTCCATTCTGATATTCCTTAAGGGTCAGACCCATGACTTTGACGACACCAAATGACGTTAAACATACTTCCGGGGAATTTTTTCATCCGTGTAAACTTTTTTACCTTTATGTACACTTTCATGAAGTTAAGTTTATAGTGTAATACAACAATTTTTTGTATATCAGAATTTTTTTAATTTGTCCGTAACATAATGCGGGTGGGTCAGTGCTGACCCATAACTTTGACGTCACCATTTGACATCATAAATACTTCAGGGGAATTTTTGCACCACAGTTTT
This sequence comes from Flexamia atlantica, assembly GCA_035578135.1. Taxonomy (NCBI): domain Eukaryota; kingdom Metazoa; phylum Arthropoda; class Insecta; order Hemiptera; family Cicadellidae; genus Flexamia; species Flexamia atlantica. The sequence continues at coordinate 137,318,005 of JAQJVK010000001.1, read as the reverse complement.
GAACTCACCTTATATAAAGACAAGATTTTATGGAAAAAAAAATTTCAGCACCTGGGTTTTTTTCAGTTTACAATTTTTTTCCCGTAGTGGATGTGTTGAATAAAAAGTACTTGAGCAGCACTCTCAAATGAGAAAGCAAATTTCAATTTCAGGGCTTAAATTGCCCTTAAAAGCCCCAGATTTTGGGCTTTAATTGTTGGAATGAATCTGAATTTCAAGTATTTCAGAGACTTGCAAGTATTTCAGAGACAAGATTCAGACCTAGCCTTTCATTAGTATGAATACAAGAAGAATAATAAAACCAATTTTGGTAGAGTTAAGAATTATATGAGAAAAAACTACATAGGCTTTATAGGAAAAACATACTTTATAACACTCCGATTTTAATTTTAAGACAAAAAGCAAATAGTGCAAAATTTGTATGAAAACTGGAAGTTTTCCTATTTAAAACAGCGATGAACAGTTTTTAAGAGTATTACAACTAAGAAGAAAAAATTTGTATCTACCTTTATTTTAATACTGTTTTAGTCTAACCGTTTAAAGCCATTTATATAATTTATTGTCCTTGCTACAACATGGATATACAGTACACGTTTTGATTTGATTTGTGATATTTTGTCTCTAATATTTTCCTAGGATATCATCGATATTTCATGCATTTTCTCACAATCTTGGTTCTCATTAATCAGACGCTGTGGGAAATATTGGTCAGTTAAAAGGAAGCAGCTTTCATGAGGTCTAGACGACTGGTATAAGAGATGTCCAGTGCAGAGGTTAACGGTGGCTGGTTTAGAGGGAGTGGACTGATCTTCTGGTTGCCAGACGACAAATAGAAAGAGGCTTCCAAACAAAGTCTGACTAGTCTAAAAACTTGAGTAAAAAAGGAATAGGAAAAAGTTGAGATAAATGGGAAAAAAATTTACCTTCTGGTTTGGTAACCACCACAGTCCCGTACAGGATGCCCATATGTGCTCGTCCACCACTCGTCACACCACCAGCTCCCTTTTCTGCGAGTTGTTGCTCGCCACCTCTACGAGGTAGAAGGAGCCAAAGTAGGCCACCACTTTCTCGTTCTTCCAACTCTTCAATAAGGAAATTAAAATATTTTAGTAATTAAATTACACAACCAGAAATAATAAAAAAATTCATCATTGTTGCAAAATTATAATTAGTAGAGATAGAGGCAGATGTACCGGAGTGATTCATAGTATTAATCAATAATAGTATGTAGGCCTAACTTGTGAAAATTAATTTGATCGCAGATCGTTAGAAAAAGATTCTCTTTCAATGTAAATTTTATAACTTTGATATTTTACAATTAATAATACTCTGTCCTACAGTGACAAAACACTACAATTAATTTTCACATTTGGAAAACACAATAGCTAAGATGTAATTAATTGGTTTAAAAATGCATTAACTTCATGAAAAAAAGTTAGGAGGGGGGGTGGCCTAATCTTTTGCCACATTTGTATATTTGTTTTTGTCAAAATCAAAAGAAAATTTTATTCGTGGCAAATAATAATTTACCTCTATTATATGTAAAACAATTTTTTGATAGGCTAACGGAACTTAGATTTTTTTGTACACTTTGTATGTTGCTATTTTTATTTACTTACATTTCAAAACAGGCTATACTGAAAACAAACAAAAAATACTCTGCTGCAACATTTACTAGCATTTTACCATGAGCTTACTTTCTACCATTACCATTTATTTATCTGATCCTCTGGGAGAATGATGGTGTCAAATACTTTTCACTGATAGTTAAAACCAAAATTTATTACAAAAAGTTGGTAAAACCATAACATAAATGACATTAATTAAGACTGTCGATATGTAGTGTTGGGAGTATTGTGCTACACTGGCGAGCTATTGTTTACTTAGAGAAGGCCATAGCGCCGCTACTTTTTAGAAATCGTAGCTTTTAGCTGTAGTGATCTACTATATTAAGTAGCGAGTAGCGGAATTAGACAATACTTTTACGCTACTTTCATGACACAAACATTTATATTTTTCACAAAGCAGAATTTTAACATTTCAAATCATAAGAAGATTCTAAGTAAATTGTGATGTTCTTTGATATTTTGTGATGATTGGTGATGGTAAATTATTTTATTGTGGTTCCTGTAATCAATTGCCTTTAACCAAAGACCAACATTTGATTGTAGGAGTTCATTATCGACGTCCAAGGGCGAAACTGACTTGCCGAAACATTAGGCCAACAATTTACAACATTAGGCCTTGTGAGAACAACATAGAACAGAAACAAGTCATGCGATCGCATCAGCACAATTTTGTACAGACCTGGATTCACTGGATCCGCCCTGCCTTTGATCGACGATAGTGAACTTATACCACAATAGATCGAAATAATCAAAACAACGCTAAAAATATTAAGGCCAAAGCCTCCGATGAGGTGTCTACTGAAAAATAAAACAGACGACGACATGCATTCGCAATTCAAGCATTATTTGTAAATTAGAACGTGAAGCAAACAGTGTTTATTTAGCCATGCGGTACTTGTTTAGTAAACAATTATGAGTCAAACTGACTCACACACTGCAGAAAGAAACTTTAACAGCTTACATCTACGTAACTATTGGGTTTAGGAAAAAATGCCAAAAAGTAAAAAGTTCTTAAAATTAAGCGTAGAATCAAAATATGCCATAAAATACAGGGGTTTCCATATATTTTATGCCATATTTGGATTTTATGCTTAATTTTAAGAAACTCAATTAGAAGTTATTTTATGATTAAATCTCTACTGAACTCACATTTCTAAGCACTTTCCGTGCCTTGAAACAGAACCATCCTTCGATGCAATCAGCGCTAACGACTTTCAATTTTTCTGTCCCCTTTGTGTAGAGTGGAAAGTAAACCATGGTCTGGCCTGATTTTTAAAATCATCTAATTTTATTTACGGTTATTTTGCAATCTTTGTGGCATTTATTTGTTGAAGCATCAGCGCGTTTATGAATGAGTGTCATGGATTTTGTAAACATAACGAGATCAAATTTGGAAACACATACAATCAATTTAAATACAACTGGTTTAAAAAAAAATTTAAAAAATGCGTGCTTGACAAAAAATTTATGGAGTTACTACTATTTCTTAACTTTATTTACAGTTATTTTGCAATATTTGTGGCATTTATTTGTTGAAGCATCAGCGCGTTTATGAATGAGTGTCATGGATTTTGTAAACATGGAAACACATACAATCAATTTAAATACAACTGGTTTAAAAAAGTTAACAAAATGCTAGCTTGACAAAAAATTTATGGAGTTACTACTATTTTTTAACATAGTAAAGCATAACAATATTTAAATACTTAGTCCTTTTCATATATTTAGTACAGTTTACTATGCCGATGGCACATAGCAGAACCTGTACTGCAGCGGTCATACATCAGCATGCCCCGACGTGCTCCGTAATGTTTGACTAGTTGCTAGGCTATACAGGGACCGAGCTTTGACGGCCTTGGATAAGGCTACCAGCCGCCTGATAGTTAAAGTGCTAGTACGCTGTGTAGGGCAGGTTAGCTAGGGCCGTTGGCAATTGAGTAATTTATAGGCTATGTGTTGTATACGAGAATAATAATTTCAGGTAACCTATTAGGTAAAGTTATTTCCTTGGACCATCTCATAATGTTAATTTTAATACACGAAAAAAATAAAATACAAAAAATTGCATGGTAATTATAAGGATGTGTAATTTAAATATCATTTTCATATTTTGGTTATTGGTTTGTTTGAATATGTTGAAAATGTTATGGTAAACATAAGTTTGAAAATCAGTTTTGCTTTACAACAAATGCTTTTTACAGGGTGTTCGTCGAAATTTTCAACAACTCCCAAATAAATAAGACATATATATATGAACATTTTAATGAACATTTTGTTTCAGATTGCCAGCGCCTCTCCCCCGAGGGGCCATTTATGCATGGACAACCTTTGGTTTGTGTTTTTAGTCAGACCAGGTTGTGGTCATGCTAAATGGCCATTTAATTATGTCAACTTAAATTACATCTGGAGATCTCCCAATTTAACTCAGTTACTAGAGGTACACACAACTACACAGTATTAGTGGTAGCATAGTACAGTAGTATTACACAGTTATTAGTGATTAATACTTAATTATTTTAAAAAATGTGTTTAAATTTACAGAGCTAAACATGAACTGTTATCAGTAGAGCACATTATATTAACAGTGTGTAATATTTGACTTATTGGAAAATATATATTATTCTTATTCTTAATTTTATTGAATTGTAACTTATATGTTCCCTAATGTGGGTAGCCCTGCTTGTATTCATGGTGTAATTATTTTACATTGTATGCATTAGGCGATTTGGCCAATGGTCTCTTTTAAAACAACAAGTAACTGTAGTGTATAAATGAGGTAGGTTGGATAATTTATATAAATTATTTTTTTAAGAAGAATATAAAAACAGATTAGTAATGCCATGTTTAAACAAAACGACTCCTTTTACCCGAGATGCCGCTTGTTAAATAGCCAGACATGATTTGTGATTTAATTAACATCAGTTGTTTACCTCTGTGAAAGTTGCTTATACCTGTAATTCATCACGTCAATCGACTCATTGTGAGAACTGATTCACATGTTATTGACGAATCTTGATGATACCTGTATTATTTTATTATTATTATTATTATTATTATTATTCGAGGTCGATAGCAGACTGTCTTTCGGCGAGCAGATCCAGCGCGCCGCCGACAAAGCCGCTAAGGGTGTCGCTGCCCTTGGTAGGCTTATGCCCAATGTCGGCGGTCCTCGCTCCTGCAAGCGCCGCTTGCTCATGACTGCCGTCCAGTCAGTCTTGCTGTACGGGGCGGAGGTATGGGCTCACGCACTCGAGAAGCGAGTCTACCGAGACCGGCTTGCCCGAGTCCAGCGCCGAGGAGCTCTGCGGGTCGCTTCGGCCTACCGCACAGTCTCCGAGCCTGCTGTGATGGTGATCGCCGGAGTCATTCCCGTCCTCTTCCTCGCGAGGGAGAGGCAGGCGATTTACCGGAGGAGGCCTGAAGTGGGCCGGGAAACAGCTGCCAGGGAAGAGCGCGATCGCAGCTTCGACTCTTGGCAGCGCGACTGGGAAGCCGAGCTGAGGGGACGTTGGACCTTCCAGCTCATACCTTCCGTCCGACCATGGGTGGAACGGCAGCACGGCGAGGTCGATTACTACGTGACCCAGTTTCTTTCTGGGCACGGGTACTTCCGAGCCTATCTGCACCGGATGGGCAAAGTCGCCAGCCCGGACTGTCTGTATTGCCCCGGCATCCCAGACACGTCCGAGCACACTTTCTTTCAGTGCGACCGTTGGCACGTCCGCCGAGCCTCGCTTTCATCTGAGATCGGCGTGATCGTCAGCCCAAACAACATCGTCGGAGCTATGCTCCAGGGAGAGGGCAACTGGAACTGTGTCAAGCACTACGTCCAGGCCATTCTTCGGGCGAAAAAGGTCGACCTCGATCGGCCTTAATCCTCAGCTTTTCCCCAAGGAGGTTGCCCTAGTGGCGTAATATCAAAGGCCTAGCCCGAAGTAATGTGTGAAACAGTTCCAGGCTAGTGTCCTCGGTGCCGAGGGAGGTGGTTTAGTCGGTAGTTCACGGGACATCGAGCTCGTGGGAGTCCGACACTACTGAGGGGACAACGAGCCCCTCAGTGTGCGTAAACGCATTCCACCTCCTACCAAAAAAAAAAAAAAAAAAAAAAATTATTATAATAATAATAATAATAATAATAATTATTATTATTATTATTATTATTATTATAATAATATAATAATAATAATAATAATAATTATCCCAGGTCGACAGTCTGCTGTCGACCTGGGAGTCATGGTCGACAGCAGACTGTCTTTCGGCGAGCAGATCCGGCGCGCCGCCGACAAAGCCGCTAAGGGTGTCGCTGCCCTTGGTAGGCTTATGCCCAATGTCGGCGGTCCTCGCTCCTGCAAGCGCCGCCTGCTCATGACTGCCGTCCAGTCAGTCTTGCTGTACGGGGCGGAGGTATGGGCTCACGCACTCGAGAAGCGAGTCTTTCGAGATCGGCTTGCCCGAGTCCAGCGCCGAGGAGCTCTGCGGGTCGCTTCAGCCTACCGGACAGTCTCCGAGCCTGCTGTGATGGTGATCGCCGGAGTCATTCCCGTCCTCTTCCTCGCGAGGGAGAGGCAGGCGATTTACCGGAGGAGGCCTGAAGTGGGCCGGGAAACAGCTGCCAGGGAAGAGCGCGATCGCAGCTTCGACTCCTGGCAGCGCGACTGGGAAGCCGAGCCGAGGGGACGTTGGACCTTCAAGCTCGTACCTTCCGTCCGACCATGGGTGGAACGGCAGCACGGCGAGGTCGATTACTACGTGACCCAGTTTCTTTCTGGGCACGGGTACTTCCGAGCCTATCTGCACCGGATGGGCAAAGTCGCCAGCCCGGACTGTCTGTATTGCCCCGGCATCCCAGACACGTCCGAGGACACCTTCTTTCAGTGCGACCGTTGGCACGTACGCCGAGCCTCGCTTTCATCTGAGATCGGCGTGATCGTCAGCCCAAACAACATCGTCGGAGCTATGCTCCAGGGAGAGGGCAACTGGAACTGTGTCAAGCACTACGTCCAGGCCATTCTTCGGGCGAAAAAGGTCGACCTCGATCGGCCTTAATCCTCAGCATTTCCCCACGGAGGTTGCCCTAGCGGCGTAATATCAAAGGCCTAGCCCGAAGTAATGTGTGAAACAGTTCCAGGCTAGTGTCCTCGGTGCCGAGGGAGGTGGTTTAGTCGGTAGTTCACGGGACATCGAGCTCGTGGGAGTCCGACACTACTGAGGGGACAACGAGCCCCTCAGTGTGCGTAAACGCATTCCACCTCCTACCAAAAAAAAAAAAAAAATTATTATTATTATTATTATTTTTGATAATCAATGATATAAATGAGTTGAATTAAATCTTATTAATTGACTTATATTCTTATTTAATTTATTATTAGATTTTGTGTATTACATGAAGCGTTAATGCTTTATAGGTTTATGACTATGTTAACGATTTATGTTGAAGATATAAAAAATGTGCTTTTGTATGCGCCTTAGTTAATACTTTTATTATATTGTTTTAATAGTTAGTGTATATACTAATCAACTTTCTAATTGCGTATTAAGCTTGAAAAAATAACTGGATTCCTTCCTTTTTATATTTTGGTTACTTGGACCTATTTTACATATCGTTATCCTGAGGAGAGGGTCATTACCTCGGGTCCTGACCCTTGCCTCGCCTGCACCGCATTCTTTTATTGAGAACGCGTCGGAATGTTACGGACCCTGCAGCTGCCTGACGGATTTGGCGAGGGGTTTTGGTAAGATGACGAATTTCAGGTACACTATGAATGTATCATGATTTCTAACAATTTTACAAATTGTATCTTAATCCTGAAAATCACTTAATCATAAAATTTCTAAAGAAATCATAAACAATGAGTGGATAAAGCGCTCACCTCATAACCTGAGGGTCGCCGGTTCGATTCCTGACAGGATCGAAACTGGGTCCAGTTGTCATTTCTCATTTGGCTATGAATTAATGTTGCTATTTAACAAAAGGTCACCGTTAGATAAAACAATACCCGGGTTTGGATCGTTCTCGATCAAAACGTAAAAAAATATCACTGGCGTTGAAATACACATAACATGAAAACATCATCTAGCTATATAATTAAATGCGAAAATCCGATCAACACCCAGGCCAAACCTTGAAGCACGAAATTTTGCATGTATATTCCTTTATAGCGGAGGCAAGCAGTAAGAAAACCCGTTTTTGACTTTGACGTTTACTTTACAGTAATCAAAAATCATAAACCAAGTCTAGATTATTCACTACACATCGATTACACAGTGTATTGTAACAGTGGTAGCGGGACTTCATAAGCAAGTTCTGAATTATGCGAAACTCTGTTTTTGACTTTGGTTTTGAAACCGAAGATCAAATGTGTCGAGAAATTTGAAAATGCTAAATAATAGAATGGAATCTGATCTTTCACATACAGTAATCAAAAATCATAAACCAATTCAGGTTTATTCACTACACATCGATTACATAGGGAATTATAACAGTGGTAGCGGCTGATTAAAAGCAAGTTCTGAACTATGCGAAACCCCGTTTTTGACTTTGGTTTTGAAACGGAAGATCAAATGTGTCGAGAAATTTGAAAATGCTAAATAATAGAATGGAATCTGGTCTTTCACATACAGTAATCAAAAATCATAAACCAATTCAGGTTTATTCACTACACATCGATTACATAGGGAATTATAACAGTGGTAGCGGCTGATTATAAGCAAGTTCTGAACTATGCGAAACCCCGTTTTTGACTTTGGTTTTGAAACCGAAGATCAAAAGTGTCGAGAAATTTGAAAATGCTAAATAATAGAATAGAATCTGATCTTTCACATACAGTAATCAAAAATCATAAACCAATTCAGGTTTATTCACTACACATCGATTACAAAGTGAATTATAGGCGTTTATACTAATTCGACCTCAATAGTTTAAAGCCTGAAGAGCGTGCTGCCTTTTGTGGTTGAGGTTGAGTCTTGAAACTAAATCTCGGCAAAATTGAAAGAGAGGGATACGGTAGTGTATTTGGAATTAAATGAAATTGATATTCGTTTATTCCTTTAACAACTTTACAATGATACTATTCACATAATATAAATTATCAATAGGAATTAGTTCCCCACATGGGTCAAAGCCTGTGGGTAGGGAACGAGTAAAAAATCAGCCACTTTAGAGGAATTATTTTAGTAAAAAAATGAAATATAGTAAGTTTTAATCTATATAAATAAAATTAGAGTTTTGTCTGTACATTGCTCAGAATTATGAAATGTTTGGTTATTTTTGCGTTTTGAAGGTCAGAGAATCCGAATCAAGCCTTATCTCAATTTATGTCACGATGTGTGTTGGTAACGCTCAACATCACACTTTAGACCGCTTTTCACGCAAAAACTAGAGTACTGTTATGGCTGAAACTTTTTTCCTGTGTTTTATGCACATATGAGAAGGCTTTAGACCACTTAAAACTAGCATACGTCGTTTTGAAATTAAATAGCAAGCTTCTAAAAACCGAGTTTTATTTGATTTCGACCAAGTTTGTTTTGAATTTCCCCATAATTCAAGGGGATGACGTTTTGTTTACATTTTCAGCGTTCCAAGCAGATGGTAGTTACCTTCACTGATGGATTCGTCGTTACAGATGTTTTATGATTTCATTCAGTTTTATGTTTTGGTTTATAATATTTCTTTTCAATTGACATGTACTATCGAAAGTTAATATTTTCCCATTCATTATATATTTATCAGGATTTTCAATATTTTCATCCTGATCTGACCCTCGGATTTCACCACAAACCAAGGCCGCGCACAGACCCTCTCAAGATCACATATTAATAATATCCTTATGCCAGAATTATCAGTGATGAAATGTTTATATTCAAACAGATGTTAAAAGCAAGACATTTCATACAATGTAAAACCAGCTGTCTGTAAAAAATAAAATAAAACACTGACTAGAGCTACTTAAAAGTCTTTCCTTCCTTATAACAGCTGTTAATGAACGATCTAATGTAATGCATTTTTTAAAAATTTCGAGACGGCTATGTTATTTTGTTGTTGTTCAAAATAGACCCTAAAAACATTAGAAAATACTTTGATGGCATTTAATCAAGGCATTTTCTACTCTACGTACATAAACTTTCATGAAACAGGAAACGGCTTTAAGATTCACTAAGTACGCACGGTCAATTTAATAGCACAGACTACTATAATAGAGCTATGAAAGCCCGTTCATTCTCGCTTGGGTACATTCACCTATAATAGCACAGATTCAACGATAGGCCTACTTAGTATAAGCCTTCCCAGGCAGGGACACCCTTAGGGGTTTTATCGGCGGGGGCGCTGGAATGTGCTGGCATGTGTAGTATAGAGAGGCCAAATAAAAATGCCTCGTGCGGGGGGGCAGCAATATTTCTAAGTACTCCGCCGCAGCAGACCTGCGTTCTTAGCGGATTCCTAAAAATCTTTCTGGCTGATGAAAGTATATCTACTTTATATTTGTCAAATACCACTGACCTATCATCGCACAGCCAAAACTATTTGAACTTGACTTAAAACCTTGAAACTTTTCATGGACGTTCCTATAGGGCGTGAGCATCTGCTGAGAACGGGTTTTTCAAAATTCAAAGTTTTCAGGGGTTTTCAGCGGGATCAGCGGTCTAAAATCTTTCTGTAAAATTAAATGGATGATCTTTCGATTAAATTGTCAATTTTCATTTAATCAAGAAGGCGGTTTAAGCTTCACATACAGATAGGTCTTTACAGCTGACTTTTATAGTTTGGTTCCTTTTATCATGGTTTTATGGTTGACTTTTTTCTTTTAGGTGATATGTGCTACATTAAAGTTACCAAGAGTTTTTGTACCTTATCTATTTAATCATAAACTCAGTATGTGGCACCATCTTTATTTAGGCAGCGGGTGTTAAAATTGTTATCGTGAGCGAAGCCACGGGCAACTGCTAGTTAAACATAAAAGTACAAAGATAAATTTAAACAAAAACAAAATATGCACGCAAATTCAACTGGGACAATAGTTTACATTTAGGACGGAAGTTATGGAGTAATAATACAACAGTAATATAAAAGTAAAAACGCCATTGCAATAACCGAGAATCTCGGTCCAGTCATGCTCACATTCACAGGAAACACGCGTTCGACGGACGGACGGACCCTCACTCACACTCACACACGCACTCACAATCACACACCCATACGCAGTTGCAATCGCTCTGTGACCTTGACCCTAGGTATACGGGGAAGTAAAGAAAGTCTTAATTTGATCTCGCCCTATCTTCAATAGCCATTTGTCAACAATTTTTTTATAAGTGCGGTTGCTACAGGGTAGAGGATATTTAATGATTCAGAAGTCGAGGGAATACTGAATTAGCTACATAAAAAGATGAGCAGGTAGTATTTATTGTTTTATTCAATCGAGGGGCAACCATACCGGTATTGATAACATATCTTGTAGAATATCTATGAACAGGATGACGAAACAAAGAATTCAGGTTACTGCGGATGTATAAAATTATTTTTTTCATAAAAAGTTGGCGGATACTGAGAACTTTAAATTCATCATATAAAAGGTTCGAAGGATATCGTCGATTTTTTTCCATGCCGCTTTTATGATAGATTTTTGGGTAATTTCCAATGGCGTTAAAATACTTTGAAAACAGCTGCCCCAAGCTAAAATTCCGTACTGTAACAAAGACTGAATATAAGCAAAATATACAATTTTAACCAGATCTGGAGCAAGGGCATTATTTATATCCCAAAAAATAAAAATAAATTTACGCAGCTTATTTCTTAAAAATGTAATATGTCCAGCCCACTTCAGACGATTATCGAAGATAACGCCGAGATATTCGGCCACTCTTTCAATACACTCACACGATTTTACATTCATTCGCCCTGTCACTCCCACATGTATGTAAACGTAGATACAGGTTAACTGGATCGTGGTCGGCTCTCAGAGAAATAGGTATATGCTTTGTTTTTGAAATATTTACAGAGAGCCGGCTTTGATGAAACCACCGCTTGACAGAGGATAGGCCCCGCTCCGCCAAACGGTACGCTTCCTCCCAGCTGTCGCCCTCAAAAAGTAAAGCTGAGTCGTCAGCATAAAGAAAAACCCGTCCTTGTTCCAAATTAACCCTACCCAAATTATTTATATAAAGAAGGAAAAGAAGAGGCCCTAATGTGCTACCTTGTAAAACCCCGTAATCAATCCGAAGAGGAGCACTGGATTGACCAAGAATTGACACTATTTGAAAACGCTCACACAGGTAACTCCTAAACCAATCAAGAGCAACTCCCCGTACTCCACTTGTTTCCAGTCTACGTATTAGGATTTCTCTGTCAACAGAATCAAAAGCCCGTTTTTTAATTTGGTTTTGAAACCGAAGATCAGAAGTGTCGGGAAATTTGATGCTAAATAATAGAATGGAATCTGATCTTTCACATACAGTAATCAAAAATCATAAACCAAGTCAGGTTTATTCACTACACATCGATTACATAGGGAATTATAACAGTGGTAGCGGCTGATTATAAGCAAGTTCTGAACTATGCGAAACCCCGTTTTTGACTTTGGTTTTGAAACCGAAGATCAAATGTGTCGAGAAATTTGAAAATGCTAAATAATAGAATGGAATCTGATCTTTCACATACAGTAATCAAAAATCATAAACCAATTCAGGTTTATTCACTACACATCGATTACATAGGGAATTATAACAGTGGTAGCGGCTGATTATAAGCAAGTTCTGAACTATGCGAAACCCCGTTTTTGACTTTGGTTTTGAAACCGAAGATCAAAAGTGTCGGGAAATTTGAAAATGCTAAATAATAGAATGGAATATGATCTTTCACATACAGTAATCAAAAATCATAAACCAATTCAGGTTTATTCACTACACATCGATTACATAGGGAATTATAACAGTGGTAGCGGCTGATTATAAGCAAGTTCTGAACTATGCGAAACCCCGTTTTTGACTTTGGTTTTGAAACCGAAGATCAAATGTGTCGAGAAATTTGAAAATGCTAAATAATAGAATGGAATCTGATCTTTCACATACAGTAATCAAAAATCATAAACCAATTCAGGTTTATTCACTACACATCGATTACATAGGGAATTATAACAGTGGTAGCGGCTGATTATAAGCAAGTTCTGAACTATGCGAAACCCCGTTTTTGACTTTGGTTTTGAAACCGAAGATCAAAAGTGTCGGGAAATTTGAAAATGCTAAATAATAGAATGGAATCTGATCTTTCACATACAGTAATCAAAAATCATAAACCAATTCAGGTTTATTCACTACACATCGATTACATAGGGAATTATAACAGTGGTAGCGGCTGATTATAAGCAAGTTCTGAACTATGCGAAACCCCGTTTTTGACTTTGGTTTTGAAACCGAAGATCAAAAGTGTCGAGAAATTTGAAAATGCTAAATAATAGAATGGAATCTGATCTTTCACATACAGTAATCAAAAATCATAAACCAAGTCAGGTTTATTCACTACAAATAGTTAATCCCGTTACATTTAAACTGTGGTAGCGGGACTTCATAAGCAGATAATTCACCGTGCGAAATAACGTTTTTTACTTTGATTTTCAATTGCGAAGGCTTAACATGTCGGGAAAAATTTGAAAACACTGATAGGTAGAAGGTAATCTGCCCCTACATATCGATAATATATAGGAACTAAACCTTGTAATGTTAATTTGGTTGTGGTCTCTTTTAATTTAATGGAGGTATACCAACTGGCTACCTGGACTCCTGTGACAGTTTTACGACCTCTGTACTCGTCAGCTGGTCGCCAGCTAACTTCACCCGAGTGCTTAACATAGTAATGTTTATAGCCTTTACATCCTTGAGTGTATCATGCATTGGAAAAATAATACAGATAATTTTAAGCGCAATTTTCATTCATACAATACAAGAAATAAATATGACAAGGTTTTACCAAAACATAAATCTTAATATTTTACAAAACAAACTTCATATACAGGTTAACATTTTTTAAAGTACGTCCCTAAAAAAGAGCTTGAACATTCTGCCGAATTTGAGGGTCTGAGAGAGTACCTGATACAAAAAGCACTGCATGTATAAAGTTTTTCTGATATAAATTATTTGTAATAGAGGTTAAGATTAATTGTATTTTTTCAATGTTTATTCTACTGTGTTTGTGCTTGAGAGAAATAAAGATATTTTGATTGATTGATTGCACGGCCGAGTTTAATCACACCACGTCAATGACGGAAAAAATTCTTCCAGGGAGCAGTATCTGTGCACAACTTACTACGTGTTTGAGGATGGACTGGTTCTAGTGGAAGACCTAATGCGTCACTTTATCCCCCACCTCGCATGCCTGGAAGAGCAAGCCGCACTCCTGGCACTGCTGTGTGATCACGTCTGCCCCACATCACAGGGATGCTGCCTCTCCTCCAGGCCCCGCCACTTGCTCCTTCTCTGACTGCCTCCGCTCCTCGCCGACCTGTTAATCCAAAGTTTCCTTAATTCTTTTATTGATTTTGATTTTAAATATAATTAGGGAACATACTAAGCCTATCGATAAATATATTTTCATTGAGTAATGAAACAATCGATAATAAATACAGTGGAATCGGAAGAAAAGTTTAGTCTACAAAAAATATATCAAATTCTGACTATTGGTAAATCGTTCGATATTGTTTTCTTAGAAATCAGATGTTGAACCGTCTACTATGGAAATGAACCGCAGAAGATCAAATATGAAACTCGTACCCATTTAAATCCTGTAAAAAAAATTGAGTCCCAATCTAATAACACCCTAGGCTAAATAATGTACAAAAAATGCATGAGTTCGGAAAGATAGAGGAAAAACTAGCAATAATCTACAATTAAATATAGGGCAAAAAAGTCTGTATAGAAATGTTTAGTGTAATGCAAACTCTGGTATTAACTGAATGAGGATAATCAAACGTTTATTGTGATACCTATTTTAAATAAGTTTAAAATTATTTTTATTTGATTGTTTCACCGGGCGTCTATGTAAGTGCAACCATTTAAAAAAGCCCAAAAACTTATCCTTAATTTAGATCTAAAGTTTTTGCAGCATTACTAGCTTATGTTTTGATGTGAACACTCCAGCCTACAGTAAGTAAGTACTGGCCAACCATCTGTTTTGCTGTCTTGACAGTGCAATCTTTTGGTGAGAACACTATAACTTACAAGCAATGCCGGATTTACCAACAGACCCGGCCTAGGGCCTCGTGGCGAAAGGGGGCCATGCACGGATGAAAATAAGCCACTGAGAGTGGTTTAGAGGGGCCAATCGGGCTTAAAAGCGTAGTTAGCGACTAAAAAAAAGTCTACTTATTGGTAGGGGCCTCAGGGGGGCCATACCAATCTAGGCCTAGGGCCACGCCGACCGTAAATCCTGCACTGCTTACAAGCCAACAATATTACCACCTAATTATTTCAAATTTATTTCAGTTAGGCTATGTAGTGACCAGGCTAGTAATGGAAAGATAGAGGAAACACTAGCAATAATCTACAATTAAATATAGGGCAAAAAAGACCAAGTTATATTGAAATGTTTACGTAGTGTAATGCAAACTCTGGTATTAACTGAATGAGGATAATCAAAAACGTTTATTGGGTAATTGTACTCTTTACGGTACAGTAGTGATATTTTAAATAAGTTTAAATTATTTTCATTTGATTGTTTCACCGGGCGTCTAAGTAAGTGCAACCATTGCCTCAATGAATTTTGACAATCAGTTACTCTATAGTCGTTCACACTACTCAATCAATCTACTAATATAGTAATTCAAACTCGCTGACAGAGCAATCCCCAGCAAATGCCCAACCATTAAGATTAAGAATTACTGACTAGGTACGGTAGTCGTATAGATGACAAACTAGCTATACCAAACCATATCAAAATGGCCTAAATAATAACTTATTAAGTTAAGTGCCTGTACATCTTCACAGAACTATTAACATCCCTTTGGACTAGTGATGGGCGCGAGATGTACCATTTGAAACGTTTCGATTGTTTTATCCATTCTAAATGTTTTTGAATAGCTATTCTGCATTCGAATTGTGCATTCGAAATAGCCAAAGACAATGAGTATTTAATTTTCTATGCATCGTTATGAGAAACCAACAAAAATAATGCATATCTCTTCTATATATATATATATACATTTACTGCACAAATAAACTAAAGTCAAAGTTTACAAATAAAAATATTGCCGTAAAATACTGTGATGGAACACAATAAACAGATTTTATTAACTTAAAAGCAGCGTTCGCAAAACGAATGGATTATTTCGAATGAATTCATTCGAATGCATCATCATTGAAACGAAACTTTTTGAAAATGAAATTGATTCGAAACCCTACCATTCGAAAACCGGAACATCTCGCAATCGCCCATCCCACTTTGGACTAACCCAATTGAGGTTATGATTGTTGTCTGTTAAATTGCTCAGACTCCTGGTGATATTGTTAACATGTCGATTAATAGATGAAAATTAAATTATTAATTTATAAAAGCTAATTGGGTGATATTCAGCAAGGTTAGATTAAAATTTATGAATGCTTAACCTAATTCTAGGCCTAAATATAATATATAACTCTGAATGTCTTATCTTACTCGACTTTCCTCACTGGTCTTAAATAGAGCATCAAATTTATGATTTATGTTCAATATACATAAAAACTTAAGTTTCAATAAATAAATAATTCTGTTAAAAAGCGTAAATATGTGTCAAAAGTCAGTGGCGTAGGTACGGGGGGGGATAAGGGGGATATATCCCCCCCTTGGCCCTACAGTATGTAAAAAAAATTATAATTATACTCAAAAAAATTAAAGTTAGGCTACGACTTTTAACTAGGAAGTAATTCTTTTACCGCAATAAGAAATAAAAAATCTTTGTAAAAATATATAAATATATAAATAAAGTGTTGTTATTATTTATTTAGTAGCTGAAAAACTGACAAAAAATGTTATCTTTGAGGTATTGCGCGCCAAACGAACGCGGCAGGATCGGTGACAAGAGGCTTAAAAATACATAGACCTACGTATTTTGGAATACTGTATGAGTGATAGCGGGGAATACGTAACTGAGAGTGAACTGTTACTGTAACAAAATCAAAGCAAAATTTCGCATTTTCTGTTCCTTAGTCACTGATGTCCCCGATTTGCAAATACCCTGTTATGAAAGACAGACGATAAATCAGTCTGAGAACGCAACTGAAAACGTGCCATTCACCGCCGAATTGGTATTAGATTAAAATTCGCCGCCTATAATATTACATTTTACAGAAAAATTATAATGTTGTTCATTTTGTCCTGAATGTTTTTAGTCCTATATTCCAGAAAAACGTTATTTTAAACAATAATTTATATTTATCAAAATGAGTGAACCTGTAGGCTATACAGGCCTACATTTTCTCGTTGGAACTGGAGTAGCCAATAAAAATACTAGATTCACCCACGACCTATATTCCCTCTAACAGCCAACACCGGAACTAACGCATCTGATCTCACTTTGACGTATAGGATGCGTTTATAACTCGGTCAGTTGGTTCTGTGCGACCTTGCGTAATTCGCAGCGACGCGACGCGACGTGACTACAATATGTTGTGGTGTCAAAACAGTGTAAACTGACGGGGTTTTTCGCTCCAAAACGAAAAAGTGAGAGTGAACGTGATAGTAGTGGCGTGAAAAAACTATGACATTTACTTGTTGTCACTATGCTGAAACAATATTTCAGTGATAAGTGCTAGTAGAGAATGGAGTGAATTGGATTGATGCACATTCCTGTATTCATTCGTTATCTAGTGATTTTATTATAAAATGAAATAAAAAGTAATTTCTTCAACCCTAAGTAAAATAAATGACAGATGGTATTTTTAATAAAAGCACCAAAACTACGTGAAAAAGCAACTTAACAAAATTATGAGAATGAAGTAAAAACGCATACATACAAAAAAGAATAAAGCAGATGTAAGATCATTATGACATTAAACCACGCTTCCGGTATGCACGCGGCGACCACGTGTCTGCATCAATTATTCCGTATGAGTTCCACTATGCCTCTAGATTGCATAAAAAGCTAGTTTTAGAGTTATAATTTTCAAAATTTTTCTTGGGGGGGTGCCCCCAGACCCCCCCTTCCTCCGGGGGTATTCCATACCCCCCAGACCCCCCGGTTATATCACCCCCCTTGACCAAAGTCTATCTACGCCACTGTCAAAAGTAGGGACACAATCGACAATCAACAACAAAATCAAATAAGAACGAAGTAGTGTTCGGCATCGAACATCGATGTTTTCAAAACATCGATGGTCGGAGGTCGATGTTCGATGTTTTTACCATCGATGTTAAAAAGTCGATGTTTTTCTACCATCGATGTTTTGGTATCGATGTGTTTTAAATGGAATTTTAAGATAGATTTTGTCTTTTTTCGACCTCTGAATATGGATATTAAAAAGACCTAAAATTAAATTTCCATTTTGATTTCAGATACGGTCATATATTTTTTTGAAAATGAATAACGAATAACGGTATATCAAGATTAGAAACTTCGATTTGATTTAATTGTAAACATCGATGTTTTTCGATTAAAAACATCGATGTTTTTGAACCGATGTTAGTAGTGGCAAAGTGGCGTTTCTGGGCCAACAAACGCATAAATCAAAAGTGACAGCTACATCCGGTAGGTGACGTCAGAGGCTGTGACGTAGCTGTGACGTGTAGGGGTGGGTATTTAAAGTTTAAATGAGCGGAAATGGGTCAAGGTCAGCTGTGGATGTTTTTAAAAAGATCTTGCATTTTCGGAAGATCCGAAAATGCAAGATATTTCATTTGTTTTCTTTTTTACAAACTGTTTGTTAATTGTTGGTTTGTTGATTTTCATTTCTGTTAAAATACCATTTAAAAAATGGAATGGATAAGTTAACAAGAAAATATCCTGCTACAAAGTATCCAGATAAAGATGCAATTACATAAACATAAACTTTAAAATATAGCGAATGTTCTTCCTCTTTATCTGTTAGCATTTCATGAACAAGGTAACCAAAATTGTAACCACATAAAAATGAAAGTAGGCAAATAACAAATTTCTACGGGTTCACCAAAACCAAGTTGTAAAGTCGTGAATTTCTTTCTTCTTCCATTGTTGAATTTTTAGTCGAAACCAATTAATGATAACATTATTGCTTGTGCATCAGAAGTAACAGTTGACGAAATTTCATTTACTTGTATACTTGTATTAGTTTCGTTTGTAGTAGGTAATTGTTCGGAAGTTGGTGTAGATGTAGAAGAAACAGTATTATCTTGAAGCTGAGAGTCCATGTGTGTTCGGGTGAAGAGCTGAAGCTTTAATAAGCTTCTAAAAGAATTACTTAGCGGTCTATTCCCCCGTTCATAGGGTATTTTTTGGTGACCTTGACCTACTTTTTACACTTAGAAATTTTCGCTAACTGCTATTGACCTTGAAAATAAATAGGTCAAGATCATTCAATAATTAAAAAGAAAATGGAGGTGTACGGTTTTACAGAACCGTACACCTCAGAAACCTAACAGAAGAAAAGCTAAATCTACCTATATAAAAATGACCTTGAGACTTAGAAATTTTCGCTAAGTCTTTTTGTTGACCTTGAAAATAAGTAGGTCAAGGTCATTCGATAACTAAAAAGAAAATGGGGGTGTACGGTTTTACAGAACCGTACACCCCCGGAAACCTAAAAGAAGAAAAGCTAATTTACAATACAATCTGCCTAGAGTTTAAGAATTAATAAAAATAAAAAAATAAAGAAATAAAATTAAGTTTAAAAAAATAGTTAGACAGCCCAGCGCTGCACATCATGATTACAGTGTGATCATCACGTAAGCGAACTCACACACCTCACCATAAGCGCACAACGCTAAGCTAAAACAAAAATGTTATTTTGAAATAGCAAGTTGCTTAATTAAATTTAGGAAAAATGTTATAAAAATATGTTTTTTATTTCCTAACACTAAGGGAGCCAGTGTCTCGCCATTAGCGACGCAGAACAACTGAGGTCTAGCGAAACTCCGGAGGTAGGCGAACTACCCATCCAGCACGTATAGAGGTTGTAAGTGACTCGGTGTGGGGAACCGTAATCACTACAAAAGCGGGAGCCGGTTAACCATAAATTGGTGTACCATACTCCAAAAGAAGGAAGGAAAAAAGGAAAGGAAATTGGAATTGAAAGGTTTCCCTAACTAAAAAGGAGTACAAGACAAGAGAGGGAATGCCCTCAACAAGCTTGTTGGAAAAAGGAAGTTGGAATAGAAAGGTATTAAAAACATATCATATAACATTCTTAAAAACAAAAATTACTTTAAACTTAAACACTCCAGGCAAAAATATATTGTAAGTAAAAGAAAGATTTTAAGTTAATACTAACTACCAAACCAGCAAACTAAAAACAAACTACAAACCCTAGGGTATCTACAAGCACAAACAACTACCATGCCTTAAAATTAATCAGTCCTACGTCAAGATGTTATTATACAAATAACACCAAGATATTTTCACCAAACAGCAAAAATGATAAAATGTTCAGGGCGCCTTCTGAACATGTTACCACCTCACTGTCTAGCAAGCAACTGATGCCGAAGCACAAGCGCAGATCCCGGACCCCAACTCGGCTCGAGGTCATCCCTCCTCCTCGCTTACCCCCTCCCAAACCACAGGAGTCTTGCTGCAGGTTTGGTTTCCATCATTCGTTTGCCACTGTTCCAACAGGCAACAACACTTCTTTCTTTACTTTACATTGGACTTGTACAAATTTTAAGTGTTAAAACTTTCCAATAATTATTATTTTAGGACTTAGAAGATTTTTCAAACCTAACATTCTTTTGTCACTGTTCCAACAGGCAACAACACTTCTTTTTTTATTTTACTTTACATTGGACTAGTAAAAATTTTAATTGTTGAAACTTCCCAATAATTAATACTTTCGAACTTCGAAAATTTTCAAAGCATTTGCTTCAACATTTATTTTACAATATCAAGTTTCTTTTAGAATGGCTCCAACAGACAACAATTTTCCTGCTGGATGTGCAATCTGTGAACAAATATATAAATTGGTTGAGCCAGAAGATTTAACGGATGAGGAAAGTATTTTTGAAAACAGTTTGATTCCAGTTGATGATACATCTGATGCTACATCTGATGCTACGTCTGATGAAGAAAATATTTTGGAAGAACCAGTAGCAATAGGCGAAGAAACACCGTTAACACATGTTGTAACAATTGACTATGATCCAGTACAATATATACATGCTCTTGTTCGGCGACGTTTGTTTCCATCATCAGACAAGGAGGAAGATGAAAGCGATTTGGAAGTAGAATATTTAAACAACAGCAACGATGAACATACTTACAACACATAACATGTATTTTTTAAAGCTAACATTATTTAACCTTGGCACTTAGATTTTTTTTAAACTTAAATTATTTGACCTTGACATTTAGTTTTTTTAAAACTTGCATTATTTGACCTTGACACTAAGATTCTTTTTAGAACTTGCATTATTTGACCTTGACACTTAGATTTTTTTTAAACTTGCATTATTTGACCTTGACACTTAGATTTTTTTTAAAACCTAAATTGGATGATCTTAGTACTTAGGTGTTTTCAAATATAATATATTTACACTTTGTGTGTTTAATACAGAAACAAGTGGTGGGGGTATTGTTATAAATACGGGTAGTTTTAGAGTAGTTTTCATTATTACGGCAACTTTTGTGGAGAGCACACCTACATCATGTATTACTGCATCAGTTGCGAAGAATCTTTTGAAGATGAAAACTTACTACAATTACACAAAGAAATTTATCATAACAACGAAACAAACCAAGAAACAAATAACAATGCAGAAGAAGATTTGGAAGAATTAGATCAAATGCTGGCTACCCATCAACAACAACTAAATTCAAGAGCAAGTGTTATTCAATACGCACCCGGACCATCTTTAGATGTGGAATTATACGCCCGAGCTTTACCAGGTAGTGTAGTAACTCATTTTAAGATTGACAATGCTCAATTGCAACTTGCACAGTTTATTTCAAAAGCAAAAACATTAGTAACAGAAACATTGAACAATGAACTAAGAAGATTAAATTTTATAAAGTTTGGAATATTATTAGATAGTTATTTACAAATTTTCAAAATGAAACATCACCAAGAGGATTTTTAACTAAAAACAAAACCATCATGTTTGCATCGGATATAAGCTCAATCGTGGATGAATGTTTTGAAGAACTTTTAACAAAATTGCAAGAACATGAAGGAAGAGGTTCAGGATGGAGTTTTTTAAGTATAACAGGGCTGGATATTAGAGTTCATAAACATGGATATGGAATAAGAGGTAGTAGTCATATTGAATTGCCAAAGAAAATTCAAGACACCAAATCCTGTATTAATGTTCAAAATAAAGATGTTGAATGTTTCAAGTATGCAATGCTTGCAAAATATGTAAGAAATCATGCAAAACGACCGAGTAGAGCATACAATGATGTTTACCATAAGTATAATTTTCAAGGCATGACTTATCCTGTTTCAATTCAAGACATATCAAAATTTGAAAAGAAAAATCCTTTTGCATCTGTAAACATATTTGGTTTAGATTCATCCAAAAATGTCTACCCCTTACGTATAACACCTACCGAACGCAGAGATCATACTGATTTATTATTAATAACCAAAGGTGATATTTCACATTATGTATATATAAAAGATTTTGAAGCTCTAGTTTCCAAACAGTTATCAAAACGAGAACAACCAAAAACACCTTGTAAAAGATGTTTTTGTTTTGTAAACAAACCTTTGAGAAGAGGAGGTTCAGAATGGCTGACGGAACACCAAAGACTATGCAGTGGAAACTATGAAGTAAGAATTAAATTACCACACCCTAGATCGCAAGTAAAATTTGACAAAGTTATCCAACAATACAGAATTCCCGTTGTAGTGTATGCAGATTTTGAATCTTCATTGCTTCCACTTGAACAAGAAGAAGGAGAGGAAAATACCAGCAGAACAAAGTATCAACTTCACAAACCAAACAGTTATTGTTTAATAGTAAAATCCACTTTATCTGAACAACATCTTCAAGAATATGGTTTGATATCTACACCGAAGATCTATCGTGGAGAAGAAGCAGCTCGATACTCTGTACTCTGTTGATGATTTATATGACATCGCTGGGAAAGTGGAAGCAATGTATAGCAATGTGGTTCCTATGTCACCTATGACACCGGAAGAACTTTATCTTTATGATTCGGCAACAACATGCTATTTGTGTAATAATGAATTTACAGAAACTAAAATTAAAGTTCGCGACCATGACCATCTGACAGGAGCCTACAGAGGTGCAGCTTGCAACGGATGTAACATCAACTACAAACTACCATCTTTCATTCCAGTGGTTTTCACAATCTTAGCGGATACGATGGACATTTTATTATTCCCGAATTAGCAAGAGACAACGGTGAAATAGACGTTTTGGCACAAACTATGGAAAAATTTATAAGCTTTTCAAAAAAGGTGGGCAAAATTAAACTTAGATTTGTTGATTCTTTTAGATTTATGCCTTCTAGTCTTATGAAACTTTCTGAAAATTTAAGAAGACAAAATTTAATAGAAACAAGCAAAATTGTACCTGCAGAAAAAATGGACTTGGTTCTTCGGAAAGGAGTTTTTCCGTATGATTACATCGATGGACTACATAAATTTCAAGAAACATCACTTCCTCCACCAGAAGCATTCAAAAGTAAACTTACCGATTCGGACATTTCACCTGAAGACTATCAACACGCATGCAGAGTTTGGGACGAATTAGAAATGAACACTCTGGGAGATTATTCTGACTTTTATGTAAAACTTGATGTGACCCTTCTATGCGATGTGATGGAAGAATTTAAAAACACTTGTTATGAAGCCTACGGATTAGACCCTCTTCATTCTTATACTTCTCCAGGACTAGCTTGGCAAGCTATGCTAAAAGAAACAAAGTGCAACCTACAATTATTAACAGATATTGACATGGTGTCGATGATCGAATCGGGCGTTAGAGGTGGATTGACCCAAAGTGTTACTAGACATGTTAAAGCTAACAATAAATATCTTCCAGACTACGATGAAGAAAAACCATCAGTGTTCTTGGGATATTTTGATGCCAACAAGTTATACGGATGGGCCATGTCTAATCCACTTCCTTTTGGAAACTTTGAATGGGTTAATCCAGACTCTATTGGTGATATTTTGCAAATTTCAAAAGACGGAATCACCGGATACATATTAGATTGTGATTTTGAATATCCAGAACACTTGCATGATCTTCATTACGATCTTCCGCTCCCTGCAAAAACAGAAGTTTCACCAATTGGCAAACATCCAAAATTAATGATGACTCTTGAAAATAAACAAAGATACGTAGCTCACTTTTGGGTTGTTCAACAAGCACTCCAATTGGGTTTACGTATAACCAAAATTCATAGAGTTTTAAAATTTTCCCAATCGTGCTGGTTAAAACCGTACATTGATTCAAACACCAGAAGAAGAGCAGCTGCAACATCAACATTTCAAAAGGACTTTTTTAAATTAATGAATAACGCGATATTTGGCAAAACATTGGAAAACAAAAGAAAACACAAAAATGTTAAATTAGTTACAGATCCGATAAAACTACAAAAACTTGTACAAAAACCAAACTTTGGAACATCTGTTATTATCAATGAAAACCTTGTGGCAGTATCTATGAAGAAAACAAGTGTGAAAATGGATCGTCCGTTGTACGTTGGAATGTCAATCTTGGATATTTCCAAAACCCACATGTATGATTTCCACTACAACAAAATGGTCGCCTTCTACGGTAGAGATAACATCGGAATCGCCTACATGGACACGGACGCTTTCATCTACTGGATTCTTACTGAAGATATGTATTTGGATCTTCGAACATTTGTTCACAAAAATGAATTTGATTTTAGTGACTATCCAAAAGATCATTTAAATTATGACAATGATCGGAACAAAAAGAAACTTGGAAAATTTAAAGACGAAGCAAATGGAATTTTACTGAAAGAACTTATTGCACTAATGTCAAAATTGTATTCACTACAATTGCATAAAGAAGAAAACAATGATATTAAAAAAGCTAAGGGTGTAAAAAGTTTGTATCTTAAGAAGAATGTAAATTTTGAACACTACAAGCAATGCTTATTTGAAGAAACGACTATAACTGCAAAATTCAACACCATCAGAAGTTTCAACCATCAACTGTACAGCGTAACAGAAGTGAAAAAAGCACTCTGCTCCAATGATGACAAACGACACATTCTTCCAGACAAAATTCACACTCTACCATTCGGCCACTACTCTCTCAATCCTATCAATGAGTAAAAAGAAAAAAAAAAGAAAAAAAGAAAAAAAAAAGAAAAAAAGAAAAAAGAAAAAAGGGGAAATCACAGCATGCTCGCTGTGATTTCCCCTTTTTTTAAAATATGTTGAAATGACCTTGAACTATAAAAGTGGATGCAGAAAAAGAAACACTCAATACTAACTTGACTTTGTTAGTAAAATCATCATGACAGAGTTAAAGGAAAAGATTGTTAATGAACTTCATAAATCTGCAAGAATAAAGTTTCCACGAAGAAATACTGTTGTAAAAGGAATAAATGATTTATATCAAGCAGATTTAATTGAAATGCAACCGCATAGTAAAATAAATAAAGGATTTAAATACATACTTACGATTATTAATTGTTTTACTAAAGTTGCAGATGCTTTGCCATTAAAAGACAAAACTGGTAACAGCATAACAAAAGCTATGGAAGTAGCTATAAAAAGAGATAAAAATAAAATCAAACATTTACAAACTGATGATGGGAAAGAATTTTTTAATAAACCTTTTGCCTTGTTAATGAAAAAATATAACATAAATCATTATTCCACAAATTCTGAGAAAAAGGCAGCTATAATTGAAAGATTTAATAGAACCTTAAAAGGTGCAATGTATAAAATGTTTTCGAATAGAGGTTCTTACGTATGGGTTGATATCTTACCAAAATTAATAA
This sequence comes from Flexamia atlantica, assembly GCA_035578135.1. Classification (NCBI taxonomy): domain Eukaryota; kingdom Metazoa; phylum Arthropoda; class Insecta; order Hemiptera; family Cicadellidae; genus Flexamia; species Flexamia atlantica. Next base: position 137,292,282 of record JAQJVK010000001.1, on the reverse strand, counting down.
GCGATTACAACAACAAGTTTCATAGAACTATCGGTATGGCACCTAACAAAGTGAATAAGAAAAACGCTAAACTAGTTTTACAACGAATTAAAAAGAATACACAGCCAAAAGCGGAACAAAGAAAACCAAGAAAATTTAATGTAAATGATAAAGTTCGAATCAGTAAATACAAAGGAGTGTTTACTAAAAAATACCTGCCCAATTGGACAAACGAAGTTTTTACAGTGTATAAAGTACAACCTACTGTAACGGAAACTTATATTTTAAAAGATAACAAAGGAAATTTGTTACAAGGCGGTTTTTACGGACATGAATTGTTAAAGTCAACAGTAGGCGATGTTTATCTTGTTGAAAAGGTGTTGCAAAGGAAAAAAGACCAAGTTAAAGTACGTTGGTTGGGGTTTGATAAAACTGAAGATTCGTGGATACCTATAAAAGATTTGATTTAGTTTTAAATCAACTTATTTACTCTTCTGCCTTTGAATAAGATGGAGATTGTTCACCATAAAGATAAATTCAATATTAATAACATTGATGATTTAACCGTAGATAACGTTAAAATCAACAATGGTAAACACGGCAGTTTATTTCCAAACACTGTACGATGTATAGTCAGCGGTCCTTCAAACTGTGGCAAAACTAACGTTGTGTTTAACTTAATTACAAACACAAAAGGATTGCGATTTAATAACCTATATATTTTTTCAAAGTCCTTACATCAACCAAAGTATCAATTGTTGGAAAAGATCCTGACTGATGTGCCTGATGTTAACTATTACAAATTTAATGCTAGTGACAGTGTTATGCAACCAGACCAGGCTAAGCCGTATACTGTATTTGTATTTGATGATGTATCTAGTGAAAATCATGATACTATTAGAAACTATTTTGCCATGGGAAGACATAATAATATTGATAGCATATATATCGGACAAACATATAGCAAAATTCCAAAACAACTAATTAGAGGCAATGCAAATATTTTAGTTTAATTCAAACAAGACGATACAAACCTAAAACATATATACAACGATCATGTAAATGCTGATATGTCATTTGAAAAATTCAAAGAGCTTTGTGGAAAAGCTTGGGCGGAAAAATATGGATTTTTGGTAATTATGAAAGATAAAGCTATAACAGATGGTCGTTACCGTATAGGTTTTGATAAATTTGTTTTAATACATTAATTAACAACATTATCGTACAAGTCTCCATGGTGTAAACATGGTTAATCAGGAAAAGCTATTAAAAGAAATAAAATCACTTAGTGATTCTATTAGACATAAAAACAGAGCGTTAAGATTAGGAATAAGTGAAAGAGAGAAATTTCTGGAATCAACATTTAAACCTATTACTGAGCCATTAAAACAATTAGGGCAAAATGTTAAACATTCAACATTTAATTTTTCCGGAGATGCTATTTTACCCATTTCAAAATTTGAACAAAAAGAAGAATATGAAGGTGATACAAGTTTTACGCAACAAGGAGAAACAACTGAAGAAGAAAGCGAACTAGGTGAAGAAACGGATGTTTTAACAGAAAAAGAAGGTCTTTCTACAAGCGAAGAACAACAAGAAGAAGAAGAGCCTATTAATCCATCCAACTTGAGCAAATTGGGCTCGGATATTGCGTATAAAGGGCCGCTTGCAAGACAATTTGTTTTAAAAATGTTACATTCTGCACAACCAACTCGAAAATATCATACTTTTGGTGCTAGAATAGAAGAAAATGGGCTAATGATTGGAGATAGCAAACTTGATGTAGACGAACATGACAATATTATTATAAATAATAAACAATACAAGGGTACAAAAGGATTGTTTGAACTTATTTTTAAGCCGAAACCTAATAAATATACTAAAAAGGATTTAAACATTTTTAAACAAATATTGGAGGATACAAATGCGCATAAGAAAAATTATTCTAAAAATTTCAATGTTCATAGACATGCATCAGAAAAATATAAAACTATTATTGCTAAACTTTTCCCACCAAAAAGAAGGGAACCCATAAAAAGAAAATCATTATCTTCTGCTGAAATAAATATTTTACATAAAAGGAGAAAAACAAATCAATCAAGTTTATCAGGAAAAGGATTATTGAAAAACTTGTATGATACTAATATAATATACTACAACGATATAAACAAATTGGTTGACAGAATGAAGTTGATATATGAAGCTAAACAAGCCGGACATAGTGGTTTAGAAAATGAATGGGTAGCTTTGGTCGGCGAACTGCGAAATCGAGGAGTAATTGCATAAAAAATATTAGTATATATAATACAAGTATAACTGATTAAATATTCAGTATAACCATGAGTGTGGATAAGTTTGGACGGTATTCCGAAACTGGAAGCAAATCAGGATCTTATGGAAAAAGAGGTGGTTTACCACTAACATCCGATGGAGATTATGATATAAATAACAAACGTTTAAAGTTTGTAAATGATCCAAAAGATGATAATGATGCGGTAAATTTTAAAACTTTAAGAAGTGAAACATTACCTAGTTTAAAGCTTCAAAATGAAGTGTATAACGCTAATTTTTATAGAATTGTAAATCTTCCAAAACCAATAGATAAGAATGATTCGGTAAATAAAGAATATTTAATGTGGTACATAAACCAAACCTTACGATATGATCCTAGGAGTAATAATAAAGTATATGATGCAAAAGATCTTAGAATAGCCAATATAGCAGATCCTATTAATGATCAAGATTCAGTTACAAAAAAGTATTTACATTCAGTCATCCCTGAAAAAACAGATAAATTTTCCTTTTACAACTTTGTAATACATGATATTGGAGACCCTAAAGATATGAAAGATGCTGTAAACCTTCAATATCTTACAGATCATTGTATTACGCATGATATTAATACAATTGATTGCAAAAATAAAGTATTAACTAACGTTAAGGAAGGAACTGCAAAATCAGATGCAGCTACAATAAGTCAAATAATGAAATTAAAAAATAACAAATGGAATGCGGATGCAAAAATAATTACTAATGTTAAAAAAGGGTTGGATGAAACTGATGTAGCAACAATTGGACAAGTTCCTGTAATAAAACAATATGAAGACGGTAAACAATACTTTGATTGCAAAGGGAAACCACTATTCAATGTTGCAGAAGGAATAAGAGACAGTGATGTAGTTACAGTAGCACAAATGCGTGAGAGGGGAAACATGTACTATAATCTTTTTCTAAGAAAATATTTATAAAGCAGTCTTTTTTTTGTGAAGACTTGCGATTGACTAACTTAAAAGACCCTATTAATTTTACTGATGCTGTTAATGTAAATTACATTGTAAGACTCTTAAGTGAAGTATTATATGATATTTATAACACAATAAACCCCATAAAATCTGATCAAAAATTACATTGGGTTAAAAAGAATGTTATGGGAAAACATTTTTTAAATAAGGAAACTAATACTTTGAGAACTTATAAAGATGATGATGACGAAGAAGATACAATCCTACCACAAAACTGGAAAAAAATTATTTACCCATAAACAAACATATTTATAAATAAACAATGTCAAAGGATAAGTGCATCATTCATTATAAAGCATTTATAAAATAAACAAGTCTTGGCATTTCCTTTCACTATAAAAAACCATGTTGAAAGTTCAACGCATCAGTCATAATCGACACGTTATAAAGAGAGGAAGAGGAATAGCATCAACAGCACTTTCTCTTATTACTAAGCCGGTTGGAGCTATAGTTAATAAAGCTATCGATTTATTACCTGTAGAACTACATTTACCAGGAGGTTATCAATATTGTGGTCCTGGAACAAAATTGAAAAAAAGACTTGCTAGAGGAGATCTTGGAATAAATAAACTTGATCAAGCCTGCAAACGACACGATATAGCATATTCAAAGTTTGCAGATACTAAAAATAGATCAATAGCGGATAGAGCACTTGCTGAAAAAGCTTGGCAAAGAGTAACATCCAGTGACGCTAGTATCGGTGAAAAAGCAGCAGCTTTAGCGGTATCAGCAGCAATGAAGGGTAAAACGATGTTTGGAGGTGGAAAGAAGAAAGGAGGTGGAAAAAGGAGAAGAAAACCTGCAAAGAAACGTGGAGGAAATATAAGAAGAAAACGACGATCCACCGCAGGTAAAAATAAAAAGAAACAAACAATATGGTCAATGATAAAAAAAGGAGGAGGATTATACCTAAGACCGTATCGTGTGTATTAAACGAAAAAAAAAACAATTACTAATTCCAAATAAAGAATTAACAGATAAAGAATTAATTACTTATGTTTCTTGTTTAAAAATTCCATTTTTTAGAGGAGTGTTTATGAAAGATGCATTACCTGTTAAAATTTGGAAAAATGAAACCGGAATAGTAAATTTAGATAATAGTAAAGGATCAGGCACTCATTGGGTATGTTATAAGAAACTAGGATCAACTATTTACTACTTTGATAGTTTTGGTAATCTCCCACCACCAAAAGAACTACAATATTACTTTAAAACAGCTAAAAATGTACTATACAATTATAAAAGAGAGCAACCTGATAATACGGTAATCTGTGGACATTTATGTTTAGATTTTTTAACAAAACGCGTTAGTCAACTTTAAGATGTCTTCCTATACAGTATCATTAACTGGAACTTCATCTACTTTGCGAAGTGTTCTTTTCCCTGCGTTACTTTGTTTGAAATTCATTGTTGGTGATGGTGATTTTATATTTTGATTAGGATTTTTGCGGACATTTGCCATCACTGATTAGTAAAAAACAAGTTTCACGACGTTTCGGGATCTGGAATCTGATCCCGTCTTCAGGTGGAAGAAAACCTAGAACAAAACAAGATTAGTAACACATAGCCAGGAAAACCTGGAGAAAAACACAGCTAAAACAGAGAACTGTAAAAGCAGTCACGAAAACAATAAGCTGAAAAGAAAAACAATACACAAAATAACACAGGAATCACAAGTATCAAGAATCACCAGGCAGGAAAGAGCACGTCCACACCCAATCAGAGCTGAGCTGAGACTGGTGGGGGGAAAAAAGCAAATGGCGGCGGCAACGGAAATGGCGGCGCCCACAGCCAACCAAATCACGGCGCGCTACCGGTGGCGAAAACCTGAAACAGAGACATGTGATATGCAAATTCCGTGTGTCTGTTTGTGTTTTTTTAGTTAATTTTTAACCTGATTTTGCCCCTTGGCCTTGCTACGGGTTAACATGTTATGAAAATTTTGAACAGAATTGTTAGTAATTACCCTATTTGCTGACACTTTATTTTCCCTGTCTTTCAATTCTTTGTTTAATATTGGTAGCCATACTGGCCTTATTTCAAGTGAAGATTGACTGATTGGTTGGTCTGCTAGTTTTATGTATGAAGCTTCAATTAGTTTTCTTTTAAAAAATGAGGTTCGCGGTGTACTACTTTTGCTTCGTCAAAATTCATCTGGTGATTTTCAGACCAGCAGTGTTGAGCAATTTTTGATTTATCCACTAAGCCCTTCCTCGTGTTATCTTTGTGCTCTTTGATTCTAACATTTAAAGGTCTTTTTGTCTCGCCATAATACGGCCTAGAACAACTATTGCAGTTTATTCTGTAAACACAGTTTTTTGATCCCTGAGTGCCATTTTTTGGTTTGGTTTTTACGAGACATTGCCTAAGAGTGTTTTGTGTCCTAAACGCGGTTCTAACTTTGAACTTCCTAGCAACTCTTCTAATTTTTTCCGATAATCCCGGCACATAAGGGATTGACATAGGAACGAATTTTTCAGTGTTTTCTGACTCATTCTGTTTAGCCCTACGGGTTTTGCACTTTCTTATTACGGATTGAGGGTATCCATTCTTAGCCAAATCTTGCTCTACTTTTTTGATTTCCTGATTTAATCCATCTTGATTTGAGCAAATGCTCTTTGCTCTGTCAAATAGTGAGTAAGCTACCCCTTCTTTGACAGATTTTTGATGGTTTGATTGAAAATTTAAGTACTGCCCTGTGTGTGTCTTTTTTCTGAAAACAGTTGTCCTAAGCGTGTCCCTATCCTTTTCTACGCACACATCCAAAAATGCTAGTTTGTTTTGGACTTCCTCTTCCATTGTTAGGCGGATGGAAGGAGAAATACTGTTAAGATGCCCTAAAAAGTCTTTTAGTTTATCGTCTCCATGCGGAAATACCACGAAGGTGTCATCGACGTACCTCCACCAAATCTTCGGTTTGAGTTGAGCCAAAGACAAAGCCTTTTGCTCAAACTCCTCCATAAAGATATTAGCAAAGATAGGCGACAATGGCGACCCCATGGCCATCCCCTCATCTTGACGGTATAATTTACCCTCTAGTTCAAAATAGTTACATTGAGTGCATAATTCAAGCAGTTCCATAATGACGTTAACAGGAAGTTTAGTACGTTCAGTTAGACTTTCATCTTTTTCGAGCCGAGACTCGATTATTTTTAAGGTTTCAGGAACTGGGACATTCGTGAACAGACTTTCAACATCAAAACTAACCAGCTTATCCATCTCAGCCAGCACTATGTCCTTTGACTTTTCAACGAAGTCTTTAGAATTTTTTATGTACGAGTCAGTTTTTCCTACCAATGGTTTTAGGATGTCCAGGAGGACTTTAGACAGTTCCGTACACGGTGAGTCGCGAGAGCTAATTATAGGCCTAAGAGGTACATCAGTTTTATGGATTTTAGGTAACCCATACATGTGTGGGATTTTCGAGTGATGCGGTGTTAAACGAGTTCTTTGTTTATCAGAAAAAAACTGTTTATGCTTCCTAAGAGTGCTTGCAACTTTACGCTCTTTTGTCTCGCCATAATACGGCCTAGAGCAACTATTGCAGTTTATTCTGTAAACACAGTTTTTTGATCCCTGAGTGCCATTTTTGGTTTGGTTTTTACGAGACATTGCCTAAGAGTGTTTTGTGTCCTAAACGCGGTTCTAACTTTGAACTTCCTAGCAACTCTTCTAATTTTTTTCCGATAATCCCGGCACATAAGGGATTGACATAGGAACGAATTTTTCAGTGTTTTCTGACTCATTCTGTTTAGCCCTACGGGTTTTGCACTTTCTTATTACGGATTGAGGGTATCCATTCGTAGCCAAATCTTGCTCTACTTTTTTGATTTCCTGATTTAATCCATCTTGATTTGAGCAAATGCTCTTTGCTCTGTTTATAAAGAGAAAATATTGGAAACTCTCCAGGCTGGTAAATATACTGAACTAAATAAAGATCCTACAGAAAGTTTCGAGCGTAAAGTTGCAAGCACTCTTAGGAAGCATAAACAGTTTTTTTCTGATAAACAAAGAACTCGTTTAACACCGCATCACTCGAAAATCCCACACATGTATGGGTTACCTAAAATTTATAAAACTGATGTACCTCTTAGGCCTATAATTAGTTCTCGCGACTCACCGTGTAGGGAACTGTCTAAAGTCCTCCTGGACATCCTGAAATCATTGGTAGGAAAAACCGACTCGTACATAAAACATTCTAAAGACTTCGTTGAAAAGTCAAAGGACATAGTGCTGGCTGAGACGGATAAGCTGGTTAGTTTTGATGTTAAAGTCTGTTCACGAATGTCCCAGTTCCTGAAACCTTAAAAATAATCGAGTCTCGACTCGAAAAAGATAAAAGTCTAACTGAACGTACTAAACTTCCTGTTAATGTCATTATGGAACTGCTTGAATTATGCACTCAATGTAACTATTTTGAACTAGAGGGTAAATTATACCGTCAAGATGAGGGGATGGCCATGGGGTCGCCATTGTCGCCCATATTTGCTAATATCTTTATGGAGGAGTTTGAGCAAAAGGCTTTGTCTTTGGCTCAACTCAAACCGAAGATTTGGTGGAGGTACGTCGATGACACCTTCGTGGTATTTCCGCATGGAGACGATGAACTAAAAGACTTTTTAGGGCATCTTAACAGTATTTCTCCTTCCATCCGCCTAACAATGGAAGAGGAAGTCCAAAACAAACTAGCATTTTTGGATGTGTGCGTAGAAAAGGACAGGGACACGCTTAGGACAACTGTTTTCAGAAAAAAGACACACACAGGGCAGTACTTAAATTTTCAATCAAACCATCAAAAATCTGTCAAAGAAGGGGTAGCTTACTCATTATTTGACAGAGCAAAGAGCATTTGCTCAAATCAAGATGGATTAAAACAGGAAATCAAAAAAGTAGAGCAAGATTTGGCTAAGAATGGATACCCTCAATCCGTAATAAGAAAGTGCAAAAGGGCTAAACAGAATGAGTCAGAAAACACTGAAAAATTCGTTCCTATGTCAATCCCTTATGTGCCGGGATTATCGGAAAAAATTAGAAGAGTTGCTAGGAAGTTCAAAGTTAGAACCGCGTTTAGGACACAAAACACTCTTAGGCAATGTCTCGTAAAAACCAAACCAAAAAATGGCACTCAGGGATCAAAAAACTGTGTTTACAGAATAAACTGCAATAGTTGTTCTAGGCCGTATTATGGCGAGTCAAAAAGACCTTTAAATGTTAGAATCAAAGAACACAAAGATAACACGAGGAAGGGCTTAGTGGATAAATCAAAAATTGCTCAACACTGCTGGTCTGAAAATCACCAGATGAATTTTGACGAAGCAAAAATAGTACACCGCGAACCTCATTTTTTCAAAAGAAAACTAATTGAAGCTTCATACATAAAACTAGCAGACCAACCAATCAGTCAATCTTCACTTGAAATAAGGCCAGTATGGCTACCAATATTAAACAAAGAATTGAAAGACAGGGAAAATAAAGTGTCAGCAAATAGGGTAATTACTAACAATTCTGTTCAAAATTCTCACAACATGTTAACCCGTAGCAAGGCCAAGGGGCAAAATCAGGTTAAAAATTAACTAATAAACACAAACAGACACACGGAATTTGCATGTCACATGTCTCTGTTTCAGGTTTTCGCCACCGGTAGCGCGCCGTGATTTGGTTGGCCGTGTCCGCCGCCATTTCCGTTGCCGCCGCCATTTGCTGTTCTCCTACCAGTCTCAGCTCAGCTCTGATTGGGTGTGGACGTGCTCTCTCCTGTCTGGTGATTCTTGATTCTTGTGATTCCTGTGTTATTTTGTGTTATTGTTTTTCTTTTCAGCTAGTGTTTTCGTGACTGCTTTTACAGTTCCCTGCGTTACGTTTGGAAAAAGATAAATTATGGGAAGCCGCATTATTAGGTATAACAACTTATAATTCTATTCCCAACGTTACTGAAAATGTTAATGACAAAATACATTATTACAAAACAAAAGATAAAAATACAAACAAATATTCAGATATACAAGTATTTAGTTTACCCACTGGAGCATATGAAATTGATGATATAAATGAAGCGATACAAAATCATATGGGAAAAGATAATATAACAATAAAAGGAAATAACAATACTATGAAAGCTGAAATTAAATGTTAATATTATATAGATTTTAGCAAAGAACATTCAATTGGTAGTTTATTAGGATTTCCTAAAACAACAAAAATTTTAGAACCTAATATTAACCATTCAGGTGCTAGAACTGTGACAATAATGAAAGTTAACAGTATAGATGTTACATGTAATATTATACATGGTTCTTATAGAGATGGTGAAAATACTCATATATTGCACACATTCTATCCAACAGTCGCTCCAGGTTTTAAAATTGTGGAAAAGCCACAAAACTTGGTGTACCTACCGTTAAACACCAGTTTTATTTCAGACTTTGTGGTGAACTTACTAGATCAAGACGGGAATCATATTGATTTTAGAGACGAACCTATAACTATACGAATACATATAAAATCAACCGTATAACAATGGGGTTATCATTTAAAAAGAAAGAGCTGACTGGTAAACAAGTCAGTACCAATTCAGCTATAGAAGGATTAACAAGTGATAACATTCGTTTTCTAGAAGAAATTGGATTAAAACTTATTAATAATGGAAATATTGGATATAGCGCAGGGTCCGACATTCGAGGAAACCTTATGGGAAAAGGAATATCATACGCACAACCCTTACGCTTCATCAAAATCAAATAATAATGATGAAATTGGAATTCCCATACAACAACAGGATATGTATACACTTCCATGTGAAAGTTATTTGTATATCGAAGGAAGAGTAACATTAAAAGATGGAAACACTGCAAGTACTGTTCCGTTCATAAATAACCCCATGGCATATTTGTTTGATGAAATAAGATATGAAATTTCCGGAGTTACAGTAGATTCAACAAAAAAGGTGGGAATTACAAGTACATTAAAAGGATTAGCATCTTTAACACCGAGTGAAAAAAATATGCTGGCCGCCGCAGGATGGGTAGCACCCGATTCCAGTACACTCCAAACAGTTCAGGCAATTTTGACTTTTACATTCCTTTAAGATTACTTTTAGGCTTTGCTGAAGATTACCGAAAAATAATATTAAACGTAAAACAAGAATTAGTTTTGTTAAGATCATCAAACGACAAAGATATTATTATGGCGTCTGATGGAACAACGGAATCTACTTTAGAATGGAAAATGCAATTAGACAAAATTGTTTGGAGAGTACCGCATGTACGGTTAAACGATCAAAATAGAATTTCATTATTAAGAACTTTAAAATCAGATCGTGATATCGTAATACCATTTAGAAGTTGGGAGTTTCATGAATATCCGGTTTTACCGGAAACACAACGTCATACATGGACTGTAAAAACTTCTACTCATTTGGAAAAGGCAAGATATGTAATATTTGGATTACAAACAAAAAGAAGAAATGAAATAACTAAACATGCTGGTGAATTTGATCATTGCAAACTTACAAATTTTAAGGTGTTTCTAAACTCGCAATTCTTTCCATACGACAACTTTAACATAAACTTTACAAAAGACAGGTTTAGCGTTTTGTACGATATGTACGCAAGATTCCAAAATTCATATTATGGAAAAACAAACACACCTTTATTAACGCCAAACCAATTTAAATCTAACTATCCGATTGTTGTAGTTGATTGTTCAAAACAAAATGAATCTGTAAAATCTTCCAGTGTAGATATAAAAATAGAAATGGAATTTGAACAAAATGTACCCAAAGATACATCTGCTTATTGTTTAATTTTACATGATAAAATTGTTACATATACACCTTTAACCGGAATTGTAAAAGCAGTTTTGTAAAATGAAAAGAAAAAAAATACCCCCACCACTCGGTTATAAAAGCAGGAGCGGGAACAAAAATTGTTTAGTTTACTGTCTACAGTTGTATGGGTAACATCGTCTACAGCATTATAAACAAAATGAGTTCTTTATCAGTTGTACAAGGCGTTTCCGAAACAGCACCTTTATTGGAAAATGATGATAAACATTTTGAAGAAAATATTGTAAAGGAAATTGATGACTTTTTAAAGTTTGGAAAACAAAATAAAAAGTTGGAAAATAATAAAACTAACGTAAGAAAGAAAAGAAAACTTGAAGAAAATATTCCACCAAACATTTTAACTGAAGTTTTCCTTCGCATCTTTTATCCTATTTCATCTTGCATGAGTAAAAGTGTGTCGATAGGATTGGTAAAATCATTAGACTACTCTCCCGCAGTAATACTAAGCCATGGAACAAAGATGGTTTTATTTTCAGAAAATGCTTGGGATTCCTTTTTAAAACATCTACATCTTATTGAATGTTATTTAGCCAACAGTTTCTTTGGAAGAAAAACTAATATTCGACTTTTGGATTGTGACAATGAAATTGACATTATTAAACATCGTGGTCAACAACAAGTAAGAATTAGAGACTCGACACAGTTTGAAAATAAAATTCTACTAACACGTGAAGAATTCTACATTTTAAACTATGCAACATCACCTATTACCAGGTATATGAAACAATTAGTATTTTCAAGCTCTGTTATTAAGGAATATCTGGTAGATGCATGCGAAAAACAACCAGACAGCACTTTACAATACGGACCGATAGATACATCCATCTGTAATAGAATACCTCACGAAGTGGAAATGTGGAGGCAGTTAAGAAACTTTGAACCTTTTACTGAAGTTGCAACGGAAGCTACAGAAGAAGAAACTAACAACAACAGTACAGAAGAAGAAACCAACAACAACAATAATACAGAAGAAGAAACTTTGCTACTTTAAAAACTACAATGTAATTTAACAGAAGAATAAACCGTGGGGTAGGCCTACTGGGGATGGTGCCCACGTTAAACATACACCAACGCGCCTACAACTGTACGGCCTGGTTTATATATCTAACCTAAGGTGGTGTGGAAAACAGTTGATCAGCAGACACCGTGATGAGCAGACAGGATGAAGAAATGGCAGCAAAACCTTGTGTAATTGAATTTCAAGCATTTCGCGGAAACGATGATAGATTTATCATAAAAGAATTGGTAATTTTAGATTTGCTTACACAAGTAGCATACTCGTTTTTATTTGAAGCACCGTGTTCTGTCCATGAACTAAAGTCAAAAGCTAAAATAACAAACAGATGGCTAACAAATAATTTTCATCATATTCATTGGTATGAAGGTTTCCTACCGTACAACAATGTACACAAAATTATGTTTCATTTTTGCAAACAATTTACACATATATATACCAGAGGATTGGAAAAAAAGAATTGGATACGACAGTACACAAACAAAGAAGTTTTAAACATAAAAGTGGACAAAACATTTCACTTTGATGCTAGAAATATTTGTGTTTCTACAATAAATCCGAAACACAACCAATCTTAATGTGCATTACAAAACGCGTATCACTTGGCTGCTTACTTACAACAACAAACGGAAGAATGTAGTGGGGGTTCCGAAGGTTATATAAACGAAGAGGCAACACACCCCGAGTATCAGTCTAACTCCATACTCCGAACAGACAACATCTCCTGTGAAGGATGGCATCACAACAGTTTCTCCAATGTTTAGTTGAACAATTCAACTTGTATTCAAAATCAAATACTCTAATTATCAAGAAATGTTCAGAATTAAAAGAACAGAAACATTATATTGTTCATGAAATGAAGAAAATTGATACAACGCATGGAGACGCAGTCGTCGCATCTTTATCCGATGCACCATATACACCGGGTGATGAACCAAAGTTTCAAGTATATCTTCCAAAACGATTCGTCCAGTTGCTGCAAAATGAAGATCTGCGGGAAATTCAACCAGGATCATTATATTTGGTGTCACACGGAACGAGCGGAAACAACTCTACGGAACTTACTCTGCACATCACACAAAAATAACATTGTAAATAAAAAGATAAAAAACAACATATCAGTATATGTTTTTATATACTGATATGTTGTATTTTTTTTTTTTAAACTCAAACGGATGACCTTGAACTTTTAATCGATGGTATTATTCGATTATTTTATTCGATTGTTTTATTCGAATACTTTACATAAATACGAAACTTTAACGTTGAGAGGCTCAGTTCTGTTTAAGACAAGCTACAAGCAACATGTCATCCAAAAGAAATAATCTAACATTTATAACTTATTGTTGCAAAGAAAAATGTTTTAGAATACCTGAAGATCAAGTTGACGGAAAAGCTTGTACAAAATGTAATTCTTTCTGCTACTGTAAATGTAGTTGCAAAACATATCAAAAGAACCGGTTGGATAAACTAGAAGAATTGCAACATCGGCTCGGTCTATTGTGGCAACGATTAAATTCAAAGTGAATAAACAAACACCTGTCATTACCCCCACCACTACCATCGGAGGTACCCACAGCACCGGCTTTGCAATAGTCATTCCTTCTACACCTCTCGTCGAGTAAACAACTCTAGTCATGTCTCTCAACATTCGCGGGATTCATTACAACACTATCAATCTTACAACCTACAAGGATTTGGAAATTTTTAGTGAAGAACTAAAACAACTTATAGCCACTGGGTTTGGTTTATCTTTAGAACTTTATGCAACAAACAATCAAAACGAAAAAATGTGTTTTTGCCAACTTACAATAACAACAAAAAGAATGAAAATAAGCAAGAAATTTCACCACCGACAACAACTTACTTTTCAAATTTGGGAGCAAACTTTTCAACCTTAATGTAAAAAAAGATAATAAAAAAAATATATCTTGCATTTTCGGATTTTCCGAAAATGCAAGATCTTTTTTAAAAACATCCACAGCTGACCTTGACCCATTTCCGCTCATTTAAACTTTAAATACCCACCCCTACACGTCACAGCTACGTCACAGCCTCTGACGTCACCTACTGGATGAAGCTGTCACTTTTGATTTATGCGTTTTTGGCCCAGAAACGCCACTTTGCCACTACTGATGTTTTTGCAACATCGATGGTATAGGTTCGATGTCAATATCGATGGTAACATCGATGGTGAACTATCGATGTCCGAACACTAGAACGAAGAGAACGACAACTAAACGAATCTTTCAAACTCAGAGGATTAAACGATTAGACGCTAGAGGAACCCACGATAAATGGTACTATACGATAATTTTCTGTTCTTCAAAAATTGGTAGCACGGGCAGCAGTGAGTCATTCAAACAAAACGGCGATCCGATTGGCCAGAGCCCGAGGTTTCTCATTGGTGGCGACCCAATTCTGGCGGCGGACAAAGTTTGGCTATTCCGTCCCTGAACGGAACTCGACAACCACTCGTTTTTCAGGGTCACGGAGCTCCGTGGTTATATAATTCCAGAGTTGGGGAGTTCCGCTGGAAGACAGTCTTCAAGATAGGGAAGTTTAACATAGGGTTACGGAGTTCCCCGGTCGGCCAATTCCGCGCTCCCAGAACGACATAGAACAAAAACAAGTCATGCGAACGCATCGCAGTACAATTTCGCATTAGCCTGGATTCGCCCCGCCTTTGTTGAATGATAGTGAACTTATATAATATCGTAGTTTAGGAGTAAGTTAGTTCTTACCTTCTCTAAAATAGGCCTAGTAAGGCAAAGCATGGACTTTGCTTACCATGTCCATTGCGTTTTCCTGCGTGAAAACATACATACCAGTACAAAATTTTATCCTTAATTTATTGGTAATAATTATAAATCGCAATTTAAGCTGTTAAAAAGTCAAAAAGGTGCATATTAAAACTTTATTTGTCATATATAATTATATGCAACTCATAAACATTTTTAGCAAACTAATCTAGCATGGTCAGCTTGGTGGAACACTAACAAGGAAATTTAATAGCATGACGATCTTTAACACACACCTACCAGGGGGGGGGATAAAGGGGATATATCCCCTCCTGAAGTTTTGGAGGACAGAATTTTTGGTCGACAAGACAATAAGCATTTTCGGGTCCGCAACGCGACTGCGGTTTTTGTCTACCGCAACGCGAAGACGATTTTCTCCTACCATAACACGAAGACGATTTTCATTACTGCGTCTACCATGACAACGATATCCTTCAACCGCGACAATTAATTTTCGTTTATACTGCGACGTGACAACGATATGTGTCTACCGCGACAAGGATATTATTTGTCTTTGACGACGACCATATTCGTCTACCGCGACACGAATTTCGTCTACCAGGACGTCTACCATATCGCCGGTGACTCGGTGAGAGGATATTCGCTCACCGCGACGACCATAATTCGCTTACAGTGTTTGTTACATATTCACGTATTTCCTTGCTTCTGTATGAAATAATCTTTCTATGTGTTTATTTTTTATCAATATTATCAGATGATGTGTTGTTTTTGTTTTGACTTATGAAAAATGTAAATAGAGCTAATTTTTCAAGTTTCAAATGAGTACTTGATAGTGAAACGTATTCTTTTCAATTATCGAGCCACACCACTTGCATGTGGTTCTTCTCGAGCAGAGCTGTACCTTAACAGAAAACTAAAAATAAGGTTAGATGCAATTTTTCCAAGTACACAAAAGAAATCAGACATCCTATCTAGCCCAGTCTGCAGTCAAGCGAAACTACCTGATGAAAATGGCAGTGGCGTATCGAGGGGGGGCGGGGGGGGCGGTCCGCCCCAGGCCCCAAACCAGCATAGGCCCCCAAATGGCAAAAAATTAGGGATGGTCGGGGCCCGAAATTTCGGGAAATTTTTGGAAAAATTAAATTCCCGATATTCGTGCGGGATTTTTATTTACTTCGGGAAATTTTCGGGACGGGATCATTTTAGCGATCGCAACCAAAAACAGCGGGTGTAGCTTCGCAAAACTCGCGATCGCCCGCGGAAAACGATCTCGCGTATATTTAGATCGCAATTAAACGGCAAATCCAGCTTTGCAAAAACTAGGAAAAAGTCCGCTAAAACTATATTGCCTATTTGCCGATCGTAAATAAACGGCAATTGCGGCCTTGCAAATCTCTTGATCAGCCGCGTAAACCATCGCGCGTATTTACCAGTCGCGGATGAACGGCTAAAATAGGTTTGCGCTGTTCGGGAACGGCCGCGAAATACGCTGGCGCGTATCTGTCGATCGCGGATTAACGGCCGATGTAGCTTTACAAAACTGCGATCGGCCGTGAAGAACGATATTGCTGATCGCGAATAAACGGCAAGTCTAGCTTTGTAAAATTCGCGAGCCATCGCGCGTATTTGCCGATCGCAGATTAACGGCCGATGTTGCTTTATGAAACTCTCGTTTGACCGTAAAAAACGATAGTACGTATTTGCCGATCGCTAATAAACGGCAAATTTAGGATTGTTAACTCGCATTTGGGTGTGAAAAGCAATCTTAGGCATTCACTGATAGCGGTTGATCGACGGAAATAACTTGCTATAAGGCGTGACTGTGATGATTGTTCATATTGTAGGCCACATTGGTCTGCTACAAATTGTGGTTTTGCCAATTGATTTAATTTTCTAAACGAATTCAAATATTTTTGAATCCTTGTCAAAAGTATGATATTTTTCATAAATAAGTAAACAAAATGAAGACAGTTGACAAAAAAGACTTTTCATCTTGAAACTAAATTGATTTTTAATTTAAAGTGCGTAGTATAAAGTGCTGGAAAAATTACGAGTTTTTTTCCTAAAACGCAAAAACTTCAAAAAGTTTATAAAAATACAATAACATATGTTTACTGATTATACATGACAGTATATTGTCAACATACAATAACCACTCTAGTATTTTACTTTTAGCTTTTTGGAATCCAAACAGTAAAACAAAAAGCAAAAACTTAAAAACTAAGTTATTATGTTTCTATCAAACGTTAAAAAATGTATATTATACTTATTTATTCCTTATATATCATTAATGTTTTTCAATGCATTCAAATAATTAGAAAGAATAATAATTCAAATTCAGTAACACATAATAATAAATAAACAATAAATTTAACTACCATTTAATTTGTAATTAACAATTTCATTGAGTTACTAATTGTTTTTAAATGTGTTTCTAATTTTTGTTATTTCGTCAATTGGATAAGTTAGTATTTTCACTTAAATTTATTTATTGAAATTTAAGGAAATTCGTGAACAAATATTTCCCGAAGCTTCAGGGGAGACAAAAATCCCGTCTCGTCCCGTCCCGTCCCATCCCAAACTATAAATCCAATCCCGTCTATCCCTGCAAAAAATACAAATAAATTAAAAAAATTAAAAACAACTTATCAGGCCCCATGACGGCGAAGGTCTTTAACGAAGGTAACCACGGTAACTAGAAAAGTGGAAGGTAACTGACTACTGTAACGCAAGAAACAAAAATAGAGTGACGGAGTGACGGTGAAAAGATTATTAGTGTTACTAAGTTAATTGTTCATCACGATACATTAAAACCAACCATATAAACTAGAAATGTAAAAAGTTAAAAGGAATAAAAGGAAAAGTTTCGCATCATTACATGTCTATAATTTAACACTGAATTATGAAGAGAATTTTTCTAATAATAATATGTATATAGGGCCCCCTCATCTCTAGCCGCCCCAGGCCCCCAACTATGTCATTACGCCACTGGAAAATGGTTCCTGTAAGGTACAGCGAGGGAGGAGAGAGAGGGAGGAAAGAAAGGCATCGTCCAGGCTACTTGAAGGATTATGTTTGCAAGCCATAATACAGTGCTTTTTGAGCGGCAGATAATTGTTATATATTCACATATTTCCTTGCTTCTGTATGAAATAATCTTTCTATTTGTTTATTTTTTAATACAGTATTATCAGATGATGTGTTGTTTTTGTTTTGACATATGAAAAATGTAAATAGAGCTAATTTTTCAAGTTTCAAATGAGTACTTGTTTATTAATTTTAGGATTTAAGAGTGTTAACGATATTTGTCTGTCGCGACGATGATATACGTCTACCGCGACATCCATATTCGTCTATTGTGACGCGATACTCGCCTATACCACGACGACCTCATTTGTCTATCATTGCATTTAGTACGGGTTTTTGAACCTAAATACCCCCCCAAATTAAATCTTGGTTTCATCCCTGACGACTACTGATACCTAAATTAAACAATATTGTAAAATATGTAGGCAGTGGTACAGCCACCGACTCCAGTCTGTCCAGCGTCTGGGTGCGCTCCAAATAGCCCGAAGGTACAGGATCGTTTCTGAATCTGCAGTTCTGGTTGTGGCCGGGGTGATACCTATGAACCTGTTAGCTCAGGAACGTAGGGAGATCTTCGTCTCAGCTCGGAACTAGGCTGTAAGGAGGCTGCGTCACGAGCCCGTAATAACACCATGCAGGCGTGGCAGCAATGTTGGACCGAGTCAAACGTTGGTCGCTGGACCTTAGGCTCATTCCAAATCTTGAGCCATGGGTCCAGCGAAAGCACGGAGAAATTTTGTTCTTCCTGTGTCAGCTCCTGACGGGCTACAGCTATTTTCGGAGCTAAGTACACTGGATGAGAAAGGTTGAGTCGCCAACCTGCCAGTACTGCCCGGGAGAGTGTGATGACTTCTGTCACACGTTCTTCAGGTGCAGTCGGTTCGAGGCTGAAAGGCTGATGCTGGCAACCGCGATCGGGTATGTGAGCCCGGAAACTATTGTGGATGTCATGCTGGCGTCCAATGAGAAATGGCGAGCAGTCTCGGCTCACGCTGAGAGGCTGCTACGCATCAAGAACATAGAGGATTGTTTCGATCCTTGACGACGTGATGTGACCAGCCAGCCCGCCCAGGTGAAGTAATGCTTTTATAAGCAGTTCCGTCTGGGGTTACGGGAGATCGTAGGGGGTTTTAGTGGGTAACGTCCACCGAGTCCTAGTGATGAGTCCCACACTGTTCCTTCGGGTTCGTGCATAAAGCATTTCCCCCTACATAAAAAAATGTAGGCAAAAAAAGAAATTTGTTTTAATTGCTTGGTCTGATAATTATAAGTTTGCTTGACATTTACAAGTAGACTTTTAAAATAGTCTTCCAAATGATTGCTTCTGAATTTTCAAAATGCATATCCAAGTTGTTGGACTTCAAAAGTATTAATACCTTCTCACACATTGGAAACAACTCCTAATTTACCAGTTTCCTTGTAACTGCTACCAGGCCCGTTTTACCGAATAGGCACGGTAGGCAGGTGCCTAGGGCGCTAGACAATTGGCATTTTTGGTGGGACGCAAAATAATAGAAAAAAAATTGCTGTGGTTGTATCTGCATGCATCATTTATTGCGCCATAGCCTAAAGCCGACATCTGACCCACAGCGGCACCCGGCGCTCCCCGCTGTACCTGACGTGGGGGGGTCAAGCAGAATATTGGCAAATTGGAGTATTGAAGCATCAGATAAGTTTCTTAATATTGATCTAAAGCTTATTAAAGCGATGATCTCAAAAAGCTCTCAGATCCTTAAATGATTAAGCCGTTTAATAGTTATTCAAGGAACAGAATAAGAAACGTCATCAATACGTCATCGTTTATCTTCAAAATTCAACTCCAACTTGCTAATATGTAAGCAAATTACAACTTAAATTGGCTATTTCGTAGGTAAAGAGCGATTGATAACAGTTATTATTAGACTAGTATATCATTTTTAAGTGTCAAATCTACTTTAAATTATTGAATCTATATATTAATACGCAAGCGGTTTTCTTTTCACAGTCCAACCGCAATAACGGCTGGACGGATTTTAACGTTTGAGGTATCAAATTAAAGGGATTTTTATGTAGATTTGCCAACAAGTCTCAGAATTTTATAAAAGGGCGTCACTAAAGTACAGTAAAGGGCTGAAGTTTTGGAACAGTGGCGCTATTCATCGCCATTTGAGCAAGCTCAGTTCACTTTGTTTACAACCGAACATATAGTCAAGCTTTGAGTAGTTCTACAGGTAAACCTCAGATTGCAGGACTTACGGTAGAATCACTAGACTGTGGTATAATTTTTTTAGGAGCAGTTTTTGTTTTTACAGCTGCTTTAGCTTTCAACAAAAAATGTATTATGTAATTCAGGTTATGTTATGAAGTGTTTTTAAAGGTCTTAAACATTGCAGTTACCAGTGTTACAATGTAGTTTACGATATCTCATAGTGTTTTTTTGAAGTTATATTAATCAGAGCCAATCTATTTTTGGATTTGGTGCATTTATAATGCCACCGATAAGAAGAAGACGAACTCTGACCGGTCGGAGGAGTCGGAAAGAACGCACGATCGCAACTGCTGGCCTCACACTCCCGAAGTAAAATTTTTGATGCTCCTTCCAACCTCAGACCAATGACCTAAAATTTGTTTCATTGCGGTGAGTTGTATTTCAATAATGAAAAGACTGGTAGAGATAAAGCGTCATTTACGCGTTTTTGCCACAAAGGAAAGGTTCCTTATAAAGACAGCCGTTCCCTACAATATCTGTTTTGGCGATAGTTATCAATAAGGTGCAGGGGCAGTCACTGAACAAAGAAGTTATTGCTCACGGCACAAGTGTTTGCTCTCGGTCAGCAAAATATTGCTGATATTTTGCCGGTATTAAAATATACATTACAGAAACAAGAGGACATGGGGAAATGTTCCCTAAAAATCGTTTAAGTTTAACCGGAAAACTCCTGCGGTAGATCAAATTAACTTTAAAAGTTTCAGAAGTTAGGCCATAATTTTGTTGATGAATTTAGCCCTTTGATTAAACTTTAAATGTATATAAGTAGGCTGATTATTCTTCATTCTTTTACTATATGATTTTTGCTCAATTTCGAGCTACGTGTTATCTAGTTATCTAGTAATTTTTGAAAAACTCTCATTCTGACCATTTTACGTCATTCACACGTCATCGTTTGTTAGAATAAGCTAAATCAGCCAATATCATCCAATCAGCCTTGCAACTCAAGGGTTTTTAAAACAAAATACCTGAGTAAAAATATTCATATGTAATTATTTTAATATATTTAATTTCATTTACTGATAAAATTCACCTGTAAAACATTATTCTAATATAATATACTTGTTTACAGTGTGTCAGCTTCGCTATTACTTTTGAAAATCCCAATATATTGAGTTTAATTAGTAATTTTTATTCAAAAAGTTTACATTATTTAGTATAATTTGTCACTCCCGCACTTTTTAAAAGCGATCTTTTTCCCCACTGTGAGTGCGGCTCTCAACGGTGAGTGTTGTAGTGTGGTCTTGGTTCGTCCCAGTTCGATCCTAGGTCAGTTTATGAGCTTCGTAAGCTTGTTGCGCTTCGATTTCCGTCCAGATTAGTGGATTATAGTTGTGGTACAGTGGAACCTGGATAATTCGAACCTCAAGGGACCAGCTAAAAACTTCGAATTATCCATAAATTCGAATTAAAGAAGTTCTGAAGAATGAGGCCAAGACATTAAAACTTCAAATTGTGAATTTAACCTCTTTATCAAATTGACACTCTAAAAGAATAAATTCATCAACAAACGCTAATTATAAGGGTTCAAAAACAGTAATCATAAAACAGAAATAACTACCCTAAAGTATAAACTATGTACGACGCGACGTACGATAATACAAAGAAGCATTTCTGCTAGAAAAAATACAGTACGTTCTGCTACGTCTGAACTTTATTCAGGCTACCAACTTAACTTCGTGTAACATTGACAATTGCACGCTCATTGACTTTCCGCTAAAGTGAGTGTCTTATAGGTCTGAGATTTTGTCGAAATGATCACTACACTTATATAATGTTATGTAAAAACTTTTAAACACTTAAAAACAAGACACTGCACAAATAAAAAAAACACTTTGTTTGAAGGACGATCGAAAACAACGGATTGCTGCATTGGAATTCGCAAGTTAGTTTGGCTGGTGGGGGGAGGGAAGGGGATCGCAGTGTTGAGTAGCCTTTGTGTCGACATAGAAAACTGCGCATCAGGTCTGGCGCATGGCTCGTCTGCCGGGAGCCGTTCTACACAGAATCAAGTGCGAAAAGACTAGTGGCGCTGCCACCGGCGAGCTCAACCCGTTTCCGAACTCAGTCTGTACTGTACTGCGTTCTGTACTGTTTTAGTTTACATTATTGGTGTCGAGTTACAAGCGATGTTGGGGCAGGGTGGGAAGCCTGGGAGGTGAAAGGGATGAGTCATTTGACCATAACCTGACACGCCATTGGTCTGGCGTTAAATTTTTATTAAACGTCGTAGTAAAACAGTGTTTTCCAATGAATTTGTAACTATTTCCAGTCGTGGAATGAAACTGATGTATCTTAATTTGGCACTTAAAAAATTCGAATTATCCAAAATAAAATTCGAATTATCGACGAATTTTTAGCATTGTTTAGATACAAAATGCCAGGGACCAAGAAAAATATTCGAATTAAAGAAGATTTCGAATTATACAAGTTCGAATTATCCAGGTTCCACTGTACTTGTGCCTATGATGGCAGCCCAGTTCGCGTTAAATGTATTGACACTGAAACTTAATTTTCACCGGTGAGTGCGACCGTCACCTTATAACCAATCTCTTACAAAAATTAATATATTACGTCACGTTAACTAATGTAGTATGAATCTCGCTATAGTCTTTATGGCCTGGTGGGGGGGGGGGACGTAATCAGCTTGCAGGATTCTAAAAAGGGCTCTACTCTTCGTTGTGCCTAGGGCGCTGGTAGGGCTAAAAACGGACCTGATTGCTATTGAAATATGAAATTGTAAGATTTCCTCATTTTTGGCAATCAAAACACAAGATTCATGTTGAGTTGTAAAAGTCATTATAAGTATTTAAGCACCGTAATATAAATATTATGAAATCTGGATCACTACTCATGAGTGAATCATTAGATAACTTTGAAACTCAAATTGATTCAACACAAAAATAAACAACATCACTAAATTAATGGAAAATATTTTTAGCTGTTAACACACAGATAGTTAAAACATACAAATTATCTGAATATAATCAAGCAGTTAAAAGAACATCACTGATAGAAAGTGTACTTTACTTTCATAACAGAATTCTAACCAATATGGACAAAAAAAAACAATAATATAAACATTTCAATGTTTAAGCTAGTCTATCCCCTTCCTTCTTACCTGATCTTTACAAATATAAGCAAGTGACAGTAACAAACTAACCCATGAAATCGCCATAGGTTACGCCTTTATTTTTACTGCGCTAATATCGGCAAACCAAAACACTCATCATACCAAAATCATGCAATGAACTGTACATAACTTACAGAAGACACTTTTCCCAAGTAAAACTCTCTAAGATACTATTTATACCGTGATTTTAATATTTTTATTTCACAGATAGGTCGATCTGAACAATCCGGGACTCGGATAATGTGATGTTCGGATAACCCAAGGTGTACATAAATTCATACAACACTAAATTATTTCTATTTATTTATTTTAACATCAATTTTTATGTTTTTGACAAAGCAAAGGGACATCAACTGTCCCGAATATTGACCCTAGAATTAACTACAACATTTTTTATCTTCATGATATTGAATAAATTTGGGCAAGTTCCAAGCACAACTTTTTATTTCAAAACTCCTATTGATATAAAATGTCTCACACTCCCTTTAATTTGACATTCCGATAATTTGACACCAATGAAGACCACAAAATGCCAAGTATTCAAGCTATAGATTTTACTGTATTGTTTATTATTGTATGATATCGTAATCATTTGAACCTCGATCAAGTAATAATGCATGTCTATATAAAAAAAAGGAAAATGTTCAATATAATAGGGGATTTTTTAAACTTGAAAATAAACAAACATTTGAAAAATTTAGTGATTGGTAATTAAGTCTTTTTTCTTCCAAAAAACTTGACATCCTCCATTCCATCAGGCATATATGTAAGATTTGACGAGCTTTTATCTTGCATGTTATACCCAGCACCATATCCTGGAACATAAAAATATTAACCAAATAAAGCAAACATTTCTAGTATAAAACTGACAAATAGGTGCTCTGGTGCTCATGAACTTAGATTAAATAAATAATTGCAAATTGGTTTGCTTCCCGAACAATATATTACATAAAAACACAGAATACCATGTATAGAATATTGAAACCCAAAATAGAGAATTGCAACAGGTTTGATACACCCGCAACGCAAGACCAACTGTAGCGACTGGGATAATTTCTAAATTGGACAAACTTTTAATTATGACAAGAGATTCAAGAACTATGTATCTGCTAAGAAAAACAACAAAACAGAAAGATCTAATGTTGGAAAACACCTTTTAGAAAATGGCCACTCAATGGGAAAAATAGAACAATCACTCAATATCCTCAAGAATTGCAAAAAAAGGGAATATTATGAATGCATGGGAGAATTATTTATTTTTAAAGAAAAATGTAAGAAAAGAGACAAATTAAAGAACGAGCAAGTCAACTTCGACTCGAGCAGAACCTAGAGAAACTTGTTTTCGATAGAACTTCCGGCAACCAATAGGATATAAGGAAGGCCGCCATCTTGATCCTGCCAGTCTCTCATTAGGCCTGATGATGATTGGTGTGACCAATCGAAATATGATTTTATGAGTACAGTATAAGTGTAAATATACAGGTGTCCCGAAATTATGGTAAAATATTTTAGTATATGAAAGTAGAGGTAAAAATAAGAAAAAAGTTTATACAAACATAGCTCCTAAAGTGCTTTGTTTTCCGTCTGTGTATCTGGTTGTGATTTGCACATTTGCATCTTATCTCACGAACATCTAAACTTATAAACTTCAAACTTGGTATGTCAATGACCACTATTAAAAACAATTTTTATAAGAAGTATCAAATTTTTACTTTGTTTTATTTCAAAATGGCGACTGTTTTTTGTTTTCAAAGCTAAATATCTTAAAACCCGTAAATTTTAGAATTTTAGAAATTGTATAAGAGACAAAAAGCTGCAAAATTTAATCCAATTGACACTGATATTAAGATTGTAATGATCGGACAACAAGTAATGGAGAAATTTTGAACTGTCCGAATAAAATCATAAGAATTTCAGACAATATGTTCTAAAGAACCAGGTCACCACCAGAAAAGTTTTTTTATTCAGAAAAGTTAAAATTTCTCTGTTATTAGTTGTCCAATCATCATAGTCTTAATATCAGCGTTAATTGGATTAAAATTTGCAACTTTTTTGGCTCTTGTACAATTTTTCTAAAGTTTACGGTTTTTAAGATATTTAGCTTTGAAAACAAAAAAAACAGTCGCCATTTTGAAATAGTACAAAAAAGAAATTTGATACTTCTTACAAAAATAGTTCTTCATAGTGGTCATCCATATACCAAGTTTGAATTCATTCCTGAACTGTTATTTTGAAATATTCTAGGTTACGTACCTTTCAGTAAAAAAAATTGAAAATTGAAAAATTAAAAAACTTAATGAACTGTTTGACTGAAAGCTACGTAACCTAGAATATTTCAAGTTTGAAGTTTATATGTTAAGAGGTTCGTGAGATATGATTAAGTATGTAAAAATCACAAACAGACAAACAGATGTAAAACAAAGCACTTTAAGACCTATGTTTATATAAAATATTTTCCTTAATTTTACCTCTACTATCATACGCTAAAATATTTTACCATTATTTCCGGACACCCTGTATTGTAAGTGTTGTAAGATGTCTTTAATTTATATCCATTATATAGATCAACACGTACCATGCTAACCAAGAAGGTATTTAGAAATGATAATCATATTAGCATTTATAAAGGTAAACAAACAAATTGTATAATTAAATATGCATTTTTTAAGAAATGACAGGTTTTCAACAGCCATGCCAAGCATTGATACATGCTTAAAAACTTTGAAAAATATCACATTGGACAAGTTCAAATGTGGGATCACTAATAAGAATAACTAATATCTAAGTTTGATAATTGATTATACAATGTTGCTGCTCTCAGTGTTGACATGTGAAATATTTTATTTGTAAGATGCACTAAAACTAACTGCGCTGAGCTAATGGAAGCCATGCATGGCTAGCCATGGTGGAAAGGGGTCATGAGTTGACACTTTACAGATATTCTTATAAAATCAATATCAGCTTCATGTGTTTGCCATCCACTTTGTGTATTTGGCTAAAAGAGTATGGCAATCAAATGATTTTCTTTCTATAAAATTTACACGCTAAGAGGTGAAAAGAGAGAGGAAGGAGTGCTGAATGTATACTTCCTCAAAACATATCTTTAATTTGCTGCAATTGGTAGGTCTTTTAACAGTAACTAAAAAGTATTTACCTCATAAAAGAGTATGTTTAATGAGCTCTCAAAGATTGAAACTATATTCTACTTCTTTACTACTCTTCTTTTTTGTGATTTATTCTCTACGTGTCTACAATTATTTTAAAGAACACATTCATTCAGCTTTTAGTATAAAGTTGGCAAACACAACTTCCAAACTGATATTTAATATTAACATATTAGCGACCCATTTGTGTTATGTAGTTAGCCTGGTGGTTGCCATAATAAAATCACATGAAAAAATAATAATTCAAGAAAGGTTAAGAGAAATTGACTTCTTGATGAAAACAAGCTTTCTCAGTCAAACAAGGATTATTTCATATGTCACTATCCTGTATGTATTTGTTATATCAGTTTTCACATGCATTTACGAGTATGAATTTGTTAGTTATGATACAGTGGCTCAATTCCCTAAAGTGACAATCACTATTGCCCTGGTGGAATATATGGAAATAGTCCTCAACATCAGGATCAGGTTGCGAGACATAAACAAGAAAATTAAGAGAACTATAAAAGATAATCACAAAGATCAGACAATGTGGACTTTATCACTTCCTACAGTCGAGAACTGCTCACCTGAACAGATTGGTCCAAGCATTCACGAGCTAAACTCAGCACATTGGAGTATCTGTGACGTCGCCCGTCTCCTGAGTAAAACTTATGGTTTTCAATTATTATGCATGATGACCTACTTTTTCACACATCTTGTGACCAGCACCTATTTTGTACTGATGCTACAATCCCAAATTAAAAACTACGGATTCCTAATATCACACATCAATTGGTTGATAATTTACACTCTCCAGTTGTACATGTTAGTGTGGCCATGTTCCTTGGCTGTTATTGAGGCTAGCAAGTCTGCAGAAATTGTGAGCCGACTTATGAACAGCGAAATGACTGAACAACAACTTGTAGAGTTACAAGCATTTGCAATCCAGCTGCTGCAAAGAACGCCAGAGTTTTCAGCAAATGGGTTGATAAACCTTCACACCCCCATTGTTGTTTCAGTTGCTAGCGCTGTCACAACTTACATGGCCATAATTTTGCAATTTAAGACTTCTGATACAACACTAGCTACTTTTCAAAGTGAGAACACAACACTAAAGCATGTGTAGCTTCTTGTTGTATATATGTAGTTTGATTCATTAAGATAAATTGAAGAATAATTTAAAATTTGAATAAAAAAGGGCCTCTTTGAACATATTTTACACAGCTAATAATTTTAAAAATGTACAACATATTATACAAATTTTCAAAAGAATGAGTACTTTAAAAGAGTAAGATGTAATGTTTTAAATAATTATGTTTTTTAAATACAACTGTCATACAAAATGTACTAATATTATGCGAATTAAAGCCTTGCATTAAGTTATCTTGTTTTCTTACACTAAAGCATGGAAATGTTCTTCCCCAATACGAAGTTTTCCCAATGTTCTAGATCAGTGGTTTCCAACCTTTTGGTGTTTGCGTACCACCTGCCGCATTTCCAATATTTTTCTGTATCACCACAGGGAACCCTCCTTCCCCAAAACTGAGGGATCTCCTCCAATAATGCTCATAGTTACCCTTTGGCGGATTTGTTATTGCCAGTGAATGCATTTTGTTTTCTTGTCAATATAACTTTTTAGACCTTATTTTTATTGTAAGGACATTTTGACAAGTCACATGTTTACCTCAGCACTGCTAAAAAATTTTATAACCAATATGACAAGAATTCATTTGAATTTGAATCTCAATTTTGCTAATATGAAGTTATTTCTAGGTACAAGAGGAAAAAATATCTCTGTCTACTATTAGAAATTGTGTGTATGTTATAGTTAAAAATGTAAGATAAATAAGCAATATTTATTACCTTTTGTTGCCTTATAGACCTTGATGATGTTGTTTATTTCCCAATGTGCATTTCACCATGGTGTGTGGCATCGTCAGAGGACAATATTTCACTAAACCATCGTCATGAACATTTCACTTAACACTAAACACACACTATGCAGATTTTGAAGTTAAAGTTGGCTATTTACATATTCACACATGGGATGACTCGCAGTCGCGGGCGTGTTACTGTCCTCACAAGAGGCGAAGCGACGTGAGGGCACTGACATCTGTGTTTGAACAAGGGATCTTGTTCAAACACATCCTCATTCAAACTGACAAGGGATCAAACACAGATGTCAGTGCGCTCGTGTCGCCGTCACCTCCCGTGAGGACAGTAACACACCCATGCCCACGAATCGTCCCATGTGTGAATATGTAAATAGCAAACTTTAACTTCAAAATCTACATAGTGTGTGTTTAGTGAAATGTTCATGACGATGGTTTAGTGAAAAAGTGTCCCCTGACGATGCCACACTCCGTGATGAAATGTACATTGGGAAATAAACAACAACATCATCATAAGGCAACAAAAGGTAATAAATATGTTATAACAAAGTTCTTGAACGTGGGAAATTGAAAGTAATTTTATAAATAAGCAACTTAGTCATACTGTGCTTTCCCCAATGAACAAATGTTTAAGCCTATCACAAAAATATATGGAACAGATCAAATTACAGTAATACAGTAGAACCTCGATTATCCGGGGGCGGGTTAATCGGGCGGCGGATTAACCGGGGTCAAAAACAGGCCAATTGATAATTATTTACAAAAGGTTTTACAAGGGTAAATTTTGTATAAAAACTCCTGATTTACTATGAAATTTAGCTAAAAATAATTATTTTTTAAACAAACTGTCGTAAGTATTCAGATTTTTAAGACAGTAAAACAGTTAATTTTTAATCGTGAAGTTAAACCAAGATGCGACCAAGGCCGACTCTGCGGGACGCAACAAAGAAATTAAGGAAAGGTTGGCAAGGCACGCATGCGCGAAATTATCTTCTTGTCTTTCATAGCACGGCCATTCGTTGTAGTACAACGCAGCACCTAATTGGCCCGTCGCTATGACGACACACAGTTGCCATGACAAGGAGCTATGCGCACTGGGCACTGCGCATTTCGTGGGTGGGGAGAAAGGAGAACGGCAAGAAGGAAGAGAAAGGGGTAGAGGGGGGGAGAAAGAGAGAGAATCACGGCACTTCCCTCCCTTAGCACCAAGCTGTCTGGCCCTATTCAAAACAAAGTCGATGAGTCATCCCACTTGTTTTTTGGGCATCTTACTTCCGCGCTTTTTTATCCTTCTCTCTCCGATAATCTTGGTGCGAACTGTTGCCTTTACTTTTATTTTTCTATCACTAATTCTTTCACCCATTTTGCATTTCCCATGACCACAAAACCCTTCCTTTCATCGTCGTGTCTTTAGTACGTTACCTGTTGTTTCACCGGTACAGTATTTTTTTCGATCGTGAGTTTCAGTTAGTGCTTGGTCAAGTCATATATTGTTCCGTTGTGACTGTTGTGCGACGTTCGTGTGAAAATGTCGGAGAAGAAAAGAAATCGTGTAGTTCTGTCAATTCAGCAAAAACTGGAAATAATTCACAAATTTGGAAACATATTTGGTTTTACCGACGATGATATAACGGCCGCTCAAATGGCTCTAATGGCCATGAAAGTCCCGGGAGGTGAGAAGGTTGATGAAGAAAACATTGAGGAATGGTTCCAGTGTGATAAAGACTTGCCATCATTTGAAGTAATTCGTGACGAAGAGATAGTGAAGCGCATGAGAGGGGAAGGAGACGAAATCGAAGGAGAAGGAGAGGAGGAAGAGGAACCGGCAACTGCTCCAAAAATAAGTCACCGCACAGCTCTCGAACACCTAGAATGCTTGTTGGACTATTTGGAGGGACAAAGCGACAGCCTGCTTTGTGATAAACTGGTGTTGCGAAAATTACTTTCCAACATTATAAAAAACAACGCCAAAGTAAAAAACAAACGTCTGACGGACTATGAATTAAATAGCCAAAGCAAACTTTCTCTAACATGAAAATGTATTTTTCATTACGTAAAACGTATTTAGAACTGCTACGTGACATTTAAATAAAGTAAATTTGATAGTATCAATCTAATATTGTGTTTTTTATATGTGATTTGCTCTGGGAAAGAGTTGATAAACAACTTTGGAGGTTTACACGCAAGTACGGCGTATTTTTTCCTAATTTTGGATTAACCGTGGTTTTCAGTTATCCGTGCCCCTCCTCCCGACGATTACCCCGGATAATCGAGGTTCTACTGTACCACCAAATTAACACTGTAAAACTGGTACTATTTTTCCAATATAAAGAACATTTTGCAATGCCAAAATGTTTGCTGAAAAGAACTGCTCTTAAAATAAAGGAGTACCAATATTTAGCCTAATTAAATACGAGTGAACTTAAATGCTGCACAAAAATGCCATGGAATGATAATGAAAAAATACATTCTCAGGAAACAACTTATCAAATATATTTTAGAATAACATATTATTGATCAGACTTACATCTTTTGTTTATCAGAGTTGACAAGTTAAAGGTATTTAATTCTCCATGGAAAGGGCCAAATAAATATTCCTATGTTCCCCACTTTTACACAGCCCGTGTGATAGTCCACGGCCAATGACATGCATCTTGTCACTTCTATTTGCTATGTGTATCTTGTGTAAGTTAAATTCAGACGAGAATTGCAATCAAGAATCATTATATCCCATAAACTGCTCAGAAAATCAAATTTTCTAATAAATAATTTCATCCTAAAAGATGGTATGAAATATGGTCAAAACAGATAATAAACAATTAACATTGAGTGTGACTTTACTGTTCGACAGAATAGCATTTGTTCAGAAACCTGGTATTTAAGTTTTTGCCAAACAACCTCAACTCATGCAGTACCTACCAAGTTGTTTCATAAGTTTGGTAGGGGCATTTCTAAGGTGCAGGGGAACTGAGGGCAGAGCCCCCTTGTGATCTCTAACACACTGCTTAGCTGCATTAAGAGCGTTGTATACTTCTCGTGACTTGGGAGCTCTGAAACATCCAACAGATACATCATTAAAAAGCTCCACAGATGGTTGCAGATGAGAGGATGAAGGAATTTGAAATAACTTTTGATTAAGTGAAAAATGTCATTGGCAGCTCCAGGACAGATTTCTGGAGGGGGTCATTTGATACGGGGAGGGGTGAGGTATTCAAATAGTCAGTGACACCCCCCCCCCCCCACCTTCATGTGTTGCGTAACATTTAATGACCCCTAAACATTTTTAAGTGCAATAACAACCTTCCTGTGAGATGAACTTATTTTGTTATCTTGTTAAAAAAATAAATTTTAGGTGTATACCAATTTTGGAATTGAGTACAGTAGATATAAATTCAACATTTTGTCAATGTGGAATGTGGAACCTCGGAATGAGGACAAACTGGTGGCTATCAAGGCGACAGAGTTGGGTTTGAGAATGACGCCCCCAAACCCAAGGTTTGTAGAACAATATAAAGCTAGGTATCTCGGCAGGTGAGAAATAAGAGGTGACCACCCGTGACTTCATTAATATTATTCCTATCGAACAACTGTGGATACCACTGGCGTCAGTGCACCACTGGTTTAATGTGCATCTTGATTATTATCCTTACCGCTTATCAGCTTATCACATACAAGTTTGAGTTATTAATATTCGACCAATCAGCCCAAACCTATCCTCTATTTTCCAGCAACCCAACAAGTTCCATTCACCGTAATAAGAAGGAGCAGGATTTTTAGCCATCATTAAAAATAAAGTGTTCTTCTGATTATGATCCAAATAAAATTATTTACTCATGAACGGATGAGTAAATTATTCCCAATTTTGTCGTTCTCGCTGGATGACATTTGCTAACTTTGATGCTCATTTCTCTTTAAAGAATTACTTGTTTTGAGGCTAGAATTAAATTATTTAGGTTTTAATCTAAAACAAGAATGTGGCTGAACGGACCACTCCGAACATGCTGGATCCATTTGGTATAACAATGACTGTTATTTTATATAGCTTCATTTTATTTTCTGAAAAATTAGGATTACACTGCTCGTTTATGTTTACAGTACACTCCCAATCCGGTAAGCTGGAGTCTCAGATAACCGGGGCTCGGATAGTCATTTGAGTCCCAGTTATCTGTGGCTTATCTGAGGTCCTTCTAAGCTAAAATATATGGGAGCACATCATTTGTCCCAGGTTTCAAATGTCCCAGGTTGTTAAAAAATTAAAAATATTAAGTAAATCAAATGTCCCAGGTGTCAAATGTCCCAGGTTGGTTTGAATAATTATTCAAAGTCTGTCAAATCATTTGTCCCAGGTTTCAAATGTCCCAGGTTTTTAAAATATTACACAAATTAATATAAAATCAAATGTCCCAGGTGTCAAAAGTCCAAGGTTTCTTAAATTAAATAATAAATATAAGTT
This sequence comes from Flexamia atlantica, assembly GCA_035578135.1. Classification (NCBI taxonomy): domain Eukaryota; kingdom Metazoa; phylum Arthropoda; class Insecta; order Hemiptera; family Cicadellidae; genus Flexamia; species Flexamia atlantica. Next base: position 137,259,422 of record JAQJVK010000001.1, on the reverse strand, counting down.
ACATCATTAGTCCCAGGTTTCAAATGTCCCATATGTATTATTTTTAATAAAAACACATCGCGTCAAATGTCCCAGGTATCACCGGCGCCAAAAGTGACTCTGCCGCCGCGAAGAGGCGCGAACGCTTGTACAGTCTAGTGTCTCTGGCAGTGGCGGCCACGCCGCGCCGCGCACCGATATCTTCTTTGTTTACACCGTCCTGGAGTTTTATTAAAAAATATAACTTGGTCAAACCTAATATATTATTAATCTGCATAGATTGGCGAACATAACTGTGTACATATTGTTTCAAAAAATTATGCGAATAAATTGTAATAACAATTTAAAAGCATTTTAATTTTTCTGTAATGAAAAAGTTGGTCGGCTACTATTTTTTTTGTTTTTTGGTCAGGTTTGTTTCGTCTGTGAGAAAGTTGTAGCTATGGAAATGAGCTATGCACTTTTCATTTAACATTTTTTCCTAGCCGTTATAGTTTCCTCAGGAAATTAGGTTGAACAGCGGTGAAGTTCAACTCGAGCGCCCGTCGTTTCGCTGGCTGTCGCACTACATTATAACATAAAATAACCGTTTGAATATTTAAATGGTTATTTATGTAACAAGTTTATAATTTTGAGCACAACAATTTTTATATTTATGAATTCCAAAACCAACTACTTACAATTCTGTATATTCCTTAATATTTTAGTAAGTTATATAAACTTCAAATGTCTTACGATATGTTATCGAATTATATGATTGATATTCACCCAGAAATTATTGTACTGAAACGAACAATGAGTAAATTAAAAAACATGTGTATTTTTTTTGAATAGTAAAGTAAAAAATACTAGAACAGTAAAATAAGAATAAACAATTCCATGATTTAATATATTTGTTTAATACTGTTTTTGTTAAAGACGAATTTGTATTTGGAAACACAATATATTTCCAACTGCATTAACTGCATTATGTTCATAATTGTATGAATGCTCACCTTTGTTGAGCTGTATGACATTTATATTTTTATGTATGACAGTGAAGTGGTTTATAGTAATTATAAATTAATTTAATTTACATAATCAATGATTTTTCCCTACTTTCCCTTTTCAAGATATTTTTTTTAACAAATAACGACGAAATAAAACGTCATGCGGAATTAAACTCATTAACCACTTATGTTTCTTAAATATTTTTTTTATTTTATGATGACGAGAGCCGAACTTTATATTGGGGTTTAACCACAATAAAACATGCACTTTTTACAATTTAACAACATTTTCATACCAAGTTGAATTCCATAGTAAAAACAACCCAGTCAGCACACAATGTAAAAATAACGTTATTTTCACGTGAAAAAAGTAAAAAAACGTAAAAGTAAAAAGCGAAACATATTTTTCACGTGAAAATGATGAAAAAATGTAAAGTGAAAATGTAGTGAAATCAAAAACGTTATTTTCACGTGAAAAATATGAATCAAGAGTATATATAAAATCAAATTAAATAACAAATATAACGTTTTATTATTCATATTTTTTTCATTTTGTTGTTTATTCATTTCGATCTTTATGTTTTGACTAACAAGTCTTGTGCGCTAATAAAAAACTATCATCCTCGGTGTAAAATACACAAATTCTACAGTAATAGTTTATTTTGTCGAAACTTAAATTCAAAAATATAAAAAATAATTTTTAAAAATTTAACAGATTTATATGTTATGTTATGAATTATTGATATAAAATTAATACACTATTTTTTAAATTGTTGTTCGTTATACTTAATGTTTTGAAATAGTTTACGATTTAAAAAAATGCCTGACACAATATAAGCAATTTATTTCAAATTAATAAAATCACCCTGCCAAAATAACATGGGCTATAAATAACAACACAAGCATGATGCGTGAATTGTGTCAAGACAAAACCTCCCTTCAGACGACGGCGACGCCGCCGTGACGTAACCGGTGCGGTGGTGGTCTGGAGGGTGTTTCTAAACGTGTTTCACAAGTACTAGCTACTAATCACTAATCACTAGTTACGATTCATCTCCATTGTCATTGTATCCTTACCAGAATCTTAGTATAACAAAATACAAAGTCAATTTTATTAATTCACCAACATCGTTTAGAAACACCCCCCTTGACTGGAGCCTGAGTGTGGAGTGTGGAGTAAGACGCCGTTGGTCTCAGTTTCAGTTAAAGTCATAACGGCTTTTAAGGTTTTAAATTGGAAGTTTAGACTTAATTGCGGTCTTCAAGTAACTATAAAACAATGAGTTAACCGTACTACGGGCTTTTATCGTTCTTGGTAAGTTTATACTTTGGATATTTATTTAGTCATGTATTATGAAATCAAGAAAACCTAACCTCAACTTTCAATTCTTTGTTTGAAATTAATTGTTGGTGATGGTGATTTTATATTTTGATTTGGATTTTTGCGGACATTTGCCATCACTGATTAGTAAAAAACAAGTTTCACAACGTTTCGGGATCTGGAATCTGATCCCGCCTTCAGGTGGAAGAAAACCTAGAACATAACAAGATTCTTCATAACAAGACACATAGCCAGGAAAACCTGGACAAAAACACAGCTAAAACAGAGAACTGTAAAAGCAGTCACAAAAACACTATGCTGAAAAGACAAACAATAACACAAAATAACACAGGAATCACAAGTGTCAAGAATCACCAGACAGAAACCTTCAACTTTAAGCATTCCTCCATTATAGTGGTTCTGATTAGTTGATACAAATTTGGTGATTATGCATATCATAACAAATCTCCTAGCCTTTTCCAAAACACTCCCATGTGATAATTTGGTACGAGTTTCATATCTGATCTTCTAGGTTTATGTTTATTGTTGATTGTTTACCTTTAATGCTTAGGTTTGATAACTGAACTTCTCAATAGGATTTAACATGGGCAAAGATCAGTTTCGTTTTCGGTACTCAGTTCAGATTTCGGTTATCCGATATTAACTATCAACCTATCGTGTTTAACTCAACCGATGTACTAAATTCAACAAACAGCCGTCAGTAATAAAGAAACTTTGATAACAAACAAATACCGAAACCATTGTCAATTATATCTAGCCTATATCATTTGATTCTCTCACAAACAATAAACCATACCAAACGTAAAAACAATACTACTAAAATTATATTAAACATAATATAAAAACTAAATTAAACCGTTACTATAATTAACTAACTAAACACAACTTACTGCCTTATTTCTCATCATCCGCCATCTTGTGCTAAAATACTATCGATAAATATATTTTCGTAAAGTAACAAATCAATCGATATCAAATACAATGGAATCGGATGTCAAGTTCTGTCCAACAGACAGTAGCCTACATCAAACTTTTACTACTGGTAGATCGTTCGATATTGTTTCTTAGAAAATCAGATGTTGAATCGTCTGCTATAGGAACAAATGGCAGAAGATCAGATATGAAACTCGTACCCCCTAACTATGCCTCAGCCTTATTACTAAATTTTGAACTTCTAGTTGGATACATTTTGGGTGTTTTATCTTGAGCTATGGGAACCATTTAGGCCTACTCCTGAAGCAGTTGGAGTGGAGTGAATATCTTCAGAACACTATAGCTGATATCTAAAGTTAACCTGACTTGTTAACATTTTTTAATAGCTGTCTATAGCCTATATCTATTTACTGTAATTTGTATTTAATCACATTTTTAATATTTGTTGAGATTATTTTTTTCATTATTTACTGCCCCAGATCATTAAGAATAAATAAATAATGTTTGACAACTTTGGCAACAGAATAGGCCAAAGCTCAATATGAAACGCACCAACTGTATAACCTCTAATTATATTTCGTTCTGCTAAAGCAAATTACGTATTTTACTTCTACTGTTTATTTTTGCCCATCACTAGCACTTATATCAAAAGGCCTAACTTAAATATACTCTGATAGGGTAGGCCCATCAGGTGAGACCTTATCAGACTCCACCTTAATGCTTTTGATTACATTATTTTGTTTCTTTAGGTTGATATTGATGTTTTGAAGTGTTTTGATTTGTTCTCGATGAAATCGAACAATCTTAATTTCGGATACAGGCGTATAAAAGTTTCAGATTGATAGCCTATTTCCAATAAAATTTAGACCGCTTACAAAACTGCACCCGCCTATTTGGAAACGTCGGTAATGAGTACCTTAGCCAACTTAACTTTTTAAATATTGAAGTAGCCTTCAAGCAATTTACATTTGTTTATCTGCAATTTAATAATGTTTGTTTATTTTGTAATTTTATGTTTTTTTTTGTGTTTCTTTTAGGAAGGAGCTTGCTGTTACATTTTTAACACCAAGAAAAGATTACAAGTTTCTAGGCTTTTTGGAGAAACTGTGACAATCGATTCAGTCTATGGATTGGCTTCAAAACACAACTTAAGGAGAACAAATTCAGGTAGGCCTAGGTTTTTATTATTTCTTTCTGTGTGTCTTATGATTCCTTTTTGTCTTATATTTCTTATGATGTTTTATGATCAGCGCCCGGAAAACTCCATAACATTCTTCAGATTCCTTATTGGCTCGTAATTTTTTGATCGATGTTACACTAAAGATTATTTTCATTTGGATGTTTCATCAATCTGCGGAAATTCTCATGCGGTGTGAAAGGAATTGAAAAAACTATGGAATAATGATACAATGCTTTGTTTTCTCTTGGACGATATGATGTTCCAAGGTTGACAAATAAATAATGTTAGGTAGCAAATATTCTTGGTAGCCTATTTAGACATTTTTGCTAATTTTTAACTAATTTGCATTTAATGTAGGTAAGAAAGCGTGTATTGTAACTACAAGCTTTCTTCCTTGAGTGAAAAACTATAAATGTGAATTAGATATAAATAGGCCACGATAACTTGCAAACCCAGTGTTAACTAACACAGGGAACCAAGAAGTCTACTTAATAAAACAGCAATTCAAAATAAATTTAGGTGATACTTAAATAGAATTGAGAATGATAAATTTAGGTACCTTATAGCATTACCGTATATTTGATTGCAATAATACAGTTTAAACTGATTTAACATATTTATGACCTCAGAAAGCATTTTTCATCACTCTGTATACGAAAATTGCCCGTTACTGTACAGCTGAGATCTACGAAAACCCTCGATTTCCTTACATCAAAACAAATAATGATCAGCGGATTTTTCGTTACCCGAACTTTGCATTTCTGTACCCAAACAAAATTTTGCCGTACCCAAATAAACGATGTTCCAGTTTTGACAGTTCAACCAGCTGACTCTAAACTAAAATAGACATGTTGAGTTAATTTTATACAGTATTTTTTGTTTGTCTACCAAAAACAGATGGCATTGATTTTGTTCTCTTTTGTTGTTGTCATATTCAAATTTTGCATGTGTCCAACAATGGATTATTGAAGTGGCAAGTTAGATGAAGCATAGAAGAACAGGAAGATCCAAAATCTCTCTCTTTTAAACAATTTTTGTAATCTATAATAAAACCCAATAACTTACGAAGAACAAGTCCTGTGAAGATGTATATTTGTGTTTTCATTTGCCTGGCTGTTAAAGCTGTTCATCTGGAGGTAGTTAGTAGTTTGTCTACTGAAGCCTTTATTGCGGCGTTGTCCCGTTTTGTTTCACGTAGAGGCCTATGCTCTAATATTTTCTCAGACTGTGGGACTAATTACGTTGGGGCTGCATCAGAACTACAACGAATTCAGTCATTCTTAAGACAGAATGATACTAAACAAGCCATTAATAAGTTTTGTAGTGAAAACCAGATCAAGTTTAACTTTATACCCCCCTCAGCACCTCACCAGGGAGGTTTATGGGAGAGAATGGTGCGGAGCATAAAACATCACTTCCGCCGGGTTGTTGGGAATCAAATTCTTAACTTTGAAGAGTTTCTTACCTTGTCTACGAAGATAGAAGCGATCCTCAATTCTAGGCCTATTACAGCGCTGTCCTCTGACCCTTCGGAGGTCGACTACCTCTCACCTGGACATTTTCTTGTCGGAAGCCCTCTTCTCGCTCTTCCAGAGCCAACATGGGAAGGAGTAGCCACCAATCGACTCTCAAGATGGCAGCTCGTTCAAGCTATGTCTCAGCATTTTTGGAAGCGGTGGAAACAAGACTATCTCCATTCTCTACAGCAACGAGGAAAGTGGAAATCCCCTGAAGCAAACATCAAAGAAGGCGACCTTGTCTTAATCCACGAAGAGAATTCTCCACCCCTCAGCTGGAGGATAGGTCGTGTCACAGCTACATCCCCTGGACCTGACGGACTTGTACGAGTTGTACACCTTCGCACCAACAAAGGATCTCTCACTCGGGCTGTCACCAAGGTGTCACCCTTCCCAACAGAAGATTAATCCCAAATATCATCATAACTCCCATCAGATTTTAGTTTATGTTTCTCATTTTTTCAGTGAACCCCAGTGTGGTTCACGGGCGGGGGTATGTTGAGTTAATTTTATACAGTATTTTTTGTTTGTCTACCAAAAACAGACGGCATTGATTTTGTTCTCTTTTGTTGTTGTCAAATTCAAATTTTGCATGTGTCCAACAATGGATTATTGAAGTGGCAAGTTGGATGAAGCCTAGAAGAACAGGAAGATCCCAAATCTCTCTCTTTTAAACAATTTTTGTAATCTATAATAAAGTTTGTTGTAATAAAAATGTCTACTGAATACTCAATAAGACAGTTCAGCCCTATTGTGTTTGCTTATAGAAAAATGACTAAATTATGAAATATTGGATGATATTTTATAAGTTTGGTTACTTATTTGCATCATAATGAAATGTATTGTTCACAACTCATCACAAAATCCCATTTCAGGGCTCGATAGTGTTTAACATGCTCGGCTTGACGCCTCGCATGTAAAACACTATCTTGCACCGAAACGGGCTACTTTCGAGACTAGTAGTGAAATATACTATTATTTCTCTATTTCCTGCCTTTATTCCCCATAAAACAGTAATTATCAATTCACTGACCCAGCAACCTCCTGTCTGCTACACCAAGTTTGCATGGCTTTTCTTGATAGGCCAAAGTAAAAATATCTTTTTACAGTGTAGTCTTCCAGTAAATTTTGATTATGATATTAGTTTATTTTATAATACGAGGTACAGTCAAAAAGTTCCCGGAATGAATTTTTGTAGACATATAGCGCGATCGCCAGCGGTAAATTTGTCTTGCTGTAGTTGGTATGACTCCTTGGGAGGGCATATCGGTAGTGGTGGCATAGCTGACTTGCCGTAGTGCAGCATTGGAAAGCGCTTTTCGTGTACCTGCAAGTCTACATTGTCGGATTTTTGAAAAATGGCATTTCATGAACAGCACACGAACATTGTTCTTGTTTTACTTTAAAAATCACTCAGTGAGACTCTTGAGTTGTTAATTCAAGCTTATGGAGAAGAGGCGATGAAGGAATCCCCCAATATTTTCTTTATCAGCATCACCCAGAGCGCTGTTCGTGAAATGCCATTATTCAAAAATCCGACAACGTCGACCTGCAGGTACACGAAGAGCCCTTTCCAATGCTGCACTACGGCAAGTCAGCTATGCCACCACTACCGATATGCCCTCCCAAGGTGTCGTACCAACTACTGCAAGACAAATTTACCGCTGGCGATTATGCTATATGTCTTCAAAAATTCATTCCAGGAACTTTTTGACTGTAACTCGTATTAATTAGATCTGTTTTGATTTACAGGAAGCAAGATTTTGTGGAAGATGGGGTTGAAAATGGAACATGAGGAAGCGTACAAACTAATGTTGTGTTGGCCTATTAAGGTTCAATTTAAAAAACTTACACTGTATTGAGTATGTTAATTTTTTAAGATTTTTCATAAATTTATACATAAATTTATTCAATCATCGTTCTATTTATTTCACAAGGCCTTAACTTGTCAAGAATAAGTTAAAATAACTGCTCACTTTGAAATTATATATATATTGCAGACAGATTCACTGATAAGAGATATTATGGTTTGAAATTTTATATTATTGCAGACAGATTCACTGATAAGGGATATTATGGTTATTAGTTATTACAAAAAGTAGAACAAAATACTCTTTTTCCGTGGTTTTATTCGTGCTTAGCATGAAATTAAACCATGATTAAAGGGTATTTTGTTCTACTTTTTGAAATAATACATAATAATAATAACGATAATAATTGATAATATTTATATACAATCTCAATGTTCTCTTTAACACAACAGTGTTTGGTGTACAGTAGAGCGCCGATTATCCGAACTAATTGGGGACAAGGGGTGTTCGGATAACTGAATATTCGGAAAATCGAACATGAAAAGACAAAATTTAAAAAATTATCTATGTAATGTAATTTTTACTAGTAAAAAGGCTAAAAAATGATCAAACAAAAATTATTCATATAATTTTATTATGGAAATCGATCAGAATACATGGGTATAACTTTTTAAAGAACAATTTATCATACATAGATACAGTACACTGTATACTTTTATTTAGAAAAGTCCAAAATTTGTGTTTGCTTTAGCCCTGACACTTTTTTTGGCGCGCGAATTTGAATTGCTTGAGAATCATGTTCAAAATATGAATTTACGGCGTCCGGTTAACTGACGGTTCGGATGACCGACGTTCGGATGATTGGCGCTCTACTGTAATACTTTTTCAGTATTATTCCTTGGTTATAAGGCCTAGTAGTAGTTTGTAAATTTTACAACATTTTTATTGTTAAATATCACACAATTCAAATATTTTGACTTTTAAAGTTTTTTTTAATGAGTTTGAATAAAAATATGCTATTCATGCTAACAACTTTTTCAAAGTAGTTATTTTAACATAAAATTAACAAAAGTGTTTTTTTTATGATAAAAGTGTTAAAGATGGTGAAGGTATAAGGTGTATAAAACGTAATTTTAACCGAAAAATTTCAAATATGTGAAAAACATAACGAAATTAAAATGTAATTTTTACATAAAAATGTACACTATGTGAAAATAAAACAAAATTAAAATGTAATTTTTACGTGAAAATGTTAAAAATGATAAAGTGAAATAGAAACGTGATTTTTTCGTGAAAAATGTAAAATGTATACAAATAACGTGAAATGAAAACGTAATTTTCACGTATTTTTTTCTTGTATAAAACACGGCCAAAGTTGTGACATTTTCACGTGAAAAAACGTGAAATTTACTTTTTTCACGTGAAAATCATGTTATAAATGTTCAAAGAAAACGTTATTTTCACGTGATTTTTTCATTGTTGTGCTATCTGGGAACTGACAGGCTACCCAGTCAGCACACATTGTAAAAATAACATTATTTTCACGTGAAAAAAGTAAAAAAACGTAAAAGTAAAAAGCAAAACATATTTTTTACGTGAAAATGATGAAAAAATGTAAAGTGAAAAATGTAGTGAAATTAAAAACGTTATTTTCACGGGAAAAATATGAATCAAAAGTATAATCAAATGAAATAACAAATATAACTTTTTTTATATTTTTTATTTTCTTGTTTCTTCATTTCGATTTTTATACGTTTTGATTAATCTTGTGCGCTTATAAAAAACTATCACCCTCGTAAAATACACAAATTCAACAGTAATCGTTTATTTAGTCCAAACTAAAATTCAAAAATATAAAAAATAATTTTTAAAAATTTAATGGATTTATAAATAATTATGTTATGAATTATTTATATAAAATTATTATACTATTTGTTAAATTGTTATTCGTTATACTTATTATGTTTTAAAATAGTTTACTATTTAAAAAAATGCCTGACACAATAAAAGCTATTTATTTCAAATTATAAAAAAAATTAAATCACCCTGCCAAAATAATATGGGCCATAAATCGTGAATTGTGTCAAGACAAACCTCCCCTCAGACGACGCCGCGGCTAACCGGTGCGGTGCGGTGGACTGAACTGGAGCCTGAGTGTGGAGTGAGGAGTGAGACGCCGTTGGCCTCAGTTTCAGTTAAAGTCATAACGGCTTTTAAGGTTTTTAATTGGAAGTTTAGACTTAATTGCGGTCTTCAAGTAACTGCGAACAATGAGTTAACCCTACTACGGGCTTTCATCGTTCTTGGTAAGTTTATACTTTGGATATTTATTTAATCATCTATTGTGAAATCAAGATAACCTAACCTCAACTTTCAGCATTCCATTATAGTTTTTCTGATTAGTTGATACAAATTTGGTAATTATGCATATCATAACAACTCTCCTAGCCTTTTCCAAAACACTCCCATGTGATAATTCAGTACGAGTTTCATATCTGATCTTCTAGGTTTATGTTTATTGTCGATTGTTTACCTTAAATGCTTATTATAGGTTTGATAACTGAACTTCTCAATAGGATTTAACATGGGCAAAAATCAGTTTTGTTTTAGGTACTCAGTTCAGATTTCGGTTATCCGATATTAACTATCAACCTATCATGTTTAACTCAACTAACTGATGTACTGTTTTAACAAACAACCGTCAGTGGGCTAGTGAAGAAACTTCAATAACAAACAAATACCGAAACCATTGTCAATTATATCTAGGCCTATATCATTTGATTCTCTCACAAACAACAAATCATACCAAACGTAAATATAATAAAACTAAAATTATATTAAACATACGCCTAATAATATAAAAACTAAATTAAAACACTACTAGGCCTATAATTAACTAACTAAACACAACTTACTACCTTATTTCTCATCATCTGCCATCTTGTACTAAAATACTGTCGATAAACATGTTTTCGTAAAGTAACAAATCAATCGATATCAAAGACAGGTGTTAAGTTCTGACCAACAGACAGTACATCGAACTTCGACTATTGGTAGAACGTTCGATATTGTTTCTTAGAAAATCAGATGTTGAATCGTCTGCCATAGGAACAAACGGCAGAAGATCAGATAGGCTATGAAACTCGTACCCCCTAACTCCTAAGCCTCAGCTTTATTACTAAATTTTGAACTTCTTGTTGGATACAGTTTGGGCGTTTTATCTTGAGCTATGGGAACCGTTTAGGCCTACACCTGAAGCGGTTGGAGTGGAGTGAATATGTTCAGAACACTATAGCTGATACGGTACCTAAAGTTAACCTGATATGTTAACATTTTTTAATAGCTGTCTATATACCTATTTACTGTAATTTGTATTTAATCACATTTAATATTTGTTGAGATTAACTTTTTCATTATTTAGTGCCCCAGATCATTAAGAATAAATAAATAATGTTTGACAGCTTCGGCAACGGAATAGGCCAAAGCTCAAGATGAAACGCACCAACTGCATAACCTATGATTATATTTCGTTCTGCTAAAGCATATTACCTAAATTACTTCTACTGTTTATTTTTGCCCGTCACTAGCACTTATCAAAGGCCTAACTTAAATATACTCTGATTGAGTAGGCCCATCTGGTGAGACCTTATCAGACTCCACCTTAATGCTTTTGATTACATTATTTTGTTTATTTAGGTTAGATATTGATGTTTTTTAGAGCGTTTTGATTTGTTCTCGATGAAATTGAATAATCTTAATTTCGGTTACAGACGTATAAAAGTTTCAGATTGATAGCCTATTTCCAATAAAATTTAGACCGCTTGGAAAACTGCACCCGCCTATTCGGAAACGTTGGTAATGAGTACCTTAGCCAACTTAACTTTTTAAATATTGAAGTAGCCTTCAAGCAATTTACATTTGTTTATCTGCAATTTAATAATGTTTGATTATTTTGTAATTTTATGTTTTTTTGTGTTTCTTTTAGGAAGGAGCTTGCTGTTACATTTTTAACACCAAGAAAAGATTACAAGTTTCTAGGCTTTTTGGAGAAATTGTGAGAATCGATCCAGTCTATGAGTTGGCTTCAAAACACAACTTACTTAAGGAGAAAAAATTCAGGTAGGTTTTTAGTATTGCTTTCTGTGGGTGTCTTATGATTCCTTTTTGTCTTATATTTTTTATGATGTTTTATGATCAGCGCACGGAAAACTCCATAACATTCTTCAGATTACTTATTGGCTCTAATTTTTTAATCGATATTACACTAAAGATTATTTTCATTTGGATGTTTCATCAATCTGCAGAAATTCTCATGTGGTGTGTAAGGAATTTAAAAAAACTATGGTATAATGATACAAAGGTTTGTTTTCTCTTGGACGATATGATGTTCCGAGGTTGACAAATAATGTTAGGTAGCAAATATTCTTGGTATTTAGACATTTTTGCTAATTTTTAACTAATTTGCATTTAGGCCTAATGTAGGTAAGCAAGCATGTATTGTAACTACAAGCTTTCTTCCTGGAGTGAAAAACTATAAATGTGAATTGGATATAAATAGGCCACGATAATTTGCAAACCCAGTGTTAACTAACACAGATAACCTGCCAAGAAGTCTACTTACTAAAACAGCAATTCAAAATAAATTTAGGTGAAACTTTAAGTTCCTTATTATAGCATTACCATATATTTGATTGCAATAAAACAGTTTAAACTTATTTAACGTTTTTATGACCTCAGAAAGCATTTTTCATCACTCTGTTTGAAAGATTTCATCACTCTGTACGGTAAAGATTGCCCGTTACCGTACAGCTGAAATCTACGAAAACCCTCGACTTCTTACATCAAAGCAAATAATGATCAGCGGATTTTTGTTACCCAAACTTTGCATTCTCGTACCCAAACAAACGAAGTTCCGGTTTTGACAGTTCAACCAGCTGGCTCTAAACTAAAATAGACAGTTCAGCCCTATTGTGTTTTCTTATAGAGAAATGACTAAATTATGAAATTTTGGATGATTTTTTATAAGTTTGGTTACTTATTTGCATCATAATGAAATGTATTGTTCACAACTCATCACTAAAGTCCCATTTCACATCAAGACTAATAGTGAAATATACTATTATTTCTCTATTTCCTGCCTTTATTCCCCATAAAACAGTAATTATTAATTCACTGACCCAGTAACCTCCTGCCTGCTATACCGAGTTTGCATGGCTTTTCTTGATAGACCAAAGTAAAAATATTTTTACAGTGTAGTCTTCCAGTAAATTTTGATTATGATATTAGTTTGCTTTATAATATTAATTGGATCTGTTTTGATTTACAGGAAGCAAGATTTTGTGGAAGATGGGGTTGAAAATGGAACATGAGGAAGCGTACAAACTAATGTTGTGTTGGCCTATTAAGGTTTAATAAAAAAAAAACTTAGCCTACACTGTATTGAGTATATGTTAATTTTTTAACATTTTTCATGTCAATACATAAATTTATTCAATCATCGTTCTATTTATTTCACAAGGCCTTAATTAGTCAAGAATAAGTTAAAATAACTGCTCACTTTGAAATTATATATATATTGCAGACAGATTCACTGATAAGGGATATTATGGTTTGAAATTATATATATATTTCAGACAGATTCACTGATAAGGGATATTATGGTTGTTACAAAAAGTAGAACAAAATACCCTTTTTCCGTGGTTTTATTCGTGCTTAGCATTAAATTATACCATGATTAATGGGTATTTAGTTCTAATTTTTGAAATAATGTATAATAATAATAATGATAATAATTGATAATATTTATATACAATCTCAATGTTCTCTTTAAAACAACAGTGTTTGGTGTAATACTTTTTCAGTATTATTCCTTGGTTATAAGGCCTAGTAGTAATTTGTAAATTTTACAACATTTTTATTGTTAAATATCACAGAATTCAAATATGTTGACTTTTCCTGCTACGGTCACGGGGGGGCTCTGCCGAGGCCACTGCTCGTCTGGGGCCGCCGATGTTTTGGAGGCGGCTGAACGCAGGTATAGTTGCTCCGGTGATGGGTCGGTCTGACATTCTCATAGGGGAAAAAAAAAAATTTTTTGGGGGGGTCAATGCCCAGTCTCGGGGGCTAAGCCAGACACCATGGACACGGCAGAAGGAAAAACGATTCAAAAGGTGCACGAATCAAAGCGGGGTACCCTAACCCCACAAAACTCCCAGCAGCGTTCTTCTCTGAGCGGGCTCGACGAAGGGGTGGCAAGCCCCTTCGAAAGAAGATCCCGTCTCACGAGATCGCCCCCAGTCCGGGTCAAGACACCTGCATCATCGGTGGCCAGAACATCCGTGGCCGCCGAAAAGGCACCCGCTGAGAACAACGAGCCGATGGACGCTGACTCGTCTCCCTTTGACGCGGTCATCGCGCTCGCCAGGCAGCAGGAGGAGGAGCACCTTAAAAAGTGCTTCGACACCCTCGCTGTAATGAAGGCCGCGACCACCCGGCAAAAGAATATCAGCAAGGATGTGCAGGATGGCATCGTCCAATTGGAGGCCAGTCTGCACCACATCATCCAGCTGAGGAGGTCGTGGCAATCATGCGAGACGGTTGCCGCGTCAACACAGACGACGCCATCACTGCGGGTGAAGGCTCAGCCAGCCGGTGGGAAGCGGGCCGCTTCCAGCCCCGCCCATCCGGAGGCTGAGAAGAAGCCTAGGGGAGACGGTTTAGCGAAGCGGTCGGAAACCGAAACGTGGACCGAGGTTGTCAAAAGAAAGGGGAAAAAGAGAGACCCTCGTCAAAATCCTGGAAGCCAGCCCGGCGAACAGGAAAGCAAGAAGGCACCGAGGAAGAAGCCCCGCAAGCAGCGGCCGGACGCTCTTCTCATCAAGCCGTCGGAGGGGAAATCCTACGCCGACGTGCTGGGCGAGATTCGCAGCAAAGCGAAGCCCGATGAGAAGGGCGCCGTTATCAAGGGTATGAGGAAGACCCGAACCGGCGACCTACTAGTCGAACTCGGGGACACCTCTCAGAGTAAGTCCGCCTTCAGCGAAGACCTGAAGACCATCTTGGGGGCGAACGCGACAGTCCGCGTTCTCGAGCCCAAGTCTACGCTGGAGGTGAGAGACCTCGACGAGTTGACAACCGAGGAGGAGGTGACCGCTGCCGTCAAAGCTGTCCTCGGAGAAAACGTCGAGGTGAAAACCTTCGTCTCGAAGGCAAATGCTCGGGGTCAGAAGGTGGCAATCCTGACGCTGGGAGCCAGAGCTGCTGCGAAGCTCCTGGAGAAGGGCCACCTTAAGGTATGGTACGTGAGCTGTCGGGTGCGTGAGAAGCTCGTGGCTTCCAGATGTTTTAAATGTCTGGGGTTCGGTCACGTCGCTAATCGCTGCTCTGGACCCGATAGAAGCAAGCTCTGCTTCAAGTGCGGCGGCCAGGACCACAGGGCCAGCGCGTGCAATGCAGCGCTGTCCTGTGTCCTGTGTACAGAAGCCGGCTTGAAGGGCGACCAGGTCAAGCATTCCGCTGGGTCTGGTCGTTGCGGGCAGTACAGGCGGGCCATCCAGGAGCTTCGCCAGAAACAACAAAAATGATCAGTGTTCTGCAACTTAATATGCAGAGGAGCAGGACAGCAAACGACTTGCTGTTCCAATTCGCCACGGAGCAGGGTGCTGACCTACTGCTTCTCAGTGAGCAGTACCAGAACCGACGCTCCGCGCAGTGGTTCTCGGATCCCTCCGGCACTGCGGCGATATGGATCTTGGACCTCGGGAAGGTGCCTGTTCTCGATTCCGGATCGGGCAACGGCTTCGTTTGGGTGAGGAGCAGGGGTTTCACAGTCTTCTCCTGTTACCTCACGCCAAATCAACCGATCGGAGACTACCGCCACATGGTCGATTCCATTGAGGATGAGATCATGAAAATCTCTGGCGGGGTCATAGTCGGTGGCGATTTTAACGCAAAAGCCGTGGAATGGGGTTCCCCGCGGACCGACACTCGAGGTCGTTACGTCCTCGAGTCGGCTGCCAGGTCGGGCCTCTGTATCCTTAACACGGGCGGCATTTCCACCTTTCGCCGTCCAGGGTGCAGAGAGACGATCCCTGACATATCCCTTGCCTCTGAAGGGATTGTCCAGCGGATCTCCGACTGGCGTGTCTGCGAGGAGTATTCCTCTAGCGACCATCAGGGGATCCTCTTCAAGGTCCTTCCCGAGGGTGCGCGCTTGCGCGCTGAACCTGCTCCTCTGGCTCGACGCTGGAACACCAGTCGTCTGAGCAAAGACACTTTTAAAGAAGTAATCAAAGACCAGAGCATTGTGAATTTCACAGGTGCTGAAGATCTGGCAGCATCGACGATGCGTCTCATCGCGACCGCGTGTGAGCAGTCGATGCCCGGAGTTTCCCGCCGCCACAGGAAGAAGCCGGTTTACTGGTGGACGCCTGAAATCGCGGAACTCCGGAGGAGATGCCTTGGTCTCCGACGAGTTGCGCAGCGAGCAAGGAACCGCCCTGATGCAAATGCCAGATCGGCTGAGCACAGAGCGGCCCGCCGAGAGCTCCGCGGTGCCATCAACCGGAGTAAAGTCAGGTGCTGGAAGCAGCTGTGTCAGGATATCGACAACGACCCCTGGGGGATGGGCTACAAACTTGTAACCCAGAAGCTAGGGGCTCGCTCACCACCTGCGGTCATGGAACCACAAGCCATGGCCGTCGTCGTAGATACACTATTTCCCAGCCACCCAGTCCGGCCAGTCAGGGAATTCGGAGAGGTAGGCGCCTTCCCAGTTTTCCGGGAAGAGGAACTCACCGCCGCCGTCCGATCCCTACGACCCAGAAGAGCGCCCGGTCCCGATGGCATTCCGGCGGAGGTGCTCAAGCTCGCTGCGGAGGTGAATCCAAGGCTTCTGCTCGATATGTTCAACGCGTGTCTGGCGGAAGGCGTTTTCTTTTCTTCGTGGAAGGTTGCCCGCCTTGTTCTTATTCCGAAGGCGAAGAGCACACCGGGGACCCCTTCTTCTTTCCGACCCCTGTGTATGCTCGACACGGCCGGGAAAGTGCTTGAGAAGCTCCTGCGTGTCAGGCTGACCGAGGCCATCGTCTCTGCGGGGGACTTGTCCCCGCAGCAGTACGGCTTCAGATCCGGTCGCTCTACCATCGACGCTATCCAGGAGGTAGTTGAGGCAGTGCGGAGGGCGGAGGACCACAACCACTGGTCGCGCCGCGTGGTCCTTCTCGTCACGCTCGACGTGAAGAACGCTTTTAACTCCGCCAGGTGGAGCGATATGCTGTGGGCGCTTGAGCATACGTTCCAAGTTCCCTCCTACCTCCTGCGTATGTTGGAGGCGTATTTGTCAGACCGCGTTCTGTTGTACGACACGACCGAAGGTCAGCGGCGCATTCCCATCACTTCCGGGGCTGCGCAGGGGTCCATTCTCGGACCAGATCTCTGGAACGTGTCTTACGACAGCTTGCTGAGGCTAGACATGCCCGATGAGACCCGCCTCGTTGGCTATGCTGACGATGTCGCTGCCTTGATCGCTGCGAGGAACGTCGAGCAGGCAAAACTGAGGCTCAGCGTAGTGATGGCCAAGGTCAACGGGTGGATGCGAGATCACGGCTTGTCCCTGGCTATCAGTAAGACGGAGATTGTCGTCCTCACCAAAAAGAGGATTAACACCGTGTTCCCGGTGCAGATAGGTGACGTCACACTCGAGACTAAGCCTGCTGCAAAGTACCTGGGAGTCATGGTCGATAGCAGACTGTCTTTCGGCGAGCAGATCCAGCGCGCCGCCGACAAAGCCGCTAAGGGTGTCGCTGCCCTTGGTAGGCTTATGCCCAATGTCGGCGGTCCTCGCTCCTGCAAGCGCCGCTTGCTCATGACTGCCGTCCAGTCAGTCTTGCTGTACGGGGCGGAGGTATGGGCTCACGCACTCGAGAAGCGAGTCTACCGAGACCGGCTTGCCCGAGTCCAGCGCCGAGGAGCTCTGCGGGTCGCTTCGGCCTACCGCACAGTCTCCGAGCCTGCTGTGATGGTGATCGCCGGAGTCATTCCCGTCCTCTTCCTCGCGAGGGAGAGGCAGGCGATTTACCGGAGGAGGCCTGAAGTGGGCCGGGAAACAGCTGCCAGGGAAGAGCGCGATCGCAGCTTCGACTCTTGGCAGCGCGACTGGGAAGCCGAGCTGAGGGGACGTTGGACCTTCCAGCTCATACCTTCCGTCCGACCATGGGTGGAACGGCAGCACGGCGAGGTCGATTACTACGTGACCCAGTTTCTTTCTGGGCACGGGTACTTCCGAGCCTATCTGCACCGGATGGGCAAAGTCGCCAGCCCGGACTGTCTGTATTGCCCCGGCATCCCAGACACGTCCGAGCACACTTTCTTTCAGTGCGACCGTTGGCACGTCCGCCGAGCCTCGCTTTCATCTGAGATCGGCGTGATCGTCAGCCCAAACAACATCGTCGGAGCTATGCTCCAGGGAGAGGGCAACTGGAACTGTGTCAAGCACTACGTCCAGGCCATTCTTCGGGCGAAAAAGGTCGACCTCGATCGGCCTTAATCCTCAGCTTTTCCCCAAGGAGGTTGCCCTAGTGGCGTAATATCAAAGGCCTAGCCCGAAGTAATGTGTGAAACAGTTCCAGGCTAGTGTCCTCGGTGCCGAGGGAGGTGGTTTAGTCGGTAGTTCACGGGACATCGAGCTCGTGGGAGTCCGACACTACTGAGGGGACAACGAGCCCTTCAGTGTGCGTAAACGCATTCCACCTCCTACCAAAAAAAAAAAAAAAAAAAAAAAAAAAAAAAAAAATATGTTGACTTTTAAGTTTTTTTAATGAGTTTGAATAAAAATATGCTATTCATGCTAACAACTTTTTGAAGTAGTTATTTGAACATAAAATTAACAAAAATGTTTTTATGTAAAAAGTGTTAAAGATGGTGAAGGTATAAGGTGTATAAAACGTAATTTTAACCAAAAAATTTCAAATATGTGAAAAACATAACGAAATTAAAACGTAATTTTTACATAAAAATGTACACCATGTAAAAATAAAACAAAATTAAAATGTAATTTTTACGTGAAAATGTTAAAAATGATAAAATAAAGTGAAATAGAAACGTGATTTTTGCGTGAAAAATGTACAATATATACAAATAACGTGAAATGAAAACGTAATTTTCACGTATTTTTTTCACGTGAAAAACACGGCCAAAGTTGTGACATTTTCACTATATTTTCACGCGAAATAAACGTGATATTTACTTTTTTTCACGTGAAAATCACGTTAAAAATGTTCAAAGAAAACGTTATTTTCACGTGATTTTTTCATTGTTGTGCTATCTGGGTAGGATCTTTACACATAAGGTATTAGCATACATACAGATAGATAACTTTACTATTAAAACGTAGTTTAAAAACACACTTATAATGCTAAAATAAATTAAACTAGTCATGGAATACAATAAAATTAGACTAAAAAGATCTACAAGAAAAGACAGCGTGAGAATCGCGCGAAGCTGATGTTAGAGAACGACGCGACCGATGCGGGCGGTCCGGGCTACTTCTTGTGTGGACTATTCAAGCGTTCGCGGCGCTGCGCGGTGGCAGAGACACTTTTGGCGCCGGTAATACCTGGGACATTTGACACCTGGGACATTTGACGCGATGCGTTTTTATTAAAAATAAGACACCTGGGACATTTGAAACCTGGGACAAATGATGTAACTTATATTTATTATTTAATTTAACAAACCTGAGACATTTGACACCTGGGACATTTGATTTTATATTAATTTGAGTAATATTTTTAAAACCTGGGACAAATGATTTGACAAACTTTGAATAATTATTCAAACCAACCTGGGACATTTGACACCTGGGACATTTGATTTACTTAATATTTTTAATTTTTTAACAACCTGGGACATTTGAAACCTGGGAAAAATGAAACGCACCCAAATATATTACTCTCAGAACATAATAATAACAAGAATAACATATTTTAGTTTATTTTTAAATAAAGATACTTTATTTATACTATAAATATTGCTCAAACTAATGTTTTATTAGCATTATACTTACTACGAGGTACTGTCAAAAAGTTCCCAGAAGTAATTTTTGTAGACATTTAGCGTGAACGCCAGCGGGAAATTCGTCTTGTAGTAGTTGGTACGACTCCTGGGGAGGGCTTATCAATAGTGGGAGTATATCTGACTTGCCGTAGTGCAGCATTGGAAAGCGCTTTTCGTGTACCTGGAAGTCTACGTTGTCGATTTTTGAAAAATTACATTACATGAAGAGCACACGGACATAAAGTTCTGCGAATTCACCTAGTGAGACTCTTGAGTTGTTAATTAAAGCTTATGGAGAAGAGAAGATGGAGAATAGTCAAGTTTATGAGTGGAACAAATGGTTCTGTGAAGACCGTGAAAGCATTGAGGATGGCCATCGTAGTGGAAAACTGTCAACATCAGTCAATGACGAAAGCATTGAGTGAGTACGATGAGTTATGCGTTAAAATCGGAAATTAACGATCACTGAAGGAAGAACAACACCTTCAGTGAGTCCAACTTGTTCAGTCTGTGATAGTGATTAGTGCTGGCCAGCATAGCTCAATATTTTATAATTTTTAGCGAATTTCCCCTATAGGGAAGAAGCTATTACAGTAGAACCTCTATAAGAAGACACTTGATAACACAAAAACCTTGACCAGGGTGACCAGACAGATTTCATAATTATTTTCCCTGACTTTCCCTGACCATTTTTCACAAGTTTCCCTGACTCACGAACTCGAAGTCACTTTATAACACAAAAACCTTGACCAGGGTGACCACACAGATTTCATTATTATTTTACCTGACTTTCCCTGACCATTTTTCTTAAGTTTCCCTGACTCACGAACTTTTTATCAAGAATTTTAGGCAAACATTTTAGAATGATACTACAAAATGTTACATTAGATACATTACTTTGAAATGGCGACTTACCCAGGTATGTATTGTAAGCCAAGTATGAATGACAGATGAATGAAGGATGATTGTGGCGCGATCTTGTAGTCTTGTTACTGACTAAGATCTTGTTACATGTTAAATGGACCCACTATACGTATAAAAAAATTGTACTACATTGTATGAATACCAATCTATTCAAATAGAATTTTAGACTTTTAAAAGTACAATTTCTATGTTAGCATTAAATAAACTTCCAGGTGCAATGATTTAGAATAACCTGTCTTTAGTGGTCAATGCATGCTCAGAAGGATTTAGGCTACTTAAGACTTTAGAGCCTCACAATGGATCAGGATCTAAAGGGGTTTTAATTTTCCCCATGTATTTCTAATGGACATTATGGACATTGTTTATGTTTTCAATGTCGCAAGCATGGTAGTTAGCTTCACTGATCGATAGATTTACAGCTGTTTCTTTCCATTTTTGTAGATTCCTTTTATTATGTTTTTGTGGTTGGTTTTGCTTATTTCTTGTAAAATAAATAATATACGTTACTGGTATATAAAATTTCAATTAGGCTTGAATATCCCTTGTGTCAAAGATGGACACATAGCCACTCTGAATATTTAAAATAAATATCAAAAACAAGGAAGGAAAAAAGAAAGACCTTTCCCATAGCTGGCCTAATTCCCTCCCCACTTTCTTTTTCCTTCCTTTGTTCTTTATTTATTTTGTTTATACACACTGATTACAACTTAAAAAATTTTTTTGAGTTAACTCTTAAGAATGTTTTTTCTTGGTGTGTTATGACTAATAAATTAATAGACCCAATAAAATAGTTCTTTGAGTAGTAATACTTGACCAAACTAATTGATTACAGTATTAATTATTTTAAGGAAAATTAATACTCAATTACAATTATAGAGAAACAATCGTAACACGTACACAGATAAAAAACATCAATCATTGATACCAATCCTATCATTATTTTGCAGCATCACTTCTTATTTCCCTGACTTTCCCTGACCAAACATCAAGTTCCCTGACTTTCCGTGACTATCCCTGACTTTCCAGAATGTGGACACCCTGTATGATAAAAAGTGCACTTTTCAAGTCTCCTTGATACTGTAATGACACTAATGTCTTGTCAACACAAACCTCAATAAGAAGACTCCCTTGATAACGAGACTCTTTCCAGAATCCCCTTTAGAGTCTTCCTATCAAGGTTCTACTGTACCGTAGGTATCATGGTAAGACTTAAGCCCAAGACCATGATAACTTTTTGTTTTGGGGCCACCAGAAGCAAAAAACACCATTCATTCGATTTTATATATATATATATATATATATATTAGAGTAATTGTGGATGATTAGGGCTACTAATATAGTGATAAGATTAGTTTTCATAACACATACCCTTTTTATTTTTCATAAATAAATGATTTATTATAAATAAAATAATTTTTGAAAAATAAAAAGGGTACTTGTTATGAAAACTAATCTTATGTATATATATGTATCTATATATGTATCTATATATGTGTCTGTTAGCACGATAGCGGCCGTAAAAATAGTCCAATCTTAATGAAAATTGGTATAGACGTGTAAAGTGGTAATCACTCGTACGAGTTCGTGAACCAGCCCGATCGGACCACCGAAAGGGGGGGTAAAGGGGGATAAACTCCCCCAAAAGTGGGTTTTTGAGTTTTTTACATAGAAAAATAAAATTTATCGAATTTTTGTTGGCACCAATGAATTCACCTCAAAAAAAGCAATTTACTATTTTGGATCACTGCTTTATGTCCATTGGTTACCGACAAATTGAAAGTGCTAAACACAGTACGTTGTCCCAATGTTAACCTTGTGGGAAATAAGTAAAATTCTATATCTCGCTTATTTCTCAACATATCTTGATAAAACTTGGTAAATGGCTTCTTCTAGTTCAGATCTACTAAATATTGAATTATAACCACCCAGTTTTAATATACCTGTAGCAGCAAACCTGCATACTCATTACCCATGTTATTCTTATGGAACTTACCAAAACGTGTAAAATCTCTCTATGTTGGATTGAAATGTGTTGTTTTGCATTTAAAATTCGCTGAGTATGCAGGTTTTCTGCAACGGGGGAATTAATCTTTTAATAACATGATAACTTTTAACTACAGTGACCATGACATTTTATTGAATCAATTGACTTGCCACAATGTAATGATACATTGATCAATGTGGCTGCATACAATGACCTGATGATGTTCTGAGGAATGAAACATGTCGTCATAAAAAAACCAGTAATTGGATAAGATAATTTTATTTCATTATAAATATATATTTTTAAAACTAGGTATTAATAGTAAATATATCTATCTGTATGTATGCTAATCCCTTGTGAGTGAAAATCCGAGCCGGTCATTTGTTTTTTACAATGGCATTTAAAGAAGTTACTTGGCATTAAAAATGCTATTGAATTATAAAAAGTGAATTTTAACGAATTTCCCCTACTCATTTCTCTTACTATGTCGTCCTTAAGGGAAATAAAAAATTCTATATCTTCCTTATTTCTCAACATATCTTGATTAACTTGGTATTAACTGGCTTCTTCTAGTTCAGATCTACTAAATATTGAATTTAAAACCTCCCAGTTTTTAAGTTACAGTTTTTAATAAAATTTCAGGACAGTGTAAACAAGGTAGATATCGGCGCGTGGCGTGATCGCCGCAGCCAGTCACTGGGCCACTAGACCCTGCTTGTGCTGACTGCAATAGCATTCGCAGTGCGACGGCAGAGTCACTTTTGGCGCCGGTGATACCTGGGACATTTGAATCTAGGACATTTGACATGATGCGTTTTTACTAAACATAAAACACGGGGACATTTGAAACCTGGGATAAATGATGTAACCTATATTTATTTCTTTTTTCGAAATTCATTGTTGGTGATAGTGCTTTTATATTTTGATTTGGATTTTTGCGGATTTGCCATCACTGATTAGTAAAAAACAAACTAATCTTGTTATGATTTAGGTTTTTTTCCCACCTGAAGGCGGGATCAGATTCCAGATCCCGAAACGTCGTGAAACTTGTTTTTTACCAATCAGTGATGGCAAATGTCCGCAAAATTCCAGATTAAAATTATATTTATTACTTAATTTAACAAACCTGGGACATTTGAATCTGGGACATTTGATTTTATAGAAATTTATTTTATATTTTAATAACCTGGGACGGATGATTTGACAAACTTTTAATAATTATTTAACGTAAACTGGGACATTTGAATCTGGGACGTTTAATTTACTTAATATTTTTAATTTTTTAATGACCTGGGACATTTAAAATTTAGGACAAATGATGTGCTCCAACCAGAATGTGCTACTTTTTGTAACAGATAAAATGTTTTGGCCTCAATATTTAACATTGCTTAGACTATGTATTTTTTTCTTTATATTCAATGATTACATTATTGATTATGAGTGGTGAGCACACAAACAAAGCTGGAAAATAAAGAAGTAGGCCTAGCGTTTGTCTAGTGGTGTCAAATACGTGGTAGTCAACTACATGTCCTACCATCAACTTTAAACATAGGATTTTTTAATAAATCATCAAATAAGTTTAAATGTATTTGATTTTGAAAAGCAAGCACTTCAAGTCTTATTTGACAATGGAATCTGAATATGTTTTTACATACATTATACTAGCAAACTACCAAAAACCTAACCTTCAGGACAAGCTTGCGTATCAAACATTCTGCTGTATCGTCATTCTTCTTAAAGAAACTCTAAATGGCACTTTTCTTCTTTTTAGGATACATAATTTAGTATGATATAATTCAGAATTGTTAATGAGAACTCCTATATTGTTAAAATTGTTATGCTAAGTTCATAAACAAAGAGTTCACATCATGGATTCCGGCGGCGGTGTTTCCAAATGCATCAGGTGATGAAGATGGCGAGTCATCAGTGTCGGAGGAATATATTCCAAGTGCAGCCGAAACAACAAGTCAAAGAACTTTGGCGTTTTTGTGAAAGTAAAAATGATGTAAAAGAATCTATTTTCCATTCTCTGAACATGTTAGAATCTTTTGTCATGACTGATAGACTTAATTCTAGAAAATAAGTCAAGATTTCTTCCTTTTTAAGGAAAAATTAGGTCTATTGCTTTACGTAACTGTCCAAAACTAAACTATGTTTATTTTATCAGCTCTGATTTTTACCAATTATGTATGTATTCATGTACGTATTCCTGTGCTATGTTGTACAGAACTGTATTTTAAAACATGTTGTACCATACCTTTTTATTTCAAATTTTCGATAATTTAAATTTTTTTATCAGTCCCTTGAGTTTTGAATGATCCAAGTTCCACTGTAGTGTAAAATTGTGTTTATAATGGTTGGACCAAAATATATATATTATGTACTTTTCTTGTGGGAAATTAAGTCTACTTTCATTTTTCAACTTAATATAGTATACTAAAAGTTTATAGTTTTCGAGATACTTAGGAAAACCTAAAAATGGTATCTAAAATTCAAGAAGGCAGCCACTTGCCAACCACTGGCCAAAGGGACTTTATGGTATGTTAAAAAATACGCCTATGAGAACATTTTAAGGAAAAATTTCCAAAACTATAATATTTTTTCCTTTTAAGAATGATTGGGCTAATTATGCCTATAGGAAGAGACCATTGCATTCAACAGCATGTTCTGCAAAAAAGGAAATGCAAACTGCAAAACTATATGTTGCCAATCACTAATTTTGGTGTTTTGTTTTGATATTTGCAATAGACTCACCCCTGTGCCATGCGGGACCATAACAAAACTACATGGGCATGGCCTGAGATAGTTTTAAAGATTAACTACGGAATACATCATTAGAGTATATCACTTCCAGTTATGTTTCAATTCTACGTAAATTGATTATTCATTCCTACTCCAGCTACTACCGAGGTTGTGCCTCAGTTGTAAAGTTCTTGTCCAGTATCTCTTTTATAGCTCATTTGATTCCAGCCTTGGGAAACTCCTGTTATAAGCTGTAACCTCTGAATAGCGTATGTGAATATTGCCACTACTGCACCTAAAAGTCTTTAGATTGCTGTTAAGGCCTATTGGTTCCATTGTGAAAGGCTGATTTCTACAAAAAGTAAGAAAATCTACCCCAGCAAAGTTGGGATCACCATCTTGTAAATTACATACCAACTTACTTGCTATAGTAAAGAATCCTTATGAAATGGCTAAAAAGGTCTTTGTGAGTTGCATATCAAACAGACATTAGATCAGATTCCAGATCCCGAAACGTCGTGAAACTTGTTTTTTACTAATCACTGATGGCAAATGTCCACAAAAATCAAAATCAATATATAAAATCGCCATCACCAACAACGAATATCAAACAAAGAATATTCTAGTTAGTAACTAGAAACAAACCTGGCTAGATATGTGGATATATGAGCTAAGAACAGTCCACATTCCGGCATTCCAATCAGCTGACAAGCCCGCATGGCAGACATTGCCATAGTTAAGGCGTGTGGGTCCTCCATGCCTAAAACAATTTTTCGATTACAAAAATTAAAAACAAAAGGAGCAAAATTAAGACTTTTACTGATCAACAAAGACTCTTACTGGGTATTCTATCAGTTACAAAGAAAATTTCTACGATATCAAGTTTTAAAAGTTCAAAAAGATGCTAGAAGAAGATAAGATGAGAAGATAAGATGAGTAAAAGATAAGTAATTTCCACATACTTGAAAGATAACTTTATTTACTGCAAGAGTGTTAGGCATAAGTAATGTAAAACATTTTCCCTCCTGTTTTATTACCAAGCTGACTTGTATGTTTACCATTGTTAAGTCATCTGTTTTTCCACTCTGCTAATGAATTATTTGATGACTATTCAATATATTTATGCTTCGATAGTAAAGAATATCTAATAGACTGATCTACCTATATCCTCACTAGCGCAGACGACAAGTCTGCGAGCTATGTAGACTGGATCCTCTCCCGCCTCCAACATGCGAGCGAGCCAATACAACGCTGCATTCTCATCTGAGGCGCGGATGGATTTGTGCAAAGCTGAAATAATATTGTAGTGTTCCTCTCCTTTCCTGTCATACAACAAGTGGGATCGCTACAACAAACAATGATTGTATATGAAAACATTTATTGAGAGCTCATTATTTTTAATGTATAATTATTCGTTTGAGTTGTATAAAAACCTTTTTTGTATTAAAAAAAGTCTTTTAAAAAATATTTACTTTATTCGGTCATTTAAAGTATTTAATAGGATTGCAACAAAATGCTTACATGCATTGGAATTCTAAAAATTTACCTTGATCCCTTCTTGAATGTCAGCCAGTGTTATTCTGATAGGCTTAGTGCTTTGGACGCATGTTTTGAGAGCCATCTGAAGTCCGTTGAGAGCTATTCTTGCATCTCCATCACACATTCCTGCCAGCCATTCCAATGACTCCTGGTCTATACTTCTGTAGCAATCGAGATGATTAATGAAACAGCAGAAGAAAATAATAAAAAGCTTCCATTAAAAGCTGACATATTTTAAAATTGTTCCAGCTGACAATAAAGAATGACCACAGTTAACTCAATCCACAATGCCACAAACTACTTGGACTTTTATTACAACATGAAGGTCAATTTTGAAATACTCACCTTGGTGGCTTGTTCAAACACTAACATTGCAAATTTTCCCAAGTGAACAAATGACTCCAGGGGCTCTATTTTTGAAACGGTTGAGAATTGAGTAGTGAGTCACTCGTCAAGTCACTTGACAGCTGATGGTAGCATTGTTTATTTGGCAATCCTGTGGGATATCAACGTTTCTGACGATACATCTGTCAAACTAGGAAGCCAAATGTAAACATTGACCAATTTAAGGAATTACCTCATTTTTCATGGCTTTAACTAAACTATATTGGTATATTTATAGGTAAAATTAGTTGTAAGGCATTTTATAAACAGTTCAAAGGCTATCCAAACTCATTTTAATATTTAGTATCAAAAAGTAAACATAACCTAATTGGAAAGGCCTAACCTAAAGGAATCATGATTACTATTACTACTTCCTCCAAAAGAAAAGAAGAAGCTTGTTTCCTGTCAACTCACACGTTTTTACTCAACAGCCTATTGCTTGGTGAGTAAAAATAGTTGGATTGGTGAAATACTCTTATGTATAAGATATCTATATTCAAATTATGAATTTTTAAGAATAACTGCCTATTCAAATGATATACACAGATATTGTGGGGCTGAATTCATTAAGTTAGTACGGAATATTTTTATTTTTATCTGAGAATTCATTTTATAATTAGAAACAAATAACTTAAGGAATGAGTGACTCACTCACTCGAAAACTCACCCACTTCAAAAATATGGTCCCAGTACCATATTTTTTCTTATGGTACTAGGAAAAAGTAAAACATTTTTGAGTGACCGTTACAATTTTACTGATGTAAGGGATAGAACCAATTACAGATTGATTCACGGTGCCTGGCGTGTAGGGAGGGAAGTGTGTGAGAGAGATGGCGAATCCCCCACCACTTTTCCCCTACATCGGTTGCGTACAGTCAACTCAAATCTAATCAGCTGACTATAAGTTGTTTACATTTTGCAAATTATTACACAAATTTTGTTTATAAACTTAGTTTTTTTGATATTTTCATTACTCTATTTTTTATTATTACTGTAATTTCGATCTGTATGTTAGTGTCAAGATATTTAACATAATAATAATTCACTCAGAAGATCAATTGATTAACTCCGTCAGTTTTCTCGCGTAAAATGTGTATAAAATTTTTTAAGGAAATGTGTAAGTGGGTGGTTTAGGTTAGAATTTCCATGTCAGAGAAGACGAACGGTTCTCTTATTAGCGTTAATGATAGTGGTGAGATCGTGATAATTGCAAATTTTATCAAGCAATGTGCATCAGTACGTGCGAAATTCATAGAACATCTACACAAGCGTTAATAAATTGTCACTTTAACGCCAGTTTCTTAGCAGATTTTGTCTCATAACAAGAAGAAAATACAGTTGAAATGCTTATAGAGTCAAATATTAACTAAATTTGGCTTCTTATTAGCCCTGCAAATATATTTAAAGTTAGCCTAGAATGATTACTGAAGACAACATGAACTATAGAGGAAAAGCCGGGTCTACGCAAACAAATTAAGTGTGTGAACCAAAAACTTGTATTGCTTCATAAAGTGAATAAATATTCAAAATGTATTTGTAGCCTGTATTATAATGGATTGGTACTCTAATTTAGAAAACTAATTAAATATATATAAAAAAAGCAACGTGTACGGAAGTGAGCTCACGAATGTGGGACTGAGGTCTACAGGTACAAGCGCTAGTCGCCCCTCACGAAAAATATGTGGCAATACTAGGCCTAGTCCGCTACCAAAATTTTTATCGGAAACTGCCACCCTACCAACTTTTTCCTGCCTTTTGAAAATACCGACTGTAAGAAGAAATCTATTAAGTTGAGATTCACTGTTTGAATTAAATTAATAATATATGCCTTGTGGTCGTGAGAAAAAGGGTGGATGTTTTTAGAAATGCGTCATAAATGAGTGAAGACTGTACTGCGAGTCGTATAGCCCTTAGTCCCACACTCATGAGCTCCCTCCAGAACCAACAGTTATCACAAAACTCTTCATATTTGTTGGTCATTTGCAAGTAACTTAAATAAATTTCCACAGTTTTCAGGCAACAAATTACAATTCAATGAAAAACACCAGATCATGTGCAAATAACATCCCCAATATCACCGTAAACATTCTCTCTGCTTCTGTCACAATAATCAGAAAAAACCAGCCTCATCTTCTAGTTGTTATTTTTTTTAGTGAGCGAGGCAGGCGATCCCAGCGACGTGACGCGACGTTCGCTCAGGTCGCCCGACTAAATACAATTAAACTTATGTATTTTCCAAACTATTTTGAATCGCGTCGCTCGTATCGTTTGAATTTTATCGCTTCAGACGTCCATGTAGGACAATAAAAACCCATTTGATTGTGTTCTTTGGCCACCCAAATCGCTTTGTTCTTGTCGCCCAATGCGCCGTCCGTCGGTCACTGCTGTTGGAACATTTTGCCGCCACCAGCAGCGACCCGACCGCAGTCTTTATTGATCGCAAGCCGCACGACGCAAATAATAACGTTGATAATGACGTCGCACGACACATATATTACAAAATCAGACTGTATTTGAAAACTTCTTCCTTAGAATAAAGATTAAACATTTATTCTGTTTACAATGTCTATACTTCATCGTTCTGTTGATGTCTTCCAATTAATTTCCTTTTCTTTGCACTTGAACGTGATAGGTATCACTACGGGTGATAGCTTTTCTTTCGTTTAGTTTAAAGAAAATATACTAGAATTAAAAACATCAATAATATCGGAAACAGAGTTATTAAATTTATTAAGGAATAAAAACATTTGAAGAGAAAGTATTGCGTTATTGGAAACATTTTCGCAGAAAAATCTCGATGCTATACAAAAACACATCAACAAAATAATAACATAACCTAAATATGCACAATAACAAAAGCATCATGTTTTGACAGATGACAGTTTCTTGAGCTGACTGTATTAGGCCCCCCTGGTGGGGGAAAGTCATCACTGCGCATGCGCAAACGAGGCGCCCAGCACCGTGAATCAATCTGTATAGCTATCAGTCTGATTTGCATTCGGTTAATGTTGGCCCTGTACTATTCATCATTAACATAAATGAATTAATAGCAGTCACAGATGATAGAAAATTAAAGATAAACTCAGCATCTAGAGCAAATCTTATATAAAGACAGAAAAAAAAACGATAGAAGACATAGCTAATTGGTTTCTATAAAACGGGTTACTTTTAAATTAAGACAAAACCAATATTTTACTTTTTAAATTTAAATTAAGAGATTCAATAACAAATGCAGAAACTGTCATCCCAGCTCAGATATGGTAAAGTTTTTAGGTATACATTTAGATTGTAAACTAAGATGGTAAGGACATATTACTTTTTAAAATAAAAAACTTAGTTGAACTAGAATTGCTTTAAGTGTGCTGGTAAAGGTTTCCTCCTTAAACGTATGTAAAAATGTTTATTACGCTTATGTATACTCAATTTTAAGTTACGGTATTATACTGTGGGGAGCAGCTACAGAAAAAGTAGAATCGGTTTTCAAAAAGCAAAAATCAATAATTAGAACTCTTGCAAATCACCCCAAAAAACACCATGTAGACAATTATTCCAAAATTTTAAAATCCTAACTATAACTTCAATATTTATATTCGAAATCTTAAATATACCTCCGTTGCAGCAGACCTGTATAGCTGCAAATTTCAAATGCAAAATAACATATTTCAATCCAACATAGCGAGATTTGACATGTTTTTGTAAGAATAACATGGGAAATGAGTATGCAGGTTTGCTGCTACAGGTATAACAAAACTGGGTGTTTTTAATTCAATATTTAATAGATCGAACTAGAAGAGGCCATTTACCAAGTTTTATCAAGATATGTTGAGAAATAAGAGAGATATAGAATTTTACTTATTTCCCATAAGGTTAACATTGGGACAACGTACTGTGTTTACCACTTTCAATATCTCGGTAACCAATGGACATAGAGCAGTGATTCAAGTGACTAAATTGTTTGTTTCTTGAGCTGAATTTAATGGTGAAAACAAAAATTGGATTATTTTATTTTTCGATTTAAAGAACTCAAAAAACCCATTTTTGGGGTGTTTATCCCCCTTTACCCCCCCTTCCGGTGGTCCGATCGGGCTGGTTTACAAACTCGTCCAATTGATTACCACTTTACATGGCTGTACCAAATTTTATAAAGATCGGACCATTTTTGCGGCCACTATCGTGCTAACAGACACACACACACATATATATATTATATATGCGACCCACCAAGGGAAAAGGGACCTTATCTTCCCAGACAAAATTTTACAGGGCAGCAAGTTTTAGAGGAAAGGGTCAAAAAGACACATTTTCTGATTATTGTTATACTCAGTAGTTATTGTTTTAAATAGTGTCGTGTGTGTTTTAGCAAATTTCCCCTATAGGGAAGAAGCTATTACCGTAGGTCTCATGGTAAGACTTAAGCCTGAGACTGTAATAACTTATCGTTTTGGGGCCCCCAGAAGCAAAAAACACCATTCGTTCGAATTTATATATATATATAGATATATATATTTCTATATATATATATATATATATATATATATATTATATATTATATATACATATGTGTCTGTTAGCACGATAGTGGCCGCAAAAATGGTCCAATCTTTATGAAATTTGGTAAAGACATGTAAAGTGGTAATCAATTGGACGAGTTCGTAAATCAGCCCGATCGAACCACCTGAAGGGGGGGTAAAGGGGGATAAACCCTCCCAAATAGGAATTTTTGGGTTTTTTATATAGAAAAATAAAAATAGTCCAATTTTGGTTAGCAACATTTAATTTAGCTCAAAAAACAAACAATTTAGTATTTTGAATCACTGCTCTATGTCCATTTATTACCGAGATATTGAAAGTGGTAAACACAGTACGTTGTCCCAATGTTAACCTTATGGGAAATAAGTAAAATTCTATATCTCGCTCACTTCTCAACATATCTTGATAAAACTTGGTAAATGGCTTCTTCTAGTTCAGATCTACTAAATATTGAACTAAAATCACCCAGTTTTAAAATACCTGTAGCAGCAAGCCTGCATACTCATTCCCAATGTTATTTTTAAGGAGCTTATAAAAACATGTCAAATCTTGCCATGTTGGATTGAAATATGTTGTTTTACATTTGAAATTCGCTGAGTATGCAGGTCTGCTGCAACAGGGGTTATTTATGTTATCTATGCATTCAACAAAATGTATCAATATATTTTGCCTCTATTTGGTTTTTCAGTGTTCCCTTGTGAACAGAGAAATAAGTCAAAACACTCAAAATAAATATTAATACGCCCATAGAATTGCGGAATGACAGATCTGGAGAGCCTTTTCCCAAAAAAATTGCTTGGTATTAGTAAAACAGTTGTGAAATTAGTGTTGTCACATTATCTGGACCAGTGCGGTAATTCCTGCCAATTTTTAAATTTTCAGAATCAAGACCGGACATATTGAGATGGTGCTCCTAAACATTGCTTAAAATTATGATAGCTTGGCAATAATATTATTTTGAATAACTTTGTTGCTCCGTTGCTCCAAATGAAGGCATTGTAAAGTAATTATTTCAATGCTTGATATGAATCCGAAATGTACAGAATCTGGCCCATGTTTCCGAAAACCTATTGAATTTATTGGTTCTTGTTGTGAAAGCCTACCAATAGCATCATTTTTCAATTGGTCACGGGTGCATCGCAGGCCAGGGACTTCATCAACTAGTTTAAATGACTAGGCCACTCGAAACTAGGTGCACTAGGAGCACTAGGTGCTCGAAACTAATCAACTAGTCACTAGTCGATAGTGAAAAGTAGTCAATGTTTCGATCAATAATATAAATACAAAAAAATATTAAATTAATGTAGTTTTAAACATACAACTGACTGTTACAGGATTCTTTTCCCTCGGAGACGATGCTTAGATTCAGCCTTTGAGCAGCAGAGGTGAGAATATTGATGATGTCCTCATTTGTAAGCTTCTCAAGAACAAAGACCCGACAGCGGCTCAGGAGCGCAGAGTTGAGGCTGAAGGAGGGATTTTCTGTCGTAGCACCAATCAAGATGATACAACCATTCTCCACATGAGGTAAGAAAATGTCCTGTTCAGCAACAAAGTGACAGATCAGCAAGATAAACTGAACTGGTGATGGGGGAGATCTTGAATTATGAGTTTAAGTTTATTTATAAAGGAAAAAGTAATTTTTAGCCTTTATTTATACATTAAACAAAAGCGTTCATATAATGATTTCTTTTGGTCAGAAAAGTTTAAACAAAACTGAAATAGCTATACTCCTTTTTACTGACAATTCACTGTAAAATAACATAAAGCATGTGATGTGTTTAAGTAAGGCTTTTGATTAAAATTTCAAACACGAAATCAATATTTTGTGTGAGT
Source organism: Flexamia atlantica (assembly GCA_035578135.1). Lineage (NCBI taxonomy): Eukaryota > Metazoa > Arthropoda > Insecta > Hemiptera > Cicadellidae > Flexamia > Flexamia atlantica. The sequence continues at coordinate 137,225,678 of JAQJVK010000001.1, read as the reverse complement.
TAAAATACATTTGTTTGTGATAGTTAAGATAGTTTGTTAAGACAGTTAAGACAGTTAAGATAGTTTGTGAGTCACTAATATTTATTATCAACAGGAAAACTTATAACTTAAAATGATTCAGTTTGGGAAAATTAGTCCAAACATTTTTCCATTTTTAAAACTAAATTAGGCTAATTTTTCATTCTTTTTTCTCCTTCAACCTGAAAAAAATAATTTTAAGTCAAATACATTTTAACCAAATAAGAGCTGCAAAACTTAAAAGTTCATTATAAAAACAGTAAACAAATATGCTGATTACAAGCTAGGCTACTCTAAAAGTAGACAAACATAATTTTTATAATACTTTTTTCTCAGCTCATGTTTATAGTCAGGAGTGGGCGCCAAATCAACTAAAGCCTTAGAGCGTTAAACCTCTTTATCAGGTCCTGCTCATAAGTAAGTACAATACGTAATAACAGACACTTTGTGACAATATTGTTACTTAATACAATACACACAAAAAACAGAAGGAACAGGACTAAAAACTACAGCACGTTATACAAAAGAAGTACAGTGGATCCACTCTTAACTAACCCTAACGGAACCAGACCTAGGTTGGATAACTTAAAAAATCGGTGAAAACGGGTAATCCTCTAAACACCTAAAAATAATAGCACTATTGATTTAGTGTTCTATTAATATCATTCTAAAGACATTCGTGGATTATTTAGAAAATAAACTATAACTATCAATCTATTTTCCAAAATAATTAATTACTGTAGAAATGTCACAAAATAACCCCAAAACACGGTAAAAATAAAACACTTCAATAAACTAAATAATATTAGACGTGGTTAAAAAAGGTTCTTATGCTAACACCTTTAATAACATTTTCATGATTTTTTAACAAATCTTTCTTAATGCAGAATTGATTGTCTACATTAACATTAAGGAACAAGCAATCATTGCATTACGAGTCAGACAGTAGATTTATAGCCTCTCACTAGAGACTTAGTCACAAAAACTTTGAGCATTGAATTTTCGACCCCTCTCCCCACCGACACAAGCCGTGTTACCAGATTTAAAAACTCTATTATCGTACCAACAAGTCAGATTATCGTAAATTTACTAAAATGATCATACCCTTCCAATAAACTTTCTAAATTTGGTATAATTTGACCAAATATTTGATTTTGGTTTTTGCGGACATTTGCCTTCACTGATTAGTAAAAACAATGTCCGCAATGTTGGCAAATGTCCGCAAAAATCAAAATCAAAATATTAAGCTAGTTGATGGCCTGAAGAGTTTATGTATGTTTTTGAACATGCAATCAAAATTTCGCTATGCAATGTGAATATTCGATAGGTGTTACTGGTTTGTGGGCTACTTGGTGGTCGGATGTCAAAGGCTACATTTTTGAAGTTTTTTTTGTATTAATATCTCTATAAGTGTTTACTGGTGGACAATCTTTATGAGACTACCGCCCAATTCAAAGTCTTAGTATTTTCATGGGTGTGTATATTTATCTATGTTCAGATGTCTTTCCTTATCTTTAAAAATCACATGTTCTTTTCATTTGTTTTTTCATGATTATGTTTTTTATTGTAATGTATTATTGTACTGAACAAAAGAGAAATAAATGTATTATTATTTCCTAGAAAAGGGCGGCTATACCGAACTGTTATCAAAACAGGGTCAGTTAAAACAATATTTGTTATTTGACCAGCAAGGGCGGGTAATCCGATCTTCAGTTAAAATGAGGCCAGTTAAGAGGAGATCTACTGTAACATTCTGGGTGTACCATGACCAGAGGCCTTTTAATGACCTGGTGGCATGAGGCCTTTTGGTGTTCCAGAAGGCTGTCATTATTATGAATTAAAAATTTTAGTTAATGATGAAAAAAATTATAACCTGTTGTAACTTGTTGAATCTATGGATCTCATCCATAAATAGAATAGTGCGTCTCTTGAAAGAGGCAAGCTCATTTTTGGCCACTTTGACAGCTTCTTTCACATCATTGACTCCAGCCATCGTAGCAGAAAGTTTGACAAATCGAAATTTTTGCTTCGACTTGGACTGACACTGTTTGCTAATAATGTTAGCTAGTGATGTCTGTAAGGAAAAGTGTTAAAACAATCAGTAAGAATAGGGAAAAGCATTAGAAGATCAATAAGAATGATAATAATAATAATCAATTAACTATGATTATAGCGTGAAACTATCAATAAATGATATTGACAAAAATATGTCTTCCATAGCCATATCTTGGACCTAACTAGAGCTTTTGATAGCATTAACCACATCGCTCTTATTGAAAAAATGAAGAATATTGAAGCTACTAAAGAGGCTGTTTTTTTTGTTTTTTTTGGCTGACCACTACAATTCTACTGAAATAAGAGATAGGAACAACTCTAATTATCAGTTTGATCTTCATGAAATCAATATTGGAGTTCCTCAAGGAACAGTTCTTGGTCCTCTGCAATTCATAATTTATATAAATGAATTGACAAAAATAACAGATAATGGCAAATTAATACTATTCACAGATTATACTACTTTTAATAATTCATTCAAATAACAATAGTTCTGATTTAGAAATTTCTTCTAATTTTCAAATTTCAAATATACTAGAATGGTTTAATAACAATGGGCTATTGCTTTGTAAAAACATTGTCTAGCATAAAAAAATCATGATATGCTCCTTCATCATAATATGATCCATGCCTGTGAATCAACTAAATTTATTATAGCTGGTCACCACATATCCAAGAAGTGTTGAAAAAAAATTGTTCTGGTAATTTTATGATCAAAATTCTTTAAAAATGCCGCAATTCTAATGTAATCAAGCTAATTTATTTTGCATATGTACATTCACACCTATCATATGGAATTATATTTTGGGGTGGAAGACCAGAAGGGAAAAATGTATCTAAACTAGCTACAAAATGTCAAGAAGAGAATCATGTAAGCCAATATTTCAAACGTTTAATATTCTTCCACTTCCAGCACTTTATATTTTTCTGGTGGTAATTTATGTTCTCCGTAGTATAACAATTTTGAAAAAAATCATCAAACATGACTATTTTTACAAGACTATTCTCTTAATATTATAAATTGCTTACAACGCTGCATTCGGTGAAAAAAGTTTATGTGGGGATCAAAATTTATAATAAACTAGCTGACCCGACAGATGTTGTCCTGTCTTCTTTTTGAATAATTTGTTTTAGTTTGAATAAATATCAAAATAGTCACATCAACAACATAGCTTTAATTCTGAAGCTTTTAGCGAATTTCCTTTAAGGAATAAGCTATTACGGTAGTACTCATGGTAAGACTTAAGTCCGAGACCATGATAACTTTTCATTTTGTGGTCCCCAGAAGCAAAAACCACCATTTGTTTGAATTTTAGCGAATTTCCTTAAAGGAATAAGCTAATACGGTAGTACTCATGGTAAGACCTAAGTCCGAGACCATGTTAACTTTTCATTTTGGGCCCCCCAGAAGCATAAAACGTCATTCGTTTGAATTTTTATATATATATCTATATATATATGTCTGTTAACACGATAGCGGCCGTAAATATGGTCCGATCTTAATGAAATTTGGTAGAGACGTGTAAAGTGGTAATCACTCGAACAAGTTCGTGAACCAGCCCGATCGGACCACCGGAAGGGGGGGTAAAGGGGGATAAACCCCCCCAAAAATGGGTTTTTTGAGTTTTTCACATACAAAAATAAAATTTGTCAAATTTTTGTTGGCACCATTGAATTCAGCTAAAAAAACAAACAATTTAGTATTTTGAATCACTGCTCTATGTCCATTGGTTACCGAGATATTGAAAGTGGTAAACACAGTACGTTGTCTCAATGTTAACCTTATGGGAAATAAGTAAAATTCTATATCTCGCTTATTTCTCAACATATCTTAATAAAACTTGGTAAATTGACTTCTTCTAGTTCAGATCTACTAAATATTGAATTAAAACCAACCAGTTTTGTTATACCTGTAGCAGCAAACCTGCATACTCATTCCCCATGTTATTCTTATGTAGCTTTCAAAAACATGTCAAATCTCGCTATGTTGGATTGAAATATATTGTTTTACACTTGAAATTCGCTGAGTATGCAGGTCTGCTGCAACGGGGGTATATATCTAAATAATATACAATCCGATGTGTAACTGACTCACTGATTAATAGATACAAATTCAAACCATACTTCCCAATGAGCTAGAGACTTGAAATTTTGCACGAATTTTTCTTGGACGGTCTATGTACAGGAAAAATTATCAAAAGTCGACATTTTTTATTTTAACCCTCTCAAAAAAATTACTAAAAAATCGCTAAAAAAGCTTTTTTAAAGAAACGTTTTTTTGAGCTCTAGTGGTCGAACGGATGGTCCTATCGAGAAACGGACTGCAACATGTGTCACGGATTTTTCAAGATCTACAACTTTGGTTCAGTGACTTTTTGCCCTATCTCGTCTCCTTCACCCTTAGATTGCTCTAGAAATTTCAATTTTCGAAGATTTTCCTTTGGTTTTCCAGCTCCAGTTGGCTTGATATTAAACGTACAGGGCTGAAATTTGGTTCACATCGTCTGTACAGCATATATGTTACAAATCACCAATAACATAATTAGTTCTTAACATATAAATGCATCTAACGCTAAAAAATCTTTGAAATTTGCCTCGTTAAACCCTCCTGACATGTTCTTTTACGTTGCTGTTTAATGCAGCTTTCATAACTGCTAATGTGTTTCTTACCGGTATAAATAATAATAATAAATAACTTTTATAGATAAATATTCTTTACAAGCAAAGTTGATGTTTTAAGCCTGAAAATACTTCAATCGTATGATTCTTTCATGCGCTAATTGTACTTAAAACAATGTTTTTACATTTAGGTTTTCGCTGTTTTCACTTCATAGCGGCGCCGGTAATACAGTACGTGCCTAAATTAGATAAAAGAATCAGCAGGTTATTGGTCGTGTGGTTCTCTGATTCAGTTTTACTATTGACAAGACACCTGTGGGATAAGAGGATAATCAATGGTTTTACCGCGCTTAGATATAGTTCTGTTCTACGTTATCGTGAAATGTAGTACGATTTCGTCGACTTGAAATGTCTTCAATTTTTTCTATGTAGAATTTAAATAATAGAACACCCGTCGGAATCAAATATTTGTATTATTTAAACTTAAACATTTTTAACACATCTTTAAATATAGCCTTCATTCCGTATATTGCAGTGTTTCAGTACCAGTAACAACTATTATGTTTGTTATCAGGAAAAGAGTAACAATCTCTCTCTATTAATGCCCTATTAAAATAATGACGGGAGGTCAAAAAAATCTTCCAGTCTGGTTTGTTTGTACTAATTAGTGATGGCAAATGCCTGAACAAAATCTATATCAAAACATTAAAAAACCGATCTTTGAATTGATATTTGTATTACTCAGTTAATTTTTAAGCGGAAATATAGAGAACGACTCTTTATTTAATGCCATGTTTTCTAACAAAGGTGGTTATCGAAGCAAAAACCTTGCTCTTCAGGTAACTCAACGTCCAAAACTCAGAGGGTGTTATGTTTGGAGACCAGACAGGCTCTTGTTAGGAGTCACTGCCAAACAAACATTGCTTAGAATTAACATAATAATTTTTTTGTATTCTGTTTCCGCTTGGAAATCCGAAATAGTTTAAACCACCAGCGTTACTGAAAAAGGCATTAAATAAGGAACAGTTCACAGTAACACTCACGTCTCTAACCAACAAATAGCTGAGGTGTAACAAAATAAGTCAAGACGTTCATCAAATTTGAACTTTCCTCGTGGTTTTTTGTAATATATTCTTAAATGATAGACCCAAGTTTTGACTTGGTATTACTCAGTGTCCCCGCCCACGTTTAAGCGAAGTCATTGGCCATTTCTCAACCCTTTCAACCCCTACATACAACCAATAAATGAAACAAATTAAACTATTTTCAAATGTTTGGCATTGTTATTTCTATACAAATACTTTTGCCTAACCCCCTGGCCCCCGACCCTCTTCCCCTTCAAATAATTAACCTTCCACAACCAACAGCTCCCACCACCAAACTAGTGATTCTATCGAAAAACAATCATCAATATTGTATTTAAATTAGTTTTTCTACAATTTTGGTTCTTATTTTCGGATATTTTGCCCTATCTCACCTCTTTAACCCCTAAACTGTGCCCTGAAATAAATTTGTTTGTAAATTTCCACTTTTTTTGGTTTTTCTTTATTTTTGTGTTTATTTTACATTTTGATTCAAAGTTTTGACATGGACAGTCAGTTTTACCGCTCAGGTTTAGGCCTCTATCAATGGTCATTCGCCAATTTACTTCGTTTCAACCCCTCAAAGAGTCCTAAAGTTTAACTTTCATTAAATTTGAATTTTCCTCGTGGTTTTTTCTAATATATTCTTTAAATGAGAGACCAAAGTTTTGACCTGGGATTACTCTGTAACACCGCCCACATTTAAGCGGAGTCTTTGGCCGTTTCTCATCCCTTTCAACCTCTACATACAACCCAAAAATGAAGCAAATTATATTATTTTCAAATGTTTGACATTGTTATTTCCAAACAAATACTTTTGCCTAACCCCGGCCCCCGGACCCCCTCTCCGTTCAAATAATTAACCTTCCACAACCAACAACCCCCACCACCAAACATCCTCCCGAACACCAACATACCATATGCCGAGAATTCGTACATAGTTATATTAACTTTCCCTCGTGACTTTTATATATAAACACTCCTCACCCGAGGGATTTTTACCCCTCAGGTTTATCAGAGGTCATCCTCCCACCTCCCATGATTAACCCTAAGTTATTTGTCATTTCTAAACGCTTTCGACCCCTAATTCCGCCAATACAAGAAAAATCAAGTATTAATCAAAAGTTTGGCAATAATATTTTAAATCAACAATTTTGTCTCACACCTGGCCCGGCGTTATTAGAGGTCAGAGGTTCATCAAGGGCTACTCACCAACTTTACCCCATTTCAACTCCATGAAAAAGTTCTCTAAATCTAAACTTGCAATGAGTTTACAACTGCACTGGTGGTTTTTACCATGTTAAGATATCTTGAAGTAGGAATTTCAACCAAAAAAATTAAATTAATTTGGTCTTGTGTCTATTCAAAATAAAACCCCCTTCTTAGGGACTCATAATGGGAGGTCTGGGGGCGGAGTATTGTTCAACTGCGGGAGAACACAAACGGGGGCCTGGGGCGAGCCGTAAGGCGAGTATATATATATATATATATATATCTACATATATATGTCTGTTAACACGATAGCGGCCGTAAATATGGTCCGATCTTAATGAAATTTGGTACAGACGTGTAAAGTGGTAATCACTCGGACGAGTTCGTGAACCAGCCCGATCGGACCACCGGAAGGGGGGGTAAAGGGGGTAAACCCCCCCCAAAATGGGTTTTTGAGTTTTTCACATAGAAAAATAAAATTTATCAAATTTTTGTTGGCACCATTGAATTCAGCTCAAAAAAAACAAACAATTCAGTATTTTGAATCTCTGCTCTGTGTCCATTGGTTACCGAGATATTGAACCACGGAAGTGGTAAACGGAAGATATTGTTTACCACGGAAGTGGTAAACACAGTACGTTATCTCAATGTTAACCTTATGGGAAATAAGTAAAATTCTATATCTCGCTTATTTTTCAACATATCTTGATAAAACTTGGTAAATGGCTTCTTCTAGTTCAGATCTACTAAATATTGAATTAAAACCAACCAGTTTAAACATACCTGTAGCAGAAAACCTGCATACTCATTCCCCATGTTATTCTTATGGAGCTTACAAAAACATGTCAAATCTTGCTATGTTGGATTGAAATATTTTGTTTTGCACTTGAAATTCGCTGAGTATGCAGGTTAGCTGCAACAGGGGTATTTTAATATACAACATTGTTAGTTTTGTTTTCTGGCGCAAAAATAATATTTTCAGTGTTCCGACACGGGAACAGGCGACATACAATTGGCCATGTGAAAATCATGGATTTTGAAGGTTGTTTCCACAAACATTCAACGACTGTCCATTTAATTCGGACATTGCAAATGCAAGCTGCTGGAAATTGTTGCCGCTTAAAGTCAAAGGGCGTATCGTTTGGAATCATTTGGATACGTGGAATAAAACTGTCTTCACCTTTGTAGTTTTTTTTGCGAAATCGTTGCCTCGATTATGTTATTAATTAATTTTTTCACCGTCAGCTGAAAAGATTAATTAATAAAAAAAGTTTAATAATTAAAAATTAGTTAATTTTTTTGTCACCGAGCCATTACAAATAAGTAGTGAGTTAATGCTCCGCAACACAATAATTACTGAACCGACTTTTAGTTGAATGGATATCCTTCATTATATTAGCTGATATCACATAATCCATTTGATTCGGTTTTATCCTCTCAACCAACCAAATAAGGATGTGTGCGTGTTGCAACCAGCGACAACAGAGTGTTGCAACCCGCGTTTTTGCCATTCTATGAATACATCCCACAATGCGTCTCGCCGAACATGCAATGTTTAACAATAAAATCCATAAGTAACTTTGATTTTCTTTTAAAAACTCTTGTGGTATTATGGCGATCAAGGGGAGATTGGCCACGAAATAATTCTTGAATAATTTCTGACCAATTTGAATTGCACGTGAACGTAATAAACAAATCTGGTGTACCATAATGACATACATCCAACTTGGCATCCTGAGTGTACTCTTGCGCCTAAGTCGCGGACTTCCGACGTATGTTGCTTGGAGAATTGTCACTCTGCCATCATTAAATGCATTTCCATCAGTATTGGTAGCATCCCCAAGATGTACGTATTCCATGGAACGGAGTTTTGCCTGGTTCAACCTCATATGCCAATGGTGTCAATTGTAGTTGGCCACTGGTGCAGTACATTTAACAGGCTTCATTTTTAAACCTAAAATCATTGCAACTGTTGACACACAATGTTCATTGAGCCAGTAGCAACTATTGGCAATAAACTGTAATCGATCGTCGCGTTATAATTAATTGAACGCAGCTCAATGGGGATTGAATGCAAGATCTCCTCGTTGATGGTTTAGATTAAATAAAGCACATTCATCTTTATTTCGAGACTCGTTTTGCTTGTCATTTTGACTTGCCCAAATGTGTCCTACAATCACAGCACTGTGTTCTCTACGGCCCAGGTTGTTGCGTCGAGGGTAACTTGGCATTTTCAAGAATCAGAATAATACTGAATCAATGTTATATTAAACTTAAAATATAGTCATGATTTTGGTGAACTGTGAACTTAAACACTTCTCAACCTCTCTGGTCAAATAAAAAACTGCAGTTTTTCACACTCATATAAGGCTTGCAATATTAATTTTTCCAAAACCAAACAAAACTATGAGGATTTATCTTCATTTCTGAACATCCTAAAAGGTTAGTTAGATATAAAGGTACATTCACGTATCATGTAATCTATTTCACACATACCTTGTCCTAAAAAATATGAAGAAACAAAAAAAAATTATCCAATTGTTACACAAATAAAAAAGCTGTTGAATTTGGATTGAAATTGGATTGTTTTTATTTATTTAGGTAAGATTAACATTGGAACAACGTATTGTGTTTACCACTCATTGAATTGATTTTTATTTACTTAGAATACCTATGATTAAATACATTGATTCAATAATGTAAAAGGCAAAAATTTACACCCCCTTATTTTTTTATGATAAAGGTATGGTTTTTTGAGGAATATTTTTTTTTATGTAGGAGGAAAGCTTTATGCGCGAACCTAAAGGAACAGTGTGGGACTCCCTCTCAGATGTTGGTCGAGGTATACCCACTAAACCTCCTACGGAGCCACAGGGAAAACCAGACCGGAACCTTTATCAGACAACTTCAGCACTGGTCCGCGTGTCTTGCACCCAGACGGGTCAAGTCACTCTTTCAGGATACTTAGAGGTCAACTAGGCATCCATCGTCTCGCTTCCACCGATAAACGGATTGCATGAAGAGCGCAATCGCTCTCCAGGATTCTTCGTTGCGAAGCATTGCTCCCACAACGACGTCCGGGGATAGATCGCCGACTGAAGAAACAAACCTCCTCCTGTCTTCAGCGAAACGTCTGCACCGGAAAAAGGTATGATGAGCATCATCCACCTCCTCTGGGCACTACCTACACTGAGGTGACCACACCTTTCCCATGCAGAGAAGGTAATCCCTGAAGTAGCCGTGACCTGTCAGGAATTGACACAAGAAGAAATCAATTCGACCGAATGTCCATCATCCGAATGTCTAATGTCTCGAATGAGACGAAATGTCCATCATCCTTCTCAACTGTCGTTCCCCCACCGCTCCTGCCAGGCTCGCAGAGTGACGAGTCTCGCCTCCTCAGCAGCCTGGTCTCTGCCAAGATCCGGAGCGCGGGAAAAGATGTTCTGCCTCTCAACGGCAAGCAAATCAAGGGGAATCACTCCAGCCACGACCATGACAGTCAGTCCAGACACAGAGCAATATGCACAGGCGATCCTCAGCGCAGCCCTGCGTTGAACAGAGAGAATTCTCTTAATGTGTTTCTTGACTCCCATGGCACCCGCCCACACTTCTGCGCCGTACAGAAGAATGGCGTTGATAGTGCACATGAGGAGTCGCCTCTTGTTGGCTCTCGGACCTCTGATGTTTCCCATCAACCTGCTGAGAGACAGAACAACCCTCGCCGCCTTGTCGCAGACAGTCTGGATGTGCTCCCACCACGTGAGATGGCAGTCAAGCACAACTCCCAGATACTTCGCCGCAGTCTTTGTCCGGACCTCGACGTCACCGGTAGCCATGGGGATCACTGTGCGGATCCTCCGTTGAGTGAGCATGACGATCTTGGTCTTGGCACCACCAGCTCAAGTCCATGACTGCTCATCCATCTGTTGACCCGAAACATCACCTGGTTGAGGCGATGCTGGGCCAACTACGGATCCCGAGCCGTGATGACTGCAGCTACATCATCTGCGTAGCCCATGAGAAAAACCCCTGGTGGCATCTCGAGGCAAAGCAACCCATCGTATGCCATATTCCAAAAGGTCGCGGCCGAGGATCGACCCTTACGCCGCGCCGGCTATGGCCACTTTGGAACGGGCTCCTCCTTCAGTGCTTCAGGTAGTCCAGCTCGCGATCCTTCAGGTAGTCCTGTACCACTACCAAGAGATAGTCGGGTATCCTGAAGTCTCGCTGCAGCGCCTCGAGCATAACCACCCAATGGGCAGAATTGAAGGCGTTTTTCACGTCCAGGGTGACCAGCAGCATGATCGGCCTGGCCAGTTGGCAGGTTGTGTTAGCCTGCTGGACGGCGCCCAGGACTTCAGTCACGGCATTCAAGGTTGAGTGGCCTTTCCGAAAGCTGTGTTGCCGAGGGACAAGTCCCCGGTGGCTTCGACGGCCAACCTCAACCTAGGTTTCAGCAATCTCTAAAAAGAGTTTACTCGCCGTGCCCAGCATACAGAGAGGTCTGTATGCCGACGGGGACTCCAGATCACCTTTGCCTTTACCGATGAGCGCCAGTCTAGCTATCTTCCAGCATGACGGAAACACACCCGTCGCCAAACACACGTTAAACATGCGCAGTGGGGTGTTACTCTGATCCATTTTTAATAAATTTAGTGTGTGGGAACCAGAGGTTATACTCTCACACCCACTTTCTATGAAAACCTTAAAATAATATTTTTACAAAATATAAAATTATTAGTAGAGGTAAATAGCCGATTGGGAACCAGAGACTCGGACACCCAATCTCCATTAAATTCTTAAAATTATATTTCGATAAATTCTAAGAAACCCATTAGTAGGGGGAAATAGCCGGTTGGGAAAACCAGAGGTGATACTCTGACACCCAGGACCAAATTGTAGTTCGATTTATCAATTCATTTGTGAATTCCAGGAACCAGAGGTAATAGGGACTCTACACACAGGACAAAATTTTAGTTTGATTTATCTGTGAATTCTGGGAACTAGAGGTTAATTGTGGGTTAATAGAGGGTGAATTCTGGCACCCAGGTTAAGACGAACGTTAATTTTGTCTGAGAGGCCTCGAAATCAGAGGATACACTCTGATACACAGTTAGGTGAATCTGGGTAACTAGACTCTAAGGAAGGAGTTGGATATGATGAAAGGCCGATGTGAGACCAAGTGTCTAGAGTGAGTATAATCTGAGCCTTCTCCTCAAACCCCATAAATCGTGTTACCTTGTTTTTTACCAGTTTAATATCGAAGTTTTGAGTAGACTCCTGAGTCTTAAACCCTGCAGCTGACCTATCTAGGGCATTGTAAAGAATCTGAACACTTGAGGGAAATCACGGTCACATTTTAGCACCTGAATAGGGATCCTCGTTACGTTGATAAGAAAGTTTCTAACCTTTTTGGCTAGCGCCCGAAACTTTGAGTACAACCAAACAAAATGCTCCAACCAAACAACCACACAATGGCTGGGACGCTACCAAAGTCAGGCAACGACAAATCTGGACAGTGTAAAATACCGAAAACATCAAAGTCGGACAACGACAAAGTCGGACAGCATCAAACCCGGACTGTTTTGAAAGTGTCCCAATTAGTCGGGAGCGTCAGGCGGCAGTTAATTTCTAGCTGAGGAAAAAATGGTGGCTTATAGTACATCCATTTAATGATGGATAGGACATACATTTAATCATCTAGTATTAATAATTAAGAATAGGTACACAAAAAAATGAAAAATTTTAACAAGCTAAGTTGAAATTAGCACTACGGTTACGAGTAAAGTTTGCTTTATGCTCGACAAAAATATAGAAATGGGGGTGTTCTAATAATGTCAAAACTTGGTTTAATGTGGAAGCAGGTGAACTGTCGTAAAATTGAATTGTTAAAAGAAGATAATTATTTGAGTTTTGCTGTTCCCATTGTATGATTGACAAGGAGGCTATATTCTTCTTGATGAACTGATAATATTGGATATATAAGGAGGATATAGTTTTAGTTGGTGTATATAGGTCACCTAGCAGTGATGTAGGAGAATTTTTGAGTAGATTGGGTATTCTTTGTGAATTTTTATTGTCAAAAAAATAGAAAAGTTGTCATAGTAGGAGACATAAATATAAACATGTTGGAACATAATGCAAATATTAGGGATTTTAAGAATATGTTGAAGTCATGTGGGTTGAAATATTTGGTAGATTTTCCGACTAGGGTAACAGCAATATCAGCAACTGCTATTGATAATATTTTAACAAACATTTCAACTGAGGAGTTAAAAATTACAGGAATTATAACCGAGCTCTCAGACCATGATGGACAGGTGCTAGAAATTAATATTTGCAAAAAAGCATTGTATAACAAACATACTCGCTTCGCTCACTGGGGGCTCTGCCCCCAGGCCCCTGTTAGTGTTCTCCGCTTAATTTTCAAGTTACTAAAGTCGTTAAAATAGATGGACGAAAGTATTGGATGAATTGGACGTTGATGCTGAAAAAATATTAACTTAATCTGAAGTATTTGTCTTTATTAAAAATTTGTTTTAATAACATTGTCATTGTGTTGTAACTGGATGATAACATTTATTTTGAAGATGGTCAATAAAAAATAAAAAAGACTGAAATAAAACTAACATTGAAAGTAGATATAAGAATATTTCGTGTTAAGTCGTCATAATTTAAAATTGATGGCGTTAATAGCATAAGTATATATATGTTAAAATGAAGTTGTATGACTACTACGTAAGAAAATAACTGTGTTTATTTTTATTGTTAAGTAATTACAGTAATTGCAGCTCAGTTTACAAACATTAAATGATCAAATAAAGTGGATTTTGAGAAATGAGGTATTAGAATTGAGCATAAATTACAAGCCTAGCCTTCTTTTGGCAAAATTAATCTCAAGGGGTTGGGAAAATTGTCATTTCTAGCGACTTTTATTACAATAGAAATTGCTAGCAAAAACGTTTTAAAGTGTTAAAAGAAATAGAACATGGGGAATCATTTTTACAGAATGGCATGAAAGTTATGAATAATGTGTTTCACATTTTTACGAATTTTTTTTGTTAGATGATTGAAGTTTGAAAATAATAAATAGTAACAGCATGAATGCGTAACGTTTTTTATATTTCAATAGGTTTATTATATTGGAGGGTAGAGTTGCAGATAGTTAATAATGATTGTGTTTTGATTATGTTAAATTAAATTGTATACAGTATTAAGAAACATTGAAAATTGAATTCGTCATAAATATTGTTACCAAAGTGTGTATTTTTTGCATTTAATGTTGTTGATTAATGAGATATTGTTCTAAAATATAATTTAATTGAATTTAAATGAAAATTGATCTGTAGACATGATTCAGGTAAGAACTCAACAAATTAAAATTTTAAAATTAAGATATCCCACGTAATTATTTTGAGTGGATTATTTGATTATATTGCGTTTCCCTGTTGGTTTGCCTAGCTTCGTGAGACGTAGCTAGACGTATCCAGTTCCGTCACGGGGAGGCCGGGAAATATAGGAGCCATATATTTAAAACACTAAAACTTAGAAACAAACATAATAATAGGAAAGTTGTATTAAAAAATGGGGAGTTCATTTAAAGGCAGGCCCCCTTGCCTCTGCCTCGAAGCAAGTGACAAGAAACATAACAATGTGTAACACACCGGAGAGTTTTTTCAAGCAGTTCTCCTTTTCTCTGCTGTATAACCTAAAGTGTTAATGTACAATGAGGAGTTTGATAAGGCAAGCCCCCTTGCCTCTGCCATAACTAACAACTACAGAAAAAAAAGTAATTACAAACTATTTACAGTAACGGGGACTTTTGTTAAGGCAGACCCCCTGATCGTACTGCCAAAAATGTCAGTTCCAACGAGGAGTTTTGATAAAGCAGATCCTCTAGCCTACTGCTAATGTCAAGAATAGGTTTTAATGAAGAAGTTGTTCAAATACTACATTTTTAGTATAAGCATCTTCTCCTACGACTCTGTCAGGGCGGACGAGGATAATGATATCGTCGGGATGTCTTACTCTGCTCAGCAACACGTACAATTGACCGTGTGTGAAACAGTCAGTGCGGAGGTCTACACCAACACGATCTATTGTCTGGCCTTGACTCTTATGCCCGGTCATGGAATACGCGAGCATGAGAGGAAACTGGAGACGGCGGACACGAAGCGGCGAACCCTCGACAAATGGGAACGTAAAAGATATTCTAGGAATACAAATAGGTTCCATTTGTCCAGGAAGTCTGACCGTGATCAGGCGGGGACTGATCGCCGTCACAATGACTTTAGTACCGTTTACGAGACCGCAGTCGATGTTTAAGTTTCTCATGACGAGACAGACAGAGCCAATCTTGAGACGCAGGACATGGTCAGGAACACCGTTGCCTGTAGCTTGGTTCAACAATTGTATGTCGACGTCCATGCCATCGTCATTTTCCTTATCTACGGATTCGGCACTACTAAGCTCTTGAATGCGACCGTCCAAAGATTTCAAGACTATGTCGTTGATTTCCTTGACGTTCGTATTCAGAGTAGAGAGAGGTACGAGCGAGAGGTTAGCTCGCCTCGCTGTCAGATCAAAGTCGTACATGTCACTAGCAGGGAAAACAAAATTTATCATGTCGACCAAAGAGGTAACGTATCTTAGCCTGGACAGTGGAATCAGACTCTCACTTTCTTGGCCTGCTCCTAAAGTGACAGAATTAATTGTGCCATTGCCTACTCCAAGAAGAAATTTGGAGTATTCAATGGAACCACCGGTTCTATGGGGAGTTGTCAAAGGAAATACTCTGAATTGGGCCCAAAGATGAGAGGCACGAAGCGATACACAAGCAATATCAGCAGGTGTGCAAGCTTTTACTACTACCGGAGCGATCTGACGAAAGTCTCCGGAACAAAGGAAGATTTTGTCTCCAAATGGAACACTGGTATTCATGAGGTCTCTCAGAGATCTGTCGAGAATTTCAAAGATATAACGGTGAGCCATTGGAGCCTCGTCAAATACTATTGGCTGTGCAGCTCTAATGAGTTCTGCTCGCTGAGAACCATTGGTCAGATTCCAAAAGCCAGTACCGTCTTCAAGATCTAGTGGAAGCCGGAACATGCTATGCGCTGTGGTTCCACCCGGCATGTTTCCTGCTGCAATTCCTGAGCTTGCAACAGCTATAGCAACTTTCCGGCAGCTGCGGACATAAGCAAGGATCACACGAATTAAGGCAGTTTTACCATAACCACCCGGACCGTCAAGAAAGATCAATTTGGAAGAACCAGAATCCCTGCTGTTACTAAGGAGGAAACGAATATAATTGAGCAGTTCTTTCTGGTCGTCTGAAAGTTTAGGCTCCCATTCCTCCAAGAAATCTCTCTGCTGATTCTCGCCGTACAACAGAAGTTCTCTGCCCAGCTCAGTTGTGTCGTCCTCTACATTTGGGAGGCCGTGATCAGCAAGACATGATCCTTGTCGGCGCAGACTTCGATCGATCTCAATTAGAGAAAGCTTAAAGGCTAGTTCGCTATCATTAGAATTACGTTCTAAGTGATCCTCACAAAGGGCGTCCCTGAAAGAGTCCCACAAAAGTTTAGCAGGAGCTCCCATGTTGCAGAGGAGCACAAAGAATGAGCGTAGTCTTGGTCCAGTCATGAACTGAGCAGCCTCTTGTAGAGCATAGTGATATTCGTCCTCATTTCGTAGTAAACCAAGTTTACGGGCCACCTCCTGAAATGTACGACAGTCATCACCACCACGCGACAGAAGGTCGGCGTAACCACAACAAGGTAATATCATTAGCAGTAAACACAGAAAGTACTGCTCACTGCGACTGGGGGAGATCCAAAAGAGCCGGCATATTTTCTCACCACGTTGGCGAGGCGTAACGTTTTCCATCAGGGTGGTCATACACTTTGGCACTGGATGGACGTTTACTGTGAATGATGAACTTTTTATAGAACGTTTGATACGTCACATTGTCAAAAATTTGATCGAGAGGCCTATTGAAGTAGAGTAAAAGCTTGGAGCTGGGCTCTGGACGTTGCGTCTTCAAGCTCGTTGGGACGAAATAAAACACTTTGTTTCCCTTCAAGGTGGACGGGCAGACACTCAACAGTGGGCTCTGACTTGGAGATGGGGAACTCCAAGAGACGCCAGCATGCGTCATTAGCACCTACCATTCTCTTCGTTGCATAGTGTTCAACCTAGTCATCTTGATCGTGTAAAGGCGTTACTTTAACATTTTGAAGAGAACCACCCTTCATCAGATACTTAAATAGATATTTAATCACACGATGGGTAGACGCCAGCTCCAAATTTATATGCGCCTCATACTTCAATAGTAATGCCGGATTATACGGAACAACCCATCCGTCGTGAACAGTGATCGACTTGTTTCTCGAAGTTATTGACCCCTTATTATTATAGTCGCGCTTATAAACGACGAACCCTCTGTCATCGAGGTGGGTGGTTTGGCAAGCAGGCTTAGGAAAGAATTTAGAACAGGCGCCCTTGGTAGAGTCCCAACACGGAAAGTCTGTCCGATAATCTGTCCCGCAGGGGCCATGGATCATGTGCCTCAAGACCAATGATCTCAGTCTGCCTGAGGCCTCCTCTTCGGATGGAATATCTGCGCGGATAACGGAGTCAATGTCGGCAGCCTGAGCAGGACCGTCCCCATCAATCTTGAATACAATATGCGCATGGGGAAACCCGCGCATCTGAAATTCAATCACGCAAACAAGATAAATCGGTTTACCAAACATTGCTCCACTACGCAGATCATGAAGAAGTTCCAGGAGTTTAATTTGAAAAACCCTACAGGCAGTACTGGGATCACTCCGGCCGCTCTGACGCGGACAAGCTTTTTTATTCTCCTCCCAAGTAGCGCTATACGTAAAGGTAAGAAAAAAAGTGGGGAATCCCAGACGAGAAACCAGGGCCATGGCATTCTCATAGTGAACCTTCATGTATCTGGGACCCCCTGTGAATGAACTTGGGAGGTAAACTTTTCCTGGTTGCGCCCCACCCTCACCTTGAACAGTTTCGTCGTTATTAATGTCTTCAAAAACCTGCCTCCCCCCTGCCCACCCCGTTGAACAGCCTCCAATTCGTCTACAGGCCCTATCCGCGTAGAATTTTCAGTCGAACGTGTTTGCATAAATTTTATGTAACGAAGCTTTTCTTCTTCGTATCTTGCAAACATTTCAACCTGCCAGGCTTGAGAAAGTCGGCCGTAGATAGAAAAACGGGGCTCTGATAGTAAAAGACAGCGCGATTATTTCAGCTGGGAGAGTTTGCTTCCCCGGTTATCCTGACGTTCGATAAACCAGCCCAAATCGCCTTGCGGATAAAGCAAAGGATATTGAAATGGCTCCATGAGTGGGCTGACCAAATCCATAGAAGTCGGTTTAAGAGAGCCAACCTTCCAAACAGTCAGTCTACGAGGCTCAGAGACAGCCTCATCAGTGCTAAGGACGGCATGAACCTCAAGGCCTGGATTTCTATCACCCGTAACAGGTCCGTGAGTAGATCTGTTGGTCACTTGGAATTCCAAGTGCGCATTAACGGCAGAAATAGTCCCTAAACGTCGATAATGTTCAACGAAAGGATTTTCAAGACGAATGAATTCATTTATTTGACCGATAATTTCCCGATCAAGAGATCTACCCATAGCGATGTTGAAACGCTCTTCACCGTCATCAATATACATGCGAGAACGGTTAACGAATTGTACGTCTCTAGATTTTGTAGTAAACTTTTGGCCAGGAGCACCAAGATCATAAATTTGGTGATACATCCTTCCTTCAATCTTAAAGAACGAAAGGCCACTAGGATGGCGGTAACCACCTGAGACCTCAAGGGTGCAAAACGCAAACAAGTCATTGTACGTTTGGGCTCTTTCGAGAAAGCGAGAATTGGAGTAAAATTCCCGCTGAAGAGG
This sequence comes from Flexamia atlantica, assembly GCA_035578135.1. Classification (NCBI taxonomy): domain Eukaryota; kingdom Metazoa; phylum Arthropoda; class Insecta; order Hemiptera; family Cicadellidae; genus Flexamia; species Flexamia atlantica. The sequence goes on along the minus strand of JAQJVK010000001.1, from coordinate 137,206,754 downwards.
ACGCAAATTAAGAACATTGTAAGCCCCAGCCCCACAGCACCACAATCTCCTGATTTTCTCCTCCTCGAATAACCGAGCGTTACAGTAAGGATACAAGTAAACATTTTCTCCCCAAAGACTTGTATTTTTAGATTAAATTTAGTAATATTTATCTAGTAAACTTCCCGACCAAGATGCCATGGGACTATGATTGAAAATTTTGCGAACTAACGATGCATTCAAATGTCGAAGCTCAGAGATCTTTGGATTTTTTAAATGAAAATCTGAACTCTCTCAAGTGAGGCTTCAGGATGCCGTTGGCTGTACCGTTGGACAGCTTCGCGGTTGACCTCAGGGTGACGCTGAGTGTACCTTTCGACAGACTCTCTATGGACTTCGGGATGGGAAGTGGTGTACTTTTTTTGGGCTTCTTTAATTTGCTCTTCCCGGGTGGTACTCAGTATTTTGGGGCGTCCATGTTTTGGCTTCTTCGGCCTACCTGGGCCACGTTTAGTTTTTCCGAGATTGGGAAGTGATTTAAATTTCTTTAGTGGGGACAGGACGACAAATGGTTTCGTAGATAACTTCTCATCGCCGACAAAAGGAGGGATGTGATGTAATTGAACAGTTTCTTCTATGTTCATGATTTCGACGCTTGACGATCGATTAATTTGTCGACGAAAATTAATTCTTCTTATAGAAAATTGCCTTATGACACCATCGTACACAACATTTTGCAGTAATAGAGAAGATAGAGAAGCGTAACCGTCACAGGTGAACAGCCGGGCAAGGTTATTACTCTCAAAAACGAAGTCATGGCGGCGTTCCTCATTTACTGCATGAGGATCAAAGAAATACAATTGATTATGACATCGCCAAAAAGCAACTGTAACGTTTAACCCAGTAAACAAGAAGCCTACCTCTGCAGAATCGTCAGTCAGCAACCCCTGTAACACGTTCGAAAGCTCATCCACGCTTGAAATGTATTCCTCCGGTACACGAGGATACAGCGCATCATGAACATAGCTCAAATCATCTATGATAACGTGGGAATCTGCAATGAAAAACTCCCTAGGGAGTTCGTCTGGAAACAACAACCGATGTTCACCAACGCTATTCTCATTGCGCAATGTTCTATAAATAGAGTCACCGCTCATGAGGATAGCGTCGTTCTATTAATAGAGTCACCGCTCATGAGGATAGCGTCGATGGCAGGAGTAGAAAATTCTATACCTAGATATTTCCAGCCCAGCGCACAAAGGCTATTGCTTACACACTGAACATTTCGTGAGTAGCCGAATATTTCGCTACCCTGGTTAAACGAACCAGAGGCAATGCAGCGAAAAGCCATATTTGATAACAGGAGAAAACAAATCCAGCAACGATAGAGAATACTAGGATTCCAGGAAGCTAAAGTTAAAGGCCAGAGGATCCAACCAAATATGTATTTATTTAAAAGAGCGAGAACTTTAGTGTTATTGGGATTTATTGCTTTGTTTAAACAACACCAATTATGAATTGCTGTTATTAGGTGCTAGGTGCTATGACAGTCTGATATGATCAATATTTTAAATTAAATTGCGATATAAAGTATTTAAATAGGAATACGTTTCTTCATAAACATGGATGAACTGTATTGCCGACACGAGAATTAACAGTGCGTTGTAATTTACTTAACTTGTACTACTTTACCGACATTTTTGATTTTACAATTTAGCAATACTATTTTGTTTTTAAATATATTTCCCTGATATTTGGGTGTGGTGGGGTACTCTAGGAATAAAATTAGGAATCTAAATCCAGAAATAAATGTTTTAAAATTAAAATCATAAAGACAATTATAAATGTGTTAAAAGTTCAACTTGAGGGTTTTTTTCAGGGAATGAAAATTATAATATTTGGCACATGACCTAGGATAAACGTAAAGAATGACACAAACTAATCCTGTGTTAAATACTAGGTATCGAGGTCGAAAAAAAGAATGAATAAAGAAAACCAAAAAAGAAAGTATAAACTTTAAAAACATTTTATTTTAAAAACATTTTTGGAGTGAAGAACATAAGATATGGCAAAATACATAAGGACCTAAATTGTGAACATTTAATATTAAATGCAAAGAGTGATCTTTGTTTTCGATGTGGTATCTAGTTTAGCCGCTATAGGAGGCCAATCGTCCTTATGTAGGTCCTTATGTATTTTGCCATATCTCATCTCCTTCACCCCGAAAATGGTTTCTAAAATAAAAAATTTATAAGTGTACACTTTCTTTTTTGGTTTTTCTATGTTGCTTAAACCAGTTCAGGGGCAAAAATCCTCATCTTTACGATGTCTAAGAGATTATTTAAAAATTTTTTGTGGGGGTTCAAATTAAAAATTTTGAGTTTTGGTATATTTACCCTCAGTTTTAAGCAATGAGGAAATTTCATGCCAGATTTCGAAGTCTTACATATACTGTTTGCAAATATTCAAGGGTCTAGGTAGTAGTTCAAGGTGACACGGAATGAAATACCTAAGGAAAATCGCTGACATTTAGCGAATTTTGAAGAATTTTAAAGTTTTTAAGAGTAAAACCTGGTTATATTATTCATTATTTGTAACATATATGCTGTAGAGATTATGTATGACAAATTTCTACGTATAATATTAAATCTACTGGAGCTGAAAAACCAGGGGAAATCGCTGTCATTTGGCGAATTTTGAACTTTCTTATAAATTTATAGGCATTTTAATAGTAAAAACTAATTATATTATTCCTGATTTGTAACATATATGTTGTAGAGATGATGTATGCCAATTTTCAGCCCTCTACGTAAAATATTAAATCTACTGGAGCTGAAAAACCTGGGGAAAATCTTCGAAAATTGAAAATCTAGCGCTATCTAAGGGTGAAGGAGACGAGATAGGGCAAAAAGCCATAGGACCAAAGTTGTAGATCATGAAAAATCCGTGACCAAGGGAAAATTGGTACAGTCCGTTTTTTGATAGGACCTCTAGTTTAGCCACTACAGCCCTAAAACAAAAACTACTTTTTTTGAAATCCAAGTTTTCCCCCTTTGGGGGGGTCTGGGGTGGAAATGTTTTGTTTTGACAATTTTTCCTGTGGTTTGACCACCAAAGTAATATTCGTGCCGAATTTCAAGTTTCTAGCTCATCGGGAAGTATGGTTTGAATTTGTATAGATCAGTGAGTTACACAAGCGGTTGTATAGTTATTTAGATTTTTAAAAAACTCAAAAATTTTCAGAGGAAAACTTAAATCTATTTTATAAAATGCTTCAAAAAGAAAATTGGATTGAAGTACATATGGCATCAGTTGAACAAAAATAATGTTTCATAATAGGTTGATGTATTACTTTAACTTGTGTTTTGAGGAAAAATATGTTAAAATTAACCAGTCAAAAAAGTCATGGTTGAGAACAGAAATCAGAGAAGAAAAGAAGGAAATTCTCAGAATGAGTAACATAGCTAGGGCAACTAAGGACAAAAAATTATTTTCCAAATTGAAAAACGGTAAAAAATTACTAAATAAGAAAATCATTGAGACTAAAAAAATTCTTTGATACAAAAATCTGTAATTCAAATAATATTAACAAAACCACTTGGCAAATAATTAACAGTGAAGTGTCAAATAAAAATAAAAAAACTATTGACAATGTTAAACTTAATGTAAATGGAAAAATTATTAGTACAGCAGTCCAAACCACGTTGCAAATTTATTCAACAACTAGCAGTTGCCCGTGGCTTCGCTCACGATAACAATTTTAACACCCGCTGTGTAAATGGAGATGGTGACACATACTGAGTTTATTGATAAGGTACAAAAACTATTGGTGACTTTAATACAGTACATATCACCCAAAAGAAAAAAAAAACCATAAAACCATGATAAAAGGAACCAAACTATAAATCAGCTGTAAAAACCAAACAGCTCTGAAAGACACAGCCCAGCCCAGCCCAGCACCCCCCACAAACCAGCCAGGCCTGGTCCGATAAAAAAACACCCCTGGCCTGGCCTGTTTTTTTTCTGGGGGGGGGGGCAGCTCAGGTTGTTTATGTTCAGCTCTGGTCTTTCAGCTGTTGGAAAGATTTTAGACCGTTGACCCCACCGAAAAGCCCTGAAAACTTTGAATTTTGAAAACCCCGTTCTCAGCGGACGCCCTATAGGAACGTCCATGAAAAGTTTCAAGATTCTAAGTCAAGTTCAAGTAGTTCGAGCTGTGCGATGATAGGTCAGTGGTATTTGACAATAAAAAGTAGATATACTTTCATAAGTCAGAAAGATGTTTTAGGAATCCGCTAAGAACACAGGTCTGCTGCGACGGGAGTACTTAGAAATATTGCTGCCCCCCCGCACGAGGCATTTTTATTTGGCCTCTCTATACTACACTTGCCAGCACATTCCAGCGCCCCCGCCAACAAACTCCTAAGGGTGTTGCTGCCTGGTAAGGCTTACTCAGTAGGCCTATCGTTGAATCTGTGCTATAGTACAGAGTGACCCTGAGGCAGGAAATACCCTCTTCGCAGACCGTGCGTACTTAGTGAATCTTAAAGCAGTTTCCTGTTCATGAAATTTAATGTACATAGAGTAGAAAATGCCTTGATTAAATGCCACCAAAGTATTTTGTAATGTTTTTAGGGTCTATTTTGAACAACAACAAAATAACATAGCCGTCCCGCAATTTTTTAAAAATGGTTTACATTATCTCTTTCATTAACCGCTGTTATAAGGAAGGAAAGACTTTTCATTTTATTTTTTACAGACAGCTGGTTTTACATTCTATGAAATGTCTTGATTTTAACATCTGTTTGAATATAAACATTTCATCACTTATAATTCTCGCATTGGATATTAATATGTGATCTTTGAGAGGGTCTATGTGCGGCCTTGGTCTGTGGTGGAGTCCGAGGGTCAGATCAGGATTGAAATCCTGTTAAATGTATAATGAATGGGAAAATATTAACTTTATGTAGTACATGTCAATTGAAAAGAAATATTATACACCAAAACATAAAACTGAATGAAATCATAAAACTTCTGTAACGACGAATCCATCAGCGAAGGTAATACCATCTGCTTGGAACACTGAAAATGTAAACAAAATGTAATCCCTTGTAATCCCTTGGGGTAATTCAAAACAAACTTGGTCGAAATCAAATAAAACTCGGTTTTTAGAAGCTTGCTATTTGATTTCAAAAAGACGTACGCTCGTTTTAAGTCGTCTAAAACCTTCTCATATGTGCATGCAACACAGGAGAAAAGTTTCAGCCAAAATGGTACTCTAGTTTTTGCGTGAAAAGCGATCTAAAGTGTGATGTTGAGCGTTACCAACACACATCGTGACATAAATTGACATAAGGCTTGATTCGGATTCTCTGACCTTCAAAACGAAAAAATAACCAAAAATTTCATAATTCTAAGCAATGTACAGACAAAACTCTAATTTTATTTATATAGATTACTTTGTAAATATTGTAGAAAATTTAAATAAATCTCAACAAATAGGTAATACTGATTTAGAATTTAACTCCTTGGCTGAATGTAATGTTCTTAAAAGTATGTCATTTCGTTGTACTCCTGTAGATGAAAATGAGATACATACGATTATCAATGCACTGAAAAATAAAATGTCTTGAGGCTATGATGGAAGACCAGTTAAATTATTAAAATATGTAGGAAACCTTTTGTTGAAGCCACTTGCACATTTAGTGAATTCCTCTTTTGACTCTGGCCTCTTTCCTCAACAATTAAAAGTGGCGAAAATAGTTCCCTTGTATAAAAAAGGTGAGGTAACAGATGTCTCGAACTACAGACCTGTGTCGTTGCTTCCTTCAATATCAAAGGTGTTTTGAGAAAGCAATGCATACAAGGTTGGTGGATTTATTAGAAAAATATAATTTGTATGATGATGCCCAACATGGCTTTAGAAAAGGCAGATCCGTTATTACAGCAGCTACTGATTTTATTGAATCAATAATTGAGTCTATTGATAATGGCGAGAGTGTTCTAGGTATTTATATGGACCTCTCAAAAGCTTTTGATAGTCTGTGCAATAAAACTTTGTAAATAAATTGGAAGAATTAGGAATAAGAGGAACACCTCTAAAACAGTTTCAAAGCTATCTGGACAAGCGGAGCCAATTTGTAGAACTAAAATTCAAGAATAATAACTATTTAAACACGGTAAATTCATCAAAACACAGTATAAAATGGGGCCTCCCTCAAGGCTCAATACTGGGCCCAATTTTGTTTTTGTGTTATGTGAGAGAAATGCCTAGAATAATTGAAAATCCAAAGATCAATGAACTATGTTTGTACGCTGATGATTCAAACCTAAAAGTATTCGGAAAAAGTATAGAAAACTTAGAAATCGGGGAATTTTTGGAATTGAATAATGTTCAGCAATTTCTAAAAAACCATCAACTTAATTTAAATACATCTAAAACAAATGTTATGGCATTCTCAACTAAAAAATTGAAAAATAAAGCTAAGCCAAATATAATCTGTGATTCAACGACATTAGAACAAATCTCGGAGACTAAATTTTTGGGACTGCATATCGATGAATATTTAAATTGGAATCACCACACTGAAAAACTTTTTAAACTGCTTCATTCCGGATTGTATGCTTTAAAACGATTGTCTTATCTTTGCAATTTAGATACACTAAAAAAAAAATACTTTGCTCATATTCATTCACATTTATGTTATGGTAGATCACTATACGGTGCCACTTCAAAACAAAATTTGAACAAAATCTTGGTTATCCAAAAAAAGCTATAGGCCTATACGAATTATGTTACACCTAAAAAACCATGAATCAGTAAAATTACACTTTAAAGATTTAAATATTTTAACTGTTGATGGAGTATATATATATTAGAAACCATATGTTTAGCTAGGGAATCAGGTGGAAGTATAGATCCACTTCCGCTCCACAAATATAATACTAGGCATAAAAGAGATATAGTGACCTCATCTCATAGATTGGAATTTTTCAGGAAAAGGTCCACTCATGCTGGTTCATTATTCATAAAAAAATTACCTGACTCTATAAAGACTAAACCAAGCCACAAAAGATTCAAAACAAAACTAAAAACATGTTTGATAGAAAAATCATCTTATTCTTTAGAGTAATTCACTGAATAGTGTAGTTCACTGAATGAATTAGTTTAGTCTTGAGTAATGTGTTTGCATATCTATCTATATGTGTATTTTTATTTTCTAGTTTTCTGAATATTTACGCTATTTGTTGTACAAATGTACATGACTATAAATAACGATTTTTTGACTTTGACTTTGAAAAGTCAAGTTCAGTTTTAAATCACCTTTCCACATCCTGGGGGCCCCCAAAGAATCATACTTGGGATTTCATTTCGATCCAATAGAGTTCGTAGAAAAGTAGTGTGGCCCAACACATGGCTCTGACCTACATATTCTTCAAAAGATGATGGTCTCATTTGTTCAGACAATGGAGCAGATTCTTCCAGTGAGGAATCAGGTGTTTTTAATACCTTATATGCCTAAAATAAAACTTACAGTTGAATTATTAGGTATGGATAAAAATATTACTGCAAGAACAATATGTAGGCTAGGCTACAATGTGAATGTTTTTAATTCATATAATAATGATAGAAAATTATTTAAATTATCAGCTGCAGATTGGTATTTTGTTTTTGTTGATATCAGATCATATAGCCTGGAGATAGATCACACTGTCAACCTTGTGGATAAGTGGATATACCTTGTGAGAATCATGTTTAAACTTGAGCGCTTACAAATGAAACCGGTTTAAATTTGAATTTTTTATTTTGAAACAGCTTACACATTTAATATTTCATTTTTATACTGTACACATCTTGGACGTACTACCATCTATCATCAGCAGCATCAGACAACTCTCTCACTTCTCTAGCTTAATTCTGAGAGAAGTTTGGCTATAGCACTTTGAAGTTTTACAAACGGGTAAATTTTTAGAAAACTATAACAAGGCGTAATTTTGAAACTAAACTTAGTTGAGGTACCAAGCTCAAATTTGGTACTTTTCTTTGTCTGTATGGGGTGTACCAGTACACCAAATATCATTGAAATCTGAGATGTTGGGGAAAATGACTGTGTTGAATTGACATGGAATGACCCGCATACATTTAGGGAGCTGGTACCCCCAAAGAATAACTTATGACCTAATTCCGTCCATGAATCCAGGATTTACAAAATAACATATTGGCATATAGAATAGCGACAAGACAAGGTACCGGAGACCAACAATTGTGCAGAAAATGGGCGAAACTTTTGATATCCGACTACACTGTATTTATCGATGTTTACAATCGCTTTATCGAAGTTATGTCTATTCTACAAGTACCGTAACCGACTAAAATATTTATCAGGGTGATCTAACAACATAACACATCAACATCTAACATCACTAGAAAGAAACCTGTACTATTCTAAACTATATGAATAAAACTCATTGTAGGCTATACTAACATATCACATCATAACTCAACTATCTTAACTAACTTAACATACTCAAAACTTATCCCACACTATTCGCCGTCTTGCACTTGGTTGATTCATTGTCAGTCTTTGTCAGTGTCGTGTGTTGTGTAGTCTGCCCGGTCAACTGAAGTTTGTCATTTTAATATTGGTTTTGGTTAAGTTTTAGTTTTATAGTAAAGTCTTGTTTATTTGAATGTACAAATAAGTGTTTAGTTATTATTTTTATTATCATGATTAGAAACACGTACTTAACCTACGTTGATGATCAAATAATTTAGGCTACCATTACTAATATATCATGTGAGATCGTTTACAATAAATTGTTCCGATGATTAGAATCGATTCTTCACTATCGGCATTCGATGGTGAAGAACGATTGTAAACATCGATAAATACAATGGAGACGAATATCAAAGTTTCGCCAGAAAATGGAATAAGTTTTAGCTAAGAACTTTGATAGTAACTTATCCCCTTTAAATTTTTCTGAACCACTATCTTACCACTGAATTCTCCTCTGCTGCGGCTGCACAAAATGAAGAACAGGCTTCTACGTTACTTCCACAGACATCACTTCTGAATTTTTTAATATCTGAGTGTTCTTTCTCTTCTGACGGCCTCTTTTCTCTTTTCGGCTCTTTCAAACATGGTGTGTTATCATGTTCTCCTGAATTCAGAAATAAGCACCGATTGACATGAGTTTCAATTTGAGAAAATGAAAAAGATTTTGAACAAATAGGGCACAAAGATTCGTTTTCCAGTTCATTGGATGAAAGTCTTGATTTTTTGGGACTTGGATATGGTTTTTTAAACATAGTAAGGCCTGCAAACAAAATAATGCAAATTAGTGAATGTTCTTTTATAACCTCAAAACTACATAAAAACTATGTATTATGCCCTATGCTGAATGATTGGGAATTTTCTTCTGAACAGGGCCTGTATGACTTTCGTAATAGGCACTTTTTCAAAACAAACCACAACATATCAGAATCCAATTCAAAGCTGAAACGACACTAAACAATTTAAACAATGAACCATTTAAGACCATTTGGACATTTGGAAATTAGATTGAATGTAGAGAGTAGAGAGTTTTCATGTAATAGAGATGGTTATGTTACGATTTTCATTTTTCCGGTTCCCAAAATCCCATCCAAGGCAGTGTTTCCACAGAGTAAAATATAGAATCCCTTCATGGGCGCCCAAAAGTTCCCTTGTTATCCCTCAAAATAGCGCGCCCGAAAAATCCCTTTTTATCCCTGAGTTCTAATCTTTTATCCCTCAGTAACGAATCCAAACAATTTTGTCGTTTTGCATTTTTTGTGTTGTAAGGGGAAGAGAGTGTTAAAATGTTTTGTTCTTGAAAATAGGTTGTCAACATGATTAGTAATCTAAATTTAAATATAAGTGATCCAAGAATTACCTCAGTTGGCCAGGAACACTGCAAAACACGAAAGTAGTTTTATGACATTGATATGTAAAATTACTTAAACAAATTGAGGACACCATTATAAAATATTACAAATAAACCACGTATGGTGGTGAGGCTAGGTATAAATCATGTTTTGCCTACTCAACTATGTTATTTACTTTATTTCCTTAATCATCGCTAGAAATCCCTCAATCCCGCTCTTATCACAAGCGTCTACAGCCTGAAATATCACTTATTGCAAGCAAAAAAAAGTTGCCTGGAATGGCCACTGAAGAAGAAGAAATCAGCTTGTTTCTGTGCAGGGTTCCCAGATGTACGATAATTATCGTATTTGTGCGATAATTTTCTGGAATGTACGATGTACGATAGCACTTTCTGGAATGTACGATGTACGACAGCACTTCTCATCGTACGCGAAAATGTACGATAATTTTGAATAGGTGCAACTGCTTGAAATAAAATAAGATTTAAAATCAAAACCAGGCTTAGTAATATATGTTGAACTTGAATACACCAAGGATTTTCACATTTTAGGAGTAGGTGGTTGGTAAGTAATTATTCACTTTGATTGTTTGCCTTCATACATCCAGTTATAATATTTATCTACCGATGAGTGGTCAGTCATTATTTCTTACTATTAATAAGACCACACTTTCCAACACATAAAACTATTTCAAAAGTATTAGATTATTAAGCATTCAGTCGTCATATATTTTAAATGTTTACTCCTCGGATTGACTAAATACATGTGACAAAGATCCGACCCGCATGGCAAAAATCATGACAAGGCGAAGATGACATAACAACAGTGTAATATATATAAATTATATCTTTGTTGTTGTGACAAAGCGGTAAACGTCTCTCACTCCATATAGCATGAAGTATCTCATGAGGACATTAATATAAAAAATATTAATATCAAATCGCGGCATTTGAACACTGTTGTCTTTTTATGACAGGGCACCATGTTATCAACAATCACAGTATTCATCTTCTAGACGATATATCGTGGCAGTATCATGGCAGTATCCCAGTTCTATGACACAAAGAATTAGTCTAGGAAAATAATTCACAAAAATACACTTACTTCCTCATTGAAAGATATTTTATGCTGCAAAGCTCCATACATAATCAACATGAAACTAAAGCCTATTTTACCAAATTGTTTTTAAGTCACGAAGTGACGCAGGCTGCTAGTATATTACTCAACGTACCGGTATGGGTATAACGAATACAGGGACAATGCTTATCTATAGTCCTATCCCAAACGGTCCACTCATTTTCCGCCAGAATGGAGCATCTACTGTTATTTATTTACCAAATTATTTTATAAAAGGTAATCCAAACTATTTACCTTTTATAAAAGAAATCTTTTATAAAAGAATACCTATTACATTATCAAAGATCTTTGTCAAAGAAACTTTTATAAAATATATGATAGTGTAATGCGGGCCTCAGAACAATAAAATATAAAATCTATAAAATCATTGACTCTGTTATATGTTACTCTGATAAGACCTCTGCTTGAGTACTGCTGCACTGTTTGGTCTCCACACCAGTCAACATTGAAAAATCAACTTCAAGTAATTCAAAAACGGTTTGTGAGGATGATTGGTGTAAAAATGGGATATCCATATATGGGAGTGCCAGTCGAAGAAGTCGAGATGGATCTGGGGCTGCATCCTCTTCATCGCAGACGAATAGTTTACGACTTGATGCTGCTCCGCGGTATCGTCGGTGGCTCCATTGATTGCCCTGAACTGCTCGAGAAAATAAACTTCAGAGTACCATCCCAGACTCGCTCGACAAGTCTGTTTGCCTTCAAGCATCACTCTACAAACTATGAACTATATGGGCCCCTACCCAGGATTCAGAGGACTGCAAATCTAACCTTGTTTGAGGATTTAGATTTCTTCTGTGGAAGCGGCCAATCTTTTAAGAGAGTCGTCTGGAAGAAGATCCTTGACAATCCCAATTTATGTATTATTTAATATCTCTAGTTTTTTGTGCGTGTATACCGCTCTCTGCATGTTAGTTTTCATTTATGCAGTTACTCATTCACTTAAAATCATTATTTATTATATTTGTATTAGATATTTTAGATTGTTGCTTTTTGCATGTAGTTCTAAGGCCCTATATTGTGTTCTCTTAACCTTGTAATTGAGTTTGTAAATTATTTATTTTTGTTATTTTTGATAGATATTTAAAGATTGTTAAGTATTTTTGCATGTAGCTTTTACGGCTCTCGTTGTGTCTCAATCGGTTATCTTGATGTAAATTAATTTATTTTGCTTCCATTAGTCTAGTACATACCTGCACGAATTTTCGTTGTCTGAGTCTAGCATAGATCTAGTGAATGTAAGTTATTGAGCTTGTTGTTCTACTATCAGTGTCTTACATAATGAGCCTGTGTATTGTGCCTTATTTTTACTTTTGCAACTGTAAATTTTTTTTGCTTATATGAAGCCATATTTTCTATAACTTGTTTTGTTGCATGCATGCACTTGTAGTTATATTTTATTATGACATTTCAATTGTAAATGGTTAATCCGTCAATAAATAAATAAATAAAAAAATAAACTCTCTCCTCTTATCTGTCTACAGACAGGGGGGTATTTCTAAGCGGGCTTCACAAGTACTAGCTACTAATCACTAACTACTAAATACAATACTTCTCCATTGTATTGTGAATTATTAATAAAATTGACTTTGTATTTAGTAATACTAAGGTTCCGTTTCAAAACCGTAAGGATACAGTGGAGATGTATTGTAACTAGTGATTAGTGATTAGTAGTTAGTATTTGTGAAACGTGTTTAGAAACACCCTCCGGTCCAGACCTTGCATTTAGGCGGCTTGGGTCGGGTCGCCGCTGTCTGCCGTCTGTTCGTCTGTTCTCTTGTTCTCTTTCTTTCATCCTCCGACACATAACCTCAAATTAAATCAGTGGAAAAGTTATTAAGGCATTTAATAGTTTGACTTTAGTACGGTATAATTATTGATGGTTTGGAAGCAAGAAAATTCCTGTAAAGTAATATTTATTTTGAAATGTTGATTTTCAAATACATTGTAATTACATCTCTTACATAGGTCTAGCCATTACATTTATTATCGGCTGTACTCATATATCAGTCGAATATGTGTTCTTTTACTCTTAGGAGAGTGATCTACAATAATTCGGTGGCAAAATCCTATAAGTGTTTATTAAGCTGCTATCTTAATTATTCTACTGAACCTCCGAAGTATTCAAAGAATGAAAGCGAGAAGGAGACTCATTTTGGTTTTCAAACTGTTCCAGAGAGTGAAAAGAGTAAAAAGGTTTATGAAGTTTTTGAAACCGTTGCTGAGAAGTATGATATAATGAATGATGTTATGAGCTTCTTTATTCATAGGATTTGGAAGGACATTTTTATACAACGGTTAGGGCCGACACCTGGAACCCACTTACTGGATGTAGCAGGAGGTACTGGTGACATTGCTTTCCGATACTTAAAGTATTTACGAAATCTTCCAATGTCAAACAAGCTTATATCCGATCCATCTTCATTGGAAAGTTCGGTTACTGTCTGTGACATTAACAAAGCGATGTTAAATGTCGGCAAAGAAAGAGGTGAAAAGCTTGGTTTTAGAGAACCTGAAATAAAATGGATTGAAGGAGATGCAGAGAAACTTCCCTTAGAGAGTAATATGTTCACTGCTTATACCATAGCTTTTGGTATTCGCAATTGTACACATGTTGACAAAGTCTTAGATGAGGCATACCGTGTTCTTAAACCTGGAGGACGGTTTATGTGTTTAGAGTTTAGCCATGTTAGCAATGAAGCTCTTCAATGGCTATATGATCAGTATTCTTTCCAGATGATACCGGTGATGGGACAGATTATTGCGGGTGATTGGAAATCGTATCAATACTTAGTAGAAAGCATAAGGAAATTCCCTAATCAGGAAGAGTTCAAAGGAATGATCCAGGCCTCTGGGTTTAGCTGTGTGTCTTATGAAAATTTGACAGGTGGTGTTGTATCAATCCATTCTGGCTTCAAATTGTGAAATGTCATAAGGGAAATTTTTAACCTGGTGCAACATTAAATGCACTTAATATAAATTAGGCTATTACACTGAAAGGGTGGGCATAATGTCTGAAGAGATATTGTTGTCAATATGGTACACTATAGTAGCTATTTCTTAAGCTTTATTGTTGTTGATAAAAATAAAACTAGGGTATCAACTCTTATCTGGATTATATTTTCTCCCCTTTTTAGTTGACCTACCTTACCTTATTCACTGTTGATGGTTGACTACCACCATAGCCATCTTTGTATTAAGGCCGCGGCGCTAGTAAATGGCAATATCATGCCTAGGGGTTCACCTGATTTGTTGAATCATAGGTCTACTCTCTTGTGGTACTATTTTGTTTACTTGAAACCAGCTGTCTCTGGAAGGGTTTTTTCTATAAAAAACCCTTGAGAGGCGACTTTGCCAGGTCGAAGGCCGTGGCCTTATTACTAGAGATGGTCATGCTACTACTTTTATGTTATTTATCAATCAACTAGTTAACTGTGGATCTACCTTATGACCAGCATAAAACATGTTGACCAAGTACTTTGAAAGTGTAAAATCCACAAAACTTGGTATGAACATTCAAATAAGTGTTCTACACAATATGTAGGAATTTCATAAAAATATTATATATTGTTAAGGGGATTAGTATGCAAAAAAAAACTTCTTGGATCAGCAAAAAAACCTTGTTGACCACATGGGCGGATTTAGGCCATAATCTTTGCGGTTGCTAACTAATATCCCTATTTAAAATTCACCCATTTCAAAGCTATTTTTATAAGCTATTTCTTTCATTTAGCAACAACAACCACTTTGTACATTTTTTATCCTAAATATACTGATCAAACTGGTTTCTCCTATGGAAAAACAGGATTAATTTTTCATGCTTCATAAGGTGTTGATGACAACTTGCAACTTCTTAAGCTTCCCTATAGTTACCATTGAAACTTTGAAGTACTGTGGAGCATAACCCTAAGAGAAATTTGTAAAACCGGATCGGATCTAAGGAGAGCATATATGCTAAAATTTAGCTCTGTAGGTCTTAGAATTTTGGAGATTTGCTGTCCTTTAGAAAACCCCTTCTTTATAATATGTAGTACTAGCAGTTGCCCGTGACTTCGCTCACGATAAAAATACAGCTGATCTTACTTCTGCTCTTTGAAATGTCAAATTATAGTATTCATAGCTGTTTACATTTCGGTATTTGAATGTTTACATCCTTATAAAATGTAAAAAATTGAAGCTAAGGACGTTCAGGGGGTGTAGCGCGAGGGGATTTTAAGGAAGTGAATAGGCCTATATGTTTCCCAGGTTCAAGATCGTACCTCTGTGTGAAATTTCAACTCAGTCGGTTCATTATTTTTTAAGTTTACTTATCCCATACAAACATAGACACAATCATACAGAAACCACCTCTTCTTTATAATAGTACTAGCAGTTGCCCGTGGCTTAGCTCACGATAAAAATTTCAGCTGATCTTACTTCTGCTCTTTGAAATGTCAAATTATAGTATTCACAGCTGTTTACATTTTGATATTTGAATGTTTATATCCTTATAAAATGTAAGCATTGGAGCTAAGGACGTTCATGGGGCGAAGCCCGAGGGGATTTTAAGGAAGTGAATAGGCCTATATGTTTCCCATGTTCAAGATCTACCTCTTTGTGAAATTTCAATCCTGTCGGTTCAGTATTTTTTGAGTTTACTTATCCCATACATACATAGACACATACAGAAACTACCTCTTCTTTATAATAGTGTAGATAGATAGATTGATAACTCATTCAAATAATGGAAAGTACCTTTTCATTTACAATATTATTACAAAACGAAGAGGATAGGCCATTAAAGTTGCTAGAATGACATTTTTGAGAATCTATAATGTGTAATTTTTGCTTTCAAAGCAGAATGTTTGAGAGCCTATTTAACCTTACTAAAGATCGCCAGTGGTCGAAAATTCGACCAATTTTCAAATCAAGATATAAGAATAGGGATAACTAATTTTGAAAATGATCTATGCAGACACCAATGCGTAATTTATAATACATTTCTTATGGGACACATTTTCCATGAAAACACACAATATAACCAAACTGGAACTGGAACTGGAAGCAAAAGAGAAAGAGTTATTCTTTGACTCCTTTTTTATCTCACCTCTAGCATATATTTATGGCATAGTTTATATTCTGAATTAGTAATTATTATTTTAATAAGATTCCACGTTTATTTTTTAAGACTGAACCGAGTATTGCTTTAGATAAGTAAAAATTCAGTCGTCCAATCAGTTTATCCCACACCTCTACCACAGTTCTCTCTCTCTCTTTCTTCCTCCTTTCATTCCTTGAATTTCCTTACTCTCTACTTCCCTTCCTTTCTACCTTCTACCCTCTTCCCTCCTTTTCACTTTCATTCTCTTCTTACCACCTCCCCTCCCACCTTTTCTACCCTTCTGACTCTTCTCTCCTCCCCTCTCCTCCTATTAACACCATAACTAAAATTTGATATTTTACCCATTCTCCACCAATAAAAATCACAATTTGTAATGACCAGTAGTGCTCCAGTTGCAAGTCAGTTAGTACTGTGGATGGTATGGAGACTCAATGCACTTTTTTCTTTCCTTTTTATTAGAAAATTTTAATCTCTTCACCTTATATAAGCAAGAAATTTTTACTTGAATGTGACATCTTCAACATTTTCCAAATAATCCTGATGTCCATAAAATACTGTAACACTGAAAACACTAAAAAATAAAAACTATAAAGTAATTAGTTAATTTATGACTATTAAATAGTAATGGTAACAATTTACCTTTTGTTTGTTATTGTTTTGGTTTTATATTTCATCAGATGACAGAAAAAACAATGTATATTTTTACCCACTTTTGCACTGACATGTTTGTGATTCTACATTTTTAATCTTTACTCTACGAAAAGTAGGATATGATAACAGCTATGATGACAATGTATATTTTTACCCACTTTTGCACTGACATGTTTGTGATTCTACATTTTTAATCTTTACTCTACGAAAAGTAGGATATGATAACAGCTATGATGCTCACTTTGTTTACATTTGGTTGTTATTATATAGGCTAACCAAAACAACAACTCGTAAGGCCAATGTTAATTTTTTTGAAATTTTAAATTCAATTTTCCACAGGTCTAAAAGACTAATATAAATTACAATGGGATTCTGCGCATCTACAGGAAAATACAGTTCTATCGGTGTGCTTAGACTTTCACTACGATGCACAATGGCCGAGAAAAAGGGAAGAAAAAACCTTATGGAAAAAATGCTTGTCTAGTAATATAAAGATAAGTCGTTTTGAGTTGATGGTTAGAAAAGAACTCGGGAACTTTAAATGGGCTTAACAAATTTGGTATGGTTTTAGAACAAACTTTAAGTAAACAAAGTTGTAACAACAAAGGACTGGGATGAAAATCAAATAAATCAAACCAAAAACCAAATAAAATTTAATCTAAATTACTTGGAACAAAGTTAATATATTACGCTAGAAAACATTTTTTCTTTTCTGCCAAAACCTTGCCAAAAATCTGGGGGTGCCAGGCACCTCCAGAAATCCACCCTGGTTGACCAATATAAAAACATGTTGACCGGGTATTTAAAGGTCAGATTTGCTCAACATTTGCTATAAACGTTCTTTTAACTGTTACACACAATCTAGATAAATTTCATAAAAATATATCTTTAAAGGGTTTGTATACAAAAACCTTTGTTGACCAGCATAAAATCTTGTTGTCCAAGTACTTCAAAAATTTGGATTTCCACCAATTTTGGTATGAAAGCTCTAATAAGTGCTTTACACAACCTGCATAAATTTCATAAAAATATATCATTAAGGTCAATATTTTTGACCTTATAAATATATGACCTAGTCAACATGTGCTGGACAATAAGGTTTTTTTCACACAAACACTCTTGATGATATAATATTTATAAAGATTGTGTAAAACACTTATTATAACATTCAAACCAAATTTGATGGAAATCGTACTTTTTAAAGTACCCAGTCAACATGTTATTAGTTTAGTAAACATTTCAGAAGTTCCCGGTTACTGTGCATGTTTCTTTTGAAAGAGTGAGTTCAAACTTAACCTGTTTTTAGCAAAAAAGTGCAAATATGATTGAATAGGAATAGCCTGGTCAATTTTTGAAAATCACTCAGGTGGATGACAAATTCATTAGTAATGTATGTGATAGGATATATGTATATATATATATATATTTAATTCTATATTGAGGTTAATGGAATACGTTACTAAAAAATAAAGCGAGGGTTAAAATTCAGATGATTCAGGCCATTTATGTGCCAAATGGGGGGAACAATTGACCATTAGGCATTTTGGAAACCTCTTTTGGCATGTAAATTGCAGGAAATTTTAGCACTAACTCAAACAGGGTATATATAGGTATACAAACGGAGACAAAATATTTCCCAACTATTTTGGTTTGGTGCCTTACAGCAAATGAATGAAATTGGCACTGTTGCACTATATAAAAAAAGCTACCACTATTTTTAAAACATTTCGCGGAAAATATTTTTCCCCCACCTGCTATGTTTATACCCTTTTTACTCCTTGTAATGCGTGAGTAAAATAATAATTTGTCATTCAGCGGGAGTAAAGTGATTACTTTGTCTCCCGGCGGGAGACAAAGTAAATCCATAAGAATAACATTGAAATCAATATTTCAAAAATTAGAGCGCCTTCAAATTTCCACGCACACATGCAAATAAGTAGCAGCTCAACAAATGCAGGCGCTAACAGCTGATTAGAGGCATTGGCTTACAGTGGAAACGGATGATAGCGCTCGACTTGAAACAATTGATGTTTTGAGGTTAGGTGCAGTCGTCATTACCGAGACACGATGGATTCCGACTCTGAATGTTCGTTAACCCCAACAGATATTTCTAATGAAGCTAAGAATGTGACAGCTAATTTACTACCCGAAAAGTCAAGGGAAAAGTATGAGAAACTTTATAATTTATTTATGGAATGGTGTAAGAGAAAAAGAAGTAAGAATATCTCTGAAAATGTAATACTTGTGTTCCTATCGGAACAGTCAAAGGTATGTAACCCAGCTTACTTATGGACAATCTATTCTATGTTGAAGGCTACAATTCAAGTTAAAATAATATAGATATCAGTGGTTTTACAAAAGTAATTGCTTTTTTGAAGCGGATAAATGTTGGCTACAAACCAAAGAAAGCTAAAACCTTCTCTTTAGATGAAGTAAAAAAGTTCTTGCAAAATGCTCCAGACGAACAGTATTTATTGAAAAAAGTTGTTATGATTTTCGGTATTAGCGGAGCTTGCTGTATGGATGAATTGTCCAAGATGACTGTCCATGATATTGACGATCAAGGTCCATTCTTATAGTTAAAATACCTGACTCAAAGACCAAAACGGAACGAGTTTTTACAGTGACTAATGGAACCCACCAAGACGTGGACTACTTGTACTATTACAGAAAATATATAAGTTTGAGGCCCAAAACAACGACTTCTCCTCGGCTGTTTTTAAATTATAAAAATGGCAAATGCGTCAATCAAGTTGTTGGGAAAAATTCCCTTGCAAAAACACCCAGGGATATTCCACAGTATCTAAACATTTCCGACCCCAACCTGTTCACTGGACATTCATTTAGGCGAACTTCTGCTACTTTGCTAGTTAATGCAGGAGGAACAATGACTCAACCTAACCGTCACGGAGGATGGAGAAGCACTACCGTCGCAGAAGGCTACATTGAGGAATCGATTAATAATAAAATACAAACTTCACACAAGATTCTAAACCAAACAGCCAGTGTTATTGATGTGAATGTTACTAGACAAAATAGCCCAGTTTCCACAAACACAACCCAGCAACTCCAATCTAACTCGAACCCAGGAACTGTGTTCCAGAATTGCAATAATTGTACAATCACGGTGAATAATTATTTCAAATAGTAAAGACAAAAAAGGTTAATAACCATGTAAACAATCTTTGTTGCTCAAGTATTTATAATTACTCATTTAAATAATTATTTTAATTATTAGATTTCAATGTGTGTTTTTTGTCAATAAAATAGTTGATTGTTTTTACATTGCGTATTTATTTATTCGTCCAGGTAAGAGGTTATAATAGTCACATAAAAATATTGACGACTGTCAACTGATAATTAAACGTATTGTTGCAACGATCAGCTGATCACTGGTGCATGAATGGTTGCAGCTACTCACATGCAGGCGCTAATTGCAGATCGAAAAAAATGGATATTGTTTATTAATTAATTAATAGATTTAAATTGGGTATTTATTATTGCAGGTGGGGGGAAAATTTTGTGTGTATTTTGAGAGTAAATCAAATTGTCTCCCTGGTGAAAATCGTCGCCCTCGCAAGCTCGGGCGCCAACAGTTTCACTCGTGAGACAATGTTGCACTTTACTCACTCAACACACAAATAACTATTAAATATCACAGTGGAACCTCTCTTAAACTGTCACCCTTGGAAATGAGAGTGTAGTGGTTAAGAGAATAGACGGATAACAGAAATTTCATTATTAAGCTGTTCAGTAGGCTAATTGAAGATTTATACAATTTTAGAAGAAAATATACCTTGTGTAAGTGGATAGTACATATTTCTTATTAAATTTCAATTACACAAGCATACAATAGAACTGATATAGTGTAGGTTGTACATGTTCAATGTTTTGACAGCGTCTATTACGACACATTAAAAGCACAGTAGCGGTGACGAATAACAGAGAATGACAGTCAAAAGAGTGACGGTGTATCGAGGTTTTATGGTATATGAAAAATAAAGTTAACAATAAATTCTTTTTCTTAAAACCGCAAGCGTAAACTGCCATTTCATATGCTCTAAAAGCCAACAGAAAATCAGCTGTTTATTGAGGAATGAGCAGTCTAATCTTTATCGCTTGCCAGTTGATTGCATTGTTACTCTACACACTCCTGCCAATCACAGTTGTTGCTTCTAGCGCTTCCACTTCCATTTTGATTTGACTTGTTTACAACCTGAAAATCATAATGGCGCATTTAGCTACAATGGACATGAGAAACTGTGATTGTATTTCTTGTTTGGGAATTCAAAAATGCAGTTGTAGAAAAAATTATGTATTTTGCATGTCAAATGTCTTTCTTGCCTTTGCTAAAATTACCGTGTGACGCAGAGTGCAGTAAGTGTTTAGCTCAAGCGAGAAAGACCTACTTTACGCTCTTAATACATGAATAACTATTTCATATCTTATTAAAGTGACTACATACGTAAGATCTACTACCATTTTAACTAATCCAGTTTCAGACTGAAAATTATGGGATTTGATTTTTGGATTACTCCAGTAAATAGTAAATATTAAAATGCAGGCCTTTGGGGAGATGTTTTTTCCATAAGGTTAACATTGGGAATGAGTATGCAGGTTTGCTGACATAAAAATACAAATATCGATGATTTTAGACTAATATACATTTTGATCTCATCTAGATGAAGCCACAGACCAAGTTTTGTTAAGATATGATGAGAAGTAATCGATACATAGAATTTTACTTATTTCCCATAACCCACAAGGTTAATGTAGGGACAATAATACTCAGTACTGTGTTTACCACTCTCAGTATCTTGGTATAACCAATGGGCATAGAGGAATGATGTATTAAATATTTGTTTTTTGAGTTGAATCTAATGGTGCAAAGAAAAATTTGATTATTTTATTTTTTCTATATAAAAAATCCAAAAATTATTTTTGGAGGGTTTATTCTCTTTTACTTCCCTTTCCGGTGGTCCAATTGGAATGGTTTACGAACTTGTCGGAGTGATTACCACTTTTCATTAAGATCGGACCATATTTATTCCGTCTACAGTGTTAACATATACAGGGTGAGTCAGATCACCCGTCCACCTATTGAAGCGGGAGAACGGTTTGTCATAGAAACTTCTAATAAAATTATTCCCCACTAATTTGCATATGAAGAATTCATTAAGAATATTTTCATCGCGATTCATGTACAGGGTGTTCTAGAAATTGAAGTTCATGGGTTCGAATCACAAAATTTTCTTAAGTAAACATATAGCAAATATTATATCATTTTAAAGGTCTTTTTAAAAGAAAGATTTTGATGAAAACAGAACTAAATTATCTCAAGCCTTTTCAAAATTGCAGCCATTTTTGTGAAAAATTTCGATATTTACGGAAACCCCTGTATTTTCCAAACTACTCAACATTTTTCAGTTCTGATTCAAAATTCTTAATCCTTGGTAACTCAGCTTTACTGTGTTATGTCACGTGATAACATTTAATTTTTTTTAAATTATGAAAATTAATTTTTGAAAATGTTGGCTGCCCTGAAAATAAAAAAAATCAAATAGCAACATATGCTAAAAAGCACATAATTTTAAAGGTCTTCAAAATTCATACACCTTTGTAATTTACACAAGTATTCTATTATTTTTAGTTTTTTAGTTATGGTCGAAAAACCCCGTTTTCCTATATGAAGTGCATGTTATTTGCACGTCCATAGCAAACGGTCTGTGGTTACGCTTTGGTTATTATGAACTGCATAAATAACATGCACTTTAAATGGGAAAAGGGTTTTTTTATCATAACTAAAAAACTAAAAATGATAGAATACTTGTGTAAATTACAAAGTTGTAGGAATTTTGAAGACCTTTAAAATAATGTGCTTTTTGGCATATGTTGCTATTTGATTTTTTTTTAATTTTCAGGGCTGCCAACATTTTCAAAAATTAATTTTTTTTCAAAATTAATTTTTTTTTTTAATGTTATCATGTGACATATCATAGTAAAGTTGAGTTACCAAGGATTAAGAATTTTGAATCAGAACTGAAAAATGTTGAGTAGTTTGGAAAATACAGGGGTTTCCGTAAATATCGAAATTTTTCACAAAAATGGCCGCCATTTTGAAACGGCTTGAGATAATTTAGTTCTGTTTTCACCAAAATCTTTCTTTTAACAAGACCTTTAAAATGATATAATATTTGCTATAGGTTTACTTAAGAAAATCTTGAGATTTGAACCCATGACCTTCATTTCTGGAACACCCTGTATATGAATCGCGATGAAAATATTTTTAATGAATTCTTCATATTCAAATTAGTGGGGAATAATTTTATTTGACGTTTCTATGTCAAACCGTTCTCCCGCTACAATAGGTGGACAATAGGTGGATGGGTGGTCTGACTCACCCTGTATATATATATATTTTTTTCAAGAAAAAACCAATATTATCAAAAAGGGTATATATCTAATGGTGATTTCTGCTACTTCATTTCATTTATTTTAATGTCACATTACATTTGATACATTACAGGCAGATATCTGCTCAAACAGGTGACTAGTCATATTTTACATAAAGAACTTAAACGAGAAGATTAACAAAACAAAAAGTAATGAAATTAATCTATGTACAAATTTACAGTATCTCAAAATTGTCATTTAAAAATTCATTAACTGAATCGTACAACTAGTTTATGAGCAAGGATTTTAAGAATTTTGAAAATTTCACAAACTTAAATTCTTTCCAGGTGTTTGGAATTTTGTTAAAAAGCTTAATTTCCATATAGAATTTACTTCTCTCCAAAAGTGTTGTTTTATGTAAAGGATAGTTTAATATTTTGTTTTTGTTTCTTGTCTCATATTTATGGTTAATATTATTAGTTGACAAATATTTTTCTTTATTTTTGATAACTTGTAGCAGAATGGTGTAAATGTATAGTGAAGGAGCAGTCATCATTTGCTTTTCTCTTTGCAGCTTTAATTGAAGGGGTCCCCCGTAAAACGTTCTAAACGACAAAAACCTAGTTTAGAGTAATAAAGTGTTGAAAGTTGAATTCTAAAATTTACGGTTTTTTGAGGTTGGAACTTATAATCGTGTATAATTTTTTAATACCCATAACATCATAACATAGCCATTAGTTATAACATCATAATGTAGCCGTATATTGAATTTTTACTTGCCATTAAGCATTTTAAAACATTTTACGTGGTTTTTTAAGGGTTATAACATTCTAAATGACTGGCACTTGAAACGTTTTCTGACGGACTGCTCTTCTACTTTGGAAGAAAACATCAGGGAGTGTAGGAATACCAACAGGAACAAAAATAAAACTGAATATAAAACAATTTTATTGATGTAAAAGTACAAAAACGTAATGTTAACACTGAAACGTGATAAGTCATTTTGCTAAAAGTTATCCACATGTGGTGCTTAAAACGTTATTCTACCTACTTCTTTTGGGGGCAATTTCCAGGCCTTGGCTTCTTAGTTTTAGAAATATAGGGTAATCCAACTTTTCTATTTTAATTTCTGGTCTAATCTTTCCACTTTCCAATGTTTACTTCACGTCTATTATTTTTATTTACGCGATTTTGGTCCTTGGGTGACAGCGCAACGATTGGCGGGGATTCCATCTTTCGGCGAATAGAACGTTATTCCTCAGAAAGTCCGTGCAGTCCCGCGAAGCACGCAAACTTTAACAGACGAAATCAGGGCTACCAACTTAAATTCTTCAAAACAAAATATACCACGGTATAGCTCATAAGGTGTCATGTCCTAGAGAACCTTTTTCACTAAATATCTCAGATTTTGAAATTTTGTCGTTTAGAACGTTTTATGGGGGACCCCTTCAATGACTTTTTAAAATATTTTATTGTATAGTTTATAGTAGTTAATTATTTTTGGATTATTTGAGTTTTTTGCTAATATGTGAAGATATCTCTTTTTGATGCGTGAAATTTTAATTCCCTGAGTGACCCAATTCAATTTTCCTGTACGTTTATTATGTACACTTCTATATGGAAATGATTTATGAAAACACTGCAAAAATTTATTGAGAAAATTATTGTAATTTTGAACTACATTTAAATTGTTTTTTAAATCCCATTTCAAGTTAGAGATAGAATTTGTGATATTCCGACGAGCTTCGAAAGTAAATAATCCTTTTAATTGATTCCTCTTCCCTGAGTTTGTAGGTTTTATGTTTTTTAAGCCAGAAAAAAGAGCTGAATGATCAGATAGACCTAACTCTTGTACAGTCTTAAACATAATTGAAGCTTGTTTATTAGTTATAACATTGTCTATGCATGTACCACTAGCTCTTCTAGTTACTTCCCTAAAATTCATTTCGAATCCATGCCTCTCTATAATAGTTATAAAATCATATACATGCTTTCATTATTTTTTTAAACATTTACATTACAATCAGTAGCAAGATAAAAGAAGTAGCTACTGGGGGCCCAAAATGAAAAGTTGTCATAGTCCAGGTCTTAGGTCTTCAGTAACAACTTCTTCCCTACAGCAGAAATTCGCTAAAAGAAAGGCTTTTGGCAGACATAATTATTTCGAGCAATTCTCGTGTGTTCTGAAAAATTCTGTATTTTTTTAGCACTGAAAATGGAATAGGGATGGTAAGAACTAAGAGAGCAACAGTTGTAGTAAAAAGTACATTTATTAAAGGAAACCTTTTAAAACATTTTTCCACTTTACATTCAAAAGAACAATAGGTTAAAATATATTTTATTACTTCTTACTTAACTTGCGTCTGAAAGATATTCAGTTTGTTTCAAAAAATAATTTGGAACATAAAAAGTTAAAAATGACTTTTCCACATAATCATATTGATTCCTTGGACCAGTTTTAAGTAGGTATCAGTAGATAGGAACAATCAGTAGAAAGGGGGAATCAATGCTTGAAAATGTAATTTACTAAAGGGTCAATCCATATGAAGTGGACCGATGATGGTTGCTTGACCAATTCCAAAATTTTTCATTTTTTTATATGTTGTTCCTACTTAAGTCAGCACTTCAAAACAGTTTTCTAAAAAATTTTATCTCATTCCGTTTTTGAGATACGGAGCTTTTTGTTTGGCCACACAGGCTAATTTTGACATTTACAGCCATTAGCGATAAATTAAATATCTCCAGATTGGTTAATGCTACAGTAATGGGATTCATACCATTCTTTTAAGAAAAGTTCATTCTACAATTTTGGTCCTTAAACCTCAAAGTGATACTCTAACAGAAATACCTCAAAATCACAACCAAAGTCCATGATCGAATTTGAACGAATTAGACTTTTTAAGGCCAAAACTTCCGTGAAAGATTAAAATACCAAAGCTAATATTTATATGACTATAAGATGTAATGGAATACTTACCAATTTTAGGGAAAGAAGGCCAAAATATGTCACCCTCAATTTTCTATAATTGTTCAAAAAACGTAATTTTGAAATTTTTGAAAGTTTTGAAGCTTAATAACTCTGGTGGGGCAAAATTTAAATATCTGATTTTTTTACACAAGATGTACTTTTATGATAGTAAACTACTGTAAAAGTTTCAATCTTGGTATTTGATCCTGAACCAAGTTATGAATTTTTAAAGTTTAACAAAAACTCACATTTAATTAAAGAACGTATATTTGTTACAAGTATCAAGAATGACTGAAGTTCACATATAATAATTTTCTTCACAATATCTGTCCATTTAGTAGCATACTTATTTCTCCTGAAAGTTTTTGAGTTATAGCAAATGATCTTCCTGTCGCTGTTGTCAGTTCAAGTGGCGACAATTTTCACCTACATTATTCAGGATGAAATACAAGGTTAACCATTGGGTAAATGAGCAAGCAACAGTGCATCCCTTTGTTATATATTTCAAGAATGAAGATGGTAAGGTAAAAAGTCATTCCATGTGCGTTTTAAGTGACTATTTGGAGCACAATACGTATGTTGTACATGCCTTTTAAACCAAAGTGATTCAGTATATTAAAGACAACCTTCCTAAGTAAAAAAGGTATTTTACTTTTCAGAGGGCAGTGGAAGCCAGTATAAAAATAGGTATAATTTCTAAAACATTTGCAATTACAAGAAGGATTTTGATCTGGAGGCAGAGTGGCATTTCTTTGCCTCTTGCCATGGGAAAAACTCCTGCGATGGAGTGGGGGGGGACAACAAAACGAGAAGTGACAAAGGCTAGTCTACAAAGGACAACTTCAAACCAAATCCTGAATATAGATCAGATGTTTACCTTCTGTAAGGAAAATATTACAGGCCTAACATATTTCCTGGTTAAAAAAGAGGATATTAATGCTCACAAGGATAAACTTCGACCAAGATTTGAAAATACATTGAGGGTCAAAGGAACAAGAAAGTTCCACAGATACTATGCTGCAGGAGAAAACATAATTAGGTGCTCTATACAACACCAGAAACTACTAAATATGAGGATCACTGTATCGCTAAAGTCGTGCCTTTAAGTCTCAAAGTTAATGACACGATCGCCTGATTTATGATGGACAGTGGTGGTTAGCTCAGATCGAGCAAGTTAGCCAAGAACATAATGATGTCTATGCACACTTTTATCACCCTGCAGGACCACGTACATCTTTCAAGAAGTCTGCAAGTGATCGAGTGTGGATACCAATTTCAAACATATTAAGAAAATTGTCGCCACTTGAACTGACAACAGCGACAGGAAGATCATTTGCTATAACTCAAAAACTTTCAGGAGAAATAAGTATGCTACTAAATGGACAGATATTGTGAAGAAAATGATTATATGTGAAGTTCAGTCATTCTTGATACTTGTAACAAATACACGTTCTTTAATTTTATGTGAGTTTTTGTTAAACTTTAAAAATTCATAACTTGGTTCAGGATCAAATACCAAGATTGAAACTTTTTCAGTAGTTTACTATCATAAAAGTACATCTTGTGTAAAAAATTCAGATTTTTAAATTTTGCCCCACCAGAGTTATTAAGCTTCAAAACTTTCAAAAATTTCAAAATTACGTTTTTTGAACAATTATAGAAAATTGAGGGTGACATATTTTGGCCTTCTTTCCCTAAAATTGGTAAGTATTCCATTATATCTTATAGTCATATAAATATTAGCTTTGGTATTTTATTCTTTCATGGAAATTTTTGGCCTTAAAAAGTCTAATTTGTTCAAATTCGATCATGGACTTTGGTTGTGATTTTGAGGTATTTCTGTTAGAGTAACACTTTAAGGTTTAAGGACCAAAATTGTAGAATGAACTTTTCTAAAAAGAATGGTATGAATCCCATTACTGTAGCATTAACCAATCTGGAGATATTTAATTTATCGCTAATGGCTGTAAACGTCAAAATTAGCCTGCGTGGCCAAACAAAAAGCTCCGTATCTCAAAAACGGAATGAGATAAAAATTTTTAAAAAACTGTTTTGAAGTGCTGACTTAAGTAGGAACAACATATAAAAAAATAAAAAATATTAAAATTGGTCAAGCAACCTGGAAATTTTTTTTTGGGTCACTTCATATGGATTGACCCTAAAGGTTTAAAGTAGTACAGTAGAGCGCCGATTATCCGAACTAATTGGAGACAAGGGGTGTTCGGATAACTGAATATTCGGATAATCGAACATGAAAAGACAACATTTTAAAATTATAAATTAATTTATTATTATAAAATTAAAATTATGTAACGTAATTCTTAATAGTAAAAAGGCTAAAAAATGATGAAACAAAAATTATTCACTTAATTTTATTATGAAATCTATCAGAATACATTGATATTCCGGCGCGACGGGAGTTTCGGTTGGCGCGCGAATTTGAATTGCTTGAGAATCATGTTCAAAATATGAATTTTACAGCATCCGGTTAACCGACGGTTCGGATGATCGACGTTCAGATAATCGGCGCTCTACTGTATTTACAAAATTAAGACTCTTAAAACTCCATTCATAGTAGTGTTCGGACATCAA
Organism: Flexamia atlantica; assembly: GCA_035578135.1. Taxonomy (NCBI): domain Eukaryota; kingdom Metazoa; phylum Arthropoda; class Insecta; order Hemiptera; family Cicadellidae; genus Flexamia; species Flexamia atlantica. Next base: position 137,178,026 of record JAQJVK010000001.1, on the reverse strand, counting down.
TAGTTCACCATCGATGTTACCATTGATATTAACATCGAACTAATACCATCGATGTTCCAAAAACATCGGTTCAAAAACATGGATGTTTTTAAGCGAAAAACCTCGATGTTTTCAACTAAAGCATATCGAAGTTTCTAATCTCAATATACCGTTATTCATTAAAAAAAAAGTGCATGGATACGTGTCTAAGTTGGATAAAGTAATCTTTGACTATGGATATATTCTAATGCAATCAAAAACAAATGTGTTATTTCATATAAAATATATATGATAGTTCAGTGTAATCCATTTTAAATAAGTAACGAGTATTTAATTTATATTTATAAATATTATATTGTAAAAAGCTACAAAGTTTTGAACTGTTTTGGCAAATAAATGTTATTATTATCAGGCTTATTATTATACCGTATCTGAAATCAAAAAGGAAATTTAACATAGGCCTATTTAATATCCATATTCAGAGGTCGAACAAAGACAAAATCAATCTTAAAATTGCATTTAAAAAACATCGATACCAAAACATCGATGGTATAAAAACATCACCTTTCGACCATCGATGGTAAAAACATCGTTCATCGACCTCCGAATATCGATGTTTTGAAAACATCAATGTTCGATACCAAACACTAATTCATAGTTAGTAAATTTCATCAGTATTACCTGATGAACGAGATTTTAAAATTTCATCCAATAATTATTGAGTACTACATTCATAGGACCATCCTCATTATTAGACCAGTTCGTAATTTGTAAACCAGGCAAAATTGTGGTTCGGATTCCACGTTAAAATGTAGGTCCCTTGGTTGCCATTGGCTTTTGGGCTATTAATTAACAGTCCTGTCTAAGGAACATGTCGGCCTTAATCAGTAACAAGACTACAAGATCGCGCCACAATTATCCTTCACTCATCTGTCATTCATACTTGGGTTAAAATACATATGTCGTCGATAGGTCGCCATTTCAAGAAAAGTATACAGTATCTTTCAGTATAATTTTTAACATTTTATTTTAATTCCATGTAATGTTCAAACCACAAACTGAAATGAAAATTATCGTATCAGGCAATATTTTTTCAATTTATCTGATTTTTTTCAAACATGGCCAAAAGGCCATGCCTTTTTGAGCCAGAAATGTTATTTCCAGTATTTGAAAGAAATCCTTGGACCTATTTTTGAGATAATCGTGCAAGCAAGCGTACATTGCTTGTGAAGAAACCAGTATATACATTGTTTATATGTAAGAGCAAGATAAGTAATTTTAAAGCATTAAGAGCCCTTCCTTTTTCCCTTAATAAAATTAGCCAACACTAAATCCGTCTTGTAAGATCTTTTCTTAACGGATTTGCGACAGAAAACCCCATTCAAAAATTAAATAACATTGTGCAATCTTACCACCCTACCCCGAAATTTTATCTCATTCTTGTTCAGGCTTTGTTCATATTGCTCTCTTATATAAAAAATTAAATTAAAACTTATTTTTCGGCTTACTCTAACTGAACAGGCATATTTAAATGAATTAAGAAATTTATACCTTTTTAGCACATTTTATACTTATATATCTTGTTCTTGGAATATAGAGCTACTGTCACCAGAAATTTGCTGTTCTTTATCACCAACTGCCGCCGTTTTTTTTCTTTCATGAACAGAGGGCAATGTAAATGCAAGAGATAGACCTAAATAATGACCCAGATTAGCTAATTTGTTTAGTAGTTAAAAAAACAATTGCATACCTTAGGAAAATAAAATTCCTAACAAATAATATCCTAATAGAGTGTAATCAAATCTGCTCTAAAATTTTTGTATACACCTTTTAAAAATAAAACACAACATTTGACCTAACAACTTTTTCCAGAAGTTTAGGTGAAAACCACCATAATTTAACACACTTTACATGTTGAAATGTTACACACTTTACAGAAAAATATAATTTTGCTACTTTCTAGAGATACCGTATGGTTTTTGAACTCTGCAAACTATCAACTAAGAACTTAAAATATTCAGAATGTCCATTTATAACGTTTCAGGTTCCTTACATCTGAACTAAGAAAAAATTTGATGTGAAGGTAGTCCTAAAATATATCCAGATATTCGCCTATATTTATCCAGATATCCGCTATTTTGTATTTTTCACTAAATATTGCTGAACTTGACCATAACTCAGTTGTTTATTATTCAATTTTCATTTTTGGTATCATTAGATTTGAAATTAAATTTACTAAAAGTTATTACTGTATTCTTCACATTTTTTTGTAAAACACGGGGTTTTCGGTATTTCAATTTCAATAATTTAAACGGCCGCCATTTTGAAATTTAACATTTGATCATGTTGACTACTTTTTCATAAATTGACCTTGACTAGTTGTAGCTACGTACTGAGTTAAAAAAAAATTGGTTTATAAACTTTGTAGATAAAAAAATATTTTGTGAAAAATACAAAATGGCCGGTATTTGGGTAAATATCAATTTTAGGACATACCTCCAAATAGACTTTTTTCTTTGTTTAGATGTAAGCATTCACCTACTGAAATCCTGAAACGTTTTAGAAGGATAACCTGTAAATTATGTCTGGGATGGGCACAACTGCTAAAATCACACAACCGTTGTTTACTAAACAGGTGCGCTGCAACAACCGTTTAGAAAAACGGTTGTCGACAACTGTTGGCCTTGACGTTAAGCTGTGTGTTCACACTCCATCATGAAGGCAGTGAGGCAGTAATTGAACGTTGGCAACTGCCTCCGCACAATTTAATTTCAAAAAAGCGTTGTCAACAGTCAACATATAGTACCCCATTATAAGTCTTGTAATTACCGAAACAAAAAAATTGTTTCATTGGTATAATGTGGTTCATTAGTTATTTGTAACGTTTGATTTGTATTTTGTAAACATAGACATAGGACATAGACATACTTTATTTGCACAAAACATTCTTTTCATGTGATACATACAGAACAGGTGCATCATCAATGGTTGATCTAAATCTAACTAAAAATGCAACTAAAACAAATAAGTAACAGAAAAACAAACAGCTTAACTCAGTGGATTATTATTAAATTCTTACAGGTCATAAAAAGCCCGTTCAAGGAGTTCATATTTAACTTTTCTTTAAATTGGTCTGCTCTCATATTTGTATAATGGAGGGGTAATTTGTTGTACATCTTTAAGCCTGCATACAAAGGACTTCTTTCAAATAATGTTAAGTGGTTATTTGGCAACATGTATAAATTTTCATGTCTAGTACTGTAATTATGTTTAAATCTGAATGTGTCAGAAAGATAATTCTTAATATTATGTATATAATTTAATAGTTCAAATATATAAAGTCAAGTAAGTGTTTGAATCTTTAAATTTTGAAAGAGAGGTTTACAAGAACTTTTGGGGTGGGAGTTAGTTATAATGCGGATGATTCTTTTTTGAAATATCAGAAATTTTTTATATCAGATGCCTGACCCCATAAAATCAAACCATACCTCAAGATGGATTCCACATAAGCATGATAAATCATTTTTAGAATGTCAATTGACACACACTCTCTTAAGTGAACAAAGATAAATGATGTGGACCTGATTTTCTTCTGAATAGCATCTAAGTGCACCTTCCAGTTAATATTTTCATCAAGGTGAATACCTAAGAATTTATGGGGTTGAACTAAATTTGAAAATTTGTGTAATTCACTTTCATTTCTGGCTGAAAATTTAACTATTTGAGTTTTATCAATATTGAGTTTTAAGCCATTTGTTCTAAACTAATTTTCCATATCTTGAATTACCTTCGTTAAGGATGCGCAAAGATCTTCTCTGGTTTTACTTTTTATTATTGCTGTTTTATCATCGGCAAACAGAAATAGTTCTCTATTGATAGCTTTAGGTAGGTCATTAATATAAATTAAAAAGAAAAGGGGACCTAAAATAGAACCTTGAGGCACACCAACCTTAACACATTTCCAAGGGGAGACATGCCTGGTTCCACCATCAGAAATGATGGTTCTTTGCTTCCTATCTAAGAGGTATGATTTAATCAAGGAGTAACAACTTCCTGAAATTTTGTAATCATTAAGTTTCCTTAGCAAGACAGAATGGTCAACACAATCGAAGGCTTTGGACAAGTCACAGAAAACACCAGCTGTAACCTGTGACCCATCCACAGCCTCCGTCCGATACCTCATTAATGAAGTGTGTGAGGGCTGAGTCTGTACCAAAGCTTTTCCTGAAACCAAACTGTTTATGATAGAACAAATTATTATCTTCAAAAAAATTCACCAATCGATTGTTGATAACGTTTTCAAAAATTTTGGAGAATTTGCTTAAAACCGATATTGGACGGTAATTGTCGATATCTGCCCTAGAACCTTTTTTGAAAATAGGTGATATTTGTGAGTATTTTAATTTGTCCGGGAAAATTCCAATTATTAAGCACTGATTAATAATATTAGCTAAGGGTTCGGAAATTAAATTTACAGCAGCTTTAATTAATATTATTGGTGCTTCATCCCAACCCACAGAAGTTTTGTTCTTGAGTGAAAGAATTATTTTTTCAACTTCATTCTTGCAAGTCAGCTGTAGATTACATAATGAAACCCCTTCATTTTCACAAATCTAATAATATTTAAAGTTGTTATGAAACGGCCCTTGTCTAGTTCTTTGTTGCATTGATGTAAAGTCGCACTTGTACAAAAGTACAAAAGACAACGGCCGGACCACTGCTGGACAAGGCGTTGACAACTGCCTTCACACAACAGTTCTGAGAACGTTGAGTTGTGCTGTTGCGTTGCCGGTTGATTAGCAGTTCAGCGGGAATGAGAGCGGACAATGCAATGACAACGGCAGACAGCTGAGAGACAGCAGTGTTGTGTGACTGAGAGGGGGGAGCCCGCAAAACAGTCTTGGCCATAGTAGTGTGATGGTTGGGTGGTTTGACCTTTGTAAAGGGGAAGTATTTGAGCGCGTTGTGTGAGTAGACTGGAATTATTATTAAACAGACTCTTGTTATGCTGACTGACTGTCAGCTCAGGCTTTAAGTAGGTCAGGTAACAAGAGGATGGGGTCATTTGGTTAGGAGGGGTTTTTGGGTGTGTGTTGGAGGACCGAGGGGCCTCAGGGCTCGTGGCCAATCAGGCCAGGGCCCTCGTAAGTAGTCTTAGTTTTTCAGTTCCTTAAAATTTAAAGTGTAGGTTTTATTATTCATTTAGATTCCTGACTGCTCACCCTTTGAGTTTTCTTTTCATTTAGATTCCTGGCTGCTCACCCTTTGAGTTTTCTTTAATTCATTTCAATCTTTTAGAATATTTAGCTTGTTTCTAGAATATGAGAGTAATAGTAATGTTTGTTTGGTTTTGAGTTTAATTGTACTAGAATCTTAGTTTTTGTAAAGTATTTCAGTTTGAAGTGAGCACTTTGTTAAGCCTGTGAATAAACGTATTTTCTTTGTCAAGCATGTCTCTTTATTAAGTACAGCTACGTTCCCAATGTGGTCGTGTACGGGACTCCTTGGTTAACAGCCAACAGAGGAGTTTCGTACATGTCACATATGTGGTGAGGCGCCGGGGCTTTGTAATTTTTTTACAAAGTTCCGATCCTGGTAGCTCTCAGAATTGGCTGTAAAATGTTTTTGGTAAAATTTTGTTTTGCTTTAATTGGTTTAATTCTTGGGTTTCTTTTCTAAAATTTAGTTGTTGGTTTTGTAAGTGTTGTGCTAAGTTAAAGAGGCATGTTTGTTTTAAAATTTACTTTTCATAGTTTTGACCTTTTTTTTCTTAAACTGTTTTTTAATGAGGCCCCTTCGGTCCCCTCCCCCCAGAGGCTAGGATGTTCTGGTTAGGCCAGAAGGTTTAGGAAGTAGGATGTATGTTTATCTTTTTTGAGGGGTGACATACGTGTAGTGAGTGGCATACGAGTGTGTTTTTGTTCACGCTATGTTTGAGTGACGCGAGTGCGTTAATTTGAAGACTCGTTGTGCGACATGGTTTGTGATTCATCTAGTGCAGTGGGACTATGTTTGTGTTCAACGAGTTATTTTGTCGAGGTAGGTTATTGTGTTCGACGAGTGTCGAGTTATTGAGTTCGACGAGTGTCGAGTTATTGAGTTCGACGAGTGTCGAGTTATTGTGTTCGACGAGTGTTGAGTTGTTGAGTTTGACGAGTGTCGAGTTGCCTTTATCTTGTTTGACGTGTATCGAGCCGTGTACTCTTGTGCTTTTCGACGTGTGGTCGAGTTGGGGAATCGTGTTTGACGTGTCGTCGAGTTTGGCGAATTAATTGTGCGCTATTTTATCGAATATGAGGATGTTATGTTTGTTCTGCGTTTTCGACTCGAGGTCGGATGTGTTTCTTGTGTGTTTTGGACTCGAGGTCCAGCAGCTATGTGAAATGTGTTTTTTCGACATGGAGTCGAGTTGGTGTTCTTGTGCGTTTTGGACTCGAGGTCCAGTAGCTAGGCGAATTGTAATTTTTCTCGACTCGAGGTCGAGAGTGTGAATTGTGAATTTTCAACTAGAGGTTGGAAAGAAATGTGATTTTTGTGCTTTTTGGACTCGAGGTCCAGTACCTTTGTGAATTGTTTTTTATCGACTGGAGGTCGTGTTTGTGAACTGTGGTTTTGGCTCGAGGCCAAGTGTGAATTGTGTGTTTTGGACTCGAGGTCCAGTAGCTATGCGGATTGCGTTTTTTTCGACTCGAGGTCGGGAGTGTGAACTGTGTTTTTTCGACTCGAGGTCGGGTTGTGTTTCTGGTGCTTTCGATGAGTTTTCGGGAGTGTTTTTTTAGTTTCGGCGAGCGGTCGAGTTTGTCGACAATTGAGCGGCACATGACGGGCACTGAGTTGTATTCCCACGGTGGGATGTACGCCTATGATTGATGTTTTTCAGGTTGGGACTAAGAGGTACTCAGTTGGTCTTAATGTTTATGGTATTAATTGAGGTGAGATTCATCAGGGATGCCGGTCCCCTAGTGGAGTGCTGCGAAGGTATTGTATGACTACTGTACAATTTTGTGTGTTTTTCAGGTGAGGTTTTAATTTAGGATATATATGGGTACGCCCATGGGTTGTGATGTACTAATGGAGGCAATGTGATGTGTTTGGTAGCTCTGTCAGTTTATGAGCCTGGGTGAGTGTTTAGAGACAGTGTTGTTTCAGATACATCGCAAGTGGTGGACGCAGAAGCGTTAATTAAGACATAATTGATAAGTTAGTTTAGGGGATGGATTACTGGGTTTGGTTTAGCAGTTTTTAGTTTACGGATGTTAGTAGCTAGTAGTTTATAACTCTGAAGAATGTATAGGATTTCTGGTGGTAATATTTTTTGAAGGTATTTTAGAATAAGAGCTCAGTCATGAGAGAGCGCTTTGAGTCATGAGTGAGCGCTCAGTGGAGACGGATCGTAGAGATAGTGCTCCGGTCTCATAGATTTGTAGTTATTAATTTTCGCGTGCGCCACGTGCTTCTGCATGATTTAAACGGTGTCGTCTGCTGTATTCGAGGTTTGTTAATTTCGCAGTGTGTATATGCAAACTTTTGTAAAACGATATTAATTAAAATGGCAACCTGTGGTATTTGTGCTAAGGCTTTTAAGTCAAACAGTATCAAACTGCAATGTAGTGACTGCAAAAAGGAGTTTCACGGGAATTGCTTGAAGATGTCGAAGGCGGACGTTGACTACATCACTGCTGAAGGAATGGCGTAGAGGTGTAATCCGTGTGCAGCAGAGAGAAGAGCTAGCCTAAGATTCGATGCTGAAGTGCAGGAAGGTAAGCTTTCCCTTGAGGATATAATGAAAAAGATAATGGAAATTTCAGAAAACCAAAAATTACAGGAACAAAATTTCAACAGATCCTACGAACTTTTAACTGAAAAACTTGATGAAAACATAAAACAAGTTCAAAAGCAAAATGAATCGTTAGAAAAATGCCTCAGTGTGATCGATAATCTTGTGTCTGAAAATAAACAGTTAAATAAAAAAGTGTCGGAACTGGAAAAACGGGTAGAGGACATGGAACAATATTCGCGGTTGAACGCTGTGGAGATTCACGGTATCCCGATACTGCCTAGTGAAGATGTTGTTAGTGTTGTGAAGGAGGTAGGCAAAGCAATTGACATGGTGGTAACGGACAATATGGTGGACGCATGTCATCGTCTAGGAAATGCAGGAGTGAATAATAAACCACCAGGAATTATAGTCAAGTTCGTCCGGCGGCTGGACAAAGAGGAGTTCCTCCGTAAACGACGTGTCAAGCGCAACCTCTCGACGAGACACATGAACATGGCGATGGACCAGGCCGTGTACGTCAACGAGGCACTGACTCCGGCGAGGCGACGGCTCCTGGCGGCGGCGCGGCAGGTCAAGCGGGAGAAGAACTTCCGGCATCTGTGGGTCCGCGGGGGGAAAATCTTCTTGCGGAAGGAAGATGGATCAGCTGCGATACAGGTTACTTGCCAGGCTGATATTGATAAATTGTCAAATTAACTGGGTTGTTTTTCATTCAAAAAAATCCAGGGAAATGGATATCCTGCATGCTTTAATTTATTGGTTATTTATTTAATATTATTAACATCGTTACAGCTAAAAAAAAAAGTTCTGATATATGTTTAACTAATGAATTTTGTATATAACTGTTTTTCTGAAAAGATATACCATCTTATGCTATAGTTAATGGGAATGAATTATTGTGAATAATTGAAGAAATTGAATGTAGTAAAGTCGTTTAGTGTAAAGCATGTTTTTTTTTGCAATGTTTTAACAATTCCATAAGCATTTTGCAGGCATGAATGAGAATAACTTAATAATTATTCATCAGAATATTAGGAGTCTGAGGAAAAACTTTGACCTTTTCATTGCTGAATTATCTAATTATAAACCAGTTCCAGATATTATAATTCTTTCAGAGATTTGGATTAACTCAAACGAAGCATGTTTATTTAAAATTCCTAATTATTTAATGCATGTACGATGTAGCGACAATTATAGAGCAGGTGGAATTATTATTTATTTGAAAAACATTTTATCAGATATTAATTGCTTAAATTTTAATTGTGTAACAGCAGACACTTTGCTTATATCTTTTAAGTTTCTTGGACAATTGTTTCACATCTTAGCAGTGTACAGATTTCAATTTCTTTCAGTTGATGCATTTAATAACGAGTTAAAAAAGTATTTTAATGAAAAACATAGTATTTTTAGAAACATGAGTAACATATTTTTGGTAGGGGATGTCAACATAAATTTATTAGATTGTAATATCTCCACTGATAGTTATAAAATATTGCTAGCAAGTAACGGATTTGAAAGCCTTGTCAATGAGCCGACCCGAATAACAGAGCGATCTGAAACCTGTTTAGATCACGTTTTTATACGAGTAGGGAAACAGAGCAGGATTGAGGTGGATGCGTCTGTTGTACACGCGCACATTACAGATCACTCGCTGATAAGAGTCGTGGTGAGCGTGGCGGTGGCGGGGACGGCGGCGGCGAGTGGCGATCCTGGGTCGTCCCCTCCCCCCGCCGTGCCTCGCTACCGCACCGACTACGCGCGGCTCAATCAGCTGTTGGCAAACACAGACTGGTCTGCCGTGTATAGCGCGACTGATGCTTCAACTGCCTTTGATATTTTTTTCAACATTTTAAAGCAATTTATTAACGATAGTAAAGTAGAGCTATGTGGATCAAATGAAGTCATAAAATTAAAGCCATGGATAAATAATCTAGTTTGCCTGAAAATTCAGAAAAGAAATAAAATTTTGAAATTGGTCAAAAATCACCCAAACAATGAAAATTTGAAACAATATTTTAAAAGATATAGAAATAAGCTTCATACTGAAATAAAGCAACTTAAGGACAATTTTTATAAGCAAAAATTTGAAACTTGTAAAGGCAATTCTAAGGCAACTTGGGATTTATTAAATGAAGTAACTGGACAGACAAGGGCTAAGGAAAATTCTTTTAAAATAGAAATTAATGATGTATTAGTAGACGATCCATTGACTGTTGCAAATGAGTTTAATAAGTATTTTTCAAATATAGTTAACAACTTAGATTTAAAACCCTTAGATACCGATGACACTTTTTATTTATTACACTATAAAGACATTTTTAATAGTCCAGTTCAAGTTAGATCAATGTTTATTGACCCTGTTTTGCCTGACGAATTGATTGCTGTAATAAAAGCTTTAAAAAATAACACATCCTCAGGAATTGATGGTGTCAATTCCTATTTGATTAAAGAAATTTCCTCGAATATTTTGCATGTTCTTTTGTTTATAATTAACTATAGTTTTGAGAGTGGTATTTTCCCAGCCTCTTTAAAGAGTGCAGTAGTTGTTCCAATTTTTAAGAGTGGCTCAAAATTAAAATGCAATAGTTATAGACCGGTATCTCTTTTGTCTTCCTTCTCTAAGATATTTGAGAAAATAATGAAGAAAAGACTAATTTCATTTTTAGAAAATACTGACTTTTTTAGCAAAAAACAATTTGGTTTTAGAGCTGGCATTAATACGGAAAATGCATTGTTAAATTTTTTGACAGATGTTTATGAGGGGTTAAATGAAAATAAATGTGTAAGTGAGTTATTTCTAGACATCAAAAAAGCTTTCGACACTGTAAACCACAAAATATTGCTTCAAAAATTATATAAAATTGGGGTTAGGGGGGTTGCGTACAACTGGTTTGAAAGTTATTTATTAAATAGAAAACAATGCGTACGAATCAATTTGACTTTGAGTGAAACTGAAATTACAAAAACTGGGGTTCCCCAAGGTTCGGTATTAGGGGCAATACTATTTATAATATATATAAATGATCTTTGTCAAGCGAATTTTCATGGAAATTTAACTTCTTTTGCTGATGACACAGCGCTTTGCTATTCAGAAAATAACTGGGATTTAGTTCAAAGGGCAATGCGTAAAGATCTTGAAGCTCTCCAGTGGTGGTTTACCGTTAACAATCTATTGCTGAGCCCAGAAAAAACTAAATATATTAACTTCAGTCTCAAGAAAAACATTAATTTTTCTGATAGCATTAAATATAAATGTTCAGAATGCCTAGACAAAAATATTTGTTGCATTGGGAAATGTGCCATTGTAGATAATGCTAATAATATCAAATATCTTGGTCTTTATGTTGACAGTGAACTAAATTGGGAAATACACACAAAAAAACTCAAAGAAAACATTCAAAATTTGTTAAGATACTTTTATTTTTTAAAAAACCTCAGTAATAGTCATGTTCTACGAATGTTATATTTTTCCCTAGTACAAAGCAGACTTGATTATGGTATAGTTTTTTGGGGAAACACTTACGAGTCATATAAAAAACCTTTATTTATACAGCAAAAGCACATATTACGATTGATTACAAATAAAAAAAGGTTCGAGCCATCAAGACCACTTTTCATATCACAAAAAATACTTCCACTTAAATATTTATTCATTTTTAAAGTTCTTAAGCTATTTTATCTCAAAAGTGGGAATAATCCGCGAAATGAAAATGATTATAGAAAAAAACTCAGATATGCTAACCAGTTTTTAGTTCCAAAGCCTACAAACACATTTTATACTAAAACTTTTAATTTCATTGCTCCAAAAATCTTTAATGAACTACCAGGAAATATAAAAAATGCTTATAATATTAGAAGCTTTTTAAGGAAAGTAAAACAATGGTTATTTCAGTTGGAAGATGTAGATAATTTGTTGCAAATTCAACATTAGGTTAATTACTTTAAGGTCATGGTAGGTAGGGGTTTTTTTATATTTTATATTATTTAAAGTACACACTTTGGAGGGCTGTGCCACACAGGGACTATGCATTGTATGCAATGAGCTTTGACGGCACCTGGGGAGACCAACTCTGGAGGCTGGCCCCCGGAGAGGTGCCAGAGCCGCCTGGTGGCATAAGTGCGGTGTGCGGTTTTCAGGATCAAACGGGTATAATAAATCAAATAAATGTCAATAAGAATATTAATTTTAATACCATTCATAATTAGATTTTGTAATTTTATAGTTAATTTGTCTTATAAAAGAAATATTTTGCATAGCACGCATAAATATTCAATTTTGTTTGTATTATTTATTTATTTTTAGTTGTATGATTGGGAGACCAAATATGTTTATTTTATTAGTTTAGTTCTGAGCGTTTTTACTATAAATGCAAAAAAATGAAGGAACGTCAAAACAGGCACTGCCTAATGAGGCCCTATTTTATTTTCTCTTTACTATTTTTTAAATATTTTGTAACAGCCTGGCAAGTGAGGACATTTTATTTTTGTTTTTTTTAGAAGAAACTTTCTGGGTTGAAATACCTTTGTTGTATAGAAGCTAGCTGTATTTTCTGTTTGTAAAAATGTTTTTGTTGTTATTGAGAAAATAAAAATTTATTCTATTCTATTCTATTCTATTCTAAATAAGGGTATTTGATTATGATACAGGTGGTTCGTATGAGGAAAGTTTCAGTGAGTGTTTTGAATGCGGTCAGTTGTTTACAGTTTGCAGATTGAAGAATGCTGATACCAGACAGAGACTGGCCACCTGACCTTGCTGACTGTCTGAAATTGCTTGGGTCATTGCATGTGCTGTTCTAGTTTGTAAATATGGGTGTGGTGAATGGATGGGAGATTTGGCCATTGCTTCCTTGATCATGATTCGGGTTATTTGGGGTTTTTTAACAAAAATTTAGTTTTAAAGTGGTTTGGGCCCAAACCTAAATTTAAGGGGTATTTATTAGTTTTTGATGAGGTTAATTAATTGAGGGAAGTTAGGGATTTAAAGTTAAATTAAGATTACTCAGAATTATATGTGTTTGTTAATTTTTCTTACATCAAATGTTAGATTGAACAAATTGATTTTCTCAAGGGTTTTTGTGATTATTTTTTTTATCGGTTTTCTTACATACAAATGGTAACTAAAGATTTTTTGTGTGGTAGTACTGCTTATTAAATTTGGAAAACTGAAGTTTTCAATGTAATTTCTTGTGAATAAAGTAAATTTTCGGGCTGACTATGGATTTCTTGGCGAAATGAATTGAAAATTCATGTTAAGAATGATACTGATTTTTAATAATGTTAAGTTTTCCTCTGAACACTTTAAGATTGATTTTGGTTTGTCTGAGCAGGGAAAAAGAATGTCTTTTTACAGAAAATATTGCGACTGTTTTTGTATTTGAAAACTAGATTGAATAATCTATATTTACTTTTAGTAGACTTTTCAATAAGAATGAATTAAAACAAACAAGTTTTGGATAATTTGGTCGTGTAAAGGATAACTGTTCATAAAATTATTTTTTTATATGTTGGTTTTGAAAGAAAAGTTTGATAAATTTGAGGATTGGTTAATGTTTTTAACATTTAAAATGTATTGAGAAATGATTGTATGTAACACACATTTGGTATCAATTTTTTTACAATTTTTTTTTATAAATTGTACTTAAAGGAAAATCAACAGCCAAATACTTCTTCTCGTAGCATGGAACGTTTTTGTAATTTGCGGAATTTTACTAAGTGGGTTTTTAGAAAATTTATTGGCAAATTTAGAAAAAGGGGTTTAATACAAAATTCGTTAACTAATTCGATTGAAATGAGTGTTGTATTTTTTGTAGCCGTACCACCTTTTCCATTCTTTCTTCAACCTTATGGACTGACCAATAGAATCTGACTTCTCCGGGATCCAGTCTGCTGCGTAGTCTGGACCTCATCTGTGGAACTTGGCTGAATGGGCGCCTACAATGGTGAAACGGGACTTCATCATACCGAGCAAGGGTCATCACGCTTTGAGGGGCCACCATCATGGTGACACGGTGGTGAGAAGGGATTCCAGCATCTGGTTGCTACCAACGACTACACTCTCGGTTTCGTCCATGGAGGATTGCCACCCTTCTCTGCCGGTGGTGCCGCTTCACTTCAAATGGACTGTCAAAAGGTTTTGGGGGACACACGCATCAGGCCCTTTAGTACGTCGCATCATGGTTCTACACTACTTCACGGCATGGCGACGTAGAAGATTCATCGGCAACAATTGGTCAGTCCGTTCCTCACTATACATACAATTCAAATCAACCTTTTTTCCCTTTTCCCTTTTTTTGATCACATAAAAGTTTTTTTGTTTGTTAAAGTAACTTGGGGGTTCATTGTTCTTTGGGTTATTGTCAAGTAGATTGCAGGTTTTTGGGATTGTTTGTTTCAAAGATGCTGAGGACATCGTCTCCCGTAGATGGGGGGATGTGATGGTTGGATGGTTTGACCTTTGTAAAGGGGAAGTATTTGAGCTTGTTGTGTGAGTAGACTGGAATAATTATTAAACAGACTCTTGTTATGCTGACTGACTGTCAGCTCAGGCTTTAAGTAGGTCAGGTAACAAGAGGATGGGGTCATTTGCTTAGGAGGGGTTTTGGGTGTGTGTTGGAGGACCAAGGGGCCTCAGGGCTCGTGGCCCGTCAGGCCAGGGCCCACGTAAGTAATCTTAGTGTTTTTCCAAATTTAAATGATAAGTCTTTTTAATCATACAAGTTCCAGGCTGCTCACCCTTTGTTTCCTTTAATTCATTTCAAACCTTTGATATAACAATAGAAGTAATGAGTAATGTTAGTTTGGTTTTGAGTTTTAATTGTACTAGAATCTTAGTTTTTATAGAGTATTTCAGTTGTTTGAGCACTTTGTCGTTAGCCTGTGAATAAACGTATTTTCATTGTCAAGCATGTCTCTTTATTAAGTAGAGCTATGTTCCCAATGTGGTCGTGTACGGGGTCCCTTAGTTGACAGCCAACAGAGGGGTTTTGTGCACGTCACATATGTGGTGGAGGCGCTGGGTAGGCGCAGTTGCCGACAACTGCTACTTTCGCACAACCGTTTAGTTCAACAACAGTTGTCGTTGCACAACCGTTGTAAAAGAACCGTTGCGTTGTTTTTGCCTCATCCCTAATTATGTCACAATTTTGTCCTACGGAAAATCATGCAGTCACTCATAACTTAATTTTTTATACAAAACCAGTACAAATATTGCTCCGAAAATAAATTTTCTACGTGTACAACCAATCCATCATTTGCGTAAAATTAATGTTTAACTCAGATATATTTTTGTTAACAAAACTGATTCGAAATTGATATTTCAAAGATAAAACTAACTAAAACGATACATTTTTTACCCCAAACCTCTAAAAAAGTACTCATTGGCAGTTCAAAAGCTATAGTTATGGCACTCATTGTAAAGCGTTGGTGAATCTAGCTCAAACCTTATCCACCAAATGTTGGCCAGGTTCAATGCCGTAGTGAATCTCATCCCCAAGTTGATAAGCCCAAGCCATTCTCTTGGATGTGAAGTAAACTCCCACCTCTCCCTTGTGTGAAATTGTTATTGCACCGGCTGTGTTATTCAGTCTTCTGGTCATATTCTCACACTGGTCTTTAGTGGCCTCTTGGGCTGATTTGCCTGTACAGTCAAAACAGGAAAACTGACTAATTTCTACATATTTTTTCTGAATAAAACACATCGGGGCAAGGGGATCGGGGCAAGGAGTTTTTCTAGGATTATTTATTATTTAATCTTACTTTTTTCTGGAACATGCACAATCCTATATTGCGTACAATGTATTTATTACAATGACACAAATGCAGAGCTGGTGAATCTAATACAAACCCTTTCCAAATGATGGCCATCAGGTTGTTTAGTTCTATGAAGGATTTCGAGGCTCTGTGTTTTTGGCTCATCATCTTCGATGTCGCCGAGTATGCGCTGCGCCAGGTCGTACCGCATGATGGTCTCGCCGTGGCCGGTGGTGGACACAGTGTCTCAGTGTCGTTGACTCACCAGTGGCGATGTCGCCGAGTATGCGCTGTGCCAGGTCGTACCGCATGATGGTCTCGCCGTGGCCGGTGGTGGACACAGTGTCTCAGTGTCGTTGACTCACCAGTGGCGATGTCGCCGAGTATGCGCTGCGCCAGGTCGTACCGCATGATGGTCTCGCCGTGGCCGGTGGTGGACACAGTGTCTCAGTGTCGTTGACTCACCAGTGGCGATGTCGCCGAGTATGCGCTGTGCCAGGTTGTACAGCTTGATGGTCTCGCCGTGGCTGGTGGTGGACACAGTGTCTCGGTATTGTTGACTCACCAGTGGCGATGTTGCCGAGTATGCGCTGCGCCAGGTCATACCACATGATGGTCTCGCCGTGGCCGGTGGTGGACACAGTGTCTCGGTGTTGTCGACTCACCAGTGGCGATGTCGCCGATTATGGGCTGCGCCAGGTTGTACCGCATGATGGTCTTGCCGCGACCGGTGGTGGACACAGTGCTTCAGTGTTGTCGACTCACCAGTGGCAATGTCGCCGAGTATGCGCTAGTTTGTACCGCATGATGGTCTCCCCATGGCTGGTGGTGGACACAGTGTCTCAGTGTCGTTGAATCACCAGTGCAATGTCGCCGAGTATGCGCTGCGCCAGGTCATACCGCATGATGGTCTTGCTGTGGCCGGTGGTGGACACAGTGTCTCAGTGTTGTCGACTCACCAGTGGCAATGTCGCTGAGTATGCGCTGTGCCAGGTCGTACCGCATGATGGTCTCGCCGCCGTAGCCGGTGGTGGACACAGTGTCTTAGTGTTGTCGACTCACCAGTGGCGATGTCGCCGAGTATGCGCTATTTTGTACCGCATGATGATCTCGCCATGGCTGGTGGTGGACACAGTGTCTCAGTGTTGTCGACTCACCAGTGGCGATGTCGCCGAGTATGCGCTGCACCAGGTCGTACTGCATGATGGTCTCGCTGTGGCCGATGGTGGACACAGTGTCTCATTGTCGTGACTCACCAGTGGCGAAGTCGCGGAGTATGCGCCAGGTCTTACCACATAATGGTCTCGCCGTGGCCAGGTGGTGGACACAGTGTCTCAGTGTTGTCGACTCACCAGTGGCGATGTCGCTGAGTATGCGCCAGGTTGTACCGTATGATGGTCTCGCCGTGGCCGGTGGTGGACACAGTGTCTCAGTGTCGTTGACTCACCAGTGGCGATGTCGCTGAGTATGCACCAGGTTGTACCGCATGATGGTCTCGTCATGGCTGGTGGCGGACACAGTGTCTCAGTGTTGTCGACTCACCAGTGGCGATGTCGCCGAGTATGCGCTGCACCAGGTCGTACCGCATGATGGTATCTCTTTGGCCGGTGGTGGACACAGTGTCTCAGTGTTGTCGACTCACCAGTGGCGATGTCGCCGAGTATGCGCTGCGCCAGGTAGTACCGCATGATGGTCTCGCCGTGGCCGGTGGTGGACACAGTGTCTCAGTGTTGTCGACTCACCAGTGGCGATGTCGCCGAGTATGCGCTGCGCCAGGTCGTACCGCATGATGGTCTCGCCGTGGCCGGTGGTGGACACAGTGTCTTAGTGTTGTCGACTCACCAGTGGCGATGTCGCCGAGTATGCGCTGGTTTGTACCGCATGATGGTCTCGCTGTGGCCGGTGGTGGACACAGTGTCTCAGTGTAGTTGACTCACCAGTGGCGATGTCGCTGAGTATGCGCTAGTTTGTACTGCATGATGGTCTCGCCGTGGCCGGTGGTGGACACAGTGTCTCAGTGTTGTCGACTCACCAGTGTTGATGTCACTGAGTATGCGCTGCGCCAGGTCATACCGCATGATGGTCTTGCTGTGGCCGGTGGTGGACACAGTGTCTCAGTGTTGTCGACTCACCAGTGTTGATGTCACTGAGTATGCACTGCGCCAGGTCGTACCGCATGATGGTCTCGCTGTGGCCGGTGGTGGACACAGTGTCTCAGTGCTGTTGACTCACCAGTGGCGATGTCGCCGAGTATGCCCTAGTTTGTATCGCATGATGGTCTCGCCATGGCTGGTGGTGGACGCAGTGTCTCAGTGTTGTCGACTCACCAGTGGCGATGTCGCCGAGTATGCGCTGCACCAGGTCGTACCGCATGATGGTCTTGCTGTGGCCGGTGGTGGACACAGTGTCTCAGTGTTGTCGACTCACCAGTGGCAATGTCGCCGAGTATGCGCTGCGCCAGGTCGTACCGCATGATGGTCTCGCCGTGGCCGGTGGTGGACACAGTGTCTTTGTGTTTTCGACTCACCAGTGGCGATGTCGCCGAGTATGCGCTGCACCAGGTCGTACCGCATGATGGTCTCGCTGTGGCAGGTGGTGGACACAGTGTCTCATTGTCGTGACTCACCAGTGGCGAAGTCGCGGAGTATGCGCCAGGTCTTACCGCATGATGGTCTCGCCATGGCCGGTGGTGGACACAGTGTCTCAGTGACGTTGACTCACCAGTGGCGATGTCGCCGAGTATGCGCCAGGTTGTACCGCATGATGGTCTCGCCGTGGCCGGTGGTGGACACAGTGTCTCAGTGTCGTTGACTCACCAGTGGCGATGTCGCCGAGTATGCCCTAGTTTGTACCGCATGATGGTCTCGCCATGGCTGGTGGTGGACACAGTGTCTCAATGTTGTCGACTCACCAGTGGCGATGTCGCCGAGTATGCGCTGCACCAGGTCGTACCGCATGATGGCCTTGCTGTGGCCGGTGGTGGACACAGTGTCTCAGTGTTGTCGACTCACCAGTGGCGATGTCGCCAAGTATGCGCTGCGCCAGGTCGTACTGCATGATGGTCTCGCCGTGGCCGGTGGTGGACACAGTGTCTTAGTGTTGTCGAATCACCAGTGGCGATGTCGCCGAGTATGCGCTAGTTTATACCGCATGATGGTCTCGCCATGGCTGGTGGTGGACACAGTGTCTCAGTGTTGTCGACTCACCAGTGGCGATGTCTCCGTTATGTGCTGCACCAGGTCGTACCGCATGATGGTCTCGCTGTGGCCGGTGGTGGACACAGTGTCTCATTGTCGTGACTCACCAGTGGCGAAGTTGCAGAGTATGCGCCAGGTCTTACCGCATGATGGTCTCGCCGTGGCCGGTGGTGGACACAGGGTCTCAGTGTTGTCGACTCACCAGTGGCGATGTCGCTGAGTATGCGCCAGGTTGTACCGCATGATGGTCTCGCCGTGGCCGGTGGTGGACACAGTGTCTAAGTGTCGTTGACTCACCAGTGGCGATGTTGCAGAGTATGCGCTAGTTTGTACTGCATGATGGTCTCGCCATGGCTGGTGGTGGACACAGTGTCTCCGTGTTGTCGACTCACCAGTGGCGATGTCGCCGAGTATGCGCTGCACCAGGTCGTACCGCAAGTGATTAAGTGATTAATGATGGTCTCGCCATGGCTGGTGGTGGACACAGTGTCTCAGTGTTGTCGACTCACCAGTGGCGATGTCTCCGTTATGCGCTGCACCAGGTCGTACCGCATGATGGTCTCGCTGTGGCCGGTGGTGGACACAGTGTCTCATTGTCGTGACTCACCAGTGGCAAAGTCGCGGAGTATGCGCCAGGTCTTACCGCATGATGGTCTCGCCGTGGCCGGTGGTGGACACAGTGTCTGAGTGTTGTCTACTCACCAGTGGCGATGTCGCTGAGTATGCACCAGGTTGCACCGCATGATGGTCTCTCCGTGGCCGGTGGTGGACACAGTGTCTCAGTGTCGTTGACTCACCAGTGGCGATGTCGCCGAGTATGCGCTGCGCCAGGTCGTACCGCATGATGGTCTCGCCGTGGCTGGTGGTGGACACAGTGTCTCAGTGTTGTCGACTCACCAGTGGCGATGTCGCTGAGTATGCGCCAGGTTGTACTGCATGATGGTCTCGCCTTGGCCGGTGGTGGACACAGTGTCTCAGTGTCGTCGACTCACCAGTGGCGATGTCGCCGAGTATGCGCTGCGCCAGGTCATACCGCATGGTGGTCTTGCCGTGGCGGGTGGTGGACACAGTGTCTCAGTGTTGTGGACTCACCAGTGGCGATGTCGGCGAGTATGCGCGAGTGTGTACTGCATGATTGTCTCGTCATGGCTGGTGGTGGACACAGTGTCTCAGTGTTGTCGACTCACCAGTGGCGATGTCGCCGAGTATGCGCTGCACCAGGTCGTACCGCATGATGGTATCTCTGTGGCCGGTGGTGGACACAGTGTCTCAGTGTTGTCGACTCACCAGTGGCGATGTCGCCGAGTATGCGCTGCGCCAGGTCGTACCGCATGATGGTCTTGCCGCCGTAGCCAGTGGTGGATACAGTGTCTTATTGTTGTCGTCTCACCAGTGGCGATGTCGCCGAGTATGCGCTAGTTTGTACCGCATGATGATCTCGCCATGGCTGGTGGTGGACACAGTGTCTCAGTGTTGTCGACTCACCAGTGGCGATGTCGCCGAGTATGCGCTGCACCAGGTCGTACCGCATGATGGTCTCGCTGTGGCCGGTGGTGGACACAGTGTCTCATTGTCGTGACTCACCAGTGGCGAAGTCGCGGAGTATGCGCCAGGTCTTACCGCATGATGGTCTCGCCGTGGCCGGTGGTGGACACAGTGTCTCAGTGTCGTTGACTCACCAGTGGCGATGTCGCTGAGTATGCGCCAGGTTGTACCGCATGATGGTCTCGCCGTGGCCGGTGGTAGACACAGTGTCTCAGTGTCGTTGACTCACCAGTGGCGATGTCGCCGAGTATGCGCGAGTTTGTACCGCATGATGGTCTCGCTGTGGCCGGTGGTGGACACAGTGTCTCAGTGTAGTTGACTCACCAGTGGCGATGTCGCTGAGTATGCGCCAGGTTGTACCGCATGATGGTCTCGCCGTGGCCGGTGGTAGACACAGTGTCTCAGTGTCGTTGACTCACCAGTGGCGATGTCGCCGAGTATGCGCGAGTTTGTACCGCATGATGGTCTCGCTGTGGCCGGTGGTGGACACAGTGTCTCAGTGTAGTTGACTCACCAGTGGCGATGTCGCTGAGTATGCGCCAGGTTGTACCGCATGATGGTCTCGCCGTGGCCGGTGGTGGACACAGTGTCTCAGTGTCGTTGACTCACCAGTGGCGATGTCGCTGAGTATGCGCCAGGTTGTACCGCATGATGGTCTCGCCGTGGCCGGTGGTAGACACAGTGTCTCAGTGTCGTTGACTCACCAGTGGCGATGTCGCCGAGTATGCGCGAGTTTGTACCGCATGATGGTCTCGCCGTGGCCGGTGGTAGACACAGTGTCTCAGTGTCGTTGACTCACCAGTGGCGATGTCGCCGAGTATGCGCGAGTTTGTACCGCATGATGGTCTCGCTGTGGCCGGTGGTGGACACAGTGTCTCAGTGTAGTTGACTCACTAGTGGCGATGTTGCCGAGTATGCGCTAGTGTGTACGGCATGATGGTCTCGCCATGGCCGGTGGTAGACACAGTGTCTCAGTGTCGTTGACTCTCCAGTGGCGATGTCACCGAGTATGCGCGAGTTTGTACCTCATGATGGTGTCGCCGTGGCCGGTGGTGGACACAGTGTCTCAGTGTTGTCGACTCACCAGTGGCAATGTCGATGAGTATGCGCCAGGTTGTACCGCATGATGGTCTCGCCGTGGCCGGTGGTGGACACAGTGTCTCAGTGTCGTTGACTCACCAGTGGCGATGTCACCGAGTATGCGCTGCGCCAGGTCATACCACATGATGGTCTTGCTGTGGCCGGTGGTGGACACAGTGTCTCAGTGTGTCGACTCACCAGTGTTGATGTCACTGAGTATGCGCTGCGCCAGGTCGTACCGCATGATGGTCTCGCTGTGGCCGGTGGTGGACACAGTGTCTCAGTGTTGTTGACTCACCAGTGGCGATGTCGCCGAGTATGCCCTAGTTTGTATCGCATGATGGTCTCGCCATGGCTGGTGGTGGACACAGTGTCTCAGTGTTGTCGACTCACCAGTGGCGATGTCGCCGAGTATGCGCTGCACCAGGTCGTACCGCATGATGGTCTTGCTGTGGCCGGTGGTGGACACAGTGTCTCAGTGTTGTCGACTCACCAGTGGCAATGTCGCCGAGTATGCGCTGCGCCAGGTCGTACCGCATGATGGTCTCGCCGTGGCCGGTGGTGGACACAGTGTCTCAGTGTTGTCGACTCACCAGTGGCGATGTCGCCGAGTATGCGCTGCGCCAGGTCGTACCGCATGATGGTCTCGCTGTGGCCGGTGGTGGACACAGTGTCTCAGTGTTGTTGACTCACCAGTGGCGATGTCGCCGAGTATGCCCTAGTTTGTATCGCATGATGGTCTCGCCATGGCTGGTGGTGGACACAGTGTCTCAGTGTTGTCGACTCACCAGTGGCGATGTCGCCGAGTATGCGCTGCACCAGGTCGTACCGCATGATGGTCTTGCTGTGGCCGGTGGTGGACACAGTGTCTCAGTGCTTTCGACTCACCAGTGGCAATGTCGCCGAGTATGCGCTAGTTTGTACCGCATGATGATCTCGCCATGGCTGGTGGTGGACACAGTGTCTCAGTGTTGTCGACTCACCAGTGGCGATGTCGCCAAGTATGCGCTGCACCAGGTCGTACCGCATGATGGTCTCGCTGTGGCCGGTGGTGGACACAGTGTCTCATTGTCGTGACTCACCAGTGGCGAAGTCGCGGAGTATGCGCCAGGTCTTACCGCATGATGGTCTCGCCAGGTTGTACTGCATGATGGTCTCGCCTTGGTCGGTGGTGGACACAGTGTCTCAGTGTCGTCGACTCACCAGTGGCGATGTAGCCGAGTATGCGCTGCGCCACGTCATACCGCATGATGGTCTCGCCGTGGCCGGTGGTGGACACAGTGTCTGAGTGTTGTCTACTCACCAGTGGCGATGTCGCTGAGTATGCACCAGGTTGCACCGCATGATGGTCTCTCCGTGGCCGGTGGTGGACACAGTGTCTCAGTGTCGTTGACTCACCAGTGGCGATGTCGCCGAGTATGCGCTGCGCCAGGTCGTACCGCATGATGGTCTCGCCGTGGCTGGTGGTGGACACAGTGTCTCAGTGTTGTCGACTCACCAGTGGCGATGTCGCTGAGTATGCACCAGGTTGTACTGCATGATGGTCTCGCCTTGGCCGGTGGTGGACACAGTGTCTCAGTGTCGTCGACTCACCAGTGGCGATGTCGCCGAGTATGCGCTGCGCCAGGTCATACCGCATGGTGGTCTTGCCGTGGCGGGTGGTGGACACAGTGTCTCAGTGTTGTGGACTCACCAGTGGCGATGTCGGCGAGTATGCGCGAGTGTGTACTGCATGATTGTCTCGTCATGGCTGGTGGTGGACACAGTGTCTCAGTGTTGTCGACTCACCAGTGGCGATGTCGCCGAGTATGCGCTGCACCAGGTCGTACCGCATGATGGTATCTCTGTGGCCGGTGGTGGACACAGTGTCTCAGTGTTGTCGACTCACCAGTGGCGATGTCGCCGAGTATGCGCTGCGCCAGGTCGTACCGCATGATGGTCTTGCCGCCGTAGCCAGTGGTGGATACAGTGTCTTATTGTTGTCGTCTCACCAGTGGCGATGTCGCCGAGTATGCGCTAGTTTGTACCGCATGATGATCTCGCCATGGCTGGTGGTGGACACAGTGTCTCAGTGTTGTCGACTCACCAGTGGCGATGTCGCCGAGTATGCGCTGCACCAGGTCGTACCGCATGATGGTCTCGCTGTGGCCGGTGGTGGACACAGTGTCTCATTGTCGTGACTCACCAGTGGCGAAGTCGCGGAGTATGCGCCAGGTCTTACCGCATGATGGTCTCGCCGTGGCCGGTGGTGGACACAGTGTCTCAGTGTCGTTGACTCACCAGTGGCGATGTCGCTGAGTATGCGCCAGGTTGTACCGCATGATGGTCTCGCCGTGGCCGGTGGTAGACACAGTGTCTCAGTGTCGTTGACTCACCAGTGGCGATGTCGCCGAGTATGCGCGAGTTTGTACCGCATGATGGTCTCGCTGTGGCCGGTGGTGGACACAGTGTCTCAGTGTAGTTGACTCACCAGTGGCGATGTTGCCGAGTATGCGCTAGTGTGTACGGCATGATGGTCTCGCCATGGCCGGTGGTAGACACAGTGTCTCAGTGTCGTTGACTCTCCAGTGGCGATGTCACCGAGTATGCGCGAGTTTGTACCTCATGATGGTGTCGCCGTGGCCGGTGGTGGACACAGTGTCTCAGTGTTGTCGACTCACCAGTGGCAATGTCGATGAGTATGCGCCAGGTTGTACCGCATGATGGTCTCGCCGTGGCCGGTGGTGGACACAGTGTCTCAGTGTCGTTGACTCACCAGTGGCGATGTCACCGAGTATGCGCTGCGCCAGGTCATACCACATGATGGTCTTGCTGTGGCCGGTGGTGGACACAGTGTCTCAGTGTTGTCGACTCACCAGTGTTGATGTCACTGAGTATGCGCTGCGCCAGGTCGTACCGCATGATGGTCTCGCTGTGGCCGGTGGTGGACACAGTGTCTCAGTGTTGTTGACTCACCAGTGGCGATGTCGCCGAGTATGCCCTAGTTTGTATCGCATGATGGTCTCGCCATGGCTGGTGGTGGACACAGTGTCTCAGTGTTGTCGACTCACCAGTGGCGATGTCGCCGAGTATGCGCTGCACCAGGTCGTACCGCATGATGGTCTTGCTGTGGCCGGTGGTGGACACAGTGTCTCAGTGTTGTCGACTCACCAGTGGCAATGTCGCCGAGTATGCGCTGCGCCAGGTCGTACCGCATGATGGTCTCGCCGTGGCCGGTGGTGGACACAGTGTCTCAGTGTTGTCGACTCACCAGTGGCGATGTCGCCGAGTATGCGCTGCGCCAGGTCGTACCGCATGATGGTCTCGCTGTGGCCGGTGGTGGACACAGTGTCTCAGTGTTGTTGACTCACCAGTGGCGATGTCGCCGAGTATGCCCTAGTTTGTATCGCATGATGGTCTCGCCATGGCTGGTGGTGGACACAGTGTCTCAGTGTTGTCGACTCACCAGTGGCGATGTCGCCGAGTATGCGCTGCACCAGGTCGTACCGCATGATGGTCTTGCTGTGGCCGGTGGTGGACACAGTGTCTCAGTGCTTTCGACTCACCAGTGGCAATGTCGCCGAGTATGCGCTAGTTTGTACCGCATGATGATCTCGCCATGGCTGGTGGTGGACACAGTGTCTCAGTGTTGTCGACTCACCAGTGGCGATGTCGCCAAGTATGCGCTGCACCAGGTCGTACCGCATGATGGTCTCGCTGTGGCCGGTGGTGGACACAGTGTCTCATTGTCGTGACTCACCAGTGGCGAAGTCGCGGAGTATGCGCCAGGTCTTACCGCATGATGGTCTCGCCAGGTTGTACTGCATGATGGTCTCGCCTTGGCCGGTGGTGGACACAGTGTCTCAGTGTCGTCGACTCACCAGTGGCGATGTAGCCGAGTATGCGCTGCGCCACGTCATACCGCATGGTGGTCTTGCCGTGGCCGGTGGTGGACACAGTGTCTCAGTGTTGTGGACTCACCAGTGGCGTTGTCGGCGAGTATGCGCTAGTGTGTACCGCATGATTGTCTCGTCATGGCTGGTGGTGGACACAGTGTCTCAGTGTTGTCGACTCACCAGTGGCGATGTCGCCGAGTATGCGCTGCACCAGGTCGTACCGCATGATGGTCTCGCTGTGGCCGGTGGTGGACACAGTGTCTCATTGTCGTGACTCACCAGTGGCGAAGTCGCGGAGTATGCGCCAGGTCTTACTGCATGATGGTCTCGCCGTGGCCGGTGGTGGACACAGTGTCTCAGTGTTGTCGACTCACCAGTGGCGATGTCGCTGAGTATGCGCCAGGTTGTACCACATGATGGTTTCGCCGTGGCCGGTGGTGGACACAGTGTCTCAGTGTCGTTGACTCACCAGTGGCGATGTCGCCGAGTATGCGCTGCGCCAGGTCATACCGCATGGTGGTCTTTCCGTGGCCGGGGTGGACACAGTGTCTCAGTGTTGTGGACTCACCAGTGGCGATGTCGCCGAGTATGCGCTGCGCCAGGTAGTACCGCATGATGGTCTCGCCGTGGCCGGTGGTGGACACAGTGTCTCAGTGTTGTCGACTCACCAGTGGCGATGTCGCCGAGTATGCGCTGCGCCAGGTCGTACCGCATGATGGTCTCGCTGTGGCCGGTGGTGGACACAGTGTCTCATTGTCGTTGACTCACCAGTGGCGAAGTCGCGGAGTATGCGCCAGGTCTTACCGCATGATGATCTCGCCGTGGCCAGTGGTGGACACAGTGTCGCAGTGTTGTTGACTCACCAGTGGCGATGTCACCGAGTATGCGATGCGCCAGGTCATACCGCATGATGGTCTTGCTGTGGCCGGTGGTGGACACAGTGTCTCAGTGTTGTCGACTCACCAGTGGCGATGTCGCCGAGTATGCGCTGCGCCAGGTCGTACCGCATGATGGTCTCGCTGTGGCCGGTGGTGGACACAGTGTCTCAGTGTTGTCGACTCACCAGTGGCGATGTCGCCAAGTATGCGCTGCGCCAGGTCATACCGCATGATGGTCTCGCCATGGCCGGTGGTGGACACAGTGTCTCAGTGTCGTTGAGTCACCAGTGGTGATGTCGCTGAGTATGCGCTGCGCCAGGTCGTACCGCATGATGGTCTCAACGTGGCCGGTGGTGGAAACAGTGTCTCAGTGTTGTCTACTCACCAGTGGCGATGTCGCCAAGTATGCGCTGCGCCAGGTCATACCGCATGGTGGTCTTGCCGTGATTGGTGGTGGACACAGTGTCTCAGTGTTGTCGACTCATCAGTGGCGATGTCGCTGAGTATGCGCCAGGTTGTACCAATTGATGGTCTCGCCATGGCCGGTGGAGGACACAGTGTCTCAGTGTCGTTGACTCACCAGTGGTGATGTCGCTGAGTATGCGCTGCGCCAGGTCGTACCGCATGATGGTCTCGCCGTGGCCGGTGGTGGACACAGTGTCTCGGTGTTGTCAACTCACCAGTGGGGATGTCGCTGAGTATGCTGAGTGGCAAAGCCAGACACTTGAAGTCTGCACTGACTGGACACGGAAGTTACCAGTTGTATTACTTGGACTAAGATCTTATGTTATTCCAGAATACAACGTCACTGCTGCTGAAATGACACTTGGTCAATCCATTAGGTTGCCGTGTGATCTATTTCAAACCTTAGAGGACACATTTAGCATTCCTGATTTCGCTTATAATTTGAAAAGAAAAATGAATGAACTCAAACCGATTGAGGCAAAACACCATTTGTCAAAGAAGATTTTTATCCACCCTGACTTGCGAACATCCAGCCATGTTTTTGTGCGCCATGATGCATCAAGAAAACTTTTGCAACCTGTCTATGATGGACCATTCCAAGTTGTTTCACGGTCTGAGAAATGGTTTAAGGTGCTGACTCCTAGGGGACCTACATCGATCTCTATTGACCGGCTGAAACCAGGGTTACTCCTTAACGACTCAAATGGTGAAACAAACCGAGAGACCACAAGAGTCGAAAGATTTAATGCTGACAAAAAAATAAGTGTAAATAACAAAGACACTCAGAAAACCGTGGTGTTCACGAGGTCAGGGCGATGTGTTCGTGCACCAGGTTATTTTGCTCCTCGTTGACACTATGTGGCTATATCAGATGGCTTTGCCACTAGCCTGTCCTTGTTTTCATTTATTCTGTTTATTTTTAATGTTTACATTGGTGTGTTTACTTTTTGTTTTTAGAGTTTTTATCTGACTTAAGAATACAAATGTTGATCTACAACTAATTACATCTTTTGATTTACCGTACATTAATTTATATTTTATACTTTATCATTAATAAAGTAAATTTTTATTTTTTTAGTTGTAGATCAACATTTGTATTCTTAAGTCAGATAACAACTCTAAAAACAAATACCCACGTTGCAGCAGACCTGCAAACTCAGCGAATTTCAAGTGCAAAACAACATATTTCGATCCAACATAGCGAGATTTGACATGTTTTTGTAAGCTCCATTAGAATAACATGGGGAATGAGTACGGAGGTTTGCTGCTACAGGTATATTAAAACTGGGTTGTTTAAATTCAATATTTAGTAGATCTGAACTAGAAGAAGCCATTTACCAAGTTTTATCAAGATATGTTGAGAAATAAGCGAGATATAGAATTTTACTTATTTCCCATAAGATTAACATTGGGACAACGTACTGTGTTTACCACTTTCAATATCTCGGCAACCAATGGACATAGAGCCATGATTCAATACTAAATTGTTTGTTTTTTTGGGCTAAATTCAATGGTGCCAATAAAAATTTGAAAAATTGTATTTGTCTATGTAAAGATCTCAAAAAACCCATTTTTGGGGGGGGTTTACCCCCCTTTACCCCCCCTTCCGGTGGTCCGATCGGGCTGGTTTACGAACTCGTCCGAATAATTACTACTTTACACGTCTATGCCAAATTTCATTCCGATTGGACCATTTTTGCGCAAGTTATCGTGCTTAAAGACACACACACATATATATATATGTATATGTATATATATATACATATACATATATATATATATATATATATATATTTATGAAAGTGAACGAATGGTGTTTTTGGCATCTGAGTACCTCAAAAAGAAAAGTTATGATGGTTTTAGGCTTAGGTCTTACCATGATACCTACGGTAACAGCTTCTTCCCTATAGGGGAAATTCGCTAAAAGTAAACACACCAATGTTAAAAATAAAGAGAATAAATGAAAACAAGGACAGGCTAGTGGCAAAGCCATCTGATATAGCCACAATTGCATCTATTTTTGGGGATGGTAAACCGGAAGAGCGTTTCCCTCCCAAGAAAAACATAAACAAAAAATATTGCCTAGTGATAAGGAAAGGACATTGACAGGTAACAAGAAATATTATCCCCATTTAGACGGAAATCGGAGTTGACCTTGGAGAACCGCAAAATACAGCAATAAAGTCTATTGTTTTATAATGGCTTATCTCTTTAACGGTATATATCGTACAAGTTTCATTTGGGTCTCATTTGATTTATAAAAATAAGAAAAAAAATATGAGCCCTCATTCATAGTTGTATGACACGTGGTTTGTATTTTTGCATTTTGTGGTAAGGATTCCTTATCTCCTAATAAACTCACACTCGCTCGCACTGAGTCAGACAATGACAAAATACCGGGGACAGGGGCTTGGAGTAAACAACCTCCACCCCCCCCCCTCCCTGGCCACTGATAAGGAGAGTGAGAGAGCTGTTTCTTTCTTTCTCTCTATTCCGTCCTAATTTCTGATCTTTCTTCTTTCTAATTTTTTTAAACCTTACATTATTTTCTTCACAAAAGCTTAGAAATGAAATTAATTGTAGGATGACAATAAATTATTTTTGTTATTAAATATTATTTAATTCATATTCTGAAATGATAGGTAAGTTTAACCATCAATATTATGCCACATTAGGGCTGCTTAAACGTTATTTATATGTATAATTGTATAATTAAATATAATTTATACTTGTTTTTAGCAAATTTCCCCTATAGGGAAGAAGCTATTACCGTAGGTCTCATGGTAAGACTTAAGCCTGAGACCATGATAACTTTTTGTTTTGGGGCCCCCAGAAGCAAAAAACACCATTCGTTCAAATTTATATATATATATGTGTATCTATATATCTATATATCTATATATCTATATATCTATATATCTATATATATCTGTCTGTGAGCACGATAGCGGCCGTAAAAATGGTCCGATCTGAATGAAATTTGGTACAGACATGTAAAGTGGTAATCCCTCGGACGAGTTCGTAAACCAGCCCGATCGGCCCAATGAAAGGGGGGGAAATGGGGGGTAAACCTCCCCAAAAATGGGTTTTTTGAGTTTCTTACATAGAAAAACAAAAATAATCCAATTTTTTGTATCACCATTGAATTCAGCTAAAAAAAATAAACAATTTAGTATTTTGAATCACTGCTCTATGTCCATTGGTTACCGAGATATTGAAGGTGGTAAACACAGTACATTGTCCCAATGTTAACCTTATGGGAAATATGTAAAATTCTATATCTCGCTTATCATGGGCGGATTTAGGTTGTAATCTTTGGGGGTGCCAGCTCATATGGGCTTAGAGAGTATGTTCCTTATGCTCATATTTCACACATTTTAAGGTATATTTCAAGAACCAAATTATTTTATTTAACAACAATCCCCATTCATTTTTTGTTATAGGTGATATGAATAGTGAAAGTACCGATCATTTGTAATTAGTATTATGAAAACTGCTAGAATGATATTAATGATCATCACACAAAAAACATTTTGAGATTCTAAAAACACAAACTGTTCGGAAACCAATTTAAGCTTAAAAATAGTTTTGATTAGCCATGTTTATTGGGGTAAAATATAGAGTTTAAAATGAACAAGATGAATTTAATCAAGTGACATTATTTTGAGACAAACGTCAACAATTAAAATTTTGTAAAAAAAGGAGAGGATGAAAAATAAATAAATCAAGCAAAAGCAAATAAAATTGGATCTAAATCATATTTCTGCATTCAAATTATAAAAGTTTATGTTGGAAAGTTTTTTTCCATTCAAAAAGTTCACACAAATCAGGGGGTGCCGGGTAACCCCTGGCACCCCCGGAACTCCGTCCATGTCGCTTATTTCTCAACATATCTTGATAAAACTTAATAAATGGCTTCCTCTAGTTCAGATCTACTAAATATTGAATTCAAACCACCCAGTTTTAATATACCTGTAGCAGCAAACCTGCATACTCATTCCCCATGTTATTCTTATGGAGCTTACCAAAACATGTCAAATCTCGCGAAGTTGGATTGAAATATATTGTTTTGCATTTGAAATTCGCTGAGTATGCAGGTCTGCTGCAACGGGGGTATTTTAAATTGCAGACAATGGTTTAGTAATATTTTATTTCATACAAACTAAATAAAAAAATATTCGAAAATCGAGAATAGATTTTTTCAGAATCGGAATCGGAATCGAGAATCGAAATTTCTGGAATCGACCATCACTAGTGGACACAGTGTCTCAGTGATGTCACTCACCAGTGGCGATGTCGCCGAGTATGCGCTGCGCCAGGTTGTACCGCATGATGGTCTCGCCGTGGCCGGTGGTGGACACAGTGCCTCGCTCGTCGTCCGCGTAGCCGCCGCAGCCCAGCAGTGGAGTGTCACCGATGCGGCCGTTGTACTTGCCCGTGATGCCACCAGTGGAGGTGGCCGAAGTCATGTGTCCAGTTGCATCTATAGCCACACTGCCCACTGTCCCCACACCGGCCTCTCTACACAGGACAATATACAATAGTAATTTTACAACCGAGTGTCTAGAAGAATTGTACTGATCTTTTATAACATTTTAATAAACTGTTTGTTGATGATTGTTTGTCCTTGCATTGATTTTTAATTTTTTTTCCGTAGGCTGTGACGGCTTGTGAGTTTAAATAGTGAGTGTGTACAGTTAAAATAAACCATTACCTTAAGTATTAATCTGGCATGCTTGAGTTAATTGTCTAAAAACAGTACCTAGTTCCTAACCTATTTTATCA
Source organism: Flexamia atlantica (assembly GCA_035578135.1). Lineage (NCBI taxonomy): Eukaryota > Metazoa > Arthropoda > Insecta > Hemiptera > Cicadellidae > Flexamia > Flexamia atlantica. The sequence goes on along the minus strand of JAQJVK010000001.1, from coordinate 137,146,690 downwards.
TATAAACCCCTAACTTTGTAGCTTTTTATAAATTTTACCCCCTTCCGTTCCCATTTTAAACTAAATGTATGTTGATTAAAATATCAAAAATCTAGATTGATTATTTAATAGGTTTGGTAACAAACCCAGGTTTATGGATACTTTTTCCCCAACACCATTTATATTATTTACTCCACAAACAATATTAAAATAAGAAAAAAGTATTCACTTGATTGGGCCAAAAATTTTTATGCTACACTAAACATGTCCTTTTAAAACATAAAATTTAATTATTAGTTTTAGTAAATTTCTTCTGGAATAAGCTATTGCCGTCGTTTTAACAGAATGGACAAAAATATCTGTTAAGCGTAACCTTAGCAATCATATTAATATTTATATTAATTAATAACTTTTTATGAGTATTTTCTGAATATGAAGTGGTATTATAAGAACTCATTTTTACCTGCACAAATCACATTTGTTTCAAAATTTAACATGGACTTTATGCGAAATAGAATTTTCTTTTTTTGAATGTTTTTAAGCACCAACAAAAAGTGGTAAAGACATGTAAAACTAGGTTCTCTTGGACAACTTCGCAATCCAGTCACATCGACACATCCAAAGTGGGGTAAAAGTGAAATACGAGTACGGTACGACCATGAAATCTGTCTGTTGTAAATTGGCCAGCAAACCTGTCGGTTATGTTTTATGTTTATTCACGTTACAAAATTATTATGAAATTCTTTGTTTGAAATTCATTGTTGGTGATGGTGATTTTATATTTTGATTAGGATTTTTGCGGACATTTGCCATCACTGATTAGTAAAAAAACTAATTTGTTTTTTACTAATCAGTGATGGCAAATGTCCGCAAAAATCCTAATCAAAATTATGAAATTATTATTATGAATTGTTATGAATTAGTAATGAAAAATTATTTGAACAACATAACTGAAAATCTCAAATTTACACTAGAAATTGAAGAGAACAATAGCTTAAATTTTTTAGACACAACTATTACAAAGAATTCTGGGAAACTCCACTACAAAATTTATAGAAAATCTACAGCTACAGACCATACTATACACAACACTTCATACCATCCTGAAACCCATAAAATAGCGGCCTACGACAGTATGGTTCATCGTTTGATATCCATGCCATTGTCTATCGATGATTATTCCAAAGAATTAAATATTATCAAGTACATAGCAGTAGCGAATGGCTACAGCAGTTCCATAATCGATAAAATAGTTAACAGGCTTTAAAATAAATCTCATCATAACAACAGCACATCAGATAACAAATGATTCATCACCGTAGAATATAGTAACAGCCTACAACATTTACTAAAGAAAGAACTAAAACCTCACGGCCTAACTTTAGCCAACAAAACTTCAAACAAAATTGGAGCAAAACTGAATAAAACCGCACATAATAACAAACCTAAAGATATGGCTTCTAGGACTTTCAAAAAACGACTTTCAGAACATCTACCCAAACCAAAACTTTCTGATCAAAAGTCTAAATTTGCTGAACACTTGCTAAATTCAAATCACAAAGTAGACAGTTTTAACGAAAATGGTGAAATTTTATATGTCTTTAAAAAGGGCTACATGTTGGATACACTCGAAGAATTCGAGATATACAAAGCAACAAAATCAGATCCTCACAATAAAAAAAAATCAAATGTCTTTTATACACTATATTTATCTGTTGACTTTTGACCATGTCTATTGCCCAGAAATGTGCTTAACGACAATAAATTATCATTATTCTTATTCACCTTCTTTTTTGGTAATCATGGTATTCACAATACTATTTACAGTGTATAGTTTTCAAACAGCACAAAAAGCAATCTGAAATTATTTTATTCAATTAAATTGCCCATTCTTCATGGTGTACTTGATTATTGACCTTTATTTACCTTCGTTAATAAAAAATGCAGTTTCAGCTCATAATAAAGTAGACTCCCTCTTATCCGGACACCTCAGGACCGAGACCTGTCCGAAAAACGGTTTTGATGTTTAAACCAATGCTCCCAAAAACTCTTTAAATTATAATTACAATTTGTGACAAAGATATAATTTCTCTGAGCTTTCCCACGAATCAAGTCCGGTTCAACCGATGTGTTTGTAAAAATCATCCGGTTGAACAGATGACTTTTCTGCGGAGTGTAGTATGGTTGAACCGATGTCCAGTTAACCCGGCAGAACTGACTTTGATTTGAAAATGCGATGACTGACTCACGGTCTTTTGGACCAGGTTTTATAAAAAAGTTAGTATAATGAAAAATGATGAGTTTATTTGCACAAAAACTCCACTAAAGTCTTTTACATTAGTTTGTGACTACTTTATGTAGGATATTTCTGCATACAAAATATTTATGTAATATAAAAATATCCTCCTATACTCTTATATGAGCAATGTTATCTTGTATGTATGCTTGCTTGCTTGCTTGCACAACGATCTCAAAAACGGCTCCGAGGATTTCCTTCAAAGTCTGGAAATAAGTAATTTATGACTCAAAAACGTCTTTTATGCAGATTACTTGGCCAGAGAAAATCTAATAACGTAATAAATCGAATTTTTAAGTTGTAAAATTTTAACATTGGCCTTATGGGTTGCCGTGATAGCAACGAAAATAAACAAGGAAAGTGTAAACAAATGAAGTAATCATAACAGCTGTTTGGAATCTACAGCCATTAAGGGAAAATACAGCAAGTGGGATGAAGAGACCATAGAGCAATAAAAAAGGTTTCTATTTATCAATTTTATGACATTGAAATATTTTATAGTAACTGGATGAACTGGTAAACATGAAATAACACCGAGCAAGGCTTGGTCCACCAGGTACTATATTTTGAATTGCAGTAGGTAGGTACTTCAATAATTATTGTTTTGCGTTAAAAACGTCCGTATGATGTACAACAATGTGTTTATACTGAAACAAACCCCACAAAAGTGTTGTACATTAGAGTTTTGAATATTTTATATAGTAAATATGTGCACACAAAATATTTATATGTAACATGAAGCCTTAGCTGACTCACGGTCGAAAACACCAGACCTATAAAGAAACTTTCATTGAACTGACTGTAAGGGTTAGAGAATGACGGGAAGTGAGTCATAATGTTCCTGGAAAGACGTACGAGAGGTATAGTGACGGCCAGCCCTGCCGACACCCAAAAAATATAATTTTTATCAAAAAAACTACTAACCCGGTCTTTTAGACAGGTAAGTCAGTCCTCGCAGGTTAAAAGGTGTCCGGATAAGAGGGAGTTTACTGTAATGCAATCATTCAAAGTAAAAGAACATGGCAGACAATGAAATTACCCGATTTCCATTTTGGAGGGAGCAGACTTGGCTCTCTTGAAGTTTTCGAGGGCTGATTTAGCTGCAGGAGTCAAGAGATAATCGTCAGCTACCGATAAAAAGCCCATCTTAATCGCAAAATCGTTGACTGCTGTACCCCCTAGAAAGGCATGGGGTGTTTCCTCCATTACCTTCCGAGCTAAAGAGATGGGGTGGGCAATGTTCTTTACCAGCGTAACAGCTCCTACAATTAAATCATGCCTTTGTAATATAGACCTTGTAGATCAACAAACAAATATACAGTGTGCTAAAATAATATAGAGCAACTTCACTTAGTAATATATTAATTTCTTTATTATTTTGCTAACTCACTAACAACAAATTTTTTCAATACAAATTTTGAACCTATAAAAATTGTTTCAATTAAAATAATAAAAATTTCAAGTACTGGGCCATTAATTAATAATACTGACATAATGAAATAGCCCAATGGCATAGATAGAACTTGTCAAGTGGGGGATACCACCGGGGGAGAGGGGTCCTCAATAGCCCCAAATGGGAGGGGGGCCTGGGGTACACACCAGAAAATTGTTTGAAATTATAACTATCAAACTCACATATCAGGCAATCCAGAGATTACCTGATAGCTTAGTGGAACTCCATATAAATCCCAACTAACTGAGACGGATGTGTGATCAGATTCTTAAAAATTATGATTATCCAGGGATTTTAGTAAATGCCCATAAAGTTTGCCCGCTATTGGTACACCCTCGATTGTTTTTTATGTCCATTTATGTTTTTTACATTACTCCTATACATACTTGCACTTCAGTTAGTAAATATGCAACATTTTCTTTCACAGTCTTTGGTATCACTAGCAACAATTTTCCTGTGATTGGTAAGTGGGCAGTGGGTGCTTCCATTCGGGTCTTAAGAGGGTTCCCTACCTACACCAAAACATGCCTAAAACACGCTCCGCGCGGTGTCATTTAGCGCCGACAGTTTTTAAAATAAAATTTAATCTAATATACAGTTGCAAAGGTAAAGAGCTGTAGAGTGTTTATTGCTTCTCCAAAATCGTTTATGTTAACACATTCTGAAGATACAATCCGTTAAAGGTGACCAACTTTAACGCCTTGTATCTTTTGAATCAGTAAACATAAACGATTTTGGAGAAGCAAAAAACACTCTACAACCCTTTGTCTTTCCATTGGTATATTCAAATAATTTTTATTTTAAGAATTGAAGACGCTAAATGACACCGCATTTTACATGACCCGGCTTAAAGTCCTGTGATTTTGACGAACCTAGCGGCTTTTACTAAAACCATCCCTGCCCGGAAGGATACTGTTTTTTAGGGATTTCATTCATAAAATTGTTCCTAAGATTCTGGAATCTTAGGGAATGTTTTATCTCCATTGTTATTCGTATGTAAACACACTTCAAGAAATTACTCGTTACGTTGACCATTCAACAGAAATAGATGATACAACGTAAAAGAATATAACAATATCATAATTAAAATATATTGGCATTTCGCATACATCTAATCGTTAGAATAGTCAAGTCTGGCATTAGAACAAGGCAGTGGAATAAGGCAGTGGAATAGTTACAGCCGAACAAAGCAGAACGGCGTGGGCGACCGGGGTGCGGCGCGTCAAAGAAATTTCCCCGAAAACGGAGAGGCGCGAGTGAGGGGTGTGAAAGTTTCGGCAACCAGTTATATTGGGTGTTCGCAATTGTACTTTGTTTCGGATTCTTGTCACCCCCTCTCCCTCCTCGACAAAATAAACACTTGATTTTTAGTTGTTAGTTCGGAGGCGATATGAATGGGCACGCGAAAGTTATTCGTTAAGACTTTGTTTTTTAAATAAAGTTGGTATTAATTATTTTATTATGGGTCACAAACGGCGGACAGCAAAACGCAAGAAAAACCGTGGCGGGGAACGCATGCACGAGTGGAGATTGCTTCGACATAATCGCGAGTACAAAGAAATGTGTAAGAAAAGAAAAGTGATCAGTGAAAATGCGAATCATAGTGACAAATGTTGTGAACCGCATGTAAATCCAATGGTAGTGGAATTATCGGACCGCTTGATTAGTGAATCCTCTATAGAACCAGAGGTAGTGGAATCATCAGACCAAGTGATTAGCGAATCTCACGAAGAACCTATTGTAATGGATCTAGTAATAGATCATTCAACTGAGGTCAATTGCAATGAGGCTCAATCCCTTGAAGGACGTCGAATTGTCAACATCGGGCATATGTTCAACGAGATTAAACGAATATCCGAGCATAAACCTTTCAGTTGCGGTTTTCAAAATATGAAATTCGTAAAAGAAGTTGAGAAAGGTTTAATATCGGGTTTTACGTTTGAATGTACCATGTGCAATTTAAGCGAAGTGATTTGGTCGGAGCCAATTAAAATATCTAACCATAAAATGGACATAAATTCATTGGCAGTGGTGGGGGTTATGAGCATGGGAAGTGGATACTACGGCATGCAACAGATGTTAGGAGCCATGGACGTCAGATGGCTCCACAACCTATGAGCGTTTCCATAACAGAGTCGCCGAAGGTTGGGAGGAAACAGCTCTACAGGAGATGAGGGATGCTGCAGAGGAGGAGACACGTTTGGCGAAGGAACGAGGAGACGTCAGCGTGGACGGAGTCCCCCTGCTTACCGTCGTAGCCGATGCCAGCTGGGCCAAGAGGTCTTACAAAACGAACTACAGTTCCTTATCGGGTGTTGTAAGTATTGTACCTTTTCACCTTTAAAATATTTTTAATTATTATTTTACAAACAAACTTAGTATGTGTAGTTTGTTGTATTACAAAAATTAAGAACAGTAACATTGGTAACAATAACACGGGTAAATATAACATGTTGTCTGTTTTATTTAATAAAAAAGCCGATGACAATTATGTAGTCATACCCCTACTCTAAGCCAACATTTTCGTAAATCCCCTGGAATACTATTAGTCTCGTTATAAATTTGTTTCCTTAAATTCGTTTGATCACTTATCAAAAATTTACGCTTCCTTTTTAATGTTACCTCTGTAGCAAAACACCTTTGCATATTCAATGAGCTCCAAATGTCTTAATACATGTTTCAACAAAATACTATTCAGAATTATGTTTTTCCTATTAAATATAAACCTATTAGTTATAGAATGACGATTTTACACGGTAAGGTATATTGTAAATATTATCAGCCTGGTATGTGCTTGTCCCTCCCGTAAGAAGACGAAAGAAGATTTATTAAAATTTAATACAAAATAGTATCTGCAAAACACGGCACTAGTGAATGGATAATGACCTTATAATGACAAAAAATATTTTAAAATTACCACTAAAATTTTATAATTTACATTGTATACACTAGTTTATATTAACACGTGTCATTAATTCACACTCCTATAAGTCCGTAAACAAACCTGTAAACAGGTATTAATTGTATTTACGTTATTTCATAAAAAATACATCACCATATACGGTGTCCCAAATAAACAGGAACAGTTATAAAATCTTATTTCTCCGCCGTTATAAGCAATGATATATATAAATGTTTTATTCAATGAGAACCAAACAGGAAAAAAATCACGTAATTAATTAAACGTGATTTTTTAACGTTTATAAAAAAATTCACTGTACAACATTGTTATTCTACAGTACAATACAGTTTACAGTACAAGAACAGTACAGTGAAGTACAGTTTACAGTACAGTACAGACCTACGTTGCAATACAGTTTACAGTATTATTAAAGCTGTCCTTACCTCCGTAATAATATCACAATATCGGCTAAGTATATCCAGCCTACTTGGGAGCTTTCCCCCTAAAATTGGTAGTTTTTTCTCGACATAGGAAATAGGAATATTATATGTCATTTTGTAACAGCATGAAAAATGTATAGAAACAAATTAAAGCATTTACCTGTAATTATAACTTACGGGGCAATAACTCCGAAATATAAGAATTTCATAGATGCAGCAATATGGAGTTTTTGCTTTCAGCATAGAACTATAGACTAACCCCGTACTGCCACTAAACTTTGTTTTGGTACAACCTACGAATAAATCGGTCCAGCAGTATGGTCAGGCTCATTTTCATTAGCTTTAATTTTTCCTTATGTTAAATCTACTTAAAAAGTTTTGCTAAATTTAGCGAGGCCATGATTATGTACATTTATGAAATAAATAATTTGAATTTTTGAAGAGCTATTTTCCATTAATGACCCAATTAAAAGAAGTATTTTCAAAATGCAAATAAAAATTGTGATTGCTGACTAATTGAAGTAAATTAAATTTCCTGTAAGAAAAATATATAATTTCTATTTAGTTCCAAAAATTTACAGGTAAGCGCTAATTTGATTAGTATTTTACCAAATATCCCTTCTATAAGAGATTAGTGTAAATTTATGTGTAACATACATGCCCACAGGGGCAACGCTTTTTCACCTTGAAGGATAATAAACAACATTCATGAAATATTGACAAAATTCCCAATAATTTGACACCTCAATCATAAAAATTGGTCTAAAATAAATGCGTGGGCGAGGTCACTAAAACATTGTAGTAACCACAAATTTGTAGTAATTCCTTGAAAAATAACATTTTTTATGAGCTCACCAAGACCTTTACTTTGGACAAATTTTTATGATTGAAGTGTCAAATTATTCGGAATTTTGTCACCATTTCATTAATGTTGTTCATTTTCCTTTAGTTGGAAAAGCGTTGCCTCATTGGGCATGTAAATTACACACAAATTCACATGTATTTCTTATGGAAGGAATGTTCGTTTAAATATTAATAAAATTAGTGCTTATCTTGACATGGTTGGACCAGAACAAACATATGTACTTTTCTTACAGGGAATTAAATTTTCTTAAATTTTCCAATATATTATACGGAATACTAAAAGTTGATAGTTTTCAAGATATTTAGGAAAAACATATTAATCCTTTTCTAATCCTGAAACATACTACAAAACAAACAAAAATTACCGTTACCGATAGTACAAAAGTAATCTGTATCTAAATATATTAAATTTCCAAATGTGTTCATCTTTGTATATGCTTTCAATATTAGATCTACATGTTCAAGTTTTCTTACATACAACATTGTTTTTTCAGGCAGCTATTGTTGGATTCTTTACCAGAAAAGTGTTGTACATCGGTGTAAGAAATAAGTTCTGCACTATGTGTGCAAGAGCGGAATCAACCAAAGTACCAACCAAAAACCACGTTTGTTTCAAAAATTGGGGCGGCTCTTCAAGCAGTATGGAACCCGATATAATTGCTGAAGGATTCCGCCAAAGCGAAGAAATGTACGGCGTGAGATATGCGTGTCTCATCGCAGACGGAGATAGCAGCGTGTACAATCATCTCCTTGCTACCCGTCCCTACGCTAACCTTACTGTGGAGAAGATAGAATGCAAGAACCATCTTCTAAGGAACTACTGCAACAAGCTAAGGAGCATAGCCTCTGATACCACCAAGTACACCGGGCCCGATGGTCAAGCAGTATCTACTAAATCACAGAGGAAGAGGATTGAGGCGTCAGTACTACGGCTACGGGCTGTGTTATCCAAAGCAGTATCACATAGAAAAACACAAAGTAAAGAGGACAAAACACGTATCCTTGAACTAAGAAAGGATCTTCTGAATGGGCCGAGTCATGTATTTGGGGAGCACGCAAAGTGCAAAGAAAGGAAATATTTTTGTGATGGTCCGAAAGCCAATGAAACCAATTTAGTCCCTATACTAAAGACCATGGGTCTTTACCACAAGATAATGACTGCTGTCGGAACTTTGGTCGATAACGCACGAAGTTTAATTTTTGATGTCAACAGCAATTTTGCCGAATATTTTAACTCCATAGTAGCTAAATTTATAGGGGGTAAACAGACAAATTTCGCCAAGAAAAGGTCGTACCAAGCTCGGTGTGCTGCAGCGGTTGTGAGCCACAACAGTGGGACGCCGCACTACAAGTTGCATAAAACCATGTACAAATGCAGCCCCGGAAAATATTCAACGTCCTATGAGCAAAGAAGGAATAATAAATGTATAAAATGAGCAAAGTTGTGATTACAGACGCCAAAGAGTAAGCGACGACTTCTAATGGGAAATTCTAAGTCAGATCCACACTACGGCGAACATGCTCAAAGGCCAGACCTTAGTAAAGAAGATTACAATTTAAAAGAGGAGGAGTTTCTAAATAGCCTTAGAAAAACTGACGAAGAAATTGAACAGATAGAAGCCAACACAAGAATGCAGCGAGAAAGTCCTTTATGGAGAGAAGAAAGGCGAAGACTTTTAACGGCCTCTAATTTTGGACAGGTTTGTAAACGGCTTCCACACACAAGCTGCGACAAGCTTGTTACCAAATTGCTGTACAGTAATGAAATAGATTCTTGCAGTCTTCAATATGGCCGAGACAATGAAGCAATAATAATAATAAATCTTTTATTGTCATCTCAATTTTTACAAATCATTGACAAAGTCAAGCTTATTGCTTAAAACTTAAGCTATGTCAGTAAGGCTGTTACATAATAAATAAAAAAGTTACTGTAAATATTACAATGACAAATATTTGTGATAATAAAAGGAAAACAATGTTAATACAAGGATAATAATAATTCCAACTACTTATTTTCTTAAAAATAAAAAAAAACTAAAATTCAATATTCTTATAACTAAAAAATTCATTTAAACTGTAAAATGGGTTTATAAGAAGCCAGTTGAAAAGTTTATTTTGGAAACTCCTCATAGAGTAGCAGTCAATGTTTTTTTTTTCAATTTATTAAATATTTTTAATGATATTACGGTATGACTATTTTGTGTTTTTGTCAACCGGCAGAAATAAATTTTGGATTTGGATTTATTCCTTGTGTTATGGTCGTGATCAAAAGGGCTTATAAAATCAGGGTTTTTTAGAGCGTAATTTACTGTATCACAGATGTACAAGTTTATTATGGTTTGAATCTTGAAGTTAATAAAAAGAGGTCTACAGTGTGATAAAGGCTCGGTTTTATACAGGATTCTTAAAAGTTTTTTTGAAGTATGAGAACATCCTCTACTCTTGAGCAGTTTCCAAAGAGAAATAAACCGTATCTGAAAATAGATTGAAAATAAGCGAAATACGCTGTCCTTAGGTAACTATGAGGTATGTTGTCACTCAGTTTACTTAGAAGGTAGATTACTCGTGAAAGCCTTGTGCATAAATAATCTATATGTTGAGCCCAGCTTAGTTGGTCATCAATAAATATTCCTAAGAACTTAACTGATTTTGAAAGGTCATGAATTTGAAAGTGGTTGTCAATAGGTTTAAGAGAAAAGATCATGTTTTGGGTTTTATCTTGATTTAGCAAAAGGCCATTAGTTTTAAACCAATTAGATGCGTCTGTTAAAGTATCATTTGCTATAGCTACAAGATCGCCCAAATCTTTTGTAGAGTTAAGGAAAATTGTATCATCTGCATAAAGTATTGTATTTGAATTAACTGATTGAGGGAGGTCATTAACATAAACTAAAAAAAGCAGAGGTCCTAGAACTGACCCTTGTGGGACTCCCCAATTGACCTTTAACTCTTTGGACCAGGTATCATTAACTCGGACCAGTTGCCTACGGTTTAGAAGGTAAGATTCAAAAAAATTTAGTGAAGGACCATGGAAACCATAGTAACGTAATTTTTCTGCAAGAATGGTACTGTCTACGCAATCAAAAGCCTTGCTCAGGTCACAGAAGGTGGCCTGAGCATATGATTTGTTTTCAAAAGATACATGTACTTGTCTGACCAAGTCATCCAGAGCATTCAATGTGGATTTCCCTCGTCTAAAACCATATTGATTAGAATTTAGTAAATTTTGTTGCTCAAAGAAAAAATAAACCTGTTCATAAACCAAGATTTCGATTAATTTACCTAACACTGGAATGACAGAAATTGGACGATAACTTTTTGGCTGATCTTTGGGTCTTTTTTTATAAACAGGACATACACGAGATAACTTTAATTGATCAGGGAACACACCCGTTTGCAGGAGTCCATTTATGCACAGAGCCAGAGGTTCAGCTATACTCAATACTATTTTTTTAAGGAAATTATTTGACATATCATAGAAGTCAGTACTTTCAGATGAACTCATACTCTTAGCAGCATTTAAAACATCATTTACTGATACAGTTGACCAATTAAATTGGGCCAAGCTTACATTGATATTCTTATCCATATAGGTAGTAAAATAGCGATCCAAGAACTGAAATCTACAGGAATTGATATAACAGAGAGTGGCCTATTCATTGATAAACACCTGCCATATTTAGCGGCAACCCCAGACGGGCTTTTGAGTGATGATGGTATTATTGAGGTGAAGTGTACATCTGCGGCTGAAAATCTAAGTCCTGAAGAAGCCATTGCTCAAAAGAAAGGTGTTTTCAGCAGTTTTTGGAAAGTTAATAAGAAAAACCCACACTCCAGAAGTAAATAGAAACCATTCATATTTTTTTCAAATTCAAGGTCAGCTCCACATAACTGACAGGAAATATTGCTTATTCGTTGTTTGGACAAAAAAGGGGATAAAAATTGAGAGAATCGATAAGGATGACGGTTTTTGGACAAATGAAATGGAACCAAAGCTGACAAAGTTTTATAAAGATTGTATATTACCTGAAATTATAGATCCTCGAAAACCCAGAAACATGCCCATTAGAAATCCTTCATACATAATTGAGGCTCAAAAACAAAAAATCAAATCCTTAAAAAACACTAAACAAGTCCATTAGGAAACCCATAAAACAAGCCCAGTAGATTTTTGTTGAGTACCGTTCCCTTTAGTGATACCATGATAACGATGATGATCCTATTTCATAATCACTTTTTTGTTACGTCAATCACGTTTTTAAAACTTATTTTCAAGAGAGAATATAAAATATAATTTTATTTTACATATTTGGTTTTTTAATTTTATACGTAGTAATTTTCATTCATATATAGTTCTTTAAGTGTAATGCCAATTCTACTATAACAAGTTTGTGATAGTCCATTTCAAACCATTAGTTCACTATGTATGATTATCAGTTTAAATTCACGAAGAGTTTTTTGGTATAATCTCAAGTCTTTTTTCGTATTGGGACTTGGTAACTATTGTAAATAGAGGACATCGAAGATTAGTGTTAGAGTTGCCATTTATGTACGAGTATTTATGAACTTTTGTAAATAGATAACATCGTATGTTTACAATATTTATCATTTATATTTTTATGACAACATATTTCAGTTACTGAAAAAAGGCCCAAAATAATGTGCAACTTTTAACTGATATGCACTGGAATGTTATTGTGTAAATCAAATACTGATCATTCCCAATGTATAACAGTTTTGTGATAATGTATCTCTAACATATTTTATTAAATTATGTATAGTAGTAATGTAAGTTCTATAGTTTTTGTTGTTGTCTTCTTAATTTCGTGTTGGAGCTATGTAACTATTGTAAATAGGGAACACCAAAGCTTAGTATTATATCTAAAATGTACATTATTTTATGGCTTTTCAGATATCAGTTACTGAATAAAGATACTAAGGATTTGTAATTTTGTAACTACTTTATTGGAATGTTGTTAAGTTAGTCATACAGGGTGCTTACAAACTTTGTATACTGTATATAGATTTTTTGTCGCTTTGTTCATTGCATCAAGACAGAGATTTATTTTATATAAATATGTGTCTCCGCTGCCTTGCGTTTACCAACTTTGTGTACCTGCGTATATTTTACAAATTAGGCCCTAATTACTTTTAAACGACTTGAGGTAACCCAGTACAAACCTGGTACATTAGAAGGAACAAATAGGGCCTTTTATAATGGAATAAAAAATAATTCTGGACTGGTATCTTTTTAAATACTGCATTGGAATTTTGATTTAGTCTACACACGTTTTGTCACTGTTAAGTTTTATTTGACCTCTAAGTGAAAATCTAGTTTTATTATAAAGTGTTTGTTCTAATTTTATGATTGTATAATTTTTATTTTCGTTTTAGTAACTGTTTAGTTTTTATAAATGAACTATAACGACGGATATTTTAAAATGAAATTTTAAGGCAGTTGTCCGTCCACTTGTAACTGAAATTCAGTCTATTCAACGTCCTTTGTTATAGTGTAACTAATAACTGAGTGCAAATTAAATTATATTATTGATAAAGGGCCATTTTTTACCAAGATGTTCTTTTGAAAATACTTTGATAAAAATATTTTTCAAACGTAGATGAAAGTTGTTACGAAAATCATTTTATAATTATAGTTAACCTGGTAATTGACAAAACTTATCATTTAGACAAGATATATATTTATATAAGGTATTGAGTATAAAATTAATTATCCATTGACGAATATATAGCAAAATAATTTTATAAATAGGCCTACCGTAATATCAAAAGTTAAGAAAAATAAACAAATCTAATTGAACAGTGATGTGTGACTTTGAATCTCGAGACCCATAGGCGAGCGTGTCGCCACAAAGAAGAGAAACTTCGATTGACACTTGTCTTGTTCCCTCGTTCTGACCTGGGGGTTGTAAAAGAGAGAGAGCGTAAAGGCAGGAAGAGTGAGATGCTTGCAGGCCGTATTACTACCAAAGATCTGTTTCCTTCGCGGAAGCCGCAGCACGCCAGCCCGTCAATCGGGGTGACACTCCTGCTCCGACGAGGGTTTCAAGTTTATTTCCAACATTCGCCGCTAGTGTCGCAGAAAAACCAAAACTGCCATAGGTAGGGAACCCTCTTAAAACATATTGTTCTGATAGTTTTGAAGCAAAACTAACCTGATTTTAAGTTCTTGCCCTCACACACCAAAGCTTCCATTTCTATCTCACCCTCCAAGGTTAAAACAGAACCTTTACCTGCAATAAAAAATAATAAATAAATGTAAAATTAAATAAATAAAAATCAATTGAAGGGGTCCCCCATAAAACGTTCTAAGCGACAAAATTTCGAAATCGGAGATATTCAGTGAAAAAGGTTCTCCAGGACATGAGCTACACGGTGGTATATTTTGTTTTGAAGATATGTGAGTTGGTAGCTCTGATTTCGTCTGTCAAAGTTTGCGTGCTTCGCGAGACTGCACGGACTTTCTGGGGAATAACGTTCTATTCGCCAAAAGATGGAATCCCCGCCGGTCGTTGCGCTGTCACCCAAGGACCAAAATCGCGTAAATAAAAATAAAAGACGTGAAGTAAATATTGGAAAGTGGAAGAATAAGACCAGGATTGAATATAGAAAAGTTGGATTACCCTATATTAAAAAAAAATAAGAAGCCAAGGCCTGGAAATTGTCCCTAAAAGAGATGGGTAGAATAACGTTTTAAGCACCACATGTGGATAACTTTTAGCAAAATGACGTTTCACGTTTTATTAACAACATTACGCTTTTTTACTTTTACATCAATAAAATTGTTTTATATTCAGTTTTATTTTTGTTTCTGTTGGTATTCCTACTCTCCCTCATGTTTTCTTCCAAAGTAGAAGAGCAGTCCGTCAGAAAACGTTCCAAGTGCCAGTCATTTAGAACGTTATTACCCCTAAAAAAACACGTAAAATGTTTTAAAATGCTTGATGGCAAGTAAAAATTCAATATAATGCTACATTATGATGTTATAAATAGGGTGTTAAAAGATTATACATGATTTTAAGTTCTAACCTTAAAAAAAAACCGTAAATTTTAGAATTCAACTTTCAACCCTTGATTACTCAAAACTAGGTTTTTGTCGTTTAGAACGTTTTACGGGGAACCCCTTCAATTGTTGAGATTTACTGGAGAATGAACTAAAATCTCCCATCTTTACATCATATCTGTGGCAGCTAATTACCGTACTCCATTTTAAACCAATTTCTCTATTAACCTTATAGGAAATTCTACATCTTCCTTTTTCTTTACACATCTCAATAAAACTTTGTATTGAGGTCTTAGTAATAAACCTTCTTCTAGTTGAGATCTTGCCTTAAACCAGTGAATTTTCATATATCAGCAGGAAGAATTGTTTACAAACTCATTCCTCACGTTATTTTAGTGGAAAATGTCTTGTGTCACTTACAATGGGTTGAAATGTGTTTTTAAGAATTTTAAATTCGGTGAGTACACACATGCAGGGCCAGCGACAGGGGGGGGGGCAGGGGGGGCAAATGAATATGGGCCCGGGCTCGCAAGGGGCCCGGAAAGACCAAAAAGTGTAACCGAAGCGGCTGAAAAGGGGCCCAAGCACACGAAATAAGTAAAAAATGGTCCTCAGGTCTCAGGACTCAGGGCCCGGGGTTGAAGATTGCACAGGGGCCCGAAAATTCTGTCGCTGGCCCTGCACACATGTGCTGCAAAGGGGATTCTTATTACTAAAGGAGATCACCAGCACAATTGTAAACAATATCATGGATTGTGAATGGCTGAGATTACATTTTTCAGGAAACTATATAACCAACACATACTGTATCGGTTGGGTTAATTTTGAGACTTTATAAGCCCACTGGATATATTTTAAAGCATTTCCAGGAATTAAAATGTGCTTAGATGTTGCTTGAGTGTATTAGCTATCTACCTACCCAATAATAGTTAAGTTAGTTTAGTGTTTATGTGTGATGGAATTCTAAAGAAAAAAAACTCAAAAACTTTCACACTTATAATATTAGTAGGTTTAGAAGCATTTACTACCAAGGAAATAAGATATAACAAAAATTGGTAAAATACTGAAATCCTAATTCTATTTATAAAACACTAAATGTGAATTTTTCATAGATCAGGCCTATGGCAGATGAGTGGGTGGGTAGACTGAACTGGGTTGGTTACAGTTTCAAGTTCTTTTTTTTAGAAACATGAAACATAATTAGATCAATCAAATCTTTAAAGGTTAGAAAACAAAGTTTTTACACCCCTCTTCCATATTCACTATTCCATCCCCTCATACATGTGAGTTGAAGTTTATCGCCAAGTTATTACTTAGCAACTGTTGAATCAAGAATAGAAAATAAATTGTAATACAGTTGTAAAAACTATCGTAATCGTATCATATTTTGCATAGGGTATACCTGCATTAAAAGCAGGCTCATCTTCCATTAGTTCAACAGCTGCTATGATACCATCCAAGACCGAGCCACTCCTTTTTAAGACCTCAAAACCCTTGAGCGCTGCTCTGCGAACTCCATCGAGCTTAGCAGGAACTCTGGAGTCTGGAATATCACCTGCACCTCCATGAACCAGTACAATAGGCTGAAAACTTGTATGAGCCATTGTTGTGGAAATCAGCAACAAAATTCCTAAAATAAAAATTAAAAAAATTAATAGTGTTGGATAAATTTACTGGTATAATATGTTTTACAAATAAATACAAAAACAAATCTGCACAATAATTACAACTTTACCTCTGAAAGATTTCTAATGGATTTCACCAAGTAGATGAATTATAATTCATCTACTTGATTATTACATCAAGTAGATGTAATAATTATTACTAGAATTACATTCATCTAATTCTAATTACATTCATCTACATAATTATTACTAGAATATTAGAATGATGTAGATGAGGTAACAGCTTCTTCCCTGCATATATAAATATTCCCTATGTCCCAAGTAGCAAAACAATATTGTAAAAATATTAAAACAACATTAAATTTCTTAATATTGCCGTCAATATTGTTTGGAAAATATTGACAAAGTATTGTTTTAATATTTTCTCAACATTGATTTACGTTGAGGCAATAATGTTGTAAAAAATGTGTTGTGCCAATATTGAAACAATATTCTTTCAATATTGATTTATATTTTTCGGAAAATATTGTTTGTTTGTATTAAATTATATTTAAAAAATATTGTTTTTATATTGCAACAATATTAATTAGAAAATAGAAATATTGCAGTAAATTGTATATTTTCTCTTACAGCTGGTGAAGTGTGTTATCAAGTGTTAACACAGGATTATTTTGTAAATTTCTTTTTTAATTAATTTATTTTGTGGTTCAATACAAAACAAGTACTGTACACAGAGTGTAATAATAGCAACTATATAACGGAATGAAACATTAATGGGCTCGCTCTCTTGGAGACACCCAGGAACCAATGTTCAATCAAAGACTAATCAAGTTTATTCATGATGTCTTGCAGAACTCTCGCCTTCAACTGCCTATTAACTGTTGGTTCACCAATACACGGAAAAATTGTGCACCGGGAATAAGACCAATATTGTTAAGGAACTTGGAAACACTTTTCTTTACGAAATCTTCAACCGAGTCTACACCAAATTCTTGATGAATTTGTCTGTTCCGGGCAAACCAGATCGAGTTAACATATATCCTAAGAATTTTATTTTTAAATACCGGTACTTGAATTTTGTTAAGTCTAGTTTTTGAAATGGATAATCCCCAGATAGGGCAGGCATACATCACCAGAGGTCTTGAAATAGTTTTATACAATAAAATTCCATGTTTAGGTTTGAGCGAACAATTTCTGTTTATCAAGGAAAAAAGAATTGATAGTCGAGAATAGCCTTGTGCCAATTTTTAATTAAAATGTAAATTCCAATTTAACTTTTGGTCCAGATGAGTTCCCAGATATTTTATGGACTCGTCAGGAGGGTTCCATTCTATTCTTGTTTAACCTATAGTGATTAAGATGAATTTGTGGTTTTCTTAGGCTCCTTTCACATTAGGTCGCTGTGACTGGGTGGCAGCCACTGACCTGTAAGAAGTCGCAGCCACGCATGTCCTTTCACATATACGCTGGCTGCGACCGAGCTCTCACGATGCGCGGGCAGCTTGTTTTGGTCGTCTACATGTCACCTGCATCTGCTATTCTCTGTCGCAGTGTCGACATAAACTTTTTTTCAGGTACCTAGCAACTGGTGCCTCGATGACTGATCTCCACTATCAATTTTGCATTTTGGGATCTCTACTATTTCGAATATTATAAGGCAGGTCTACAATGCTATATGGAAACGTTTACAACCGATTTTCTTTCCCTCATTCACTGAACAGTTTTGGCTCGACAAAGCATCAGATTTTTTTGGGAAGACTAATTTTCCCCATTGCTCTGGTGCAATTGACGGGAAACATATCAGAATACTTAAGCCTGGGGCAAGTGGATCACTGTATTAATTACAAGAATTATTTTTCTATCAGCCTTATGGCTATATATGTGATGCTTCTTACAAGTTCATTTATGATTTAGCAACAGGTTTAGCAGTGGTAACCTCTACCTTTATTTCAGGAGATCTATCTATTTATTTATCTATGTAACAGACTTTCACTGTTTTCAACCCGTGTGTTATCCTCATCATCCATGTTGAAAGTACAATACGACTAAAAAATGTGTGACGGATATTTCCTGGTGAGAGAAAAGATGATCGGTTACACTGGTACACCGAACCGCAGGAAATCACGTCACGGGTTGTCAGAGGCCTTGGAATCGCTCAGCTCGGTCGCTGGGATAATTCCAGGGGTCGAGGATCGAAATCACAGTAGTTACCAGATATTCAAATATGAGAGCTCAGTTATATTCAACCTAGATGACAATCAACTTAGGACATACTAAATCTGGAAACACCTTCTAAGTAAAATGCCCCCTCTGCTGTTTTCCCTAGCTATGCGAGATGTTCAGAGTTAACACCAGTTACCCATAGTTAATGTTTACCCTAATCAAGAAACAACATTTAAACTATCTCACTAGTGACCAGTAATTACAGGAGCAGGACAGACCTTACACTCCTGAAGCACAGCAAGTTTGGACAAGTCTAAGCCTGTTACAACAGCAGGAAAATCTAGGAATTAATCCAAATATGAAAATCACCAAATACTCTAACTTGGTTACACAGAGTTTGGAAAATAGCCTATCCCAAAAGGAAAACTAAATTATAATCGGCACCAAGATAATTAATTTAACTAGTCTTGGTTGCAGCCAAGAGACGAGCAGGATAGGTCTCGGATCCCTATCCTGCGACACGATCAACTTTCAGAAAAGTTTACAGATCGACTTATTAACTTAAATTCAGAAATGACGCTGACGTACCTTTAATACAAAACATATCGGAAGACGTCGAAATGACGGCACTGAGCGTAAGTGTCCCGGGGAAGAATTCACACAACAACTTGAATTCGAATTACGGACCGGTCACTTCCGAAGCGCTGCCACAAGTGTCGCTCGAAGGGTTATCAGCACACAATGTGCTCACCCCTTCCGGTGATGAGTCACCAGCCTTTTTCCCAGTTGATAAAACGGCTGGTTAATAGCTAAAAAAAAGGCTCTTCCGGTCACTGTTTTTCACTTTCTGCCAGAAAAACAGTTTGGCGCGCTTGGCGAGCAGAAGAAGAAGCAGCGCACGCTCTGTCGTCGTCTGCATAACGCAGTCGTGACGACGTCTTTTAGGTTATGTTGTTCACAACAACAACAACCGTAGTTCCGTTCGCAAATATTACGTTTCCCAAGGAAGTGATCTAATTACGTGTCCGACTAAGTGTTTATATTAGATTATAGTCGCCGTTATACGCCTCAACACTTTGCTTTCCACACCAAAATCGGCGATCGGAGTCGGCAGTTATGGGACCGACTGGGTTAGCCTTCCGATGGTGATAATTAGGGTTATAACCATCCACCCCAACACCGTGAGTTACTTAATCACTCAAAGGGTTTAAGTTAGGGAAATAGCAATGTTTATACTGATTGCCAACACTCCCTCCATAGGCTGGACATAGGCTAGGTAGGCCTACTGAGCCCATGACTAAGCCTAATGAGCCAATTCTTACCCCTGCGCAAATTAGGCTCATTACAAATGCTCAAAACTGTTAACAGTAACAATAAACAATGTTATTAAACGCTAAACAACAGCAAAACGAGTCGACCGCCAATGACAGACATATAAAAGGAGGCAGGCTGACGACAAAAACAAGCTGCGCGCGCATCCCAAAAACGTGGTCACAGCCACCGAGTGTGAAAGGCTCCATATGTTTCAATGCCCCGCTAGCGACTTGAGTCGCTAAAAAGCAGGGTCGCTGCCACCGCCGGGCGTCGCAGTTCTCTAGTGTCCGAGTCGCTGCCACCGGGTGGGTCGCTGCGACACACTAATGTGAAAGGCTCCATAAGCCTCAATGTATTTTTAACAGGTCAGGTGGCCGACGGGTGGCTGCCACCCGGTCGCAGCGACTTAATGTGAAAGGGGCCTTAAAGTGAATATCCTAGCTTCACATTTTCAGGCGTTTAACTGTAACCCCCACTTGTTGAACCATTCTACCAATGAGTCAATCGACTGGAATCAGGGCCGGATTTAAGCATAGGCGCCATAGGCGCGCGCCTAGGGGCCCGCGCCACAACAGGGCCCGCACCACATAAAAATATATAAAAATAATTTTTTTAGAATGCAGGAATTAACGTAGTCCAAGGAAACCGACAACTCAATAAACTTCGACCAAGAATAAAAAATAATTTATCAATTGTTATCCCGATTGAACATGAAACATAAACAACGTTATTTCAGCACTTAAATAGCAGACAACTCAAAAGATTAAACATCGTCGACTGCAGGCCAGCTACAGTTGCGCATAGCGACGCTTTGTCGGCTGCAAAGTCCTCCAAATGGGGGTGGGGGGAAGGGGTCTGCAGAGAAAAAAAGAGTAGAGAAGAAAATAATAATAGTATTCAGGTTGTATCAGTTGAAAATGAAAACAAATTGTGACGTGGGGACCGTAAACATATAACCTGCAGCTAGGACGTAAATTAACTTTAACCAATCAAAAGGTTATTTCTGACACACCTCATTTAGGCTATATTTTTACCCGTTAGGCTAATAGAGTTTGCAGAACCGGATATGGGTCTACGATTGACGTCACAGGTTTTAGCTGCACCACAGGCCATACGGGAGTTAGGCAACATAACAGGATAATAATAGTAATGGGAATAATTTCAGCATTTTGATTGTGGGGGGGTCTAGATTTTCAGACCTCTGCTCCATATCTCAATTTCAACCCCCTTTCCCTTGAAAATGTATTAGTCGCTGAGATTTGTTGAAGAAGCTTTGCCAAATGACGGCCGCAAAATGTCCGAGATTGCAGCGATGTCGTGGCAGCGATACAACTGATGTTCGCAGGCCACGAGCCTAGCCTAGCCAAGAGCTGTTTGCTATTGTCATAATATGTCAGAGAAATTTGCCAGCCGCTGTAAACCTAAAATGTGGTATCCCCTAGATTTCACCTATTAAATTTCCAACTTTCGCCTTACCTTTCCTTCCATACTATTAAAAAAAATCCCGACCAGTGAAATCAACAATGCAACTTTTAAATTGAATAGCTAAGCACTATCTCTGATTTTCTGGCCACAACAAATGGCCAGATGTGACGGCCACGAAAATAACGAGAGGCTTTGTTTTTGTCGGCTGCAATGCGACAGTGAGACGCAAAAGACTTACGACCGACAGATTTATCGGCCGCAATATGTCGAAAGATTTACCGACCGCAATGAGACCGAGAGATTTGCTGGCCACAGAAACACTCGGCGATTTTCCGGCCGCAATATGACCGAGAGACTTGCCAGCCGCGGTATTATGACCGAAAGTTTTGCTTTTGGTACAAACAACCGCGGTTTGACAGCCGCGATGTGACCGGCAGATTTGCCGGCTGCAGTATAAACAACAGATTTCCCGGCCACAATGTGGTCGGTAGATAACCAAAAGCGCGAGAGACTTTTCGGTCGCGAATTACCGAGGAATATGCCTGTCAGCTGCTGTAGAAATCACAGATTTTCTGGCCACAACAAAAGACCAGATGTGACGGCCAAAAAAAGAACGTGAGGCTTTGTTTTTGTCGGCCGCAATGCGACCAACAAAGTCGGGAAGAACGGAGGACACTGGTTAAAAAGGAGGACATGTCCTACTAAAAACGGACATTTGGTCACTCTGGCCCTGGGGGCCCGCACCACTGAGTGAGCCTAGGGGCCCAAAAGTTCTAAATCCGGCCCTGATAAGAATGTCAGAATTCTGAGTTATTACTGCAGTATCATCTGTTGTTGTTGTTGTTGTTGTTGTTGATACAGATCTCTGGGGGTTCCCCAGCCAATGAATCAATGAGGAAAGGCAGAAAAAAGAAGGAAAAAAATCAAAAACAGAAAAACAAAACAAAAATAGGGGAGTTGGAAGGATGATGTAGGACCTATTAAATCCATACATCAAGAGAGGTTTGTTTGAAGGGTGCGGGAAAGAAGATAAAATGAAAGGCTGGGTTGCAAGGTGTTGAGGGCAAGGTTTTTCTGTGAACATCTTTCCTCCACCAAGCCCTATATTAGTTTGTTCCCACCCAGTGAATTGTTGTTAGTCCTTTACCAACCAGTGTCCCATTGTTAGTTTGTCCCAACATTTTTTGCTTTCCCCACTCGGATCAACATGTCTGACTGAGGTTTTGAGTTTTGGAGCCATGAATTTGTGTGAGCAGCTGTGCATGCACGGTTGTAGGTGTGTTTGTGATGGATGGGTGATTCAGTGTCTGTGTGTTGATTTTTTTATGGGGGGGGGGGGAATTTGAGATTTTGCTCTTCCAGGGTTGGGTTTGGTGTTTGTGTGAGTGTTGTGATGCCTGTCCTGTTCGGTTTGATTTGAGTGTCGTTTCTTTGAAGATGTTTTCTGTCATGTCTGCGTTTTCCAAGACTCGGACTGTTTTCTGTGAGTCCGAAGCAAGAGTTTGTGCATGTTTTCCCTTTTTTTTGGGCAATTTGCATGCAATTCGGGGGTTTTCGAGACAAGGATTTGTGGGGTCAAAATCTGAAAAGGGTACAATCACTGTCCCTTCATAAAAAAATAATGTAGCTTACTGTAATTATTGCTAAAAATGTTTTATTTTGGAAGTTTAGGTCTTAATCTTATTGTCTACACTGTTTAAATCATGAATTAAGAAGAGGTTGGGGCAAAATACTGAGAAAAAACTGGCCAAAGTAGTGACGGTCACGTGTTCCCAATCCCAGTTTTACTGCTAAAGATACGTTTTAAACAAGTTCACCAATCAAATAAGTGAATATAAAACCCACATTTATATTGTAGGATAGAGGGAGATAATCAAATAGCGCTTATTACGGATGAAACTATATTATTAAGACGCCGAGCTCGGTTCAAAGTCGTGTCCCGACCTTCAGCAGTAGCGTCGGTAACGTAGTCTGTTTCTCATCGCACAGCGACACTAGCGCTAGTAGCAGCCGACAACGAGTTTAATTCAGGAGTATAATGGCGGCGAGCAACGACGGATGTCGGAGTTTGTCGTGTGAAATGAATTTGGACGTGGAGGGAAATAGTTTTGTTCATTAAAATTGCCGTGTCTCATTTTTTTATGTAGCATCGGTAGATGATTTATTCTTAATCAAAAGTAAATCGCTATCCATCGTAATAGTTTAATTCGTGCGTAATACAGCCCGGTTTCAAATGCCGATTCGTCACTAGCGATAGCGTTCGCCATTTTCAGGTTAGCAGACACAACAAGCGAAATTGTAGCGTCGGTCTGGGAAGCGACGGTCGCGAATTTTGGTTAATTTAACGTGAGATCTGCTGCATTTTGTGACCGGTTTTTCCATTTGACTGATATACCTTATATTCTTAATGGTGATTTATTTTTTTTTATTACGGCCGATTTTAATACTTAATAGAGTAAAATGAAATAGTAAACAATGTGTTAATTGTGAAAATAATGATGCAGGGTTGCCACCAACAGAGAAAATCGAATTGTGCGGGCATTTTTAGTTCCAGAAGCAATTTTTTACAACTGTTATACATTCTTTTATTTAATCTGAAAATGAAATTAGCAGATAGAAATTCTTTATTTTCTTTTCATAGCTTATTCTTTTTAGGAGTATTTGCCCTTGTTTCTGTTTTTACGGTATAGGCCTAAATTTTTGAAATAATGATAAAGGTATTTTAATGTATATTTAAAATCAAATTTGGGTGAAAGTTTTGATTGATTGTTTTTAAGTTTGTATTAGGCCTATATGCTTTAGATTAATTTATTAAGTCCATAGTTTTTTTGTCGTTTGTCACCTAACCTTTGTTTAAAATGTTTGATACATAAAAAATGTAACATGTCCAACATTGAAACAAAAATTTTTTTTAATGCTTCTAAACATTTTTCAATTAAGTTACTTAATTAATTAAAATACAGTATGTCTTGATAATATTTTTTGAAATTTAACTTGTGAGTAGCATTTTTTAACTATGATAAATAATTTTTTATGAAAAGATTTTTAATTCCGTTTGGTCATCTGTTTTTGCTGCAGTTTAAAAAGCAAGTTAATAAATTTTGAAAAATATAATGATTTGAATGTGTTTCAACTTACTCTAAGAATGGCTAAACAGGTTTTCTTTCTTTTTTAATTTTATTTTTATGCTCAAAACTATAACTTATTCAGGCCTAAGCCTATTTTTAGAAATTTGTAATGAAGCCTTCATTTAATCGCTGAAATGTTTTGATACACATCCACATTAAACATACCGTGATCATTTACATGTAATTTTGAAGAATTTCAAAATAATTTTTCATGACTAAGTAATAAAAATGAATGATTTTGGAAATAGAACATCCTATACATTATAAGTCATTAAAAATATTTTGTATTATGCACCTAATGATTCAGTTAAGGTTATTTTAACACTATTATATTGTCTTGTAATTACTGAAAAAGGCCTATATTAGAAATCAAATTCTTCCTATTTCAGACTATGAAAGGAACAGACGAAGATTTTATATTAAAAAAAAATTAAACAACAAACATGTAACGGAAGTCATATCCATGTAACTGAGGTCACGCGTTGTAGCAGAATGTCACATTTAAAATTTTTTATTTAAAAATATGTATAGTCAAAAAATATATAAATGGTTATATTTTTTCAATTAAGTACAGTTTCAAATTGTTACAAAATAATTTTCATGACAATGAAATGGAGTAAACACATTGTGAGGTTAAAAAACCTGACCAAAACTTGTATTTGTAGGTGAATTACATCTTTTCTAAGCTATTATTAAAATATAGGTCAATCAAAAGTAAGAGGGCTGTAATATATTTAAAAACAGTATATGTGAGCAACAAAAAATATGAAATACAATGGGTTTTCCCTTTTATTTCATTATGTAATATTGATTTATCTGGGTGTGACCTCTATTATGAAAAATGGGAGTTTCCGATATAAAACTGCCTCTCCCATCGACATACGTGGGTAATGGTGCTTTCTTTATATTTTCTCATAGTCTATAGGGTTCAAAGTATTAAAAAATGTAACTGTCATTTAGATACCAAGTAATAACTTTTTGGTTTTTTCCTACTTTGCAATTGTACCCTTTTCAGATTTTGACCCTGTGCATGCAAATGAACATGCATGATTAGAAGAAACTGTTGATTGATTTGGTTTAATTTTTTTTCTTGATTTTGTGTTCATTTGATTTAGGGATCGCTCCTTTTGGAGATGATTTCTGCTTCTTTGGTCTGATGTGATCAAAGAGTCTTTTTCTTTTTTTTGTGTTGTTTTCCCCTTTTGCCTTTGGACAGAGAAAGAAGTTAATAGTGACATGGAATGTTAGTTTTGATTCAACTAAAGATTCCAAAGAGTTCCCAAATGTGCTGTTTCCTGGCCAAAAAACATGCAATTGTGTACTACTTAAGTGCATCCTCGGCCAAATACTTCACGCAATTCCCCAGCAGCGAATGAACAAGCAGGTAGGTGGGTGCAGGCCAGTGTGTATTCTCCATCAGGGCCAATACATGAAACAGAAAGACAGGTATTAGACATCTGTATTGGTGAGATTTCACGCCTTTAGCTACGCACCTGGCTGTGCAATGGTGCCATACCCACCCCCGGATGAGTGTGCCACCACTCGGACCCAGCGCTGTGGGGGGCAGTTATTACTGCCGTATCATCTGCGTACAAAGCAAGTGAAGCTTACGGTGGAATAGGGATGTCAGTTGTAAATATATCAAATAGCAAGGGCCCTAATATTGAGCCTTGAGGAACTCCGGCCAAGACATTGCGAGTAGTGGAATAAGAATAATTGAGTTTTACACAAAATTTTATATTAAGGATAAGCGATTTTATCAGATTTTGAAGGTAAAGGGGAATCTGAAATGATTTAATCTTGAATAACAAGCTCGTGTGTGAGACTTAATCAAATTCTTGAGCGACATCAAGAAAAACTGCTATACCCTGACTATCAAAAGAACGTGAACGGCGGAGCGAGCTTGCAGCAGTAAAAACAGTCTTATTCAAAACGCTGAAGAAACGTAAAAAGCGCTGTTAAAATTTTGCAGTCCACTTTATTCCAATGACCAGTTAATTACCTTATCAGCATTGTTTTCAAATGCTGAGGATAGAGTTCTCACCTTCAATCTTTTTACTATTTTAATACAGCGTTTTTTATTTTGTTTGATAAACTTCAAATTTACACATGGCTTTGTTAACTTCCACCTCATCGATGATTTCCTTCCTTCCTCTGCCGAAACCTCAAACTCAAGCGTCAACATCTTACTCACCACATCACCTCCTATACCAAGGTACCGTACCGTACTTGTGTTGTAAGGGTCAAACACTTTTTATAACCTGTTGTAAGTCTAACAACCAAAGAGAAAATTGTGATGAACAAAACTAACCATCCCTCTTCTCTCTTTTTTTAAATCCTACCTAAAATGAAGAGTTGATATTGTAAAAGATGTTTTTAAAACTTGGTACCCAATTACCCCCTATGCAGGCCAGAACATAGTCCTCTGTTTGCATACACATGAAACAGAGTAAGAACATACATGAATTACAGGGTGATACATGAATTAGAAGTAAAAATTCACTGTATGGAATAGTTGAAAAATGTAACCTTTTATATCAAGTAAATAACCTAATAATTCTAGTAATTCAAACCTAATAATTCATTTTCCTTCATTCTGGAAACATGCTGAAGTGATAGTCATCCATAAACCTGGCAAACCAGCAAACTCGCCGTCAAGCTATTGGCCGATCAGCTTGCTTTATAGTCTTTCTAAAGTATTTGAGAAAATTATTCAAAGAAGAATGTTAAATTTCATAAATAGTGTGGTAATATTACCAAGTCATCAGTTTGGGTTCCGTCCAATGCACAGTACGACGCACCAAATATTGCGGCTAACCGAGTTGATTGTGAATGGATTTGAAAAGAAGGAGGTCACAGCTGCAGTGTTTCTGGATGTTGCTCAAGCCTTTGATAAGGTTTGGCACGATGGACTGTTATACAAGTTATGCAGGTTTGGCTTTCCCCAACATCTTAAAAATATGATAAGATCATTTCTTTCCAACCGAACTTTTGCAGTAAAAATAAATTCAAGTTTCTCTTCAGTTCGAAATGTTGAGGCAGGCGTACCTCAAGGGTCAATTTTAGGCCCGTTACTTTTCAATCTTTTTGTAGCTGATATACCTGAGCCTCAAAATTCATCTTTGGCACTGTACGTGGACGACACTGCAATTATTTCTCAACACCGAAGTGTTAACGAAGCAGGTGTAATACTTCAGCGATCTATAGATGAAATAGTAACGTGGTTTAATTCATGGAGGATTGCCTTGAACTGAAACAAGTGTCAAGCCAAGGTGTTTTCTTTAAGGAGAAACGAGAATCCTGATAATATTGTCATCAAAGGGACTCACCTCCCTTGGAATCCTGACGACCAAGCTGTCAAATATCTGGGTGTATTCTTAGATAAGAAGCTTAATTGGAACTTCCATGTAAATTTTAAACTTAATCAGGGTTACGCAAGATTGGCTCAGCTTTATCCATTAATTAACAGAAAATCGACTTTGAAACCGCTCTGTGCTTTGCTGCTCTACAAGTCCATCTTACGTCCTCTCGTCACATACGGTTGCACAGTATGGGGACCGTCTGTGAGTAGTAGCAAATTGAAGAGGGTGCAAATATTCCAAAATAAAATCCTGCGGACGGCTTCAAATTCACCGTGGTTCATTAGAAACACCCAACTTCATCGAGAATTTGGCATTGATACAATTCCTGCTTTCATCGAAAGGACTACTGCTAAATTTCTTTTAAATTTGGAACATGTTCCAGGAGCTGTAGCTTAACAACTAGGAAATATGACCTTAAACAGGCGACTAAAGCCTAGACTTCCTCAGGACGTTTATACCAATTGTTAATGCATTTAATTATTTAATTAGTGATAGTCTCACTTATTTGTTATTATTTTAGAATGTAACTCTTTCTCCATGTTAATGTTACTAGAGGTGCTTCAAATTGAACGAACCTGATCCTGTTACTTTTTTTGTCAAACTTTCTGTGTATAATGTTTTGTACGTTGATCCGGAACAAAACAATATTAAAAAAATTCTAGTAAAATAAATTACATACCTACCTAAACAACGACCTCTCAATCGTCTCATCAAGAGGTTATGTTTACATTCATCATGTGATGTTGACATCTCCTTGACAGAAGGGAGGCGATAATAATGGGCGCGTTCAGCCGCATTCCATCGGTGGGTGATATACTAACCTATAATAAGTGAACGGTAGTGGTGGACGTACCATCTACCGATCATTGTTGTGCATCCACCGATGTTGTGTTTACGGTGGATTCGGTAAGTAACCGGACATTGTTGATTGTCAAGATGCGGTGGATTTGCCTATTAGTGACTATGGTAATCGGTTACCCACCGGTGGATAAGGCTGAACGCGCCCAATAATGCAAAATCCAACCAACGACCTTTAAAATGTTAATTCTATGTCGTTGCATCCTAATTACTCTATGATCCCAAGCCCCACTCGATGCCACCATAGAGTAATAATGAACTTCGTAAAGAGATGGCACTCCCATGTTAACTCGGTGGTAAGGGAACAGCAGCGCTATCTGAATAAAGTGCAACGAACTAAAAAGATCGATGCGATATATCGATGGTCGTCGATGCGACATATCGATCATCGTCGATGCGACATATCGATCGTCGTCGTCTGCTTTGTTTATATTTTCGTTTTCTTGTTTTGTTTGCTAGACTTTCAATTTTAATGACTTTACCGGTTTGTTTAGATTGAGTGCGTTCGCCGTTAGTGCAAGTTGTTTCGCGAAATACTGTACTGAGTGATTCTTATTGTGCTTAAAGCGATTGATAGAAAATAAATACGTAGATCTTTACATAAAAGCACTTAATAGAAATTAACTTAGTTGATTTTTATTAAGTGCTTTTATGTAAACATCTACGTATTTATTTTCCATCAATAGCTTTAAGCACAACATGAATCACGCAGTACAGTATTTCGCGAAATAACTTACACTAGAACAACTTTCTGCAAACGTACTTTAGGTATTTTCCCACACTCAAATTAATTCCAACTCGTTATGGTTGCGTACACGTCGCGTCGTGACAGAAAATCAGGGGAAACGGAACGGGATGTTAGCAGATCGTTATCGTCGTTCTCATTGGCTGAATCAGTGAAGAAGAAGAAAGTCATGTTTTTACGCCATCTGAATAAAGTGCATCGAACTAACCCACTCCAATAAGCTTACCACTTGGCTCATTTAAGTGTCAGACCAGTGCTGCCACCTTAGACTAGGGACTGTCCCTAGTCTAAGCTGCCACAAGGCATAGATAAAAAAACATTCAAAAAACACTTTAAATCCCTTTATCTATGCTCAAGGTCTATAAAAAATAAGAGAATTACCTACTTCTTATATATTAAATATTTGTCAAATACCACTCACCTATAATCGCAAAGCCCATACACCGGTCTGACACTTAAATGGAGCCAAGTGGTAAGACTGTATTACTTACGTCTGTGCTCAACTTGTTGTGTCAGGTGGTCAGACATTGTAGATGTACATGTTTCGATGTTTATTACATCATCTCCAGCATCTCAATAATGAAGTTGATCCACCAAAAGGCTTCGTTAATTGTTTACAAAACACAATACACATTGCACGAACATTGAATAAATAAAACTTTACAAAAACACATACACAGGCCTGTATCAAACGGTACGCGCGTCGCGACACGGGTGGGCAGACTGACTTGACTGGTTTCATTATCACGGCGGATCGTCCTTATCATAGTTCTAGTGGTCAGCTGTTCTTTTGTTGCCTATATGGAAAGTGCGTATGCAGGTTTGCTGCCATAACAATGTAAATCTGGAGGGTTTTAGACCATAATTAGGTAGATCCCATAAAGATGAAGCCATATACGAAATTTTATTTAAATCTGTTGAGAAATAACTGAATTATCATATTAAATTATTTCCCCATAAGGATAACATTAGAGAATGAGTATGCAGGTTTGCTGCCCTAAAGTAAAAGAGGAGAGGACTTTCGGCTATTAACCATTACCTCTCAGCTAGTCGAAGCCACTTTCCTAGTTTGATTCAAATATGTCAAAAAATAATCAAAGTATACATTTTTATATGGTTCACCAAATTTTAGTATTTTTTGATACCTCACAAAATTTTGGATTTTGACAAAAATAATCCCCATATAAAGCATACTTAAATTGATATTTCTTTGTTCTCCATTAAATTCTAAAATCTTTGGTAAAGTTGCAAGCAAGACACTCGAACGGTTACAGTATGAAGCACTGTCAAAAACAAAAAAATATTTTTGTTTCTTGAATTTTAAGGAAAAATTTGATTTTTAGACAACGTTTTCTCAGCCACACTCATCTTTTTTGTATAAAATAGTTATGAAATCTCTTTCAAATTTAATATTCTATCTAGCTATGAAGGATTTATCAAAATATTTTGTCAACTTTTCAATCTAGGAGTCAAAATGTTCAATAGGTACACTGAAATCTAAAAAAATCCTATTTTCCTTAATAGATAGAAAACGATTGAGTTTAGGACCTATGTTTACTGGACATTTTTTTCTCATATTGACCCAAGGAACCATATCCTGAAGTTTGTCAGGGTTATCATGAAACACCCTGTACATTTTACCATCGACACATAACTGGTAACCAAATATGTTTGTGTTGAGTACAATCACACAATACAGAACTCCTTAGGTAAACACCTGAAGAAATACAACTTAAACCTGACCTTCAACACATCAAGTAATTGTAAAAACATGTTGAATACAAATAAACCTAGCCTAAAGAAAAAGGGAAATACCCCCGTTGCAGCAGACCTGCATACTCAGCGAATTTCAAATGCAAAACGACATATTTCAATCCAACATGGCGAGATTTGACATGTTTTGGTAAGCTCCATAGAAATAACATAGGGAATGAGTATGCAGGTTTGCTGCTACAGGTATATTAAAATTGGGTGGTTTTAATTCAATATTTAGTAGATCTGAACTAGAAGAAGCTATTTACCAAATTTTATCAAGATATGTTGAGAAATAACCGAGATATAGAATTTTCTTTATTTCCCATAAGGTTAACATTGGGACAACGTACTGTGTTTACCACATTCTATATCTCGGTAACCAATGGACATAGAGCAGTGATTCAGATTACTAAATTGTTTGTTTTTTTGAGCTGAATTCAATGGTCCCCACAAAAATTCGATAAATTTTATTTTTCTATGTGAAAAACTCAAAAAACCAAATTTTGGGGGGGTTTATCCCCCCTTTACCCCCCCTTCTGGTGGTCTGATCGGGCTGGTTCACGAACTCGTCCGAGTGATTACCACTTAACACGTCTGTACCAATTTTCATTAAGATTGGACCATTTTTACGGCCGCTATCGTGCTAACAGACAAATATATATATATAAATTCGAACGAATGGTGTTTTTTGCTTCTGGTGGCCCCAAAATGAAAAGTTATCATAGTCTCGGGATTAGGTCTTACCATGAGACCTACGGTAATAGCTTCTTCCCTATAGGGGAAATTCGCTAAAAACTGGTATTTACAAACTTAAATGTAAGGAGTGCCCTAGCATCTACATCGGTCAGACAGGACGGAGCTTTAACACCCGATTTAAAGAACATCGTCCGATCCCAAATACTCCAAAACAAAAATCCTCATTTGGACAACATTTAATAGATTATAATCATTCAGTAGGCAGTTTAGAGGATAGTCTCGACATTTTACACGTTTGTAACAAAGGCAGGAAGATGGACACCTTGGAGGAGTACGAAATCTATAAATATTTTAATAGTAAGAATCTCCAGGAAACCATATTAAATGACAAATTAAATTTCAGTTCACATGCCATCTTTAACGCTATAATAGGCAACAAAAGAACAGCTGACCACCAGAACTATGATAAGGACGATCCGCCGTGATAATGAAACCAGTCAAGTCAGTCTGCCCACCCGTGTCGCGACGCGCGTACCGTTTGATACAGGCCTGTGTATGTGTTTTTGTAAAGTTTTATTTATTCAATGTTCGTGCAATGTGTATTGTGTTTTGTAAACAATTAACGAAGCCTTTTGGTAGATCAACTTCATTATTGAGATGCTGAAGATGATGTAATAAACATCGAAACATGTACATCTATAATGTCTGACCACCTGACACAACAAGTTGAGCGCAGACGTAAGTAATACAGTCTTACATTTATTGCTGCTCAGGGGCTACAAAAATGGAAAATAACCAAGTGGTAAGCTTATTGGAGCGTCTAATTTCATGAAGCCCAAAACGAACTCTTGAAGTTAACAACTTCTGTTTTGAAACAAAACTTTTTCATTTTTGAAAATAAATTCTATATGCAAAATGATGGTATGGCAATGGGGTCATCATTATCTAGTGTTCTCTAACTGAACTATTTTTAAATAAAATTGAAAACGACCACCTATGGTCTGATTTAAACCGGCAGAAAGACAGAATTGTATTTTATTTCCGCTTTGTCGACGACACCATTGTACTTTTCAACGGCAATAGAAGACAATCGAATCTACTTAATACATATTTGAATAACACACACAAGAACTTGAAATTTACCCTAGAAGTAGAGGATAACAACGCCAAAAATTTTCTGGACTTAACCATTTCCAAGAGCAATAGTATTTTCGACTACAAAATATACAGGAAGCCTACTACCACCGACCAGACTATCCATGAGTCATTCCACCACCCGTATAATCAAAAATTGGCAGCGTACAACAGCTTGGTGCACAGATACAGATTGCTTTCCCTACCTTTAAGCCACGAAAGTTATTGTGATGAAGTCAACACCATTAAATACATTGCCGTGGCTAATGGCTATGAAAGCTCTATGGTTGACAGGCTCATCCACAAACACAAAAATAAAACCACTCCAACCATTCCAATTCCGAGGAAAAGAAATATGTTTGTGCTGAGTATGGTGTCACACTAAACAACACATTAAAGTCAGAAATGTCTAAAAATAAAGTAACAGTTTCGTTTAAAACTTCAAATAAACTTTCCTCTTTGTTGGAAAACGGCAATCACACTAGGAATAACAACGACAGTGATAAGAGTGGCATTTATAAAATAAAATGTGACGATTGCCCTAGTTTTTATATAAGCCAGACCTCTCGATCGTTTTCTAAAAGATTCAAGGAGCATTTACCCGTAAATCGACTACCGTAAGTCAGCCTACGCAAATCACCTTATCAACTCCAATCATAACTATTCCAACATCGATACAAACTTAGAAATACTCCACTTCTGTAAAAAGGGAAATGTTATGAACACCATTGAGGAATACGAAATATACAAGGCATCCAAGGAAAATCCGCAGTTTTTATTAAATGACAAACTTGCATTCGAATCCAACATAATTTATAATAGGGCCATGGTAATATCAGGTGATGGTGGTTTTCAAACAAATTCCAGACGTGATAAGGCATAGCCATCTCTGGATAAGGACGAACAAGTTGTGACGTCATCCAACGACAGAAATCAGCAGCTGGGCAGTCATGACTCATCACCCGCCGGCGCCGGCTCTACACACGTCTATGATTAGTTTTAAATACTGGCCAGTAAGTGTCGTCCGTGTTCTGTGTTCGATGTTTTATGTCTATTTGTGTTTTTTAAAGATTTTAAACAGTTTGACAACATCATCTACATTTGAAGATGACCGCTTAATGAATGTAACACTTGAAAATGAACCCATAAGTGGTTCGAAACCGTGGTAGTGTGATACCAAAACAGGATTACTCGACAGAAGCCCCCCGGTAATTTAAACCATTTTCGCTTATTGGAGCGGGTTATAGTTCGAAGCACTTTAGTTAGATCATAGAGTAATAATGAACTTCGTGAAGAGTTGGCACTCCCATGTTAACTCGGTGGTAAGGGAACAGTAGCGCTGTCTGATAAAAGTGCTACGAACTAAAAAGATCGATGCGATATATCGATGGTCGTCGATGCGATATATCGATCGTCGTCGATGCGACATATCGATAGTCGTCGTCTGCTTTGTTTATATTTTCGTTTTCTTGTTTTGTTTGCTAGACTTTCAATTTTAATGACTTTACCGATTTGTTTAGATTAAATTGATTAAGTACGTTTGCCGCTAGTGCAAGTTGTTTCGCGAAATACCGTACTGTACTGAGTGATTCATAATGTGCTTAAAGCGATTGATAGAAAATAAATAGCACTTAATAATAAAGCACTTAATAAAAAATTAACGACATCTAACTAAAGTGCTTCGAACTAACCCGCTCCAATAAGCTTACCACTTAGCTCCATTTAAATGTCAGACCGGTGGTTAGATGTCGTTGTAAAAACATGGATTTCTTCTTCTTCACTGAATCAGCCAATCAAAACCACGATAACGATCTGCTAACTTCCTATTCCGTTTCCCCTGATTTTCTGTCACGACGCGACGTGTACACAACCAAAATGAGTTGGAATTAATTTGAGTGTGGGAAAATACAAGTGCTTTTATGTAAACTAAATTAATAAATTAAACTAAATTAATTTTTATTAAGTGCTTTTATGTAAACTTCTACGTATTTATTTTCTATCAATCGCTTTAAGCACAATATGAATCACTCAGTACAGTACGGTATTTCGCGAAACAACTTGCACTAGCGGCAAACGTACTTAATCAATTTAATCTAAACAAATCGGTAATGTCATTAAAATTGAAAGTCTGGCAAACAAAACAAGAAAACGAAAATATAAACAAAGCAGACGACGACGATCGATATGTCGCATCGATCTTTTTAGTTCGTAGCACTTTTATCAGACAGCGCTACTGTTCCCTTACCACCGAGTTAACATGGGAGTGCCAACTCTTTACGAAGTTCATTATTACTCTATGGCCCATACTACTTGACCTAGAACCATTGATTGTAATCAATGCTAGAACCTTGAAACTTTGCATGGACGTTCCTCTCAAGGCGTAGGCATTCACTAATAGATTTTAAAAAATTATTCTAGGGCTACGCCTTACGGTACATCAAAGCAGTTCAAAGTTTCAGTGTTACCATGGGTTTTTTCTGTTTTTCACGGGCGAAACTAGTGAGATGTTACCTTTACTACTGGAGTTCGCGCGACAATGCAATTTTGGACGAAAACACGACACCATTGATTTAGTCAGGTTGGTAGCGGTAGCGCCAAGGGGAATAAATGCCGTTCTTTGAACGACTCTGTAGGAGAACTACAATCTTTAGGGAAAGGGAACGACGAATCGTTTGAATCACTTAGTCGGTTCTTTTGTTCTTAAAAGGTTAGTTAGTTTTATATTTTGATTTGGATTTTTTTGCGGACATTTGCCATCACTGATTAGTAAAAAACAAGTTTCACGACGTTTCGGGATCTGGAATCTGATCCTGTCTTCAGGTGGAAGAAAACCTATCTAGAACATAACAAGATTAGTAATACATAGCCAGGAAAACCTGGACAAAATACAGCTAAAACAGAGAACTGTAAAAACAGTCACAAAAACACTATGCTGAAAAGAAAAACAATAACACAAAAATAACACAGAAACCACAGGTGTCAAGAATCACCAGACAGGAGAGAGAGCACGTCCACACCCAATCAGAGCTGAGCTGAGACTGGTGGGAGGAGAGGAAATGGCGTCGGCGACGGAAATGGCGGCGGCCAAAGCCAACCAGAGTGGACGTGCTCTCTCCCACAGTAACTTGAGTAAGTATCATAAACAATATGCGCAGTAGACCAGCCAATCAGCAACCGTTCTGCTGGTCGGTGGTGCGCCCTGGTGGTGCGCACCAGCGACGGGACTACTTTTACACTTATTATTGCGCAAGTCGACGCACCAGCAAGTCTCACTGCAAGCCAAATTAGCTCCATTCTTAATCATTCTTTGGTGACAGGTACCTCATGGAGGACGTTACCCTGAATATGAGTGGAGGATGAGTGTGATGATCGTGATGATAGTGAACCACAGACAGCAGATTTATTATTATAACATGTTTTTTAAGCTTCTAACTAATCTTTTATTTCAAGGTTAAATATTTATTTGTCAACAAATGAAGGCCATGTTTCATTATAGTAATGAAAAATCTCACGAGATTTGGCGTAGTTTCAAGAGATTTGCGGGTGAACTTGCTGAACCCTCTTTCAAGTGTTAGACTACCATGACGTCACATCTTTTTCTTACTCTCACCTGCGCAAGATATCTACCGTATAAAGATACTCTAGGTACTGTGCTCTCTCCTGTCTGGTGATTCTTGATACCTGTGATTTCTGTGTTATTTTTGTGTTGTTGTTTTAGCGAATTTCCCCCTATAGGGAAGTAGCTATTACCGTAGGCGGCATGGTAAGACTTAAGCACGGGACCACCGTAACTTTTCATTTTGATGTCCCCAGACCCCTAAAACACCGTTCGTTCATTTTCATATAAATATATATATATATTTACCTGTCCGTAGGCGCGATAACTTTTGTAAAAAAGGTCCGATCGCGATGAAATTTGGTACATACGTCTAGAGTGACATTTATTTCTTAGAGTTCGAAAACCAGCACGATAAGTTAACTCTAAGGAGGGTTATTTGACAAAATAAAATTTATTTTTAGGATTTAATATCTTTATATTATTTTCTTGTAAATGTAAGTGACAAAATTGGATTCAGCTTAAAAAAATGAACAATTTAGCATTTTGAATTATTATTCTACGTCAATCCGTTGCTGAGATATTGAAAGTGCTAAACACAGTACGTTGTCCAATATTATTTTTAATTTTACCCTCCAAAAAGTATAGTTACCCTGCTTTGACAGATTAAAGAAAATACAATTCTGAACATATGATTGAATTTTCAGGTGATGAATGTTTTATCTATATATTAATACGCAAGCGGTTTTCTTTTCACAGTCCAATCGCAACAACGGCTGGACCGATTTTAACGTTTGAGGTATCAAATTAAAGGGAATGTTTTGTAGATTTGTCAACAAGTCTCAGAATTTTAAAAAAGGGCGTCACTAAAGTACAGTAAAGGGCTGAAGTTTCGGAACAGTGGCGCTATTCACCGACATTTGAGCAAGCTCAGTTTACTTTGTTTACAAACTGAACATATGGCCAAGCTCTGAAATAGTTCTACAGGTAAACCACAGATAGCAGCAATGAATTACAATTAATTTATCGAAAAGAGCAGTTTTTATTTGTTCAGCTGGTTTGGCTTTGTTTTCAACAGTTTTATTTTTAAAAGATTTATTATGTAATTTAGGTTATGTAATGAAGTGTTGTTAAAGTTCTTAAATATTGCACTTACCAGTTTTACAATGTAGTTTACGATATATCATAGTGTTTTTTAAAGTTATATTAACCTGAGAATCTATTTTTGGATTTGGTGCATTCATAATGCCAACGATAAGAAGAAGAGGAACATAGACCGGTCGGAGGAGTCGGAAAGAACACGATCGCAACCGCTGGCACAAGGCCGTAGCCAATGGGGGGGGGGGTTAGGGGGTCAGACCCCCCCCTGAAATAGCAAAAATAGCATTGAAACCCTAGTAAATGGGGGCGAAACCCCCCCCCCCCGAAATAGTTGAAACCCCCCCCAAAAAAACCCCGGACAAATGCAGAGGGGCCCTGAAACAGCTAAAAAGGTGCAAAATGACGTTAAAGGCACCGGAAAGTACACAGGGGAGTAAAAAAAAGGTCACCACTTTTGGCGAGCCGGAAATTCACCCGCCGGCCCTGTCTGAACCCCCCCCCGGAACCATTTCCTGGCTACGGCTTTGCGCTGGCATAACCCTCCCGATGTAACATTTTGATGCTCCTTCCAACCTCAGACCAAGGAACTAAAAATATTTTAATTGCGGTGGGTGGCATTTCAAGAATGAAAAGACTGGTAGAGTAATGGGTCAATTACGCGTTTTTACCACAAAGGAAATGTTGCCTATAAAGACAGCCGTTCCCTATAATATCTGTTTTGGCGATAATTATCAATAAACTGCAGCGGCAATCCTTAAACAAAGGAAGTCATTGCTCACGACGCCAGTGTTTGCTCTTGGCCAGCTACAAGTTGCTGTAAGCAGAGCGTGATCTTTTGCCGGTGTTAAAATATACATTTAAAAAAAGAGGACATGGGAAAATGAAGGTGTTCAAAAAAAATCGTTTACGTTTACCATAAACTCCTGCGGTAGATTAAATTAACTTTAATAGTTTCAGTAGTTAAGCCATAATATTGTTAATGAAGTTAGCCCTTTGATTAAACTTTAAAAGTATATAAGTAGGCTGATTATTCTTCATTATTTTACCCCATGATTTTTGCTCGATTTCGAGCAACGTGTTATCTAGTTTGTGTTTATTTTGAATAGTTAGAGTTCATTGATCAAGATTTTGCAGAAAATATATTATACTATATCAAAAAATACAAATTATTTTTAAATTTGATAAATAAAGTATGAGCATTTGGCGGGGGGGGATGTCTTGGTCTAAACTTCCCGAAAATGTAGTATAATATATGGTATGTTTACAATGATGAGGATTGATAATATGTTTGATTGAAATTGGCTGGAGATGCAGGTCTGCTATAACACGGGTGTTTATTATAAAACTGACCATATGATTGAATTTAATTTTTTCATGAGATTGTTATTTGTTTGTTTTGAGTTCATTTATTATATGTTTGTTGTCATTTATATACTATGACAAGATTACTTTTTTTAATTAAAAGACTAAGAATTATATAAAATACAAAATTGTATGTGTTACAAATGAAAACCATTGTGGACTCCTTATTAATTTTCCTCATGTTTAAAGCTCATGAATGATTAAATATACATTTTTACTATATTATTTACTTAACGTATTCAAACAATACTTTCCTTCAAATAAGTTGAATGCTCACAGATTCAAAATAAATCCTATAGAAATTCGCTGAGTACGCAGGTCTGCTGCGACGGGGGTATTTCTTTTCAGCATAGTGTTTTTGTGACTGATTTTACAGTTCTCTGTTTTAGCTGTGTTTTGTCCAGGTTTTCCTGGCTATGTATTACTAATATTGTTATGTTCTAGGTTTTCTTCCACCTGAAGACGGGGTCAGATTCCAGATCCCGAAACGTCGTGAAACTTGTTTTTTACTAGTCAGTGATGGCAAATGTCCGCAAAAATCCAAAGCAAAATATAATAAAATCACCATCACCAACATTGAATTTCAAACAAAGAATTAGTTAGTTTGTTCGTAGTTAGTTCGAGTTCGACGTTTATGTACAATGTAGATTTGTGAATTAAATTTCTCGCGCTTTGACTTTTTTCTCAGAATTCTGACTTTTATCTCCAGGGCGAATGGAAAGAATATTTTCATGTGTTGATGGCACTTGAGCACCGTCGTAGTCAAAGCCGTAGCCAGGATATTTTTTTCGGGGGGGGGGTTTGGACAGGCCCGGCGACTGAATTTCCGGCTATTCACTATTCCGGGGGGGGTTTTCACCCCCTAACCACCCCCATTGACTACAATTTCAAGGCTATTTCTACTATTTCGGGGGGGGGGGGGTTCTCACCCCATAACCCCCCATTGGCATAGAGTAATAATGAACTTCGTAAAGAGATGGCACTCCCATGTTAACTCGGTGGTAAGGGAACAGCAGCGCTATCTGAATAAAGTGCTACGAACTAAAAAGATCGATGCGATATATCGATGGTCGTCGACGCGACATATCGATCGTCGTCGTCTGCTTTGTTTATACTTTCGTTTTCTTGTTTTGTTTGGTAGAGTTTCAATTTTAATGACTTTACCGGTTTGTTTAGATTAATTGCGTTTGCCGCTAGTGCAAGTTGTTTCGCGAAATACTGTACTGCGTGATTCATGTTGTGCTTAAAGCTATTGATGGAAAATAAATACGTAGATGTTTACATAAAAGCACTTAATAAAAATTAACTAAGTTAATTTTTATTAAGTGCTTTTATGTAAAGATCTACGTATTTATTTTCTATCAATAGCTGTAAGCACTATAAGAATCACTCAGTACAGTATTTCGCGGTACAACTTACACTAGAACAACTTTCTGCAAACGTACTTTAGGTATTTTCCCACACTTAAATTAATTCCAACTCGTTATGGTTGTGTACACGTCGCGTCGAGACAGAAAATCAGGGGAAACGGAACGGGAAGTTAGCAGATCGTTATCGTCGTTCTGATTGGCTGAATCAGTGAAGAAGAAGAAAGTAATGTTTTTACAACGCCATCTGAATAAAGTGCATCGAACTAATCCGCTCCAATAAGCTTACCACTTGGCTCCATTTAAGTGTCAGACCGGTGCCATTGCATTGGCTAAGGCCTTGGTCGTAGTTATCTATTATTACTCTATGTAGTTATTGATGTTGAATGAAACGATGAAACACAATAAGTGTTAAAAAGCATTATGACAATCAACATTTTTAAGCTACGACCTCTGTTATTTTTTAATCATCAGTGAAAATAATCAGCAATGTATACAACAATGTATCATGATTGCATTTCTAATCTTGACTAGATTAAAATTAAAACATGTTTCTCGCGTTTAGATGAGTGAATGCATCTTTAGAAATATCTATATATTAATTACGTAGGGACTCAAGAAAAGTTGCAAAACATCATGAATAATTAATAGGGCCTGTATACAATGGGCGCGTTCAGCTGCAATCACCGGTGGATAATCTACTAACCTATAATAAGTGAACGGTAGTGGTGGACGTACCATCTACCGATCGTTGTTGTGCACCCACCGATGTTGTGTTTACGGTGGATTCGGTAAGTAACCGGACATTGTTGATTGTCAAGATGCGGTGGACTATTAGTGACTATGGCAACCGGTCAACCACCGATGATTACGGCTGAACGCGCCCATTGTATTCAGACCCTATTATAATTCATGATGTTTTGCAACTTTTCTAGATTCCCTACGTAATTAATATACAGATATTTCTAAAGATGCATTCACTCATCTAAACGCGAGAAACATGTTTTAATTTTAATCAAGTCAAGATTAGAAATACAATTATGATTAAAGAAAAGTTTAACGGTTACTACTTCTGACATACTATGACTTTCTACTGGCTGCTATG
Organism: Flexamia atlantica; assembly: GCA_035578135.1. NCBI lineage: Eukaryota > Metazoa > Arthropoda > Insecta > Hemiptera > Cicadellidae > Flexamia > Flexamia atlantica. Next base: position 137,105,039 of record JAQJVK010000001.1, on the reverse strand, counting down.
TCTCAAAGGTACAAGGAAGAATAAGAATAAAACTATTCTAAAATCAATAACCATTTAGCTTCTGCTAGAAAATTGTAAATACAAGTCAAGTGTAGTTTTTAACGTAGCTTTTAACATTTAAACTTTACCGCATACCCACTACTTAGTTATAAAGATTAGAAATTGTTGCTGGATTTGCATATGTAGCGACGTAACTGTGTAAGAGATTAACATCAAACTGTTCGACTTAATTTAATATTTGCGCATTAGTTCTCCTAAAACTACTGTGGGCAGTGCTGCAGTGAACTATCCAGTGTTTTGCATTAGGCCTTGGTTTTATCCTCTGTACGAAAGCTGGACATGCTAATTTCGGAAGAAATTCTTAATATCTCCAAAAAGTCAAAACAACTAATCTAATTTAAAAACAAACTTTTGTCCTTAGTCTGCAGAAGTAATGCACCTTCATTTCGAAAAAAATACCAATACAAAATGTGATTGTACCATTCTTTCCCTATCTTGGATGGGGAAAGTTCCTGATGAGCTACCAGAAGTAAGTCAGTTCTATATCTATGTAAGATTTGGTACCGTAACATTTTTGGTATTTTAGCGAATTTCCACTATATGGAAGAAGCTGTTACCGCAGGTCTCGTGGTAAGACTTAAGCCCCAGACCATGCCAGACAGATTTTTGTTTTGCGGCCCACAGAAGCAAAAAAATGTAGTGAGATATGACATGTTTCCGTAATCTCCGTAAGAATAACATGGGGAATGAGTATGCAGGTTTGCTGCTACAGGCATGTTAAAACTAGGTGGTTTTATCTCAATATTTAGTAGATCTTAGGCTGATCTAGGAGAAGCCAACAAACAAGTTTTATCAAGATATGTTTAGAAATAATGAAGATATAGCATTTTTAATGCCCATGGATAACATGGGGAATGAGTATGCAGGTTTGCTGCCACAAAAATGGAAATTTCGGTGATTTTAGACTAAAAAACTTTAAATCTCATCTAGATGAAGCCATAAACCAAGTTTTATTAAGGTATGTTGAGAAATAAGCAAAATAAAGAATTTTACTTATATCCCATAAGGTTAACATTGGGACAACGTACTGTGTTTACCACTTTCAATATCTCTGTAACCAATGGACACAGAGCAATGATTCAAATTACTAAATTGGTTTTTTTTTAATTGAATTCAATGGTGCTTACCAAAATTGGATCATTTTTAGCGAATTTCCCCTTATAGGCCTAGGGAAGAAGCTATTACCGTAGGTCTCAAGGTAAGACCTAAGCGTGGGACCATCATAACTTTTCGTTTTGGTGCCCCCAGATACCAAAAACACCATTCGTTCAAATTTGTATATATGTATATATATATATATATATATATATATATATATATATATATATATATGAGGCCCCGAAAGGCAAAGTGGACTAACCCCAAAAAGTCAATTTTGAGATATTAAGAGGTAAAGTTTAAGTCATATATCTCAGTACAGAAATTGCTCTTTTGAATGATACTTAGTTCCACTGTATGATTCATAACAGACATAAAATTTTATTGTTGAATAAGTTTTTGGTTTATTTTTATTTTTTGGTACCTAAAATGGTACCCAAAAATTATGAATTTGCCTTACATTGGATTGCCATATGGGTTAGTCCATTTTAGCACTTAGGTTAGTCCATTCTGCTTTTATTCTTATGTAAAGTTACAGGTTAGTCCATTTTGCCTTTACAGAAAAAGAAGAATTGGTTTTGCATTAATCAAATTGAGGTTAGTCCAAAATTGCACTTATTTTTGTGGGTTGGTCCAGTCTAGCTATAACAGAATATGTACAAGTGCATTTTGGACCAACCTTTTCACCTTAATAAAAAAAAACTGCAGCTGATAGAGATTAGTCCGTTCTACCATTAAATAGAGCTGATTTTTCTTCACCAGCAGGTATACCAATCTCAAAATTGAAAATTTGTGGGTTAGTCCACTTTGCCTTTAGGGGCTTCATATATATGTGTGTGTGTGTGTCTGTAAGCATGACAGCACTCGCAAAAATTGTCCGATCGGAATGAAATTTGGCATAGGCGTGTAAAGTAGTAATTATTCGGATGAGTTTGAAAACCAGCCCGATCGGACCACCGGAAAGGGGGGTAAAGGGGGATAAACCCCCCCAAAAAAGGGTTTTTTGGGATTTTCACATATAAAAAATAAAAATAATCCAATTTTAGTTAGCACCATTGAATTCAGCTCAAAAAAAAACAAACAATTTAGTATTTTGAATCATTGCTCTATGTCCATTGGTTACCGAGATATTCTAAGTGGTAAACATAGTACGTTGTCCCAATGTTAACCTTATGGGAAATAAGTCAAATTCTATATCTCGCTTATTCCTCAACATAACTTAATAAAACTTGGTTTGTGGCTTCATCTAGATAAGATCTAATGTATTTTAATATAAAACCCCCGAAAATTCCATTTTTGTGGCAGCAAACCTGCATATTCATTCCCCATGTGATCCTTATGGGAAATAAAAAATTCTATATCTTCCTCATTTTTTGACATATCTTGATAAAAGTTGGTATATGTTTCTCCTAGTTCAGATCTACGAAATATTTAATTAAAACCACCCAGTTTTAATGGACCTGTTGCAGCAAACCTGCTTTCTCATTCTCTATATTATTCTTATGGAGCTTACAAAAACATTAAATCTAACTACCTTGGATTGAAATATGTTCTTTTGCATCAGAAATTCGCTGAGTATGCAGGTCTGCTGCAACGGAGGAATTATTTTTCTATATGAAAAACCCATTTTTGGGGGGTTTATCCCCCTTTACCACCAGTGGTGTACCTTGGATATGTGGCGCCCATGGCAACATTAAAAAATGGCGCCCCTAAAAAGAACCCCAAGAACCCCCCAAACCCCTCGAAATTGGCATTTTCCCTCATCCCAAGAAAAGTTGAAGTCGTTTATGACAAAAAATGTGAAACTTGAAATATTATTCAACCAAGAATTTGAAATTAAGATTTGTAAAATGCCAATTTGAAATATAAATTGAAACATGTATAATACTATACAACCCAGAATCAAAGGTAAAAAACACAAAATTAAAATAAAAATTCGTTATATTTTACAAAATATTTAATCCAAGATAAAATGAACTTGTGTATGAGAACGTGTATTAAAATTATCATACTTCTGTTATTATAAGCCTTATCTACCTAAAAGCTACTTTCCTATTAGCTTTGATTTTCACAAAATTATCAATTAATTAATCTAAGTTTTGCTACCTCCTCATGTTCAATAGATAAAATGACTAAATTTGACAAACGTTCTTGTCCCATTGATGATCTTAGATAATTCTTGATGAGCTTTAATTTACTGAAGCTTCGCTCACAAGACGCCACCGTAACAGGAAGTGTTAAGTACACTCGAAGAGCAATCTAGATGTTTGGATAAATATCCTCTAAAGACAGCTCTTGAATCTTTTTGACGATATCAAGTGGAATTGCTTTTTCAAGATCGTTGATGAGCAGTGGCGGATCCAGAGCATGAGTTCGGGGGGGGGGGGGAGCAAGTAGGATTACGAGTGTGACCTGCCGGGGGGTCTGGGGGTGTGGGGCCCCCCCCCCGGAAAATTTGTGAAAATTTGAACTGAAAACTCGTGTTTTTAGACAATCTAGAGAAAAAAAATTTCAATTTAAAACTACATATTTTTATTGGATTTATTTGTAAAAGTATACTTGACTAGCAGAACCCGTGGCTTCGCTCACGATAAAAATTATCGTCTAACCTTGATATGAAGAATCTAGAGGACTGAATAGAAAATATTTATATCAAGGAATATGTCATGTAGAGATATGTTTGTTTTATGGCGGAATGTAGGATACCACAGTAGATAGTGAAGGTTTTCTTTTCACCGTTATAACTCGAAAACGGCCGGACCGATTTTAACACCAAATGTGTCGATTTTAAGGTACTTCTTTGTAGATTTACCATTACGTCCCTGGACTGCCTAGTAGGGCATCAATTAAGTACAGTAAAGGGCTGAATGTTCGAAACAGTTATGGTGCTATCCGTGGGCAGTATTTCAAACTCGATTCACTTAGTTAATTTAACTTAAAATATGGACGGGTAGGAATAATTTAAGATCAACCACTGATTGCAGCATTTATTTTTCCGTGAAAAGCCGGGACACCATCGAATTAGATGAAAAAGGAATTTGCCAAATTATTGTAACTGGCATGATTGTAATTAAAAACATGAAGGACTGCCTAAGGAAATAACTATAGCTCCCGCTGCCTAAAAAGATGGTACCACATAATGAGCATATGATTGAACGTATAAGGTACGAAACTAAACCAAATGTAACTTTTATATAGTACGAATAACCTAACAAAATCATCAAAACAACCATAAAACCATGATAAAAGGAATCAAATTATAAATCAGCTGTAACAACGTATCCGTTTGTGAGGCTATATATGCTTGATTGAATAAAATTGGAAATTTAAACAAAAGATCATCCATTACATTAACATGGGGCATTTTCAAAGCTTCAGCTCCACGAAAAACCTCTAAAAACCTCGAATTTAAAAAATCCGTTCTTGGTGAATGTCAACACTCTGTAAGGAACATCCATGCAAATTGTCAAGGTTCTACGTTAAGTAGTTTTGGCTGTACATAGGAAAGGTCAGTGGTATTTAACAAAGATATTTTATAAAACAAAATATCGTAGAAAATATAGTATAAATATAACTTACAATCAGGGATTTGAATAATTTATAAATTTTTACATAAATAGATCAAAGAATCATATCATTTCAGCAAATTCTGTTTGTGACTGAAAAACCACTGTTCTTTTCTCTTTCCATCTTACCGGGATTTAGCCTCAAGACTCAGCCACAAAAAGCAGTATGCTCTTCACGTTTAAAACTACGTACGTCGAATTATACGAAACACCAAATCATCGGAGAGGCATAGATGTAATAAACAAATTATTAGGAACGCCTCCAGGAAAAACGATAACTCCCGCTACCGAAATATAGATGGTGCCACATAACTAATGAATGGTGAATTTTATCTAAACTAAATGTAACTTTTATATAGTACATAATTATGTCCTTGAAACAAATCAACAAAAATCAATGAAGCCATGATTAAAGAAATCAATTTATTATCATCTGTATCAACGTATACATTTCCGAAGCTAACTGCCAGCTGATTGTTTTATGAACATTAAAAATGTAAACAAAAATCGTCCAACATACTTTTAAATGGGAAAACTTGAAAACTTCGGCCTCGCCAAAAACCCCTTTAAACTACTAATTTTGTAAAATCCGTTCTTAGCGGATGTCTACGCCCTAAGAGGAACATCCATGCAAAGTTTCAAGGTTCTAGGTCAAGTAGTTTGGGCTGTACGATGTTTCCACTGATTGGTATTTGACAAATATATAGTAGATTAGGTAATTAGGGAAATAAAAAAGATTTTGAGTCGAGCGTTCTTTTTCCTCCCTTAGCATAACGCTCAGTTACATTATCAACATTCACCTCAATATCACGATGTATGTATAAAAGACATACTCCGTTCAACCCCTCTTCAATCATTCTTGTCCGTGAGTTCCGTCAAGATTGTTTCTTGTGCCGTTTATCAGCGACCGGCAAATAACTCGCGATCGTTTTTCACAGCCGATCGCGAGTTCCGCAAAGCTACATCGGCCATTTATCCGCGATCGGCTGATACGCGCTATCGTATTTCGCGGCCGTTCACGAATTCCAGATGTTACGTCTGAATTTCCACAAAGTTTATTTAGCCGTTCACCCGCTACTAACAAATACGCGCGATCTTTATCGCGGCCGATTGCGAGTTTTGCAAAGCTACGGTTACCGTTTTTATTCGCGATCGGCAAATACGCGCGATACTTTTGGCGGCCGATCGCGAGTTTCTTAAAGCTGGATTTGCCGTTTATGCGCGATCGTTTTTTGCGTCAGATCGCAATTTTCGTGAATCTACACTCTTGTTGCGATTGCTAAAACGATCCCGTCCCCAACATTTCCCGAAGATAATTCATATCCCGCCCAAAAACCAGGAATTTAATTTTCCCGAAAATTTCCCAAAATTTCAGGGACCGATCATCCCTTATAATATTTTTACTCAACAATAGTAGGCTATATTGTTTACTTACCAAGAATATATTTGTCACAATTATATACGTCTATTGAGAAATTACCAGAAACAATAACGAACTTATGCAGGAAGATGTCAACAAATCTCGCGCCCTCGTGCTCTAATAAAAAAGTTCATGGAGTAAGAAATTTCAGCTTATGAAATTTATATTATTTATACACGACCACATTTGAAAACAAATTAAATCTTTTTTTAATGAATTAGTAATTAGGCTATCATAATTTTTACACACGATATTATTTTGATTTTCAAATATTTTTCAGCTATTACTTTCTAAAAAATTACTTTTGTGCTGTGCTCTGTTGCGTCATCGTCGGCCGCCCTCTATATTTGCGCCCCCCTTGCTCTTGCGCCCTTGGCGGGGGCCACTCCTGCCAACCCCTAGGTACACCACTGTTTACCACCCCTTTCAGTGGTCCGATCGCGCTGGATTTCGAACTCATCCAAATAATTACTACTTTACACCCCTGTGCCAAATTTAATTCCGATCAGACCATTTTTGCGAGCGCTATCGTGCTTACAGACACACATATACAGTGTGTTTACGAAAAACCCTTACAGACTTCGGGATATGGTTACTTACATAAATAATAAGATAAAAGTTCCTATAAACATGGGAACATTAGATATGTATTCTAAAATACTCGGTTATCCGTCTGTCGGTCTGTATGTGTTTTTAACCTCTTGAAGTCCACGCCCGCACATATGCGGGATGACCCCCAGCCCGCCGCTGGTCCACGCCCGCTTATAGGCGGGATCAGACATCGTTCGGTTTCAGCGGTCCTTGACTTCACAGACTAACAAAGTTTCTGTCACAAGTTATATGTATTTTTTTGTCAGAAAACGAGCTTTCTAATGGTATATTTGGTTTTGTTATTTTCCTGGGTGGGAACACTGGGAAACGAAATGAACTGCACATTTTTAGTTGCGTCGTCAGCTGTTGCTCAGTCCGTAAACAAAACGAAATGGCTTTAGTGTGGCCTTGCTTTAAGTGACCGGCGTTTTCTTCGCGATTGTGAAATAGCGGAATTTATAACTAATGACAGATTTAGTGACTAATCTGAGTGTAGTGAAAGTGATCATGAATATGAAGAGCTATTTTTACCAATTGACAATCTTCAAAAATCTCCAAAATAACCCGGACCGGGCATGTATATGGTAGTAAAAATACCTGGACTTCAAGAGGTTAACATGATTTTGCATAGCTTTGGAACTACTAAAGATATCAACTTCAAACTTGGGACGTATATGCTGACTAATAGAACCTATTTCGGTGCGGAGTATCAAGTTTCTACTTTGTACTATTTCAAAATGGCAGCCATTTTTATACTTTAAAACTTAATAGGCCTATCTTGAAAACCATAAATTTTACAGAAATTGTTCAAGAGAAAAAAAGTTTTGTAATTTTATTTCCTACAAAACCATATAAAGATCATAAAGATCAAACTACAATTAACTGAGTTATTGCAATTTTTCTAAAAACACAATGCGAATATTTGCTCTAGGCCTAACTGCTATAAACAAGCATGAATTCTGTTAGTAAAATTGCATTAACTCCGTTAATTGTAGTTCGATCTTTATGATCTTTATATTTTATTGTAGGAAATAGAATTACACAACTTTTTTGTCTCTTGTACAATTTCTGTAAAATTTACGGTTTTTAAGATATTAAGTTTAAAAATATAAAAATGGCTGCCATTTTGGAATGGTAGTACAAAGTAGAAACTTGGTACCCCGCACCAAAATAGGTTCTATTAGTCAGCATATACGTACCAAGTTTGAAGTTGATATCCTTTGTAGTTCCAAAGTTATGCAAAATGATGTTAAACACATTCAGACCGACAGACGGATAACCGAGCATTTTAGGACCCATGTTTGGATTCATCATGATGATATCTAATGTATATAGTCGGGGTAAAATAAAATGAAATCCCCAATAATTACATTTTGTGGAAGCAGACCTGCATACTCATTCCCCAAGTTATCCTTGTGGGAATAAAAAAAATCTAGGCCTATATCTTCCTTATTTCTTGACATGTCTTGATAAAAACTGGTATATGGCTTCTTCTAGTTCAGATCTACTGAATATTGAATTGAAACCACCCAGTTTTAACATACCTCTTGCAGCAAACCTGCATACTCATCCCTTTCTTTAAGGAATTAAAAAACACGTTTCATATGTTGGTCTGAAATGTGTTTTGTCATTTGAAATTTGCTGATTATGCAGGTCTGCCACAACCATAGAAGTATAAACATGGAACAGCGACTAAATGCCGCGAGAACGGTCCGGCGGCCACTCGCTCCCCCCACCACTACCAGGAACAGGTGCCCTTCTTATAACATTAGAGCGACTGGGAAAAACGTGACGCACGCTGCTTCGAATTAAAATTGCCGCCAAACTTGGTCACCTATGTGTTTTTCCGATTGGGTATTTAATGTACATTAAATTTTTTATCGAATGGTGTGATTTGTTTCAACGAATAGTTATTTTTAATATTGATCATAGAAGATCCAAGTTAGAATGTATATTAGGGTCTATGAATATGTGATTACTATAATTACGTTTGTGAACAAAGTATTTTGTACTTATCCAAATAAACAATTTATTCATGTTCCTTACGAGTTTCTTTAACAAAGAATAATAAGTTAAGCAATAGTTATTCGGAATATTTGTAATAAAATAATAATTATAAATAATTTGCTGAAAGTTGTTAAGGAAAGACTACAAACATTAACTAAAATGCATCGATTTGGGATGAAATAAATATTTAATTCGTATTTCTTACTATATTTTTGTATTTTTCAAACTTATCTTGTTTTAGAAGAATTATGTGTTACGTAGATAAATAATAAATAATAGGAAACTAAAGAAATACCATAGTCCGTGCTCACATTAATCATCCTTACAGACTTGTAGCAGAAATATAGCGAACAAAAGTAGTAATTTCTTGCCAACAGAATTCTCAAGCTTTTTAAACTATAACCAGCCATAATTGAGTGGTTTATCTATAAAAAATAAGTCAAAATAATTTAGAATAGGTCGTTAGAGGAAGCAAAACCGTAAGTTTTTTATTTATCACTTCAAGTTTATTATTTTTTTAAATATATAGCATTAATATTACTTAATATGATATTAAAAGTTTGAGTATGTAATGGGCAAAAAAATCCTTTACTTTTTATTGCTATAATAATTTCATTACAACGGCTATAAGTGTAATTAAAATGAACGAGACTTGTAATTTTCTCTTGAGTTTTTCTATTTCAAATTGTCTGCCCAACACATAGATCTTTTAAAACATGAAAAATGGTATTAAAAGTTAAAACAAATATCAGGAATTAAAAATAAATATTTGTTTTACCCTTTAATTTTTTTATATGAACATAATTTAGCTCATCTAATAAATTTGTAAAAGTTGAAATAAAGTTTTTCATACTTGTATTTCAAATATGCTGATTGAATGTGGTTTAATATATTATTTTTAGTTAGAGACACTCATAATGAACATGAATAAATTGTATATTTAGATAAGAACATCATATTTCGTTCACAAACGTAGTTATAGTTATCATATGTTCATTGTCCGAAATAATCATTCCCACTTTGATCTTCTTAAATAAATATTAAAATAGACTATTCGTAGAAATAAATAACACCATTCGATAGGAAATTTAATGTACTTCAAATACCCAACTGGAAAACCACATAGGTGACCAAGTTTGGCGGCAATTTTAATTCGAAACAGCGTGCGTCGCGCTTTTCCTAATCTCTCTCATGTTATAAGAATGGTACCCGGTTCCTGGTAGTGGTGGGGGGAGCGAGCTCGTTGCCGGCTCGTTTCTCGCCCGCCCTACGACAGTGTAGTCCGCCTTCCATAGTTATAGTTCTATGGCCACAACGGGGGTATTTTGAACAATGGGTTGGCTTATAAGACCTAGCTCTGGGGTCAATCCATTTCAAATCAACCAAAGGTGGTTGCTGGTAAATTTTTTAATTTTTAATTTTTTCAATAATGATTATGCTATGTTTGAAGGGTTCAAAACAGCTATCCATTTATTTTTTAGGTGCACAGTTTTTTTTTGAGCGGCCATTTTGTATTGGTGCGACAGCTGATTTTGCATTTTGCAGAGGTTTGCGTTAAACTCTGTGGTTTTTTTATTATTGAAGATATTCAGTTGAAATAAAAACAGTTGGAAAGAGAATAAAATGACCAATAATCTTTGTCTAGTATATATTTTGGCTTTGGTGATTGCAAATATGCCTAAAAAATAACTAAAATTTCTACAAACGTAAATCTACACTTTCAATGCCTGAATTTAATGTGTGAAAATTAAGACTTACATCCAATTTTTTTTCTGTAGACAGTCTTCACAGTATACTTTCTCCTGTCCAAGTCAGAGGCATGAGATATGTATCCCTTTATTTAAACAAATTTTTAAAATTTGCAACTTATCCCAAAACGGGCATTTGGAACTTGACGTATCTCAGAAGGGACACATTAAAAAAATCTGAAATTTTCCGAAAACAATCACCGATACAAAGTGGTCGCTCAAAAAAAAAACTGTGCACCTAAAAAATAAATTAATATTTGTTTTTAACTCTTCAAACATAGCATAACCATTGATAAAAATATAAAAAAATTGATAAATTGTTAGCAACTTTTTATTTTTAAATTGGTTGATTAGGAATGGATTGACCCTCTGGTGGGGAGAATTTTCCCTCTTTTTATAGCGATTTCCTTTATTTTTGGGGCCGAAAAATTCATTGCAGCCATTGGCAACCCCCACGACCCCCATTTAGTGAATTTCCCTTATAGGGAAGAAGCTGTTACCGTAGTACTCATGGTAAGACCTTTCTAAGCCCCAGACCATGATAACTTTTTGTTTTGGGGCACCCAGAAGCAAAAAACACCATTCGTTTGAATTTATATATATATATTTCTAAATAACTATATATACTGTGTGTCCCAAAAGTCCCGGACCGGTTTAATATCTTTTAAAGTAAGCCAGATATCAAAACTATATTTTGCATACATTTTAGTACTAAAAAAACTACTTTTTGATGTTATGTGTCATTTCTGCCCCTGCCCCCAAAATTGGATTTTGCCCGGGATAGCCCCAAAATTTAAATGTAAACCCCCATCGTGCGACTACTTATTTTAAAGGGCTTGTTAAAAGAAACACAATGCCGCAAACCGGAGATCGATATCATGCTCTAGTGCAAAATGGCGGCCATTAAAAAATTAAAAAATGCCGTCTATCAATTAAAATTGAGAACTTTCTGTGTTCGGCAATTCACATTTAAATCGAATAAGAACCACCAGAACACATATTATAAAAGATACCAAAATAATAATTTCTTCTTCTCATCATCAAGGTTCAATCCTCCAAAATTGTTTTCGGGGGGTGGGGGTCAGGGGTGCCGATCCCCCCCAAGAGCTATGACGCCAATCCCCCCCAAGAGCTATGACGCCAATCCCCCCCAAAAATTTCCAGAAGTTATCAAATATCCTTCCTCTGCACGAACATATATGTACATCTTATTTTAGCAAAGAACATTAAAAATAATCTCTATTTATTTAAGTTGCATCACCTGAAATTATAAACAAATTTCCGACTTAAAATCAACAATGTTAATTACTGTACATGAAAATAATTTATTCATGAAACTACGGTGTTATTGGTCGTAATTAATTTCCGTAATGGCATATGTGGGAAGACGAATAGGAGCCTTTTACCATCCTTGGTAATTTACTTTTAGTAAACATTACAGTGTTATCAACGATTATTGATGTTTATACGATTTAAAAAAGGTTTCAACCAAGGGTTAAAGGCGACCATATAATTTAAGTTATTGTTGTTACTTAGTTACCGTACCTACCATTTGACAAAATCGTCATGATTAACCTCAAAGTTTACTTTGATGAGTGTCTGTGTATGTATGAGGGGGTTTCTGGTTTCTTTTCCGTGATTACTCGAGAACGGCTGGACGGATTTTAACGTTTGAGGCGTCAAATTAAAGGCATTTCGACGAAGTTTCAAATACGTCTCAGAATTTTAAGAAAGGGCATAATTTAAGGGGATCCGCCACCGATAATTCGGTATTTATTTATTTTTTGTCAAATTTTGGATTTTATTTTTTTTAGATAGAACATGTATTTCTGAACTTGTATACAAAATTTTGGGCGAATTTGAGCAGTTTTTCATATTAAAAAAATTATTATTCGAAAATTGGTATTCCGAAGGTAGGTAAGTTTACTTAGTGCATGGTGTCAGCTCAACTTTTGTAAGCCGATTCCCGAAAATTGTGTTTTCCCGCGTTTTTTAGCACAAATTGTTGAATAACTTTTTTACTACAAGAGACAATTGACTGACATTTTTACCAGTGTATCTTCATACTGTATTGATGATTTGTTGGTATAGAGAGCTTTGTACAGTAATTTTTTCATAGGTAAAAAAATGTTTATTTGAAAATAATAAAATGAAAAATATTGTTTTTTACGTAAACGTGTATAAATAATTTCCTATTTGTGTTACACTAGTTAAAATACCGGGGAATATTCCTATGATTACAATATACAAATTAAAAAAAAGATTATTAAAATCCATCCAAAAATAAAAAAGTTATTCAAAAGTTTTTAAAATTAAAAAAAAACGTAAAAAACTAAAAAAATTAAATAAAACGTAATCAAAGGGAAAAAATGGAGTTGTTATATATATATATATTTATTCTTTTTAGGTTAATTTGAACCAGTTTTGGTAGTCAAACTTTTATTTATCCAAAAAAATCAAAAAATATCCCGTATTGGTGGCGGATCCCCTTAAGTAAATGAATGAATTTGTCGAACAGCGGCGTCATCTGTCGACAGTGGATCAAACTCGACTAATTTTGTTGTTAACAACACATATTATGGACAAGGTTTGAAATTTACTGAATCACTTGTTGCAACCGAGAAATAGTGTAAATGAATTTGTGAAAGAATTAGTTAATTAACCCTATAAGTATTCTTTATTTTGCTCACATCTCAGGTGACGTTCCTTTTGAATGTGTTATTGTTCACAATCACTCCATAAATACCTTTATAGTTATAGGGAACTGAAAATTCCCAACTTTTCTCACATATGAAAAACACAAAAATTCTCCATTTTCATTTGTTAATTTTCTATTACATAGTGTCTGGAAATTTAGTGTAGGTACTAATAAATTGAGAATTATTTCATTCATTCTCTAGGCGGGATCACGTAATTTTGTTATAAAAATTTTAGAACAGTAAAGATCTTGGCAGTGCATTTTTTCATTGAAACTTTTGAAGTGTGACAATTTTTATATCCTCGTCCTGAATGTATACCTTAATGTATTTTTAGACGACTCTCACACCCCTAGAAATAATATAATTGAAAACCTCAATGCGATATTGGGGGGGGGGGATGGTCAATTAATTTTGCTATTATTTTTGTACCCAAATGAAGTTTTTGCCGCGTATATTTCCCCCCCCCCCCCCCCCCCCCCCGTAAAATGTGATGGTAGGCTACTTTTCAACACGTATTCCTCCGAGAAATAACTCTTGAAACGTCTTGGCTATATTGGGGGGGATAATTGAAAATTTTGCTGTTACCAGTTTTACATTTTCTCCCTAAAAAAGTAAATTTACATTTCAATGCACCCTTCCCCCCCCAAAGTAATTTTTTCTATTTCAAAGCTATGTTGGAGGGGGGAGGGAATAACTAGTTTTGCTTTTGGATGGATACCATTTTTCATTTCCCCCCTAGAAATAGTTTGACTAAATCATCGATGTTGCAGGAAAAGGGATATGTTGAAAGAACTTTTTTGTGTTTTATGGGAAAATATTGGTTCATATGGGGTCGTTAGTCATTCCATTGTTGCCGTATAAACCCCTCTTATCAATTATTTGTAGCCTAGAATTATATTGCATTGTTTTGGGGACGAAGTCAAATGGTAATGCTGCTATGTTCTATAGCCTGCTTAATTGCGTCCGCAGCCTCGGCCTCGGTCGGGAAAGACGTTGACACTGGACAGTCGCACCGTGTGGCCGACACGTCCTTATTAATTCCTACTTTGTACTTTGAAAATAAGAATTTTAATGTTTATACCAATTTAAATAGTATAGTGTTCAATGATTTGATGATGAAATAAGTAGTACATAGTATATATTAACTGTACACCTTGAAAAAAAAACTTTGAAAAATCCCCCAAAAATTTTTATGATGCATTTGGCGTCATTGTCCCCCCCTGTAGGCATCCCTGGTGGGGGTTTGTCCAACCAATTTCAATATCAACTCACATCGTATGACCACTCGTTTTAATATGCTGAATGAGTAAAAAAATAAGCCAAAGCTTGTTTTAATTAAATTTCATAAAATTAGTTATTTTTGTGGCGAATATTTGGTACTTCATGTATGGGGGTTTTCCTAAAAGATAACGTATAGACGACCCTCTGCAAGTCTTTACCTTTGCTGCTGAGCCAAAGGTCGCATCAAGGTGGATAACTATTAGTTAGTTAAATAATGTTGACATTAATAACATTCATTTATGTACTAAAATTAAGGTAACCTATTTGAAATTTCATTAAAACAAGCTTTGGCTTATTTCTTTACTCAGCAAATTAAAATGAGTGGTCATACGATGTGAGTTGATGTTGGAGTTGGTTGGACAAATCCCCACCCCCCCAAAACCATTTTGGAGGGTAGAACATTGATGATGAGAAGAAGAAATTATTATTTTTGTATCTTTTTAGTAGTTAAAGTGTGTTCTGGTGATTCTTATTCAATTTAAATGTGAATTGCCGAACACAGAAAATAGCCTATACTCAATTTTAATCTACGGACAGCATTTTTTAATTTTTGAATGGCCGCCATTTTGCGCTGGATATCGACCTTCGGTTTGCGGCATTGTGTTTCTTTTAACAAGCCCTTTAAAATAAGCAGTCACACGATGGGGTTTACATTTAAAACTTTGGGGCTATCCCCACCAAAATACAATTTTGGGGGCAAGGGCAGAAATGACACATACATCAAAAAGTAGATTTTTTTAGTACTAAAAGGTATGCAAAATATTGTTTTGATATCTGGCTTACTTTAAAAGATATGAAACCGGTCTAGGACTTTTGGGACACACAGTTCTTGTCTGTTAACACGATAGCGGCCGCAAATATGGTCCGATCTTAATGAAATTTGGTACAGACATGTAAAGTGGTAATCACTCGGACGAGTTTGTGAACCAGCCTGATCGAACCACCGGAAGGGGGGGTAAATGGGGGTAAACCCTCCAAAAATGGTTTTTTTTTAGTTCTTTACATAGAAAAATAAAAATAATCCAATTTTTGTTGCCACATTGAATACAGCTCAAAAAACAAATAATTTAGTATTATCAATCACTGCTCTATGTCAATTGGTTACCGAGATATTGACAGTGGTAAACACAGTACGTTGTCCCAACGTTAACCTTGTGGGAAATAAGTAAAATTCTATACCTCGCTTATTTCTCAACATATCTTGATAAAACTTGGTAAATGGCTTCTTCTAGTTCAGATCTACTAAATATTGAATTGAAACCACCCAGTTTTAATATACCTGTAGCAGCATACCTGCATACTCGTTCCCCATGTTATTCTTATGGAGCATACAAAAACATGTCAAATCTCGCTATGTTGGATTGAAATTAGTTGTTTTGCGTTTGAAATTCGCTGAGTATGCAGGTTTGTTGCAACGGGGGTATTTTTTTGTATAAGTTAGTTTGTACCATTTAACACACCCCCTACCCAAGATAGGGGGCAAAACCCCCCTCGACTCTCACGTACAGGGATTTGAAGGGTACATATGTTCCGTTGGACTGTATGGCTAGTTTTCAGAAAAAAAATCCTACCCCTTATTTTTGAGGCTATAAATTCATTGCAGCCGTCAGTGCTCTCTAAGACCTCGCTTTTTTATGTACCTCAGGGCCGGCCCCAGGCAGGGGCAAGCGGGGCAGTTGCCCTGGGCCCCTTGCTATGGGGGGCCCCGCGCTTTCGAGAACCCCCGCATGAAAAATCTTCACTATCTAATTAAAATAATGTTTGGTATTTTATCTTTTTCAAAACATGATTAAAAACGTTTATAACACGACAAGTGCAAATTTAGATAAAAGAAAATAATTGGATTAGTAATGGTAGGTCCTTTCTAATGTTAGCATTTCGGTAGACGATGGGCTGTGGAAATCTCAGGAAACAACATCAGTCGTCTGCTGCGGCTTAGCGGTGAGCGGCAGGTGGTTTGCGCTTGCGCGTGATGTTGTCGTCTGCCTGATTTGATTTGACTATCAGTACGACGTGCGCGCTGATGTGTTTTATCGTGAATAGGTAATGCTTTTATAAAAGCGACAATGAATGTCCAGTTTAATAGTAATCTTCTCTTATTAAAATTCTCTTACGTATCTTTATTGGATCAGGTATAGTTTGAGTCGGGGTCGGGGCCTGAAACTTTACCAGTCTTGACGGATTTTCAAGGCCGTGGTCGTGGCATAACGGGGATTAGGCCTAGAGGAGCTGAAAGGGATCATAATTAGGTTTTTGTCACATTTTAAAGAGCTTAAAATTTAATGCTCGTTCAAAATAAATGTAATCAAATCCAGATACAATACGTGATTGCGCTAAATGATTTAGTTTAAATAATTTATTGTCACCAAGTAAATTGTGTAAATATGTTGAAAATAACGCTCTATTTCCGGAAATGATAGTTCTTACTGTCGGAAAACATTTGAAAATAATGAAATATTGCCGAAACAAAAAAAATATTTTTGAAGGAAATAGCTCACGATGGGTCTCAAATTGTCAGGGAGAGCGAGCTTAAGAAGAATATGCAAAAATGTCAAGATTCTATCGATATTAACGGAAATACACATTTCGTACTGTTCCTAACTGTAGCAAGTCCAGAACGTCATTTTTCGCATTTGAAACTATTAAAACATAATTGAGAACGACTGTGTCTACAGATAGACTTATTATTAGCGATTCTGTCAATTGAACTTGCCATGGTTGTTGGAATGATCATTTATGACCTCTTACATATACGAGTTTGCTGAAAGAAAGGCAAGAAAAGTTGACTTTTATTAATGGGATTAAAATAAACAATATATCATTAAAACAAGCACTCTCCTTTGATTCCCATTAAATATGACGATAGGACTGATTTTAGAATCAATAACATTGTTTTTGTACAATATTACAAAATATCACATTTCACAACAAGGGCCGAAAATTAGGTCCCTATAATACTTTTGTTTGTTGTTTTTTCGTCACAATTAAACAAGGCAGCCGAAGCAGCTCATAGTGCCCAATAACAATGAATGCTGATATTTTTTATATATCCTTTCAAATTTTTATTATTTTCAAGTTATAAGATTAATTATTGAAAAATAAAAGATTAGCACTAACGCAATAAAACAATCCATTAATGTAGACTGAAGCGCTAAGCGCTATAGGCCTGCAACTTACGCACTTGCCTACACAACGGCTTGAAAAGACCCCGCAACTTAGATCGGCCCAGGGCCCCGCAACGGCTAGGGCCGGCCCTGGGTTACCTCCTAATTTAGCCTACAAAATTTATTTGTATAGGCTAAGCAGTCCCTGTCGAATAAATATAATTTATATTAAATGATGGTTATGAGCTGGTATAACTAAAATTTTCTAAATATTGGTGGTTGATATTTTCTGAATAATAAATGGCTTTATGAAAACAAATATTATTATTAAATTGATATTGTATGTGGATAACAATATTTGTTTATATTGTTTTTCCATATTTGTTTATATTGTTTATTTACAAAACTTATTTGTTTATAGCAATGTTTATTAGTAAGGAACATAAACTAAATGAAACAAACAAAACAAAATTAAAATAAATATTTGTGAACTATTGCAGTCTAATGAAAATAATTTATGTTTGCCAGAGGATGCTGAAAACTTAGGAGAGGAATTTTCATCACTTTTAAGCTCTATTCACATGACCAAATTGCTTTCACTGATAATTAAAATATAAAATTTTGGTTCAGTTCCACAGGAGGGGGGGGGGGCATATATTTAAAAACACCAAATGGTTCACATTCAGTTGGCATCATGCAAAATTGTCAAACTGCACGATATTGTCACCCAAAACTATAATGATATAAAATAGACTAAATTGCAAAATTTGATCAAATTAGTTCTTATAATTTAGGAAGTTAAATCTTTTAGCGAATTTCCCCCTATAGGGAAGTATTAGCGAATTTCCCCCTATAGGGAAGTAGCTATTACCATAGGCGGTATGGTAAGATTAAGCACGGGACCACGATAACTTTTCATTTTGATGCCCCCAGACCCCAAAAACACCGTTCGTTTATTTTAATATATATATATCACATATCTAACTTCGTAAGGCGATTCTTTGCGTCAAAATTGTGGGCGTCTGGCAAATCGTAGAAAAATGGGAGAGGGCTCAAATTAAAGGTCTCTCTTCCGTGATGGCGGGAAAAATAATGAAATTACTTGAAATTCACCAGAATACGAGAAATAACGTAAAATATCTGCCATTTAAAAAGCATTGGGATCTAAAAACTTTTGCTTTGTTTACATAAAACATGTGGTGCTGATACATGATGTGGTAGGCTAGATACCAATACAAGGTAGATTGAGATTGCTATGAAGGTATTTTGTACTATAATAAAGGATCGTTTGAATTTTCCTCATTAGGGGCATTAAGCCCCTTCAAGCCACTAATATATATATACCTGTCCATAGGCGCGATAACTTTCGTAAAAAAGGTCCGATCGCAATGAAATTTGGTACACACGACTGGAGTGACATTTATTACGAGTTCGAAAACCATCACGATAAGTTAACTCCAAGGAGGGTTTTTTTACAAAATAAAATTTATTTTTAGGATTAAATATCTTTATATTATTTTCTTGTAAATTAAAGTGTCAAAATTGGATTCTGCTTAAAAAAAAAACAATTTAGCATTTTGAATTATTATTCTACGTCAATCTGTTGCTGAGATATTGAAAGTGCTAAACACAGTACGTTGTCCATTAATATTATTTTTAATTTTACCCTCCAGAAAGTATAGTTATCCTGATTTAACAGTTAAAAAAAATACAATTCTGAACATATGATTACATTTTCAGATGATGAATATTTTATTTTTGTTTATTTTGAATAGTCAGAGTTCATTGATCAAGATTTTGCAGAAAATATATACTATATCAAAAAATACAAATTATTTTTAAATTTAATAAAGAAAGTATGAGCATTTGGAGGGGGGATGTCTTGGTCTAAACTGCCTGAAAATGTAGCATAATATATGGTATGTTTGCTTAGATGAGGATTGATATGTTTTATTGAAATTGGCTGGAGATGGAGGTCTGCTACAATAGGGGTGTTTAATTATAAAACTGACCATATGATTGAATTTAATTTTTTCATGAGATTAAGTTATTTGTTTGTTTTTAGTGTTTTGAATTAATTGATTATACGTTTGTTGACATTTATATACTATAACAAGATTTTTTTTAAATTAAAAGACTAAGAATTATATAAAATAATACTAAATTGTATGTGTTTCAAATGAAAACCAATGTGGTCTCCTTGTTAATTTTCCTCATTTTTAAAGCTCATGAATGATTAAATATGCGTTTTTAATATATTATTTACTTAACGTATTCGAACAATACTTTCCTTAAAATAAGTTGAATGCTCACATAAACAAAATAAATCCCATGGAAATTTGCTGAGTACGCAGGTCTGCTGCGACGAGGGTATTGTAAATTTTTTTCAATGATGCTGGATTTTATTTTAAGTAAATAACTTAACCAAAATTAAACTTAACTTAGGGGTAATTGTTTAAGTACCGTACCGGTAAGTACCAAATATCATAATTGTAACTGTATGAAACATTTTTAACCATACAATATTTAAATTGATATCATATAATAGATTCTTGCAGCTGTAGTTGAAAATGTATTAGAAACATTGTGCATTACTTCGAACAATTTAGTTCTTGGTTTTGCATAAATATAGGTTCTTGTCACCAAGAGTGGAGTATTTCTGATGGAGCTGTTTTTCATGTTGAGTGTAAAGGCCAGTAGTAAACCAGTTAGCTTTAAAAAATTTTATGTAACTATTTTTAAAGTAATAAACAATGTATATATTTTTAACTTTTAGGATGAAGGATGGAAACTAAATCGCACAAACTACTACCAAGAGGGATGGCTGGCTACTGGTAATGTCAGAGGGATTGTAGGTGTGACATTCACCACTTCCCACTGCAACAAGGCACTGGAAACCCCTCCACGCACCAACTATAATCTGCGCGGACATCGGTCTGAGGTAGATATCCTCTTTTTCGAAATTGACAAAATTTTAAAATTCTACTTAAAAAAAGAGTTGTAGACTTCCACGGTCGTTTTCACAAGATGATAAATTCTTGACTTCGGGGTTAGACCGCCTCGTCGAAGATTTCCAGTGACTTTTCGAATAAATTGCAGTACTCAATCTTCAGGGCAAATAACGTAGTCGCGCACAACACAAACTACTTTATTACTGAAGGAGCAGTCCGCGGCCTCAGGTTATATAGGCCCGCCTCGGCGATGTTTACTCTATTTCTAGAGTATTCTAGGCGTGACTGGGATGCATTCCTTTCCAGAGATGTCAATGGACACGAGGGGAAGGGGCGGTTTGCCTTTCCGTGAATTGTTTACTGTCGTCCTCCATTGTATTTTGGCCTGGAGAAATCCCTTCACCTTCCCTCCGTGACAATTGTAGATTTTTCCAACTTTTTTCAAAACCGCTGTTCAAGTATTGCTCAGTTCCCAGCCACAATTCTAATAATTAAAATTATTAGAATATTTTCTGATCTCAATAGCTTCTAAGCATTTCCTCTCAAAAAAGTTAGAAGGATTAGCTAAAACATTTACTTCATCAAATTTTAATGGAATGTTTTGTTGTGTAAGAGTTGTCGGCGACAGCTGAAATTTCTGTTTCGTTGTTTTTTGTATATCTAATATATTCCTTAATCTTTGTTGAAATTAATCTTCCCGTTTCCCCGACATAGCACTTCCCATAGATGCAATCTATTTTATAAATGTCTGAAGTGTGTTGTGATAATTTACTTTCAACTGGTCTCAAACACTGGTGAATCTTGCGGTAAGGTTTTAAATTGTTTTTATTTTGTATTTCTGAAGAACTCTACCAATTTTATCCGTTAGGCCTATACAACCTGAGGAGGCGGGCCTATACAACCTGGTGCCGTGGACTGCTCCTTCAGTAATAAAGTCGTTTGTGTTGTGCGTGACCAGGGCCTGATTAAGAGGTGTGGCGCCCCTAGGCTTGAGCTGATTTGGCGCCCCCCTCCTCTTTACCCCCCTTCCGCCCCTTTATATCGCCAGATGTATCCGTATATACAATGAAATTACAAATTTAATTCTTCCAGAACTAATGGCTTAAAAACTTTATTTAACCTAGAAAATAACTGAACTATGATCAGTGCAGACAAAAACTATCACAAATATAATAAATAAGTCTATTCCAATCAGTTACATGTTCAAGGACAGGTCACCGCTGCCTGTGACGCTTATTCAATTGACCATCTCGCAACTTACACCCGTACTGCTCTTCTTTTCTACTTTTGACTTCTGCCACATCTGATTCAGATATCGATTCATCGTAACAGAGTACCTGGTGGACCGAGATTTCTTTGGCTTACTATTTACCAGAACCAACTGGAGGATAACAAAGACACCCACATCCCAGCCTCACATGGACTAAGGCTGGGAGTATCTTTTTTTTGCTCTGCAAGGGTGCAACTAAGAGTTGCTAGTTTCCAGTGTCATAAAATTGATAAACTTCTTTTTTTACTCCATGGATCTTTATATCACACACTGTATTTTTCCTGGATGGCTGTAGTTTGCAAACAGCTGTCATTTGATTACGTTATTTCTTTACACTAGATAACAAGTAGCTCGAAATTGAGAAAAAAAAAATCATATAGTAAAAGGATAAAGAATAAACAGCTTACTTGTATACTGTACTTTGAAGTTTAATCAAAGGGTTAAATTTAATAACATTATTATAAAACATTATTATAATTTAAACATTATTTATGGTGCAAAAGTAGGGTAAAGTGCAAGTGCCACAGTTGCAAACAAGAAAAACCCCATCTCAAGCTACAAAACCTGACTCATTGTCTTTACCTGATAACTGTGAGAGTTTTTTAATGTAGATTTGTATTTTGAATGTTGCGGTTCAGAGGTTGTTAATCCATCCAATATCCTGATATTGTGTGTTTATAGGCCTTCAAACAAAAATAGTAACAAAAAAGACAGATATGAAATGTTTTTTAATAGATTTTCTGCAGTTATTGAATATTGTAGGAAAAAGAATCCAAAAACTAAATTTATAATCTCAGGTGATTTTAATATTAATATATTGGAAGAGAGTACTCAGAAATCAGACTGGTATATCACACTTAATTCTCTCAACTTGCTCCCCAACATTCATAAGCCGATGAGAATATTTAAGCAAAACTTGTATTGACAATATCTTGACCAGCTTTGATCCAGTACCCTGTGATAAATTTGTAATTAATACCTCCTTTTCTGATCACACTGCACAAATAATAACGTTCAGTAAGTCTTCGGCTGATATGGGGTTTAAGACATATGTAGCTACTTACAGGAAAATTTTCAAAAAGTGTGTTAAAGAAGCCAAAATAATGAACAATAGCTCAAAAATCCTAAAATCAACAAATAAAAGTAAAGTTGCTTGGAATATTATAAAGAAGGAGACTGGAAATCAAAGGAAACACCATACTATTTCTGAAATAAATGTAGCCGGAAAGTTGTATACCAACGCTTATGACATCTCTGAACATTTTAATCAGCATTACACAAACATTTGTTCCAGTCTTAAACTCTCCCCTAACTTAATCATGTCCAATAATTATCTCCTAAATTTACCTAAACATAATTCCCAGTACAGCTCTCTTGGATCTGTCTCTGAAAAAGAAGTACTTCAAATCATAAAACATCTAAAAAATTCCCACTCTTCTGGCTGGGATGAAATTCCTGTTTTTTTTTAAATCAATGAATGTGCTTCTTTAATCTTGAGGCCGTTGACTCACCTTGTAAATGTGTCTCTTGGATCTGGTGAATTCCCTGACCTACTAAAATATTGTCATGTCAAACCTATTTATAAAAAGGGTGACAACATTATGATAGATAACTACCGTCCTATTGCCCTACTACCAACGTTCTCTAAGGTTTTTGAAGCTGTAGTTAATAATAAATTGGTACAATATTTTGAAGATAATAATTTTTTATCAAGTTCTCAATTTGGGTTCAGAAAAGGGGTGGGGACAAGTGATGCTGTTGATAAGGTTGTGTCTTCTGTGCTTCATGCCTTTGGCAGGTCGCAGTTTGCAGTTGGTGTGTTCTGCGACCTGTCAAAGGCTTTTGACTGCGTGAGCCACAATATTCTTCTTCAAAAATTGGAGTTCTATGGTTTGCAAGGGTCAGCATTACAATGGGTTAAAAGCTATTTTTCTAACCGCTATCAATGAGTCGTTTTAGAATCTGGTAAGTCTTACAACAATTTTCTCCAAATCAACCAAGGGGTTCCGCAAGACTCTATCCTTGGTCCTCTTTTGTTCCTAATCTACATTAATGATTTACCTTCAAACATTAAAAACTCTCAGATAGTAATGTTTGCCGATGACACAACTTCCATTTCTTCAAATTCAAACAAAATTGAATTGAACCACCTATTGAGCCAGGATATTTCCCAGATGGTTGGTTGGTTCAAAGCAAACTCTCTTCAATTAAATATTAACAAAACTCAAACAATTCTTTTCCACTCTAATTATAACAACAGCTGTCGGACTGACTCTTCGTTTTTGGACTCCAACATATTTAATACATCCTATCAAACCAAATTCTTGGGTCTTGTTATAGACAACAGCCTTACCTGGAAAGAGCACAATGCATTCCTACAGGGTCATCTTAGTAAAGCCTATTATATGATATCATTTCTTTCAGTTAAAGCTGATATAAATACTCTTTTAGTAGTCTACTATGCATATGTCTATTCCTGTCTGTCTTATGGCGTTATATTCTGGGGGGACAGTGTGGGAAGCAGTAAGCTTTTCACCTTGCATAAGAAAATAGTAAGAAAAATATGTAATTTACCCTTTTTTTCCTCTTGCAAACCGGGTTTCAAACAACTGAAAATTCTCACTCTTCCTTCCATTTACATATTTAAAATCATCCTCTACACCAAAACAAATCTTGATAGCTTCCTTTCCAACAATCACTTCCATACTTATGAAACTAGACATAGAAATGCTCTGGTGTTTCCTGGACATAGAACTTCAGCCTTTGAAAAACTCCCTAAATATGCTGGCATTAAACTTTATAATCACTTACCTGCACACTTAAAACAAGAGATGTCTCGTGCATGTTTTAAAAAAAGTTACACACATTTTTGCTACAGAAAAACTATTATTCTGTAGATGAATACAAGAATGACCAATTTGGAAATGACGTTTTTTGACATATTTTTTTATATTTAGAGGTTAAAATAAATCAAATGAATGTTGTTTTTATATTGAATGTTGTAACTTTTTTTGTTCTGTTTTGCTCTCCATGGTAAGGTTATTGTAATTTTGTACATACATAGCTGTATTTATGTTTTAGTTTTAGTTTTTAGTATTGACATGTCATCAACCATGTATATAAATGGTGTAATGTGATAAGTTGTAAATAAATAAATAATTAAATAAATAAATAAATAAATAAATAAATAGATAAGGAAACAACTGAAACTTTTAAAGTTCATTAGATTTACCAAAGGAGTTGCTGGTAATCAATTTTTGGGAAACACCTTAATATTCTTGTTTCTGAAATGTATATTTTAAAAAAGATACTCGCTCTGAAAGCAAAAGATTACTCGAGCTCTGCTTACAGCAACATGTAGCTAACCGAGAGCAAACACTGGCGCTGTGAGCAAAGACCTCCTTTGTTTAGAGACTGCCCCAGCACCTTTTGATAGTTATCGCCAAAACAGAAATTATAGGGAATGGCAGTCTTTGTAAAGAACCCTTTCCTTTGTGGCAACAACGCGTAAATGATGCATTATCTCTACCAGTCTTTTCATTCTTGAAATGCAACCCACCCCAGTGGAAACATTTTAAGTTTATTGGTCTGAGGTTGGAAGGAGCATCGAATGTTACATCGGGAGGGTGATGCCAGCGGTTGCGATCGTGTTCCGGTCAATGTTCGTTTTCTTCTTATTGGTGGCATTATAACTGCACCAAATCCAAAAATAAATTGACTCAAGTTGATAAAACTTCAAAGAACTCTATGCTGAAATGTATTGAGATATCGTAAACAAAATTGTAACTGCAGTGTTTAAGCCCTTTAAAATCACTTCATTACAAAACCTAAATTACATAATAAATCTTTTAAAAAAGAATACTGTTGAAAACAATTTGTTGTCACGTTCTAGAGGCCAAAGCAGCTGTCTAAATAAAAACTGATCTATTAAAATTTATTATAAGTGCTGCAACCTGTGGTTTACCTGTAAGAACTATTTCAGAGCTTGATCATATGTTCAGTTGTAAACAAAATTAACTGAGCTTGGTCATATGTCGATGAATAGCGCCACTGTTCCAAAACTTCAGCCCTTTACTGTACTTTAGTTACGCCCTTTTTAAAAATTTTAAGATATATTGGCAAATCTACATAAAAATCCCTTAAATTTGAAACCTCAAACTTTAAAATCCGTCCAGCTGTTATTGAGATTGGACTGTGAAAAGAAAACCGCTTGCGTATTAATATATAAAGTTTTGTAATTTCGTCATTTTCGTTCATGACAACTTATGAGGCCCTCATACTCACAAAAAGAACCTGTTTTTTTGTCCACTTAAAAAAATGTTTAATCAAGTTATTAGTTTTTTTTCTGGCCAAGTAACCTTCATAGAACACGTTTTTCAGTCAGAAATTTATTTCCAGGCTTTGAAGGAAATCCTTGGAGCCGTAATCGAGATAACTGTATAATCAAGCATGATTGAGCAAGCAATGAAGCAAACATTGCTCATGTGCAGTAAGACTATAGGATGTACCTTTAGGTTTAGGTTTGATAAAAAACATGCTAAGCTGGCCGCATTTACGCTAAAGGGGGCGCGGAAATTTTTTTTTGTATTATTTTTAATTAATTAAAAAAATAAAAACAATATTTATTCTCCATCCTGTGGCGCCCCTGGATGGCTGGCGCCCTAGGCTGCAGCCTAGTCAACCTAGTGGTTAATCAGGCCCTGTGCGTGACGACATTATACGCACTGAAGATGGAGTACTGCAATGTATCCGAAACGTCGGCAGAAATCTTCGACAATACAACGCGGTCTGACCCAGAAGTCACAAATTTATTTTAATATCTTGGAATTCTACTTGTTTATTTATAAAATTGAGTTGATTAAATTTTTTACTAGCCAGCAACAGGCCTACTCTTGAAATACTCGGTTTTGCACTAAAACATGTAAGTGCTGTGACTTCCTACACACTTCCTACTTGAGTTGTCATCGGATATATTTGGTCTGGAGTCGAAAAGAAAGAGTTATATAATTCTTAAATGGTAAGTAAATGTGTTAGTGGTAACCTTAAGCGGTTTGAAGTGGTAAGGTGCTTTACAGCATTGACGAGCGATTCAAGAACGGATCGTTCTACTGAAACGACTCATCAAGTGAGACAGATGAATTATGATTCATTTTGCAAAAGAATCTATTCGTCATGCAAATTAAACTCAGGAAATTTGATTATGATTCAAATGTTGTTATTCATCTAATGTACTAAATAAACGAAGCTGCAAACTGCCACATATAGCAACGAATAAAAACAAATTTCAATTCAGCTTGAGTTAGATTTTACTATTTTTTTAATAACAACACCA
Organism: Flexamia atlantica; assembly: GCA_035578135.1. NCBI lineage: Eukaryota > Metazoa > Arthropoda > Insecta > Hemiptera > Cicadellidae > Flexamia > Flexamia atlantica. The sequence goes on along the minus strand of JAQJVK010000001.1, from coordinate 137,077,912 downwards.
ATGGTATTTTGATAAGAGAAGTAAAGGAAAAGTGTTCCATTGAAACCCCTGAAATATGTTTTTTTGAGGAGATAACTGTGAACTAATTGTTTAAAACAGTAAGCTTTATTTTTTATACATTTTAAACAGCTTTAAACAGTTAGCCCCTCTTCCTCTAGTGAGCTACACTCACCTTAATAAGATATCCTGTGGGGCCTTCTCAAATGATAAAGACACAAATCATATGGAACAGACACACGGACAAATACACTTATATTAAAGTGTCCCAAACTGAAACTCCTGTCTCGACATTTTGCGATGCCGCAGATTAAAATAATGCCTCTCTTTATCAATGATTGAGTCGGTTTATTTGTCCATGCACTCTGGCAGAACGATGAACTATGACTGACTTTAAGTGGTAAGGTGCTTTACAAGATTGAAGAATGATTTGCGAACAAATCGTTCAATTTGAACAACTCATCGAGTGAATCAAATGAATCATGATTCATTTTTCAAAAGAATCAATTCGTCATGCAAATAAAACTCAGGAAATTTGCTTATGTTTCAAATTTTGTTATTTATTTAATGCGCTAATCATCAGTCGTGGTTCATCGTTCTGCCTGGGTGCGAGAAAAATAAACCTGCTCAACCCTTGATAAAACAAGGCATTATTTTGATCCGAGGCCTCCCAAAACGGACTTTGGGCCTCTTTAATGTCGTTTTGTCCAAGTGATTTGTGTGTCTTCATCATCTGACAAGGCCCCGAAGGATATCTTGTTGATGGGAGTATAGCCCACTAGAGGAAGGAAAAAATAATAATCCCCTCTCCTAAACAACATGATCTTCAAAAATACAGGTAGCTGTAGTTCATGAACTGTTAATTCATCTTTCGTGATTAGGAGGTAACTGTCCTCTCAATTCTTACTTAATTCACTAAGTGCCAATTAGAGATTCATGAGATGATTTCATAGTTTTCAAACATTTAGTGTTTAGAAATGACAGGTAAATGATGGAAAACGGTAGGCCTACTGGAAATAATACACTGTTTAAAATACTTTAAGAACACTCTATATTTATTAGATCAATTCTAATTATTTCAGTCTTCTCACATCTTACTTAATTCAGTAAGAGTCAATTTGAGTTTCATGAGTGGTTTTCTTAGTTTTCAGACAATGAGGTTTAGAAATGACAGGTAAAAATGATGGAAAACAATACTGGAAATAATTCACTGTTTAAAATACTCTAAGAACACTCTATATTCATTAGATCAATTACAATTATTTCCACAAGTTACTGCTAGAAATTGCAAATGAATCAAAGAATCAATTCAAATTTTGATTCCCTAAAATTAAATGCCATAGAATTGATTCGCCGAGAAGAATCGAACTGCCCATCACTACTTTACAATACCATCAAGGCCATCAAGGCTTACTTCTTTCAGGGGTTAATTTTCAATGCAATATTTCAGGTGATCCTGGTAAAATGGAATGAACCATACCAGAAACTAGCTTCCTGCGACAGCTCTGGAGTTATTTTTGTTTGGATCAAATACGAGGGTCGATGGAGCATTGAGCTTATAAACGACCGCAACACCAGAGTCACTCACTTCAGCTGGTCCCATGACGGCCGCATGGCTCTTATTTGCTACCAGGTACTGTCACCTAGTTATTCTTTATTACCTTTTTCTACTGAATGAATCAAACAGTGATGTAGGTACCAAAAGTTTTATTCAGGAGTTGTTGTTATGTCAGACACAGAAGAAGTGTGCAGAATGGATTATTTTTTATAACTTCTCTCTATTTCAGTGTTGTCAGAGAAAATGCTTGCAAAATGAATGAATATTAAACATTTTAACTAATTTACATTGACTCTCTTTTTTCCCTCTTTCTCTTAGACCCTAAATGAAAGTCAAAGTTAAACTAATTGTTATGTATTCCCCAGTGATATATTGTATTTGAAATAGATAGAAGTGGTGAAGCTAATGGATGTATGTCTGCAGGATGGATTTGTGCTGGTGGGTTCGGTGGCGGGGCAGCGCTACTGGTCTTCAATGCTCAACCTGGAATGTACCATCACCTGTGGCATCTGGACACCTGATGACCAACAGGTCGGTTTTATTAATGTACAGATTGTTTGAATTCAAACATGTTATTAAAATAAATAACTTAAAATATTGAAATTTTTGCCTTGTTAATAAAAAAAAATCAAAATACAAACCGTTGTTATATGTCCCGACTTAGAATATTTAAAAAGTAACTCATCAGAGTTAAACATTTCAAGGTAAGGGTATTATTAGATGAAGGCCGGGTCACACAGCCAAGTGAAGTATATGGCGACCCAATTGGCTACCAAACGGTAACCAGAGGAGAGGCCAGCCAGTTAACTGAGCTAGTTTGTGTAAGAATGCTCGATGATTCTCTTGAATAGTGAGTGACACATTGCTGGCTGGAGATGGCGTAGCCATCTTGAGAGAGAAGGGCCAAATTGTATTGCAACACATACAAGAAGGAGAATGCTCATCCAAACAATCAAATCATCAAACCAGAATTTGAGTGCAATAAAATGGCTTAGAAGTTAACCAAACTATACCACATCTAAATAGGAAAACTCTTTAAATAAACCCTTTCTCAGCTTGTATTATTTTTTCTTATGTTCCATTGACACGTTCAGCCCGACGGAAGTCAGCAGTCAATTTTAGCGAATTTCCCCTATAGGGAAGAAGCTATTACCGTAGGTCTCATGGTAAGACTTAAGCCCAAGACCAAGATAACTTTTCATTTTGGGGCCCCCAGAAGCAAAAAACACCATTAGTTCAAATTTCTAGATATATATATATATATATATTTAAAGAGAGAAAGAAATCCCTTAAGTACCCTTTTTTTAACATTTTATTATACACAACGCATAATAAAATTAAATAAAATGTATACCAATATACCAACCAATGAAACTTTAAATATACTTAGAAATTTACTCAAGAAAAACCAAAACCTCAACAAAAAATTACATCGATGAAACGATACTATTAACTAAAACTGCAATGGCTCAAAACTATTTTGAATTTGATTCTAAATTTTATAAGCAAACCGAAGGATTAGCCATGGGCTCACCACTTTCTGGTTTAATATCAAATATATATATGTGCAATTTAGAAAAAACAAAAATTATTAATGAAATTAATCTGTTCAATAAAATTATAATGTACTGGCACAGGTATGTAGATTATATCATTTGTCTCATAAAAGGAAATAAACAAACTTGTGATGAATTACTTCAATATCTTAATACATTATCCGAAAAAATAAAATTCACAATGGAAAGTAAAGATGATTATATAAACTATCTTGATCTAACGATATACAAGAAAAATAATAAACATTTATTTAAGATATACCGTAAAAATACCCAAACCGATTTAATAATACCTGCATCATCAAACCATCCCTGGCAACAAAAAACAGCAAGCTTCAGATCAATGATACACAGACTTTTAAAAGTACCAATGGAGAAAGAAGATTTTGAAAGTGAAAAAAGTACCATTCAAACTTTAGCAGTGAAAAACGGATTTAAATAAAAAATGATTGATAAAATGTTGAATAAAATGACAAATAATGTTGATAGTAAAAAAGACAACAAAAATGAATACATACGTCTTCCTTACAATACGATATTTAATAAAGCTTTAAGAAAAACATTTGAAGGATCACCTATGGAAGTAAGCTACAGGACAAAAAATAACACATTCAAAATGATACAAAGACTAAGTAATCCAAAAAACAACCAACAAGCTAATATATATGACCAAAGTGGTATCTATAAATTAAAATGTCACCAATGCCCTAAAATATACATAGGACAAACAGGACGTAACTTCAATTGCAGATATAAAGAACATATACAAGCAATAAAATCATGTAATTTAACCACACAAAAATCATCATTTGCAGAACACATCCTTGACACAGATCATGAATACAAAACTATTAATGAAAATATGGACGTTTTAAATATAATGAAAAAAGGAGAAAAAATGAATGTATCCAAAGAGTTTAATATTTACAGACATAAAAAAACAGAACCAAACAACATTCTTAATATAATGCAAATTGACAGACAAAATCCAATCTTCGACAAAATCATGGACATAAATAAGAAATAAGGACAAATATATATATAACAACAAATTTCTACGTATCTATACAATTTAATTTTAATTTATACTTTTTTGAATTTTAAACGTATGATCTTTGTATATTTATTTTATATTTGTATTTAATTTTAAGTTTACATTTTACACACTTGAAAATGGAATAATTTCCGAAACGCGTTGTGTATAGTAAAATGTTAAAAAAAGGGTACTTAAGGAATTTCTTTCTCTTTAATTATAATAGTAGCCCTAGAAGTGAACATTAAAATTATATATATATATATATATATATATATATATATATATATATATAGAGAGAGAGAAATGAAGATCACTGATGAGGGCTACTGTTAAATAAGTAATTAAAATTAACATGAGTACCCTCATGAATAACCATGATAGAATAGAATAGTGAACAGCTGACTGTTGTATTAAATTTTAAGGATAATATTTATTTAATTGCTAGAATAAGGTTATGTAAACAATGTAGCACTGTGATCATGACTATTATAGTTGAAACGTGTTAGTGTGAATAAAATAATTTATAAAACAGGGTACTCATGTTAATTTAAATTTATTATATATATATATAAGTGTGTGTGTGTCTGTAAGCACGATAGCGCTCGCAAAAATGGTCCGATCGGAATGAAATTTGGCACAGATGTGTAAAGTAGTAATTATTCGGATGAGTTTGAGTTTTACATAGAAAAATAAAAAAAATCTAATTTTGGTAAGCACCATTGAATTCAGCTCGAAAAAATAAACAATTTAGTATTTTGTATCATTTCTTTATGTCTATTGGTTACCGAGATATTAAAAGTGGTAAACACAGTACGTTGTCCCAATGTTAACCTTATGGGAAATAATTAAAATTCTATATCTCGCTTATATTTACTTTCTCCCCCCTATACATAGTATATGGAGAAAGTATTGTTTTCGTCAAAATTTTCGAATTTGAGTTGTTAGTGGATATATTCGTTTTAGTGCTCCCTGAATCCAAAAAAGTGGTTTTCAGCGTGGTGTCTGTCTGTCTGTGTGTGTGTGTGTGTGTGTGTGTGTGTGTGTGTGTGTGTGTGTGTGTGTGTGTGTGTGTGTGTGTGTGTGTGTGTGTGTGTGTGTGTGTGTGTGTGTGTGTGTGTGTGTGTGTGTGTGTGTGTGTGTGTGTGTGTGTGTGTGTGTGTGTGTGTGTGTGTGTGTGTGTGTGTGTGTGTGTGTGTGTGTGTGCGCGCGCGCGCGCGCGTGTGCGTGCGCCCCTCCGTGTCCGTGTGCGTGTCCGTGTTCGTGTGCGTGTCCGTGTGCGTGTGCGTGTGCGTGTGCGCGTGTGTGTGTGGATGTAAACAAAGTTAGAGACGACACCAGTGGTCCGATTTTCATGAAATTTGGCATGTAGGTGTAAAGCCGTGGTATCTCCAGGCATATTTTTTATTTTTTGAATTTTTGATTATTAAGGGTATTTACCCCATAAAAACCCATAAAAAATTACAAAAAACCAAATTTCTCAAAAACGGCTCTAACGATAAAAGTTTCATGGTCTTTATTGCTTAAGATGACAAACAAAATGACACCACCCGCATATCTGTAAAAATTCAGGTTCAGAAGTTATGGGGGTTTAAGTGTTAAAAAATTCATATTTTTCAAATTTCACAAAATCCGTAATCTCTAATAAAAATATACTTGCAACCATTAAATTTGACTTGAAAATCTAAATAATCCAGTAATTTGAATCATTAGTTTACATCAACTGGTTGCAGAGATAATTGATATTTTAGTTCGGCGGTAAACGCAGTACGTTGTCCAATGTTATTCTTGTGGCAAATATTTAAAAACCGATATCTCCGTTATTTATTAACCGATTTTGATAAAATTTGGTAAGTATTTGTGTGATAATTAATTGTTAATTTTTTTTATTTCACTATATAAATTTTCTGGTTTTAAATGACTTTAAGGCAGAAAGTATGTGTCACTTTCCTGACACATACTCTTAGTTTTATATCTTAATAAAACTTGGTTTATGGCTTCATATAGATGAGATTTAATGTATTTTAGTCTAAAATCACCAACATTTCTATTTTTGTGGCAGCAAACCTGCATACTTAATCCCCATGTTATCCTTATGGGCAATAAAAAATTCCATATCTTTATTATTTCTAAACATATCTTGATAAAACTTTGTAAATGGCTTCTTCTAGATAAGATCTACTAAATAATGAAATAAAACCACCCAATTTTAACATGCCTGTAGCAGCAAACCTGCATACTCATTTCCCATGTTATTCTTACGAAAACATGTCATATCTCACTACATTGGATGGAAGTATTTTTTTGCATTTGAAATTCGCTGAGTATGCAGGTCTGCTGCAACGGGGGTATTTTGTACTTTCCATAATCCCGACGTGCGCCACCGGTGGCACACTGAAAACTTTCCAAAACTTCTACATGTACCACTGGTGGCACCCTGTTCCCATTTGATTCAATGTTTTTTTGTAGCGCTTTCGTAGCTTTTCTGGGTTTTATTATTAGTGTGTTCATATTTTATGGTTGTGTAGACTCACCATGGCCACCGTTGGCACACGTGTAAACTTTTTTATAAAAAATATAAATGTTGTAAAGATTGTGGCGTGTTAAAAAGTTTTCCACCCGACACTGTCAGTCGTTTAGCCGCTGAGTTCAAAACGAGCGAACAATGGACAGACGGATTGTGCCGAGAAAGGGGGGGGGGTCAAAGTTTTCAGACGGCCAGCGTTCTCATCAGGTTTGAACTGGAGTGAATCGACCTGGGTTCTAGAACTGCATTGACCCAGTCGCCAGTCGGGACACACACATCGGGCAGCAACGGTAGTACACTTCGGAGGTTAATGTTCTTCATCATGAAGTTTATTGCCAAAATTATATTCGCTTAGTTTCACCATCTTCCAGACCTTCAGAGAACAATGTGTTAAATCAACCATTACTGCTGGGTAAGTGAATTTCAATGACCCAGTTTAGATTTTGCTTGTAAATAAAGTAAAATTCACTTTTTAGCCATGAATAGGGTTGAATAAAAAGGGTGATGAAATTGTGAGATCTTTGGATTCACATGGTTAAACTATTGAGAAAAGCTGTAATTCATTGTTTTATGTTTACTTGTGAGCATTGAAAGTAATTAATCATTGAATCATAAGTTGTAAAAGTCAGCGTACTTCTCAGCGTTGCTTGCTACCTGTTCTTTCATGATTGCCAATGGTACAAACGCTAAATAAAAATGAGTGTTAAAGGGAAATGTATTTATTCATTGTGAATTTGTGAAAAGAAAGTAAAGTCAGTGTTTTTGGTTGATTTTGAGTATTAAAATGTTGTTTTAGTCAGATTTGTCAGAGGACTTGGTCCTGAAAAATTCCCTGCACAAAACCTGAATATTCCCGCATTTTTCCCGATTGTCTGAGCACATGGCCCCATTGAATACCTAATGTAATAATTAAATTGGTTTACTTTTAAATCTAATGTTAATGTGTAATAAGGAGTAAAATCAAATTATAATTGTGATTTTAGGTAAATTTTTCATTTATTGATAATTATTTGTTTGTGAATCAGATGTAGGAATTATTTAGGTTTGGTTAGGGAAAATTAAGGTTAGGCCAAACTGACTCAAGAGAAATTGTCGGAGCACTGCCTAGCATTTCTGCTGGTCTATAGGCTGCCTTGTGGCTAATTTGCACTGGAAATTGTCACCAGGGCTCCCGGAACTGACCCAAATCAAACATGACACCGAGATGTGACTACGACATCCTAGTTCGCTGACGTGACACCGCTCCTCCTGGCGTCGGCCTACGATGCTGATCGGCTGACCTGTAGACCTGAACTTCAATTGACCGGTGGCAGTGGGCATTCAACCTTGGGACCTCTGCGCTTCACTCCGATTACACAGGTCATTTCCATCCTTTATTCAGCATGCAGCCGGAAATCCCAATACAAACAACGGCCCATAAACTCAGTTCAATTCACAGTGACAGTTTAAAACTTTCTTCTGAAATTAACTGCAGTTAAAATTTTATTAAGTTTGGCTAGCCTAATTTTAATAATTACTTTTCACCGATGGACTTTATTCACCCAAACTCACCAGCCAATCAAAAAACTTTTTAAGCTTGGAAATTAATTAATTCGGCCGCAGTGCTTATGGACTTTGGTTCAGCGGATCAGCGATGCAAGAATGATTTACAGTAGGCCTAACCTATTTTCAGTGTTAATGTAGTATTTGTTGTGATCGTGGAATTTATGTAGGCTAACTATTTTGTGATTAAGTGTTACGTTGTGTAGGCTAAATATTTTTTTTAGGTTAGGTTAGGTTGAGGTTAGTCCCGGGTCGGGGATCGGCCCTCTCCCACTCGGGGGGGCTAGTTGCCGATTTCAGCACTCCCACGAGTGGGCTTGGCCTAGGCCCACGACCCGGGCTAACTTAAAGAATATTAAGTGTTTTGACAGTAATTGTTGTAAATGTTGGATTTAAATCAATTTATTATTTTAGACCTGACTTGTAATTTTTGTATTGGGGCTGCTCTGTCAGGTGAAATATAGTCTGGTGTCCAATAGCCGTTTATTTTGAAGAAGCCCCTTCTACATTTTGTCTTGAAAATTAAATTTATCTTGCAGTCAAAATATTCCTTAGGACTAATTAATTAATAATCATATGTGAAAGAATTAACTGATTTGAATTTAGTATTTTGTTGTGACTTGTCAATTTTCCGTAATTTGTGACTTTTAATTATTTTGCCTCGATACTTAATTTTTTTTATTTCACTGTAGGCCTATGTTAACTTGTATTAAAGTCTTAAATATGGTCATAACTTAACTTTATTTGTCTGTTGATTTAATTTGAATTTTCAAAGAAACCTGTTGCATTTTTCATGAATCGCTCCGGCATTTTGCCAACTTCTGACCTTATCATATAAATGTTTATTTTCCTACAAATATTAAAATGTTTATGCCTAATTAAGCTTTGTGATGTATTTGTGATATTTAAATGAATTTTGGAATATTAATAAACTTTGTTATTTGGGAACTTGTGTATTATTTCTCGACATCCGAACTTTCACCAGTCAACTTGGAGTGACTTTGAACTTTACCTAGGCCTCTTAAAGGCACGTTACAAGATTAAGATGACGTAAAAACGCTAAAAATGGCGATAGGGACTTAAAAAGATCTGAGAATTGCTTTACTTGTGCGGAGATTAGAATAACTAACAGTGTATCATTCGCCACTTCGCCGCCTGCCACACCATCGGTGAATCATGCGTGTGCCACCGGTGGCACACGTTGACTGGCACGTCGGCCTGTGGTGATATCAGTATGCCCACTAGACGACGTGCGCCACCGGTGGTACACAATTAAAAGTGATTAATTTCACTCAAATTAGCTATTTTAGGTATACACAAGATAAAATCAATGAATATTTTTATGATTTAGTTAAAAGTACGACTTAGGTTAGTTTCGTCTTTTTAGTTGGTTTACGGATAATTGCAATGTCCTTTTAATAAGTTTGAAAATTCAGTCGTGTACCACTGGTGGCGCACATCGGGCTGAACGTGTTAAGTTATGTAATCTTTACAATTGATGCATATATTAAAATAATTAATTATGGTTGCTCAGGGCTACTAATATAGTGGTAATAAATTTTCTTTTCACAATTTACAGATATTTTATGCTCAGTTTAAAAGAAAATGAGTTGTAATAAAGAAGACTTGAAAACGAACATAACTTCAAAACATTTCCTAACTAGCAGTTGCCCGTGGCTTTGCTCACGATAAACAAAAATGCCTAAACAACCCCCATGCCTAATTCCCATGCCTAAACAAAAATAGTGCCACATTCTGAGTTTATGATTAAACAGATAAGGTACAAAAACTAATGATGACTTTGATTTATCCAACTAAACTAAACTTTTATGTAGAACATATCACTTAAAACAATCAATAAAACAACCATGAAACCATTATGAAAGGAACCAAATTTAAATCAGCTGTAAAAACGTATCCATATATGAAGCTTGAATCACTGCTTGATTGAATAATGAACATAGAAAATTTAAACAAAAGATCATCCATTACATTTATATAGCAAAATTTATAAACTTCAATCTCTTAAAAAACCCCATAAAATTTTGAATTTTGAAAAACCCTTTCTTATAGCGGATGCTTACGCCCTAAAAGGAACGTCCATGCAAGGCCGTAGCCAGTGGGGGGGGGGGGGGTTAGGGGGTCAGAACCCCCCCCGAAATCGTCGAACCCCCCCCCCCCCCCGTAATAGCCAAATATCTCGTGGGCAAATGCATAGGGGTCTGGAAGTAAGGGACCAAAATGAGATTAAAGCGGGCGAAAAACACATATGCGACTAAAAAAAAAAAGGTCACCACTTTTGCCGAGCCGGAAATTCAGTCTCCGGTACTGACCAAACCCCCCCTGAAAAAATTTCCTGGTTACGGCTTTGCGTCCATGCAACACTTTAAGGTTCTAAGTCAAGTAGATTGGGTTGTGTGATAATGGGTCAGTGGTATTTGACAGATATAAAGTAGATTAACTTTCATGAAACAGAAAGATGTTTTATGAATCCGCTAAGTCCGCAGGTCTGCTACGACAGGAGTCTTTCCATTGCTACCCCCCCCCCCCCTGCAGGAGGTATTTCTATTTGACCTCCCTCTACTATACAAGCGAGCAGATTCAGCGCCTTGCCAAATAAACCCCTGAGGCTGCCACTGCCCTGGGAAGGCTTATGCCCATCGTTAAATCTGCTCGCATGTACAGTAGAGAGTGGCCCTCTTGCAGTTATATAAATACCCCCATCGCAGCAGACTTTGCGTAATTAGTGAATCCTTAAGCTGTTTTCTGTTTCATGAAAGTATATGCTCAAGAAACGAAGAACATGCCTTGATTTAATTTTTTAAAAAATTCTAAGGTTTTTAGGGTCTATCTTGAACAAAAAAAAAAGACAAAGCCCAATATGAAAATGCAATTTTTGAAAATAATGTAAATAAAATAAAGGTTTAAATTAGCTCTTTCAATAACAGCTAGCTGTTATAGGGAAGGAAGGTCTTTTAAGAATCTCTAGTTAGTGATTTATTTTATATTCTATTCCTGACAGCTGGTTTGACGTTCTACCTTTGACTATCTGAATTTCCTGCTTTTTACATATCTTAAACATTTCATCAATTTATATCCTGCCATAAAATTCGGAGGGCCCATGGCGGAGTTTGAGGGTCAGATCACTATGAAAACCATTTAGTTGTCCTATTTTGTGCCTAAAGAATGAGTGTGCAAAATTTCAGCTTTCTTGGTGTATGGGTAATAGGAGAATTAGTAAGTGGGACTTTGCCTTTTATAGATATAAATGTAAAATAAAATAATCTATGAAAAATATAAGGGCACCTCACTTACTAGGAATTGTTTACCATAACTGGTAATGGTTGCAGGTGTATTTCGGGACGTCGACGGGCCAGCTGGTGGTGATGGATGTGCACGGAGCGATGGTGGCGCAGGTTGACCTCTCCAGTCCTCTCGCCATCACCAACATGGCCTGGTCCTGTGAGAAGTTCAAGATGGAAGAAGGCGACGACAATATCGGTGAGCCTAGTCGACAGTTAGCGCATTTTAAAATATTTAACTTTGCGATTTTTGAGTTTGAAATTAAGATTTTTTCTACACTTACTTTGTATATTTTCACAGCAAACTAAATGTATATAACCAAAAATGTATATCTAGTTTGCTAAAGTTGCCAATAAGCTATAGAAATCCACAATACAGCCCCACTCCTGGAGTACTGTGCCTGGAAGGGAAGGGAAGGTTCCCAGTAACGACCTCAAGGCCAAACAGGCAGCCTTAGGAAGATAATACAGAAGAAGCAAAATGAAAAATGCAAAGGCAGATTGAATAGGTTTAGCCAAACTTAGATTGGAGAGGCAGAGAATGATCCCTACAGCCAGTTGATGCAGGCCCTAGCTGGGACGTGCGCTTCATTCTGGCACAAGCACACTGGGCAGAGAGAATGCACCTGACAACCAGTGAAGGTGGGCTCCAGGTAGGACCGGTACTTCCCTGCCCATCCTGCCTTTATTACGTTCAGCCCGACAGAAGTCAACAGTCAGTTTTTGTACTTTCCATAATCCCGACATGCGCCACCGGTGATACACTGCAAACTTTCCAAAACTCCGACGTGTACCACCGGTGGCACACTGTTTCCATTTGATTCAATGCTTTTTCACAGCGCTTTCGGAGCTTTGCTGGGTTAAATTATTAGTGTGTTCGTATTGTAGGGTTGTGTAGACACACCGTGGCCACCGGTGGCACACATGTAAACATTTTTCTAAAAAAAAATAAATGTTGAAAAGATCAAGGTGACGTAAAAATGCCAAAAATGGTGGAAGGGACGCAAGAAGACCCGGGAAGTGCTTTACTTGTATTGAGGTTACAATATCTAACAGTATATCGTTCGCCACTTCGCCACCTGCCGCGCCATTGGCGAATCATGCGTGTGCCAGCGGTGGCGCACGTTGGCTGGCACGTTAACCCGTGATGATTTTAGTATGCCCACTGGACGACGTGCACCATCGGTAGTACACTATTAAAATTTATTAATTTCACTCAAATTAGCAATTTTAGGTATACACAAGGTCAAATCAGCGGATATTTTTAAGATTTAGTTAAAAGTACGACTTAGGTTAGTTTCGTCTTTTTGATCAGTTTACCGATTATTGCAATGTCCTTTGAATAAGGTTGAAAATTCAGTCGTGTACCACCGGTGGCGCACGTCGGGCTGAATGTGTTAAGCCCAGCCTCCTCTGCTGGGAACTGAAGTTTTTATCTAAAAAACAGCCTGACAACTTCTGTTGCTGTATCTAGTAATTTTATCTAAACTAGCAAAAGCCAGTTAGGATCCCTTCTTTGAGTTATTCTTAGACTATCTGTCAACTGAAATCCCTTAAATAGAATATTTAAAATTCATAACCTACAAAGACTTGTAAAGTTACCATCAAAATGAAGTGAACAATTTTTATTTAATGAGGCAAAATCAATAAAGAAATAAAGAATGGACCAAATGGCCCTTTCTTACATTTATCCTGTTATAAATGGAGATTGATATATTTGCCAAACTAATCTACAAATAAAAACTATAACTATATTTACAAAGACAAATGAAACTGTTATCTCACAAAAAACTGTAACATTCGCTCAAACTACCATTTATCTGCACCTCACGTCCAAGACAACTCCCTGGTACACACCTACCAAGGACAACCAATGAAAATACAAATGTTTTGGTGCTGCCACAGACCGGCAGCAAGGAGTTGGGCAGGCCATTCAAAAGCGGTCATGTATGGCTGTTCTGTGATGAGTTATCCACCGTTTTAAGGGAGCAGAGTGGGATTTCCTTGTACTACCTTGAGACACTAACAGATTCTAACAGTTTGTCGGCAGTTTACTTTTTATTCAATTATTCATGTAAAAAGTAACATAAATCAAGCACACTCTTACAACACAATAAATGGGAATGACATTCACACTCAGCATCGTTTGAAAAAAAAAAAACCTACAGTGGATCAAAAATTATTGAATTACATACCATGTTATATTGAAATGATAACAATTTAAATACATTAAAAAAAATTAAAAATATTTCTGACTGAAAAGGCCACTTAATCTCTTGAGGAATTTTTTTAAGGTACTGGTAAGTTAGTTGGTTGATTGGACAGAGGTTTGTCATATAATCTTAACCATTGATTTTTTTTGGATTACCGTATATATTTTGATGGTGAACTTATATTGAAATTATTGTATTGTAAATTATGTACATATGTAAAATTGACACTGTTCAATCTACCAATGATGAACGAATTATGAATAAAGAAATTTTGATTGACACCTATTTAGTCATTTACAAATAATTGGGACATCAATTTTTGAAATTGAAAAACAATTTTACTGACCTTTGATTATTTAATTTTAACAATTTTGTCCCAAGGTACAATTTGCCATAAATGGACATGGAAATGCTGTGATATCTAGAAAAAGGGTGGACTGTTCAATACTCAATAATTTAATCATATGTTAATAATTCACATGTGTTAATTTTAATATCAACATTGTAAAAAACAAAAACAAACAAATACAGTTTCTTTCATCAATTTTCATTATGCATTCAATTTTTTATTCTCTTTAAAATAATTATATTTTGTATTATACATACATGCATGCAGTTAATCCAAACTGTTTCCATAATTCACTCGTTTAAAATTATTTGCATATTTTTCAAGCAGAGACGGCTATCTGATTGATAGTTGAATTGGGATCGGGTAGGAGAGTGTTCACTGTAGGCTAATTTTATGCTGGCACATAAAAGAGTAAACATAACATTGATTACTAGTGAGTGGTTATCGTGTATAGTGGTAATTCCGCTGTGGGTGCTAACCTTTATTATTTGCTTATAATATACTCTACTGAACCAAGCTGATATTAACCTTATCACCATCATTTTTTGTTGCTCTAGATACAAGCCGTTACGTGCTAGCAGTTAGCGTGGAAAACGGATGTATCCTGTTGCTGAAACACCACGACGATGTGAGTCCCGTCCGGATCAACACGGGGCTGAGCCCCTTGCATCTGGAGTGGAGCAACTGTCGCCAACTGCTGAGTGTGGCAGGAAGCAGGGCTACCAACCTTGGGTCTGCCACACCAGAATACACAAACGTGGTCAGAGTCTACACTGACACTGGCGTGCTGTTGTACTCTGCTCTCATCCCTTACACCCAGGTATAGATAAGGCGGATCTTCTGTCTTCAACTGGATAGTTTCAGGATTCAATCAAGATTATAATATTCTAGATTTATTGATTCTAGAATATTATAATCCGACTAGATCAGATATGAATACAATTATCCGACTAGATCAGTTATGAATACAGGAATTCAGTTTCCTAAAGTCACGAAAACTATTAACAAAGCCTCTTCTTATTATATTGCAAGCATTATTTTTTCAATAAGTGGATTGTTAGAGTTGGCCATGAACAAATAAACCGTTACTTCATATCAATTTACGCATAGTTTCCCTCGATAGAGATAGGGGTTTTGTGAGCGAGCGCGCGTGACTGTGAATGTGTATTGTACGTGTGCGTGCGTGTGCGTGTGTGCGTGCGCTGCGTGTGGGCGTGGGCGTGGGTGTGTGCGTGCGTGTGTGCGTGCGCTGCGTGTGGGCGTGGGCGTGGGTGTGTGCGTGCGTGTGCGTGTGTGCGTGCGCTGCGTGTGGGTGTGGGCGTGGGTGTGGGTGTGGGTGACAGTGAGAGTGAATTGGTCCAGGTCTCTGTTGATTCATCATCCTAATTTATTTTTGCACGTGTTTTTTTCCCTTTGGCTATCGGCATGAATGCTTTATGCATGCATGCTTCTTGATATTGCTAGTTTATTTAATTTTTTAAGTCTATATTCTTTACAAAAAATATATAGTTTTAGTTATTTTTTTGAAAGTGAATTTAAGTGCTTGTGGAAGACTGAACTGACAATGAACTCACTTTCCACGCACAGGTTTACCTTTGTGAGAAGTATTTCCATTATAATACTGTGATTTTTTTTTTGTCTTCTGTAATGTATATATATAAGGAAATGAAATAAATAAATTCATTCATTCATTCAAAGTTCTTTAAAATGTAAAATGTAAGATTTTATTAGTTGTCTGTTGTCATGTATATTTCATGATAATCCATGATTCTTATTTTAAATTAATGTTAAATTTACATTTGACCACTGAAATAATTCAATGTAGGCCTAATTAAAATAAATCTTTAGAAAATATATTTGGCCTAAATGTGTTTATTTAAGGGGAGATCGTACCCTGTTGAGCCTTTCCACCAAATAAGCTTTGATCTAATATCGGTTTAGGACAGTATTTCTGTAGCCTTATTAAACTAAAAGTCAATGAAGCTTTAGTTTTCCAAATTTAACCAGTTTTGTGACTTTAATTATTGTTCCCTTCTTCAATTTGGTTACGCCTACCCATTTTGATTAGTCACCATTTCAGATGTAAAAAAAGTCCCGATGCTTTGTATCAGATTAAGATAAATGCACAACAAATTTTTACAATTGTTTTTCTTTTTTCTTTTTTTAACTGGTTTTAACTATACTAGTTTACTTGTTACAGCTTCACTTGAAAACACTTTTTTATGTAATTTTTTCCTTATAAAGGTATTACAACCTATGGTAAATCTTCAAAACTATTTCAAACTATGTCCATATATTAAGTTTTAAACTAAGTGAACTTAGTGTTAGTTAACCCATTCTTCTATGAGTTAATGAAATATTGTTGAGGTTATTGTTATGAAAAACTCGTGGACGGCGGCGAAAAATGGTAGCGCATATCTGTCGGTCGCGGATAAACAGCAGGTTTAGCATTTTGAATCTTCGATCTGCCGTGAAATACGTTCATGCGTGTTTGCTGATTGCCGATAATCGGCATATGTAGCCTTGCAAAAGTTACATTCGGCTGCAAAAAATTGTGTGTATTGGGCAATTGCAAATAAACAAAATGCATCTTTGCGAAACCTGTGATTGGCCACAAAAACGATTGTGCGTATTTGCCGTTCACAAATGAACGCAAAATGTAGCTTTATGAAACTAGCGAATAGCGGAATAGCCCCATAAAATGATCTGTCAATTGCGGATAAACGGCAGATGTAGCTTTGGTTTAACTCCAGATTGGCTGTTAAATTCAATCAAACGTATGTAAATCGCAAGTAAATTTGATCGCCTGGCAAACAGGGCGAGTAGCTACTACTCGCCACATTTTTTTCGAGTAGTTTTTACTACTCGAGTTCGAGTTGTCCAATGGTAACTACACAATAGTCTTACACAATAGTAATTACTCGAAAGTCGAGTTTTCGCCCACCCCTAATATAACACCTAAAACATTAAAATCTGTCTAGCCGTTATTGAGTTGTGACTGTGAAAAGAAAACCTTCGCGTATTGTTTATCAGATTATCACATAAATTATCAGATTATCATCTAATATATTACATAACTTACAAACAACATCTTACTTACATCTTGTAGATATGTATGTTATCTTAATTACATATCTTACATTTCATAACTTTAAAATAATAATTTGAAACGTGAATTTACGCAACCCCAGTATATTATTTTTTGTGCTGAGGTTAATTTAAAAAAAAATTAATTTCAATTTAGGGTTGTCAGGCAGTTTTGAGAATTCAGTTATTGTTATGCCTTTGTTAAAAATGAAACACATTATTGAGGCAAAACTGTAGATGAAAGTGATGCATCAAATTGTTCCTACACTCTAAAATATAATTTGATATAGCTGCCGGTGACTGCACTCACCTGGGGACACAACGACAAGCGGCTGTTCGTGGCCACCGGCTGCATGGTGCACATGGCGTGGGTGTCGATGCGGATAGCCTCGCTGCAGCTGCTGTGCAGTCTGCAGGTGTACCATCGCCTGCAGGGCAGCCTGCGACAGTTGGCCACCCTGCCTCTGCCTCTGCGTATTCAGCAGCTCGTCTCCAAGCTCTTCACTCACACTATACGAGTACGTGTGTTATAAATATCAGCCCTAAATCGATTCATGAAATCAATTTTTTACAGTATTTTCTTGTATGTTAAAAACCAGTTGGCATTGATTTTTGTTCTCTTTTGTTACTGTTAAATTCAAAATTAGTGCATGTGACCGACAATAGACTCAGTGACTCAGTGGCGAGTTAGAGGAAGACCCGGCAACATGAAGATCCCTGTTCTCTCTTTTTAGTTTAACTTTTGTCATATGATGTGATACAGTTTCATTGTACAAAAAACACGACCAAATTGGTCCTCCAGTCCGGATGGTTTCAATAAAAGCTCTTTTGGGATGCACGCAAAGAGTTAAAATGGTATCCATCCTTTTACATCATTCCAAATAAGAAGGCAGAAGACTAGAACTTGTTTGAATATTACACATTTTATTTTGCTTTAATATTTTAATCATACTGTAATTAACGATTTCAAAACAGTGCTTTGTGACGTAATTTTCGGGGGTCAAAGGAAATATCCATGTGATCTCCTACCCCGGAAATCCGTCACCGTGAGAAAGACTCGGAATCGCTCAGAAAGAGCTAATTCCAGGGTTCCTTATAAATAATTTCAGAAAAATTATCGTGGGGCAACTCTCGCAACTACTTTACGCAGGGCTCAGAGCAACCGGATGCAATGATACAGTTCAAAGAACGAGTTGCCTCATCCTCGCCCTCGTAAAATGAAATAATTTTGCCTAGAACAACAAAACGCCTAAGTCGCGCGTAGGAATCGCTCTAACGCTAGCCCCTGCTCACACCCTCGCTTGATAAAGGGTTACTATGAACAAGAGGCTCACTCAACACGTTTTGGGTTACCACGGGCTAGGCTTAAAGGCGTAGCGTGACCCGTGACTCTACACGGAAATCGTGGCAAAATCTAAATAAAACTTTCCGGGGTTTATTTTGGGCGTCAGGCCTAACCGAACGTTGTTCGAAACCGCTCAGTGTGTCACCCAATTACTAGTTTATTAACTGGGTTGCCACTGCACGCGCACCGCAACTTGTCACGACATGAGTGTGCAAGTACGGAGTGGACGAAAAATTATGTCACTGCGCTGAGAAAATGCGACCAAAACGTCTAGTAATCAATGGTACGATATTATCGTAAAGGTGAGAAAGGCTAGGCCTGACAAGATCGTGAATTAAGCTATTCGACTATCCTGGAAAGATCGCCCACGACAACCTCGGACAGGTTCGTGAGACTGTAAATTCGACTAAAAGTCCGTAATTTCGTCTCTATCGGAAATTCCCATGAGTCGGGTTCGATAAACGTATCAGTAAAGCTAAACGTTAAACAACGAAACGTAAATGGCGAGGGAATCGTACCTCCGTATCGTGTTTGACCGTCATCGAGTCGAGTGTCGTGTCTCGAGTCGTGTACGTCTCGGCGGCTGGTCAACGAATAATCGCCAGAGGGGAAAAGGAGCCCACTCCTTCCCCTCCAAGGGGTTTCCCGACGGAGAGGTAATCAGCTGTTCACCCCGTGACGTAAGAAACAGCTGATCGCTGGGTAGCCAGTCGGAGAGAGGAAGCCTTATAGCCTCAACATGGCTGCCCTCAATAGTTGTCAACAGACGCCGGTTGAGGTTAAGTCTGGGTTGTCGTTCCCGTAAGCAGTAATTACTGGCCTATTGTACTTCGTAGCCGTCATTGTCGGAATAATTAAAGTGATCTTATGGTGTACAGTGAATTGGTAAATGTATTATTACCCAAGATATTTAGTAAAGTGGTAAATCAGTGTTGTGCAAATTGGGGTGGTCCTAGGCCTAACCTCATATCCTAGGCTACCCTATAGGCCTAGACGTACGTGTGTTTGTGAATTAAATAATCAGGTGATGGGA
This sequence comes from Flexamia atlantica, assembly GCA_035578135.1. Classification (NCBI taxonomy): domain Eukaryota; kingdom Metazoa; phylum Arthropoda; class Insecta; order Hemiptera; family Cicadellidae; genus Flexamia; species Flexamia atlantica. Next base: position 137,058,370 of record JAQJVK010000001.1, on the reverse strand, counting down.
AATGTTTATTATTATTGTTTATGTTGATGATTCATTGTTTTGGTCTGTTCTCAGTTCTTTTTTGGGTTGTTAAGAGGTTTTTAATAAAGGGCATAGCCAGATAAGATAGTCAAAATGGCCCCAGTGGAATTTCATAGTGAAAAAATTTCAGGATGTTTCTCATCCCAAAAAATAAAGATCCCCTAGTTTTTAGGTCAAAATGTGCAAAAGTACCCTCAAAATTAAATAAAACGTAAATATACGTGTTTTCTTCATAACTTCCTTATTAGTTGACGAAAAATTGTTTTCTTTTTTTTTAAAGAAAGGTAATTTTAAGCCCTACAACATTATGTGAGCAAAAGAATTTTTAGGGATAAACTGTAATTTTGAGAAACGTTTCTTATTTTAAAAAATTCATAAAATCATAACAAAAAATATGGATTCCTTGAAAAAAATAAATATGGTGCTGAGACTGTTTTTCTATGACTATGACAATTTTCAGATTTTTAAAATTGGTAGAACACATTACAAAAAAATAAAATCAGATATTTTGCTTGTTTTTGGCCGCTTTTTCTCATTTTTTCTTACATCTATATTTCTTACGCAGTAGTTTACTTCTTTAGTGACCTAAATATACAAAAAAATGTTTAAAATAATAAGTTCAGAGAGTCGCGTCTGTAATACAACATAGGATGTAAATTAATTAAATGTGTATTGCCAATAGTCTTACAGGTCGCCTTGTAACTTACCACTTTCTAATCACAATCTGTGCAGCAGACCTGCTCACTTAGCAAACAAATTCTTAAATTATTAATTAAGACAAAGCCTCGCCTCAAATTAATGTATTTAAAATAAATAGATAGAGCAACTAAAATATTTAACAAACATGTAACAAAATACATTTATGTATTTTTTTATTTTAAATTGTAAGAGGCTTGAATTTTCAAGCCTCTTACAATTTGGAGTGGTCTTGTAACTATTAAAAAGTCAGTGCTCATAGAGAGAATAGGCAATGTTACCGAACTACGTCTTAGTGTCATAATGTAAAGGCAAGCCCTTTTATTCATATTGAACAAAAGTGAAATAGATCTTTAGAAAAGTATGTGTATTTTATTTGTAATTTATTGATTATTTGTTGAAGTCTATTCAATTGTCCCCAAGACAGTTTTGCAATTTTGAGGTAAGTACCTTGAAAGTTTATTTTCTATTTGTTAATACATCCATAGACAAATTAAATTTTTTATATTACATTTTATAATTGTCAAATCTAAATGATAAGCCATAAAACTAATTTATTGCTGGTATTTAATTCTATAGAATCCAAAACATTTAAAATGTAGTTAGCACAATAAGTATTAATTTTTAAAACTTTAATACCCGATACCAATATCTGACACAGACTTAAAGAAAATTCTCATATATTTCCTCCACTTGACGATTGTTAAAATTGATGACACTTGTCATAATGAAAATGTGTCAAGGCTGTTCTGAGTAAATAAACGTAAAAAATGAAACCTTTATTTCCATAACAAATCCATTCTTATAAGCAAGTAACTACAGCCAGCAAGCGAACTGTTTTGTCACTTGGCGATGAATAATATTTTATTTGAAATCCCATAACTACTAGAATAATGTTTTAACATATTTCAGTTGGGTACGGAACTAAAAATGAAACCCTTTATATATATACTGTTAGGGTCAATTTTATTAACTTTATAAGCTGATTTTACTTTCAGCTTTTTCACCGATGTTTTGTTGGTCATTATTTTGAATTGTAAATTATACCTTGTCTGACAAAAGAATTTAGGACAAAGCCTTTTGTATTGACCTGCTGATTGTAGTAGATTTAATAAAAATAATTTTGATTAGATAAACTTCATAATTATTACACTGAGTAATGAAAAATCATCACCTTTGCCAAAGTAATAAAGGTAACAGCTGATTTAAGTTCTCTAAATCGACGGTAAAATCGGCCTTTTCGAGTACCTTGAAATGTAGAACTGAAAAAAGCAGGTGGTGTTTTTTTTTGGTTCTCTAACCTCAAGGATTAAATAATTAATACTTCATCGTCGTGGAGGTCCAATTGTTTTTCCGAGCTCGGCTGCACCTTACTTGTTAAACACAATTGCGTACGGTACCCAAAACCCATACTTTTGTTTCTAGTAATGAAAACTACTGTTTTATTCCCGTGTAAATACGTATTACTTTTAAAATATTATAAAACCACGTCCACATGTTGGTTTAGTGCCCTTGCCGCTGTACTCGATCAAGCGACTCGAGTCTTAATTAACTATTAATGGTTATATAAGCGACTCGGACGACCAATTCTTATAACAATATGTGAATATTCCTCAACTAATGAATAATAACCATCGCTTACATGTAAGCCCGCCCTCACAAAACAAGAGACAAATGACTTGTATCGCATTAGCGGAGATACCCTTATTCATCGACAATCTGTGGAGGCTCCTCATATTAGTATCTAGAGGCTGCATTTTAATCAGTTTGAATGCAGCAATTCAAACAGGCATGAACTAAATCCTTGCTAAGAAAACAGTTAAGCCTACAATTAATGGCATGCAATTGTATTTCTTTTTTAACTTGTAACATCATTTTAGGTGTTTTTACCACCGTCATTAATTAAAACTCAATTAATCAAAGCTATAGGAAAATTGAGAAAACTTCAATGACTAAAACATGAATTTCTTCGTTGTCTGAGAATTTAACGATTTTCATTATTTTAAAAGAAATGAATTTTTGTTCATATTTACCGTGCATTTTACGTTGCTGATTTTTACTTGCGTAACATTTAAAAAAAGAGAAAAAGTACAAACAAAGTCCCTGTTACATTAATTCTGAATAAGGTAAAGATGATGTTTGTAATTATTTACTACAAATTACTTACTAAATAATTTTACACCGGTGATTGCTGAAGACAGCGATGAAGATTAAGAAGTAATTAAATAAAGAAAGAAATGTTTTTAGAGAACTGAATGTAATAACCTGTAAGTAAAAGTGTTGTCGTTTGATTTTTATCTATTTTATGTTTACCCTAAAATAATATTTTGTATCGTTATCAAGCACCAGATATGACGCCAATCAGCAGTATGAGGCATTTTTAGGAAGCAGCATAGTTGCATTTATTAACCAACTGACAAAAAGGAGACATACAATTTAACAATTAAGATCTGTTAAAATACAAAGGGACAAATATTTAGGTATTTTGTAACATATTAATTCAACAGCTTTAAGTAGCATTGCCTGCATTTCAAACAGATTCATGTAAAAGGGCAGGCCTACAATACCTGCAACATTTTTATACACAAAATCAAATGAATATAATTATTAAAGGAAATCAAATTAAGACTTAAGTTTAAAAAAAATTAAACTTATTATTTTTATACGTTACTACATAGATAACTCTATAGGTCGTAATATATAAAAAAAGCTAATAGAAAATTGGCAAAATGTGCCAGAATGTTTTTTATTTTTTTACTTGTTTCACTTAAAAAAATTAAAAATCATGGTAGTAAATAAATTATTTTTATTTTTATTTTAGCAGCTTACCAAAAATTTTAGCAACAGTAGGTATTTTCCCAGGAATGTAAATTTTTTCCCGTGCTGTGAGAGTTATAAGTTAGGACGTCATGTAAGACTATTAGCAATACATATTTAATTAATTTACAGCCTATGTTGTATTACAGACGCGACTCTCTGAACTTATTATTTTAAACATTTTTTTGTATATTTAGGTCACTAAAGAAGTAAACTGCTGCGTAAGAAATATAGATGTAAGAAAAAATGAGAAAAAGCGGCCAAAAACAAGCAAAATATCTGATTTTATTTTTTTGTAATGTGTTCTACCAATTTTAAAAATCTGAAAATTGTCATCGTCATAGAAAAACAGTCTCAGCACCATATTTATTTTTTTCAAGGAATCCATATTTTTTGTTATGATCTTATGAATTTTTTAAAATAAGAAACGTTTCTCAAAATTACAGTTTTTTCCTAAAAATTCTTTTGCTCACATAATGTTGTAGGGCTTAAAATTACCTTTCTTTAAAAAAAAAGAAAACAAATTTTCGTCAACTAATAAGGAAGTTATGAAGAAAACACGTATATTTACGTTTTATTTAATTTTGAGGGTACTTTTGCACATTTTGACCTAAAAACTAGGGGATCTTTATTTTTTGGGATGAGAAACATCCTGAAATTTTTTCACTATGAAATTCCACTGGGGCCATTTTGACTATCTTATCCGGCTATGCCCTTTAGGTTTTTAAACGAGTGTCTTTTTCTTACAAGCTATTTCGGCAGTAAAGTTAAGAAAATGTCAGGCACCAGTACGAGATTTTCTGATCTGATTAAACAGTACAGCGGCGAGGGGGATTTCTCGGAATGGCTGAAAAAGTTGGAACTTGTGTGCAGGCTTCAGAAGATTAAAGAATTACAGACAGTCCTTCCATTGTTCTTATCTGGAGGAGCTTTTGCCGTCTACGAAGGACTAACAGACGCAGTCAAAAGTGATTATACATTACTTACTGAAGCCTTAAACCAGGCTTTTTCCGCAAATAGGTTTCAGGCGTATGAAGAGTTCATTTCAAGACATTTGCTTCCAAGAGAGTCGGTTGATGTCTATGCATCGGATTTGAGAAGGTTGGCCAAATTGATAGATCCTGTAGTTTCCAACGAATGGGTCAAGAGTTCTTTTGTGCACGGACTGCCGAAAGATGTTCAGAACCAGTTGAACACGGCTTGCTGCTTGAAAGACATGGAGTTGTCGAAAGTGCTAGAAAGGGCGAGAAGTTTAGTGACTGGAGAAGAGTCCGGCTTTGGAGCAGCTGCGCAAATGAAAGCAACTATAAATAAAAGAGAGGATCTCAGAGCATGTTTGGTTTGTAATACGCAAGGAAATCTGGCTCGATCATGCCCGAATAGGAAGCAGAAGAATGCCATGAAAGTTATTTGCTTCCTATGTGGAGAAGAAGGGCATTACGCTAATAAGTGTACACAGGATCCAAAAAAACGAGTAGAAGGGGCCACTTTTTGTTGCGCGGGTGGCTATCCTACATTTTGTTGCGCGGGTGGCTATCCTACATTGACGACGCAACTGCCTACGCTGATGACTACTGTTGCAGGAACTAAGTGTTGTGCATTGCTAGATACAGGGTGTTCAAGAACTATAATTTCACCAAGCCTAGTCAGGTTCGGGGCAAAGACAAGGCCAGCGAGACAATGTGTTGTAATGATGAATGGGGAGACTGTGAATTGTAACTTGATGTGTGAAACAGAGGTGTGTGTTTGTGGAATTAACATATCATTAAACTGCCTGGTTGCTAAACTGTTGTCTAACTATCAAGTACTTCTCGGAATGGACGCTGTTTCTGCTATGGGAGGAGTTACCATTGAGGGTAATGGAAAAGTAAAGTTTAAAAAGGACTTGAGCACAGGTGCGGTGGCTAAAACTATGCAAGAGAGTGGTGGCAACCAAAATGGAACTGAGAAGATTGTTATTTAGGATTGTGATTTCCATGCAGAATTTTCAGATGGAAAATGGACAGCTGGATGGAATTGGAAGGACGATGATGTGGCACCTATATTAGAGAACAAGATAGAAATGTACAGAATTCCTGATCACGCTAATAAGGCCTTTGAAACTGAAGTCCAAGAATGGATAAAAAGTGGCTGGCTTCAGCCTTATCACGGGGAATTTGATGGTGTAATCCCACTTATGGCTGTTATTCAGCAAAATAAAGACAAAGTGCGGCCTGTAATGGACTATAGAGAACTTAATCATTTTTTTCAAGTCATACAGCTGGAAGTGAGGTCTGTAGTGAGAAGTTGAGGCTATGGAGAAGATTAGGAGAGCGTGTCAGCACGGTGGATCTTCGAAAAGCGTATTTGCAAATTCATATTGCCCCACATCTGTGGAAATTTCAAGTCGTCAAGTTCAAAGGTGAAAACTATTGTTTAACAAGACTTGGGTTTGGGTTGAACGTCGCTCCGAAGATAATGAGCAGCATTGTCAACAAGGTTTTATCGATGGATCCAATAGTTAGGAGTGCTACTGATTCATATGTCGACGACATTGTTGTAAATGAGCAAATCGTCAGTAGCGATGTTGTGATAAGACTGTTGGAAAAATATGGTTTGTCGGCGAAGCCAGCAGAAACACTTGTTGGAGGCAGAGTGTTAGGCTTGAGGCTGAGAAAAATTAACGGTAATCTAATATGGTGTAGGGATAATAAAGTTAAACCAGTTGATGAAGTTAAAACGAAGAAAGACGTATTCTCGTTGTGTGGGCAACTAATTGGACACTATCCGGCAGCAGGTTGGCTCCGACCTGCATGTAGTTTTGTTAAGAGGCAGTTGTCGGATTTGAATTGGGATGATTTGGTTGGGGATCATGTGCAAAGTATGCTAAGAAACATGATGGATCGAATCAGTGAAAGGGACCCGGTCACTGGCAAATGGGCCGTACCTCCTGTGGAAGAGGGAAAAGTGTGGTGCGATGCAAGCAGTCTGGCAATTGGTGTTTGTCTTGAGATTGGAGGGGAAATAGTCGAAGATGCTTCTTGGCTGAGAAAGATGCATGATTCAGCCCATATAAACTTGGCTGAGTTAGAAGCTTTGCTAAAGGGGGTTAATATTGCGTTGCAATGGGGATTGAAGAAGATTTGTATCGTCACAGACTCAGCGACTGTTCATGCCTGGGTGACGTCCTTATTAACAGGAGACCATCCCATTAAAACTCATGGACTAAGTGAAATCCTAGTCAGAAGACGTTTAAGCCTCTTCAAAGACATTATTTTGGAATGCGGACTCGATGTAAAGATAGAGCTTGTGAAATCGCAGTTCAACAAGGCAGATAACCTGACAAGAGTGCCTAAAAAATGGTTAGCAAGGGAGGGAAGAAACAACAGGTATTGCAGCTTTAGGTCAGGAAGAGGAAAGAGATTGAAAAACATTGATTAAACAGGTTCATGACATACATCATTTTGGAGTTAACCGTACTCTTTTTACTGTCAGGCGTTGCCATCCGGACTTAAATTTTACGACAAAAGATGTAGAAGAAGTGGTGAAAACCTGTAAAGAGTGCTTGACGATCGATCCGTCAAGTATTACATGGGAGCCTGGGCATCTAGATTGCAAGCACAACTGGTATAGGCTTGCTATAGACGTAACACACTATGGGAAAAATAAGTTCATGACAATTGTGGACTGTGGCCCCAGTAGGTTTTGCATTTGGCGTCAGATCTCAAACGAAACTAAAGATCAAGTATTGAAGGTTTTGAAAGAAGTATTTGCTGAACGAGGGCCATCATGTGAGATACTGATGGATAACAGTGTGACATTTCGATGCGAGCAGATTGATCAGCTCTGTGAAAAATGGGGAGTCAAACGTATGTTCAGATGTGTTAACCGGCCGAGTGGAAATGGAATCGTTGAACGGAACCATAGGACGATTAAGCGTATGGCGGCCAGAAGTAAGGGTAGTATTCAGGAAATGGTTTACTGGTATAATTTGACCCCTAAGGAAGGTCTAAATGATGGATCATCGCCGAGCTCACAACTGTTTACTTACAAATGGAGGTGCAGAGGAGAGCCAACAAAATCTACTGAGTATCACGGGCCAGGTTTCGCCATGGGAGAATGTGTGTTCGTGAAGCCGGTAAATCCCTCCTGTACATCAAGGTGGAGGGAAGGAGTGGTAACGGGACAGTTTTCGCCCACAAGTGTTGAAGTAGGCGGAAGGCCACACCACATTGGGGATGTGCGAAGAGCAGTTGAGTAAGAGCGAGAATAAATAAAAGTGGTGTTGACACCACGGGGGCGTGTAGCGAGAATGAATAAAAGTGGTGGCGATGTTGTCACCACGGGGGCGTGTGTTTGTGAATTAAATAATCAGGTGATGGGAAATGTTTATTATTATTGTTTATGTTGATGATTCATTGTTTTGGTCTGTTCTAAGTTCTTTTTTGGGTTGTTAAGAGGTTTTTAATAAATTTAGGTTTTTAAACGAGTGTCTTTTTCTTACAGTACGAGTGAGTTTCCCAGCGTTTGTTTACCAATGTAGTCGTTTACTTTTACCCCCCCTCCAAAAAAGGCACCTTACAGCTTGTACAATAGTGAATTAATATAGTTGAAGGTTTACTCAAATTGCAGCCGGCGGAGAGTCCCTGTGTGAATGAGTGTGGATGATGATTTATTGTTGCGAGTTTACGTGCATGAGTGACAGCAATAAATAAAATAGCTCTAAGTAATTTTATTTGCTATACATGTAATTGTATAGCTGACTTTTGCTATTCATTTGTAAAAATGTCTTACGGCAATAAAGATTTGATTTGATTTAATTTCATATTCAAATAATTAAGCGCTTTAAACTTAGAAACTAAACTTTAAACCTTGAACAAACTTATCCAACCCCATAATATAACAACTACATGTTACACACAAATGAATTACAATAATAAATGTAAATGGGGCTCATCACAATATTAAATGTAAATGCACACGGGGCTGCGCTCATGACGGCTTATGGGGCAGAAACAGAGCTCGAGGGGAAATAGACCCTGACTTTCACAATATCAGACTTTCTTTGATCTTTTGCTAAAAACCACCTCCAGAGCGCTTGCCACATTGCACGGGCTGGCGTCCTTTCTGGCATCTTGTCCGATGCGCGGATCCCAGACACTACCAGGCTTGCAACTCTTAAACTATCCTTTATTACTCATTGGTTGGTCTCACATAATTAAATGAATGTATGTCTTGGCCATTCTGTTCTTTGCTAGACAGTACAATATTTGTAACTGACAGCATACAGTACTTTGTCAATATAAATTAAGATTTTTTAGGCAAATTTATTTTGTTGGACAAGTAAAAATATCTTTTACATTATTTTGTCAGATTTAACTGTTGGATTATTTTGTACATACAAATTAATGTGTATATATATATATATATATATATATATATATATATGTATGTTCCAGTGTTGTGTACCGGAAGGCTCAGGTTTACGGGAGTTTGTGAGCCGATCACCCAAAGTGCGGCTACACTGTACAATGTTACGCCATGAGGATGACATTGCTGCCAACTGCTACACTCTGTATCTCGAGTATCTGGGTGGATTGGTACCTCTGCTCAAGGGCAAGCGCACCAGCAAACTAAAGCCTGAGTTTGTGATATTTGATCCACAAGTTAGTGGTAGGTGTTATTCACAGATTTTAATCTTTAAAATAGTCCATTTTGTAAAATTATTACCTTCAAGGGAACATTTGATTTTTTATCCATTAGAACTACCTACTATTAGTTCCATGATTCATTTAATAACCCCAAAACAATTTTTTTGAAACAAAAAAGTAAAAAATCCTGTTTTGAAAAGATTTAAATTCTAAACAGTCAAATCTATCCTAGATTTGAAAGGTATGTAGCCTGTATACCTTTAGTTCATACGATTCTTTCATTTTTATTCATAATATGACAACATGTTAACTTCAATATGTAATAGTTATATCGCAAAATGTGACAAACAATAATTGTTTGTCACATTTTGCGATATAACTATTACATGTTGAAGCTTGATAATTATATAAACAAAATATTTTTCAATAAGAATTATTACACGCATGTGTGTCTTCATTTATGTTTTGTTTTCTTTTGAGAGTAAAAAAACAAAAAAGAAAAACTTCAAACCTTTCTAAGGTGTCTTTATGTTTCAGTAGCTCTATTACCATGAAGTACTAGCTTAATATAAGTATTTCATGGTAAACGATGGCAAGTGCAGTGTTAACTGAACTATTTGGTTTTTCAGATGCAAGCTGCCTGTCTGCCCGCATCCTAGTAAGCTCTGGTGGAGGGGGAGGGGGAGGGGGAGGCAGCGAGAGGGAGGACAGTGAGCCGGAGGAGGGGTGTGGCAGCCCACGACTGCCTCGCCGCAACCGCAGTCGACCCCATCCTCAGCATTTGTACGCTGATACACTGCCAGAGGTACACCACACCAGATATTTGTGGAAATATTCAGTAGCTTGCAGATGTTAGTGGAAAACCTCATCAAAACTTTGATATTATTTTATCGTTCACAGAAGTTCATTTTATTTCAGTTTAACCGTTAGCTTATTAATGATTTAGTTAATATTTAGTCCTGTATACCGGTTTTTACACCAAAATAGGCTTGACAGTTAGTTCAAGAAAAAGTTAAAAATTATTTGTTACTCGAACTAAACTGAGTTTTGCGTTTCAGGACTCCCGGCTAGCCGAGGTGACCTCAAACATTTGGGGGACGAAATTCCGCATCCACGGGGTGTCGCAGGGACTGGCCACCAACCTGGGGCAGGTGACGTACAAGACCTCGCTGCTGCACCTGCAGCCCCGCCAGATGACGCTGCAGATGGCGGGGGAGGGCCCCCCGGACCCGGCCCCGCCCAGCTGCAGCGTGTCGGAGGACGAGGAGGAGGGGGGAGAGGCTCGTGGCGCCCCCATTGCACCCCTCACCCGCACGCGGTGTCTCAGGAACAAGAGCCCTCGCGGCGGCAGTGCGACCAACAGTGCCGAGTGTTTCATGACCAGAAGTTCCTTCCGGGATTGTGAGTGTGGGGAAGGGGACGACAGTGGGGTGGCGGTGGTGGGGGACAAGAGTCGCGGCCGGGGAGTGGTGCGTAGTTGTAGTGTCGGCTATTTGGACCTTGTGGAATCTGGTGCTAGTAATAACAGGTAGGTGGGTTTCGTAGGCTCAGAGAAAGGTTAGCTATCAGTTTTAGATTAATTTATTCTTTTTGGTAAGAAATGAAATAATCGACTTTTAAAGAAGTCTGAAGCATGGCTTTTGTTGGTTAACATGGAGAAAAATAGTCCATTGTTGCGCTGAGCCACACACGAAAACAGGCTAATTATGCTGCCTAGTTAGCAAAATTCGACCATAACTCAGTTGCTTATCGTCCAATTTTCATAATTTTGGTGTAATAAGATCAAAAATTAAATTGACTAAAACCTGCTATTCTTTGTAATTTTTTGTAAAAAGTACTGTTTTTTCGGTACTTTAAAGATTTTAAGCGGCCGCCATTTTGAAATTTACCATTTGAACATGTTGATTATTTTTTCATAAACTGACCTTGACTATTTATAGGTCAAGGTCAACCTATATACCAAGTCTCGAAAACATCAATTTAAAAACTTTGGAGATAAAGAATATTTTGTGAAAAATACAACTTGGCGAATATCTGGGTAAATAGCCTATGCATTCTAGTACATACCTTCATATCAACTTTTTTTTAGCTTAGATGTAAGGAGTCACCTCCCAAAATCCTGAAACGTTTTAATGGACACCCTGTATATTAATATACAGTGTAAAAAAAGGGATAAGTTCGAAAACCAGTCTCATCAGATAAGGAGGTAGTAACCCCCAAAAGTGTTTTTTATTTTGATTTCTTACAGAGAAAAATTAAAGTAATCTAATTTTGGTTCAGCTCAAAACAACCAATGATTTGGCATTTTAAATCATTGCTCTTCATCGGGCTACCAAGAGTACTGAGAGTGGTAAACACAGTACGTTAGTGTTAATCTTAAAGGAAATAAATAAAATTTAATATCTCACTCTTTTGTGAATATACCTTAATAAAATTTGGTACCGTATGTGGCCTTTTCTGGTTGAGATCTACTGGATTAAGGTCCAAAATGAACCAATTTCACATTTCTGTGGTAGCAAACCTGCGTAGGTCCCTTACTCATTCCCCATATTAACTTTATGAAAAATAAAAAGATTGTGCAGTTTTTCATTTCTCAACATAATTTGAAGGGGTCCCCCGTAAAACGTTCTAAACGACAAAATTTCAAAATTGGAGATATTCAGTGAAAAAGGTTCTCTAGGACACGAGCTACACCGTGGTATAATTTGTTTTAAAGATATTTGAGTTGGCAGCCCTGATTTCGTCTGTCAAAGTTTGCGTGCTTCGCAGGACTGCACGGGCTTTTTCGGTAATAACGTTCTACTCGCCGAAAGATAAGACTCCCCGCCGGCCGATGCGTTGTCGCCTAGCCAATATCTCGTAAATAAAATTAAGAAACGTGAAGTAAATATTGGAGAGTGAAAGGATAAGACGAGGAAGGAATGTAGAAAAGCTGGATCACCCTTATTTCAAAAACTAAGAAGTCAAGGCCTGGAAAATTGCCACCAAAAGAAGTGAAGAGAATAACGTTTTAAGCTCCACATTTGGATAACTTTTAGCAAAATGACGTATCACGTTATGTAGCAAAATTACGTTTTTGTACTTTTATAAAAATAAAATTGTTTTATAGTAAGTTGTATTTTTGTTTACGTTGGTATGCCTACACTCTCTGACGTTTTCTTCCAAAGGCAGAAGAGCAGTCCGTCAGAGAACGTTTCAAACGCCAGTCATTTAGAACGTTTTAACATCCCAAAAAACACGTAAAATGTTTTAAAATGCTTAATGGCAAGTAAAAATTGATTAAAAGACTACATTATGATGTTATAAATAGAGTATTAAAAATTATACATGATTGTAAGTTCTAACTTTGAAAAAACCATAAATTTTAAAATTCAACTTTCAACGCTTGATTACTCGAAACTAGATTTTTGTCGCTTAGAACATTTTACGAGGGACCCCTTCATTTGATAAGACTTGGTATGTAGCTTCATGTGGTTGAGATCTACTGGATTATAACCTAAAATCTCGCACTTCACACTTCTGTGGCAGCTAACTCACTTCCCATTTCTTATGGAGAATATTTTTGCATACTTATTTACGGATGTACATCGATTTTACTTGTGGCTAGGCTTTGTGTGAATTATTTATTTAAGCAATTGAAATTCACTGAGTATGCAGATATGCTACAACGGGGGTATTGTACTTTTCTTTGTTTTGATAAAACTACAGACTTGGTTTTACTGTCTTTTTGTACTGTACAAATGCTATATTGTACCAATGCGACTGGGCCTGGCTGAGCTGATCAAACCTGTAGTCTGCCGAGCAGTACGTGACTGTGGGTGTTGTAGGCTGGTGCTGGTGCGGCAGTCGCGGCCACCGCGGCTGAGCCACTGTGGCAAGAGTCGCAGCCTAGACTCATCGGACATGCGGCTGGGCCTGGCCGAGCTGATCAAACCTGTCGTCTGCCACCAGCCTCGTAGCCAGCCCGCCAGCCCCGCGCTCGCCAAGAAGAAAACCAACTCCAACAACATCACTTCCTCACCCATCAGGTGTGCCCTTCGGTGACTAATATTTTTTCTTGTAAAACTGGTTAATTGTTTTCAAATGTGTTTCGGGTCCTTGAGGTCTGGAATAACACTGATCCTAGGTAAAAACCATGGAACCATTTTTGTAATGATGTCTTAAGTCTAGTAAACTAGGGGTGTGTGAGTGGTGATTTCTAAGTTGATTTAAGTTTAAAAAAAAGTTAAATTCATAAATTGTTCATAAAATAATATCAACTAATAGCAGAAAACTACTTCAACTTACTGGTATTATTCCTTTTATTTGATTCCGTGTTTCTAAATAAATTTACTAGAATCTTTAATATGCCTCATAGTTTAACTCAATATTATATTCAAAAATCAGTAAAGTGTTTCCTCTAAGTTATTCATCCAGATATTTAGTATTTGCACTGATGTGCTCCTTTAAAATAAAGTACCTGGTGGACTGAGCCTTGCTCTGTGTTGTGTTTACCAATTCATCCAGTTACTATAAAACATTTCAGTGTCATAATATTTATTAATACACTTTTTTCATCATAATATTTAATACCCTTTTTTCATCACTCCATGCAATCTTCATCCTACATGATGTATCTCTCCTAGATAACTGAAGTTTGCAAACAGCTGTTATGATTACTGATAACTTTATTTACGTTTACGTTGCTAGCATAGCAACTCATAAGACCCAATTTTAAATTTTTTCATCTTAAGACCATTTTATCAAGTTATTAGATTTTCTCTGGCCAAGTAACCTGCATAGATCACGTTTAGTTAGTAACCTGTAAGTGATTAATTAGTCATTTCCAAAATTTGAAGGAAATCCTCAGAGCCGTTTTTGAGATAATTGTGCAAACACACACACGCATGCACAAACATTGCTCATATAAGAGTATATGATTGAGTTTGTGATGTATTTATTTAGGTTCATAAGTAAAAACAGAAATTACACATGAAGAGAATGAATAAGAAATAACCTCAAATTCTGGACAGGAATTAAGTAATGCACATTTTCTGATACTAATAATTAAAAAATCTGTAGCCTATTTTAGATTAAACAAATCAGATTTTATCAATGGTGATTTAAGAGGGATTTACTATATAAAAAACAGCTGTAAAATTTCATTTTGCAGTATTAAACTTCAAGTCTAGTTGAGTTGTTTAAGCTAGGTTTACCAAAACCTCGATGCTCAAGTAGCCTACTCCCACACTTCTACAATAAATTAAAGATAGATGTGATTGAAGGTTCTTAAGTTTTGTCTTCAAATATTCACATTTTTTACAAATGTTAATTTTATTTCATAAATTGGCCAGCTGTTAACGTAATAAGTGAAGAGGCTTTTCATAATTAAAGAATAATTCATTACATTAGTTTTATTTAGCTAAGCTTTGCTCGGGAGATCCTTTTATTCTTATTGGTCAAGGAAGTGCTGCATTCTGTTGGTAATGATTGGAACTATTTATGTTTTGATATAAACAAATCTTACCAAGAGCATTTCCTAAAATTGTGACATGGCACCTAAAAAAACGGTCCTACAGCAATGTTCAAAAGTTATCAAAGCCAAACTACCATACTGCACATCATGAGATTCCAGGCTTTAATTTGACACCAAGATCAAGGGTTTATGACATGTAGTTTTGGCTGTAGCCCTGCTATACCAACACACAAGTCTATTTATATATCTATTGATTTCAGAAAGCGTTTGCTCAATTCCCCATTACTGAGTCGCCGTCTGCGAAGGCAGCAGGCGTCTAATGACTATCAGGATCTGGAAAGTTTCCAGAAAGCCCAGTTAAGAAATAAGGTAATAATAAGATAAATAAAATTATTTTTCAGAGAATTAATGTCAAAGTTTTTTTTGGATTTTGTTTGCATAGTTAGTAAATGGTAATAAACTTAAAATTTAAACATTGGTGATGAGAGACTGCAATGTTGAATACTGAAGAGTTGAAGTAAATCATGCTTGAAGTATACAGCTGTTGAGACCATTTAATAGCAGAAAATGGATAATTTCTTAGCACTGAGAAATTTAAGGAGGTAATCGACTTAAAATTTAAGCATTTTTGATTGGAGACAGCAATGTTGAATATTAAACGGATCATTCTTTGTACTGAGAATTTTTTGAAGTAAATTATGCTTTAAGTAGACAGCTGTTGAGACCATTTAATGTTTAAATGGATCGTTTCTCAGCACTGAGAAATTTAAGTAAATAATGCTTGACTTAGAATAATAATGTAGATGAAGGCAAGAAGGATAAAAAAATTGAATAGGTTGAAAAAAGTTGACTAAGTTGAAAAAAATACTTGGATGCAAAGTTTATAAACTTATATGTAAATGTCATTAGTTAGAGGTTTATAAACAATCTTCAAGATTATCTAAAAATAAATCTCAATTTTGTTGTTTTCCATAACAATTTTTTTATTTCTTGTCATATGTCTGTGATAAAAGTGTTGGAAAAATTAAAAAGATTATGATGTGTTAGGGAAAAAATAAAATACCCCCGTTGCAGCAGACCTGCATACTCAGCGAATTTCAGATGCAACACAACAAACGGTATTTCAATCCAACTTAGCGAGATTTTACATGTTTTGTAATCTCCATAAGAATAACATGGGGAATGATTATGCAGGTTTGCTGCAACAGGTATGTTAAAACTGGTTGGTTTTAATTCATTATTTAGTAGATCTTAACTAGAAGAAGCCATATACCAAGTTTTGTCAAGAAATGTTAAAAAATAAGTAAGATATAGAATTTTTTTATTTCCCATAAGGATAACATGGGGAATGATTATGCAGGTTTGCTGCCACAAAAATTGAAATTTCGGGGATTTTTGACTAAAATACATTAGATCTCATCTAGATGAAGCCACAAACCAAGTTTTATCCAGATATGTTGAGAAATAAGCGAGATATAGAATTTTACTTATTCCCCATAAGGTTAACATTGGGACAACGTACTGTGTTTACCACTTTCAATATCTCGGTAACCAATGGACATAGAGCAATGATTCAAAAGACTAAATTGTTTGTTTTTTTGAGCTGAATTTAATGGTGCCAACAAAGATTCGATAAATTTTATTTTTATATGTAAAAAACTCAAAAAACCCATTTTTGAGGGTGTTTATCCCCCTTTACCCCCCCTTCCGGTGGTCCGATCGGGCTGGTTCACGAACTCGTCCATTCGATTACCACTTTACATGTCTGTTCCAAATTTCATTAAGATCGGACCATATTTACGGCCGCTATCGTGCTGACAGACACATATATATATATATATATATATATATAGATAGATAGATAGATAGATAGATAGATAGATATATAAAAATTCGAACGAATGGTGTTTTTTGCTTCTGGTGGCCCTAAAACGAAAAGTTATCATGGTCTCGGGCTTAGGTCTTACCATGAGACCTACGGTAATAGCTTCTTCCCTATAGGGGAAATTCGCTAATATAATAAAATCTTACACACTTAAAAACTGTTGAACTATTCATGTCAGAAGACTAAGAAAATGAAACCATATTCAGACTTTTAATTTGTTTGATTTACAGATTGAGGTGACATCGAGGCGGAGAGAGTTTGTCATGCACAACAAGGCCCCGATGTGGAATGAGAACAGCCAGGTCTACCAACTGGACTTCGGCGGTCGAGTCACACAAGAGTCTGCCAAGAACTTCCAAGTAGAGTTTAGAGGGAAACAGGTTAGTCAATTTTAACATCACTGTCTTTACTTTATTGTTGCCATAAATAAATTAAACATAAAAATTATTTTAATATTTTACCAACTTTATAATTGTCTTCTATTTTTAGTTTTGATTTACAAACATGAAAATACTTAAATAGTATAGAAAGAACAAATATAACAACAGTATTTATATTGTAATGAATATAGAATTAAGGTAAATAAAGGAAATAAGGGAAGTGAATAAGGAGAATAACGGGGGGTGAAGAAAATAAGAATTCTTTGTCAGCAGAATCCTTTTTGAACTGTCCATTTGGCAGTGTCCATTTGAGTGTTAATTAATGGACTAGACCAGCGGTTCCCAAAGTTTGGGTCGTGGAAGGATGGGAAGGGGTGGGTCGCAACGAGGTTTCAAAAATAATAATCGCAGTAAAAAAAAGAACCTTGTATTTTTAGTTTTTTAAAACTTAGAATCAAACTTGAGAAAATTTTTCACAAATATTATTTTTTTCATTAAAAGGACACTCTATTCCTTGGGTCGATCTTAAAAATAAGGCTAGGCAGAGTAACAAAGTTAATATGAAGGAGACATCTTTCCGCCAATCACATCCCCTACTTTTACAATAACCAGTGAAGTGTGATTCACAGTCGACCCATGCCGTTTCTTTGGTTTTGAGGTCGGTTTGCCTTTAAGACTATTATTTTACACTTATAAAGGAATTTTGAAGGGGTTTCGTTCACTTTTGACGAGGATCGAACACCTAACCTGAACTTTCGAGGGAAACTAGTCGTTTCAAAATCCTGAAGAAGCGTGACATTTGCATGTTTTAACGGCTGCACGAAATGTTGCGTAAATTGTTAATCGGGACAGATTTGGGTTTTGAGTGAATTTCGTCATCTTTCTTTTGGATGTTCACTAATCCCGAAACAAACGCAAGGTTCGACACAGTCCAGTCATCTAATAAGAAGGAATAAGAAATTCAGCATGAATCTTAAATTATGGTCCGACTCAAATATGTTATGATTGATTCTAGTTTTATTTGATGCACTGAAAAAGAATATGGCGGATGCCAGAGAGGCATTCTTGTTCAAATTTGATTGTAGAAGATCAAAGTTCACAGGGCCGAATTTCTTTATAGTATCCTTACGAATATTTTTTATGATATTGATTTGAAAACGCGGTAAGTGGTTACTGGGTGGTAAATACTCCATTTTCATTGGGTATTAATTTTCAGCCGCCATCTTAGATCCGCCATATTGGAAATAAGGTATTTTTTAGGTATGAATGTATAGTGCTGTGACACATCAATACAGTTTGAGATTTTCACGCTAGTTACAATACCGCATCCGTTAAAAAAAAATTGTATTGTTCTCGAGTTGTACTCAAATAATAATTCTTCCCTGTACATTTCTTATGGATGTTTCCAAATTATTAATAATATATATTAATAATTAATGATAGTAATTATCAGCAATACAAATTACTTAAGATTAAAATTAAACAGTTATTTTGTTTTGTTTTCTTATATATCCGGTTCTAATCACAGTACCGTCATGAATTTCATTTTGGTCTTATTCGTTGTTGTGTCTGAACCCTCCAGATCTTGAAAGATATATTATTAATGAAAACATTGTGAATTTTAAGTTGTCTGTAGTAATTGATTTTTAGCTTTATTTTATGAAGTGCTTTTAGAACTATCTTGCGGAGAAGTTATGAAAGTCCCTCTTATGTAAAAGGGAAAAAACCATAGGCTAATGTCCTTTTGGATACATTACTGCGCAAATCCGTTAAATATTCTTCTTAACTTTCATTAATTTCAAAACTGAACATAGAAATCATCTGCAGTAGAAAAGATTGGAATTTTCCTCCTTCAGGATTATTCTGCAGTAACACGTAAACAATAAAATCTCATAACATTACTATTCTTTCTAGCAGGCTATTTAGTTTTTAGAGGATCAACTTACAGGTTTTATGAAATTAAATTTCATATTTTGCAATAAAAAAACACATGAAAAAACTGGAATGGTTAGACTTTTTTTTATATATTTCAAACTCAGACCATATTAAAGTTTCACCTCATTTACTGCAGAGCACGTTGTATTGTCAAAAATTAGAGTGATTTTTTCTTGCAATACAAATACAATAACCTTAAAACTCAATATTCGTATTTGACAGTGACGTTATAGGCTAAATCTTATATATTTTATTGTTTTGCTATGGTCTATTTTTCGTTGGGTTTGATGTACACACAAATCAATGACAATAGTGGGTCGCGAAAAATGTTTAGGTTCATTGGTGGGTCGCCAGCCAAAAAGTTTGGGAACCACTGGACTAGACTAACCCCTTACAGCGCAAAGCGCCACAAAAAACTAGTATTTATACTAGGGGTGTGCGAGTAGTGACTTTTGAAGTGGAGTTGAGCCGAGCCGAGTTTTGAAAAATACCCGCGAGTTTCGAGCTTTTTTCGAGTCGAGTTTTTTTTTTAAGTTTATAATATAATAGTCATCATGTTTCTACATAGTGGTAAAAAATTATTATCATTACTCAAATACAAATTACAATTTCGAGGTAATTAAACTTAAAAGAGTTACTGAACTAAGAGCAGATATGCAAATAAATGATACCAAAACAAAAGAAAGAAAACCTTTTACTTAATCTTACAATAATTCTTTATTTGATATATTTTTCAAGCCTAACTTGTGTTTAATGCTTACCTGGGGTTTGAAATGAAATGAAAACACTAATTATAAGCCGTGACCAATTACATGACTCAATTCATGATTAAAATATTTCCTTTGAGTTATTCACACAGGTACATTTTTATTGATGTAACTGTCAACAAAAAAACTAAGTTTTTATTTATTTGGAATGGTTTCTAAAATATAACAAAAATAATTTTTTTACAAGATGTAATAATAACTAACCTCAAACTAGAAAAGATAGAGTGATAGCAAAATTTATGTGTCTTTAATAACTAAAAAGAACTTTTTACTTCAAGTTTATAACAAACGAGGTTTCAGTTATATTCGTTAAAGATGGATTGACATTGTGAAAAATGGCCGTAATATTCTTTCGCACGTGCCGATTTCGGGTAAACGGCGGGAGTAACTACTCGACTCGAACTTTCGAGTAATTTGCAATAAGTCGAGTCGAGCCGAGTAGTGTATACTCGGCTCGAAAAAAGCTCGATTCTCGAGTACTCGCACACCCCTAATTTATACTATTATTTTCCACCATATAGACACTGGCATAATATAACATCTACAAAATTTTAAACAAACTTTGTGTTAGGCCTATTTGTTCTGTAATTAGAAACATCATTCTACACATTTAATCAGCACTGAACTTCTAAATGAAATAAATTACAAATGGACCAAGGAAGTTAGCAGTGGTGAACCCAGGGGGGCTCAAGCCTCTCCCAAACATGGACAAATTTGCAACAAATAGGAAAACTCAAATTTTTTTTAATTGAGGCCGGAAAATCTCTTAGTTGTGTAGTCTTCGGTAGAATTTTTGATTATATCTTAGGGATTTGGTAACTAAACAGCCATTAAATATCTTTTATCACTGTCAGTCAATCTCAATATTATCTGCCTTGTTAACTTCGATCGTAATCTCTCCATAATTTTGTAGCTGTCAAATCTTCCGGTTTTGTTGTGGTCGTAAGTTCCTTGGTATAGCATGTGAAAAATCCTGATTGCATTTCAAAACAAATATCTTGATTCGATTGTGCGTCATGCTCGTGCAGGCCTATGCGATGCGCGACGCGGATGACACACAAGTGCGTTTCGCGCCATTTTCTCATTTCCCGCCATTTCGTACGCTTTTTTCATTTTTGTGTGTTTTGACTAGTGTAGTACTCCATTTGTTAGTTACAAACTTGACTTCCGACACTCTCAGTTTTTTGTTTTGCCATATCATTTAGTCACCACGTGCACGCAAACATGGACTTGCCGGAAGAGTTGGTTGACGATCTGGGTGAGCCCTCCCCGTGTAGTTCTCATGATGTGACCGTGAGTTCAAATATGACAGTAAGTGAAATGGACATATTTAGTTACCAAACTGACAGTATTGAGGAGTACATTAGTGATGAAGAGTACCGGCCTAGTGATGACGGCAGCGAGTCCAGTATCGGTGAGTCATTAGTAGACAAACTGGAAGACAATTTTGACTACGATGATTACGACTTAGCTTGGGATGAAGACCCAAATTCAATGAAAACCTTTATTTTTTCATCCCCAGTAGGTTTAAGAGTACCTATTCCTGGTGAAAATAAACCAGAAGATTATTTTCAATTGTTAATTGATGACGTGCTACTTGAGTCGATCGTAAAAAAAACGAACAATTATGCTGAGACATTATTTCTGTCTAAAGAACAATCAGAGAAATCACGCATAAGTTCATGGAAATATTTAAGTTTGAATGAATTAAAAGTTTTTCTCGGACTGCTATTGCATATGGGTCACATCAAATTATCTAAGATACAAGACTACTGGAAGAAGAAGGACAATCTTTTCAAAACCTGTTTTGGTGAGTACATGTCTCGTGACCACTTCTTATTGATATTACGTTGCCTTCATTTTGTGAAAGTTGACCCAACGAGCACTGTCCGTCTGCACAAGATTAGAGCTATTGTTGATTACTTTAACAACAAAATGCTCAATATTTATAATGCTGGGAAGGAGTTGTCACTGGACGAAGCAATGGTCCTATGGAGAGGTCGCTTGGCTTTCAAGCAGTACATCAAGGGCAACCGACATAACTACGGAATTAAGCTCTATGTTTTGACCGAACCCGATGGGCTTATTCTAAAATTTGCAGTGAATGCTGGAGCTTTAGATCAACTGGCTGGCGAAGGGCATGCTCGTAAGGTAGTTATGTACCTGATGCGTGAAAAGCTTGGAAGAGCCTATTCAATCCATATGGACAATTTCTATAATAGCGTAGAATTGGCTACACCACTGGATTCTATTTCTATAATAGCGTAGAAAAAACGTAAACCACTGGTACACTTTGAACTGATCCAAAAACTGTTATACATGCAAAAGTGAAGAAAGGAGGATCTGTTGAGAAATACTACAACAGTGTGATGCGCGGTAAATGGCGGGATAAGAGAACTGTACTGTATCTCTCAACACAGTATCATAACGAGATGGGTACAGCAACAAACAAGAGAAAATGAAACCTTACCCAATAATCAAGTACAACAAATACATGAAAGGTGTCGATCGTCAAGATCAGCTTCTAAGCTGCTACCTGTGCGAGAGAAAGACGCTTAGATGGTACAAAAAGTTGTCTGTCCATATTTTTCAGATGTCCATACTAAACGCTTTCTTCCTCTTCAACAAACACATCTTGGGTAAGAAGCTACCACTGTTGGACTTTCGCTTGGCAGTAATAAGACACCTGCTATCACCAGTGAACAATCAGACCCGACGACCAAGAGAAGTGTCGACAGACCATCTGCCAACAAAAAATCCAGTGGGGCGAAACAACAAGACGAGGCAGCGATGTGTTATCTGCTACAGCAAAGGCATATGCAAAGACTCTGTGTACCAGTGTGAAGGTTGTGCTGAAAAACCGGCTTTGTGTCTCGGCGACTGTTTCAAGGAATATAACGGCCGACCATTTCCAGAGCATAGACAAGTCTTCAATTCCGAGATAGACTATTTGTTATGTTGTGAATTTTTTTAAACTAGCTAAATCTTTTGTCAAACATGTAATGATGATAAATTGTGCAAATTATATGTTTTATTGAATTAATAAGACAATGTCTTCTTATTACTTAAATATCACAGCCAAAAAAACCAAAACGCACATGTGTGTCATCCGCATATTAGCTGTTATTGGATGTAATGTGCTGATAACGCACATGTGCGTCATTTTTTTATTTTCGCTAAAAATGTCAAATTGAAGAATTTTGAGTTTTTAGCTATAAATTTACTTGAAAAAATAACTTTTGAAATTTTTTGAAAAAAAATTCAGCACTACATATAGAGCTATTAATATAGTTTAATATTATTAGCAGCGATCGTGTTAAACATTGATTACCCAAAAAAAAATGGGGTTAGGGCTGTTTATACTACAGTTGAACATCCTTAAAAAATTGGGAATAGGGCTGTTTGAATAATAATTTTTTATCGGATAATTGGTTGTGAAAGGTAAAAAATTGTAATCATTTGCCCGATAAACAGGATATGACAGGACTAACTTTGCAAAATATGTGAGTGGCCCTTAAAGGCACTTGCACCCTTTTACACATCACACAAAAACACAAATGCAAAGAAACCACCGTGAAAGACGATAGGGAAAATTGACTGTTTGTGAGGAAGCTGCGGAAGTAACTATGAAACACTCAAACCATCTTGATACATTATTGTAGATGAAATGTACCATGATGATCGGCAGCAAAATTTACTTTTCATATTCTCTGTGCCTGTCGAATAACCAGTGTTTTGGATAACCAGGCTTTGGATAGTCTATGTTTTACGTTCTTATGATGCATTTAATTCTCATTACTTAGGCTGTGAAGCACATGTTATATATCTATCTATGCTATTATAAAGAAGAGGTGGTTTCTGTGTGTATGTATGGGATAAGTGAACTCGAAAAATACTGAACCGACTGGGTTGAAATTTCACACAGAGGTAGATCTTGAACCTGGGAAACATATAGGCCTATTCACTTCCTTAAAATCCCCTCGGGCTATGCCCTGTGAACGTCCTTAGCTTCAATGTTTACATTTTATAAGGATGTAAACATTCAAATACCAAAATGTAAACAGCTGAGAATACTACAATTTGACAGTTCGAATAGCAGAAGTAAGATCAGTTGTAATTTTTATCGTGAGCGAAGCCACGGGCAACTGCTAGTTTCCCCTAAATTAATTTTCACTGCTTTGAGCAAAACAAAACTATATATATTTTTTGAATGATTATTGATCATCATTGGATTTTGGAAGCATAAAGTTCTCTAATTCTGTTTAGTAGGATCCTCAAGTTTATAGTTTTTATAAATGGATTTTTTTTTATAGGTGATGCAGTTTGGGAGAATAGATGGAAACGCATACACTCTAGATTTCCAATACCCCTTCTCAGCAGTACAGGCGTTTGCTGTCGCGCTGGCAAATGTTACACAACGACTCAAATAGAGTAGATCTCGTTTTTGGATCATTCGCTCATTTATTTGATAAAGTTTTAGTAATAGAACATAGTAGGAGGTAATTGGAACTCAAGAGAGGAAAAGAATGTTTGTTATAATTTCTTTCAACTTGGATTTGAGTGTTAAGTGTAGTGAACTCAGTGATTTTGAGTAATTTTTGAGGTGTTTGATTGGTGGATAATTTATTGACCGTCGTTTGTCTTAGAATTGCTTCAAAGGTTAGGCAGCTCAAAGCTGCTGTTTAGTTACTTAAACTAAACTACTTTCTTGTGCAATGAATCTAGTCAATACGTCACATATCCATCCAACTAACAAAGTGGCACCAGTGTAACAGTTCAGACTATGACTCACTCATGTAATAAGTTTGTCAACATTATGAAACATTTTAGTCTTTATGTTTGTTTTTTTATTATTTTTATATTACTTGTTAAACATTATTATGTTCTAATAAGAATCAAGAGACATAATTAAATTTCAGTAAACCATTTTATTATATCATTAAGTTTTTAAAAAGTCATAATATAATTTAAATGCTGAGTTCCTTAAAAAAATGTCGGAAAATTATATATATATATATATATATATATATATATATAAATTACATAATTATATACATAATTACGAATATATATGTACAATCATATACATTTAGTAATTGTGTATATACAATAATTGTAATTCTACAATAATTGTAATTCTACAATAATTGTAATTCTACAATAAATGTAATTGTTGTATTCAATAATTGTTATATACAATTATTATTATATACACAATTTTATATTTATATACAGTGTGTGAAAAAAGTCCCGGAACGGCTAAATATTTTTTGAACAGAATTGGTTTGAGAAATCAAACTTTGAACATTCACTCCTATGTAAAAAAACTACTTTCTGAGGTATTTACTGACTCTTGGCCCCCGGCGGGGGTCGGCCCACAAGAAGTCGGCACAAAACCTTAAACGTAAGCATAGGTCGATATGCAAATCACTTTAAAGAGCTAATCAAGTAGAGTTCAATGCCGCAAACCGCACTTCAAAAGGTTAATTTCTTACAAAATGGCAGCTGATTCAAATTTTCAAAAAAGGGCATACGCTTAGGTTTGTTGGGGGGAGGGGGGAATAAAAGTTTTAATAAATCAGATTGCGTATCAAACCTAAGCCTATGTATTTTTGTTGAAAACTTAAATCACCTGCCATTTTTTAACCAATAATCCTTTTGAAATGCGGTTTGCGGCATTGAATTTTATTTGATTAGACCTTTAAAATGATGCGCATATGGACCCATGCTTACTTTTAAGATTTTTTACCGACTCCTCGTGGGCCGTCCCCCATCGGAGCTAACATCCTCTTCGGCACCCTAAAAATAGGCTTTTAGGTCTGACATTCAATTCCGGAGTTTTGATTCTCCAGACATGGGCTGTTTACAATTTTTTAGATGACATTTTAGGCGAACACATTGTAATTCTATTAGATTTCTTATCAGCCGCCATTTTGTAACGAGTGAACCTTTTGAAGTGCGGTTTGCGGCATTGAACTCTAATTGAATAGCCCTTTAAAATTACGTGCATATCGACCTATGCTTACATTTAAGATGTTGAACCGACTCCTTGTGGGCCATTGCCAACTGGGGGCCAAGAGCCAGTAAACACCTCAGAAAGTAGATTTTTTACACAGGAGAGAATGTGCAAAGTTTGATTTCTCTAACCAATTTGATTCAAAAAATATTAAGGCATTCCGGGACTTTTTTTCCACACTGTATAAATAATTATATAAGGGAAGTTTTTACACAGACATTGTGGGCGTTTAGCAAGTTGCAGGATGATGGAAGAGGGCACAAATTTAAGGTTACGATGCAAGTGACTCGAGAAAATCAGTGAAATTGCGTGAAGTTCACTAGAAATGAGAAATAATGTAATACATCTGCCATTTAAAAAGCATTGGGATCTAAAAACATTGGCTTCTTTACATAAAACATTTCTTGTTGGTATTTGATTCAAAACATATGGTGTTATCAAGTTAATAACATATGGCGGATCTGATGCCATTTTACTGTGAAGATAATTTGCAATATGATAAGTAAAAGTAAGGATTATTTTAATTTAAATTTAACCTTATTAGGGGTTGCCCCTACAAGCAGTGGCTTGTATTTTCATAGACTAGTGGTCTATATGTAAAGCCTTAATTACCCGCAACTTTTTAGAAACCCATAAGTCTGACACCCATCAACTCTATACTTGAATCAAAGGTCCCAGTGGGAAAATCCCAAGATAAGTACCTATTAGTTTCTTTGATAAAATTTTCCTTCAGGGCTCAAATATAAAGAAAAGGGCTGAACAGCCGATGTCGTTGTTTTTACTTCCATTTATTTGTTTACTTTTCTCCAGTAAAGCGGGAAACCATTAGCTAATATTTTTAACATGTACAGTATAGTTATAGCTTGCTATATATATCGGCTAAAAGTAAAGAAATATGGTCAATTTTTTTCATAGTGATCCTTATTCAATCTATTTTTTTCTCATTGAACACAGAGAAGTTTCAAGTCATTGAACTGTTACACATTGTACCATCAATGATCTCAACGAAATCCATCATGGCCATACGTCCAGATATATTCTAAGTATTGTTTGTTTCTCCACTTGTCCAACTCTAGTTCCTATTTCGAGTTATGTTACCTGCTTCATTAGTTGAAATTAAGTTAGTTGTTAAAAGCCTGTTGCCCTCATGTTGACTGTTGGACTTCTTATTCTGAGTGTTTTTTTTAACTACTGCAATGAAAATTCTTAAGAAGGCTTTCAGTTTTTTGAAGCCTTGGAACTTAAGTTTCCTTGGGTCCAAGAAACTGTGGGTAAGCAGAGGTAGGTTTTTTTAAGATTGTTTAAATTTAATTAAGTAAAACAACAATAAAAAAACCAATGCTGAACTATTCTTTTTTAGTCAAATAGCATCTCTTATTGGAATTAAAATAAGATTTTTAACTTCTAATACTATAATATTTCAAGGAAATCTTTCAGACTTGAGTGTCTGTGGTTTGTGGTTGTCCTATGTGAAATCTATTGTTGAATATATGAATCTATTCGTGAATCTATGTGTGATTCAACAGTTGACATGTGGTTGAGGCTTCCTCTCACATATCACCACTTTAGCTCTTATTGGGGCTTGGATTAGCAATACTCCACTTGAATTCTAATGTCATCCTACTTAAACTGAACATAGAGTTAAATTGTTACTTTATTAATTCCTTTAAATTATTAACTTTGTGTTCACGATTCCAACAAATGCTTAAATGAAAGGCGCTATAAAGGTCTGGAGATCCAGTTTGAATATGAAATAATACTAGTAAAGCGCTAGTAAAATGATACTAGCAGTAAAATTTTAAATTTACCAATGATTTTTTTATCCTTCATTGTTTTTAATTGCTCTAAGTGTTCTTTAGATAATTTTAAAATAATTTTTTGTTATACCTGTTTGTATTTTATTGTTTTTGTTGTATTATTGTACCCATTACCCTGCAAGAACTTATCAAAAAATTATAAAACAAACCTATTCAGTTGAGTGTTGATAAATATATCAACATTTTAAGGAAGAGGATGTTTTATGATTAAATTTTTAACAGTAAATAAATATCTTCTAATATGTTCCTAGCTTGTTTGAACAAAGCATAATTTTTACTTAATTATACTCATAACTTAATTATATTGATACATGACTTTTATTAGTTAGGTAATATATTTTGTGTGTTTTAACATTTACAAAAAAAAAATATAAAACGTTTGGAAACATGACTTATTGGGCTTTAACAGCTTTGTATGTAAGGAAAGTAATTTGATGAAATGTACGTAATGTACATTCATCATTTTCATTTTTTGATGAAATGTAAGTAATTTGATGATAAGGACCAGATTTGCAAGCTCACTTAGACAGTTAACATTCAAGCATAAAAGTGCTTGTCAGCATACTGCTTAGCTGTCTGTGTGATTCAACTTTGGTCCTATTCCAGAAAAAGTCTTTCTTTTTTGTTATTTTATGTCTAATTAAATAGTACAATGGCCTATCTGAAAAGGTGTTTTGAAAGGTGTACTTGAAATAATATTAGTATTGTAAGGTGCCCCAATAGTTTATTATTAGTGTTCTACAGTTTAATTATTGTTTGTTTTTTTAAGTAAGCCAGCATAATATTCTTTGTGCCATTTAAGACAAATTGAAAGCTTTAAAATATTTTTTAATACTCTTATTGAATTTTTGTTTATCATCTGGATAGTAATACTTTAAGATGTGTATTTTTCTATATAAGGCAAACATATTTTTCAGAGTAAGATATTCATTTTAGTCCTTATTTGTCAAAGTTGCATTTTGTTATAATCTAACATAATACATTTATCATTTTCACACTGTGTCCTGGTCATAAAAAATTACAGCACTCTCATAATAAAGTTAAAGTTTGAGTGTAGAAAGCTAGCTCCATGGTAGTTATTGATAAAGGATGGTACTTGAACTTTTTTTTAGTTTTACATACATGGTATCAGCTCTAAATAATTGTGGTTATTTTTGACATAAATGAACAGGCCTTTTTAAAATGGTTGTAAGTAACACCTTCACGTGCTGGCTAGAAGTAGTATCATAGATTGTATGTAGTTTATTTGAAAATCCGTAGCTCAAATATATCAGTTGAAGTGCTCTTAGACCGATTTAGCTTTTTGTTCATAACACATATCCACATATTTCGATGTAGGAAAATAATTAGTATATACTTTTACTACCAGAAATTGTGAAATTATATATGACAATATAATGGTTCTGTTTTTTTTTAAAGATGGAATTCAGAGAAGCCTAATTTCGCTGCCAGGAATAGTATTTTGGTTCTAGTCACTGTAGTAAAAGTGTTATGATTGTTAGTTAAGTTTTACACCTTCCTGTTTGTCATGTGTTTATTATACTCGCTATACTATTATAACTATATTGACAGTTTATTTATGTTGCTTCTCATGCTTTGTCTTGTTAAGTGATGATGCCTTGTTATGTTTTTATGCAGTGGTTTAGCTTGATGTTGGTTAATTGTATGTTTTTGGATTCGAAATGATCTCTTTCATGTTTGAGACTTTGAATAAAAGACAATTATTCCTAAACATGATTTTCTCTTTACCCTCTGTTGTGTACCTACCTCTTGACCTTGATTAATTTTCTTCCTCAGTTTTATGCCAGTGAATGCTATAATAAGTTTCTAGAATGATTAAATTCAAACAGTTATGGTAAAAATAACTTGTACTGCAATAGTGAGCTCTCATTGGTTACTGGACCCAATTATTGATCCTAGAGTCTAAGTGGTTTGTATTGCTGTAGAAAAAACAAAAAAAACTATACACAACATCCTCATCATTAATTAAATTGGTCAATATACCTCAGTTCAATACCAATACCTTGTTTCCTATTTATGAATAAATAACATCTTAAGGAATCAATACTGACATCTAAACTACATAATCACTTCTTTAATATAAGTCTCCAATAACAATTACACAAAACCTTAGCATTTTACCTGTAATCTTCTTCGTTTAAACCATTTTACTTTGGAGACAGTAAATACTTTTTACAACAATTTAATGAGACATTCATTTTCAATAAGTCCCACATTGAAAAATGTGGAGTTCACCAGATGTGGTATGTTAAAAATGTAAAATTACCAAGTTTAGTGGTCGGTTTAAAGATCTTGATTAGTTATTTTTAAAGGTCTAATGTTTTTGCACTTTGTTTAAGTAATTTTGTCGTTTCGTTTGAATAAGTTGGGTTCTTAAATGATATTTTGTTGCATGACATGAGTTAAAATGGGCATGATTGAAATATTAAAGTTGAAGGTATTTAAATAATATTTTAAAAGGTTCTAACCATCTGAAGTTTGATACAAAATCGCTAAACACTGTGTCATTTATCTCCTACGATTCCCAAAATAAAACAATTCATTATTCAATGGTAAACAAAAATAGTTTCTCAATGCTTTTTAATTTTCAAAAAAACATGCAAACATTAAAATTACAACTAAAAATTAATTTTTTAATGCAATCAACACTGAGAAACTCTTGATCTTAAAAATAGTGAATTACATTTAAATTTCAGGAACTGTGGTCACATGAAGAACTAAGCACATGAGACTTTGCACGACTAAAAAAAGCTGTGATCCTGAAGAATAAGCTTGGGGCCTTACAGGTTCTTTTGTTATAAAATTCACTGCTATTGTTGTGAAAAACAAAATCCTGTTTCAGGAAGGGAAGTCTTTTCATTAATATTATCAGTTATCCATGTCTTTGCTCAAGTTGAGTATTAACACGTTCGCGGCGGCACGATTTTCCGTGTTCCTCGCCGCCATCCTGGTGCTCTGACTTATAGTTACTGTAACTGCCACGCCTATCGTGGCAGCAGCACTGTCCAATGCACAGAATACAATATACTATTGAGCAATGCTGTTAAAGTTTCAGATTTCAAGATCAGATCCTGGTTTAAAAATAAATCTTATTGTAACGCTTGGCAGCCTGGGAGCGATCGCTCTCACCAGGATTGCATTAGGGTTCTTCATGGGGAGCGAACGTGTTAAATGCCTTTTTAGTTGAAATATTAGTAAAATTTTAATTTCTTTTAAGACAAAAAAAGTAATTACTTTTAGTCATCGATTTTTTTTCAAGAGTCAATTAATATTATTAAATTCATCCATGCATTGCAAAAATGTGAGCACATGTCGTGTGTGGCTCAGGACTGAATCAGTGACGCCCGCTGAGGTCCTGCCTAGGGCTGCTGAGAGGCCATAGCCAAGTTTGAAGTTTGGGGCCTGGGCTTTGAGGGGGGCCCAGGACGGGTAGGACTTTCTTCATTTTGCAATTTTAGGCCTTAAAAATTTTTTTCCTTAATGACTTAAAAATAATAAAACTACAGAGTGAAAAAAATTACATTAATTTTATAGATAGTAGTAGTATTTTTAATGTATTACCCAAATTAATTTGAACAAAAGTATAGTTAAACACCAATGCTTGATTGGCTTTACTGGAGTGTTTGTGACCAACTGTATTCTATGATACAATGTATCCACATTGCAATATAAAATCCCTCTTTGTGAAGCCCAAATGCCTTTTTGGGAAACGGTTATTTATTTGCTAACATTCTAACATTAAAAATACATCAATAAGAACACCAATTCGTCATGATGTAACTATTTAAAAATGACACTTTGATTATATTATTAAAAATGATTATCGGAATTGGCTTGGAAATGATCAAATATTTTTCTTGAATGGATTTTAAATTGTAATAGGTACTTAAATAACTCCTTGGTTAAAACTTATAATTACTGGTGCCAGGGGTTAATTTCCGGAGCACACCGGAGCGCAGCTCCGGTACTTTTTACGATACCTGAGCTCACCGGAGCGCGGTTTCTCAACTCACCAGTACGCCTCCGGACCCTTTTTCTGGCCACGTGATTCAATACTGTTTAAAAAACGATTTTATTAAAGTGTACAACTCTTTCTAACTTGGGAATCCTCTAAGTAAGTCAATATTACAATTCTATTTTTCTTTACATAGTTTCACGCAAGATAATAGATGGTAGGTTTTTAACCTCCATTCTGGATACTGATCACTTGATAAACTCGAGATAGGCTTTAGCGAGTGATGGTGGAAGTTTACTATCTTCAATCAAGGGCAAATCCAATCCAGGCCAATACGAACGTGTAATGGGTGCGTTCGGCATTACCGTACTCATTTCTACGTCGATCTTATAAGGCCAAATAGTTCATCAAATGTTTCGACAAATCAGGTGCGCCCTTGTTCGACAATAGTGAATTCCCACCATGAGTCATCGTGAGTGGCACTAACACACGTAGCACTGGAGATCACAACCTTCACGACCACAATGGCACAAGTACACTCTAGCCGCGGCAGGGTAAAACCTAGCTAGTGCGAAAGTGAACACGGCCTAATTGTTAAACTGTGGTCATAAACATTAATAAAATGCATCAAATTTAATCGCAATTCAAAAAAATTTCTGGGGAAGGGCCCCTGGACCCACCTTCTGCTGGGGGGTTTTCCATAGGTACCCTCCCGGCCACTCGTTGTGCCATAGCTCCGGTACTTTTTTCTTTACAAATTAAGCTCTGTCTGGTGCTGATGGAAAATGTGGTTAACAAAGCCTTATTTATATGTTGACTTTAAATCAATATATATATATATATATATACAGGGTGTTTTTTTTAAACTTGCTTCTTAATTTATTCAGAAACAAAAATAAATTTTAGTATTCTGTTTTTTGGAAACGTCTACAAACGCAGGGGGAAGTCAATTTAACAGGAAAACTTTATCCCCCCTTCTCACCCCAACCCCTAACTTAAAATTTTCAAATGGCAACATACCCTTTGTGGCATATCAAATTAAAGAGTACAAAAAAAGAAAAATTTTGGTGGAAGAAAAATTAAAATTGCCTCATGCGTTCTCGAGTTATTTGGTTTTTAAGGGTATTTTTCGTTTAACTTCAAATATTTATTATTTGAAAATGAACACAGGCATAAATATGATGTTAGCGGGAAACATCTAATTAATGACAGGGGAATGTGTAGTGAACTCAAAATCGACCCTTATTTCACCCCCTTCCCCCAACCCCTATGTTTTTTTATTTTTTATCAGTACTTGTAAATAATGCCATCTGTAGCTATCCGGTATCGAAGAGGTTTATCTAGCCAGCAATAATTTTTTGCAGGAAGGATGAATTTAAAATTATTTTCATTTAAATTAATTGTCAGATTGTAAAATATGAGGATATCAAAAATTCTGTATTGGATCTCAATTTAGTTATTGTAATAAATCTAGTTTTTTCATACCCTTTAATTTGATATATCACTTGGGTAAGTATCTATCTTCAACAAAGGGGTTGGGGGAAGGGGGTGAAATAAGGGTTGATTTTGAGTTCACCACAAATTACCCTATCATTAATTAGATGTTTCCCGCTAACATCATATTTATGTCTGTGTTCATTTTTAAATAATAAATATTTGAAGTTAAACGAAAAACACCCTTAAAAACCAAATAACTCGAGAACAAATGAGGCAATTTTAATTTTTCTTCCACCAAAATTTTTCTTTTTTTGTTCTCTTTAATCTGATATGTCACAAAGGGTATGTTGCCATTTGAAAATTTTAAGTTAGGGGTTGGGGTGAGAAGGGGGTAGTTGGGGGATAAAGTTTTTCTGTGAAATTGACTTCCCCCTGCGTTGGTAGACGTTTCCAGAAAACAGAATTCTAAAATTAATTTTTGTTTCTGAATAAATTAAGAAGCAAGATTTAAAAAAAAACACCCTGTATATATATATATATATAGAGAGAGAGAGAGAGAGAGAGAGAGAGAGTTGTGTGTTGGTATATTCAGTGCTACAGCCAAAACTACATGTCGAAGACCCTTGAACTTGGTATCAAATTAAAGCTTGGTATCTCATGATGTGCACTATGGTGGTTGTATTTCAATCTCTTCTAGGGCTTAGGCTCAGGATCGTCCGAAAGGGACCTATGTCAAAGATTTTTGGAGTACTTAAGGTTTTATTTGTTACTAACAGGTTTTATTTTACTGGAGTACTGACAGGACCAAGTCAGTGAGCCAGTCAGGGACAAACTGCTGAGGTACGGGGTTCCTGCCAGTGGCTTTGTCACCGGGCTGGTCAACGCTCTCACTGTCCGCTGTGTCACCAACAGGACCGAAGCAGTGAGCCAGTCAGTGATGTCCTGCTGAGGTATGGGGTTCCTGCCAGTGGCTATGTCACCGGGCTGGTCAATGCTCTCACTGTCCGCTGTGTCACCAACAGGACCGAGTCAGTGAGCCAGTCAGTGACGTCCTGCTGAGGTACGGGGTTCCTGCCAGTGGCTTTGTCACCGGGCTAGTCAATGCTCTCACTGTCATGTTCTGCTACCAACGCCTCCTGGCAGCCTTGAGGACTCTGTGGGATACTTATCGGTACTGTACTGCTTAAACTAAGATCATATTTATGTTTGCTTTAATCCTATTTGGAATCAACTGCATTTTGAACTATTTAGAATCCAGATTCAAAACTTGTTTACGATTGTAATGATCTAATAATTATTATTACTGCACCTATTAACCGTTCCCTTTATGAGTACTGGTACACAAATGAGGTTGTTACACAAATGATTATAGTAATAGCAGTCTCTAAAGCCTTGAGGGACATTGACACAAATAATATTTTAATTCTGATCAATATGAATGAAATATTTATGATTTCAGATTTTTAAAATACCATTTAGAATTTTTTGATGTAAAGATCAATAAATTGTATTTAACTTTCAAAAATCTTTACTTTTGCATGCTGTACAATAGAATGATTATACAACACTTATGCCATAGTCTATGGCTACAAGTTGGACAACAAACCAGTTGTTATCCTGGCCGAGCAGTCTTGGCTCAAAAAAATCCATACTAGAGTTTCATGATTGAAAAGCCTCCGAATCACTGTATATTACCAAAGAAAGGTATAAAATTTCCTAGTACTGACAAATGATTCAATGTTGGTTTCAATGACCATTGGTGTCAAACCTCAATGGTTATTTTTCAAGTTGAGAATCAAGCTATTTAAAAAATTCCTCTTCGAGTTTGATAGTGTTGAAGGGACGTCATCACACTAATACAACAAAAACACAACATTTATACGAACTGACAAACATTAAACATTAATTTACAAAAACTGGCCTGTATTTAATAAAACCGCAAATGTGTCGTCAATGGAAGTTGAATCATGACTCATGATTTGTGCCGATGAGTCATGATTCAACTTCCGTCAACAATACATGTGCGTTTTTATTAAACACAGGCCAGTTTTTGTAAATTAATGATTAATGTTTATCAGTTTGTATAAATGTCGTGTTTTTGTTGTATTAATGTGATGATGTCTCTTCAACACCATCAAATTCGAAGAGGAATGTTTTAAATAGCTTGATTCTCACCTTGAAAATGAACCCTTGAGGTTCGAAACCAATGGTCATTGAAACCAACATTGAATCATTTGGCAGTACCAGATAATTGTATACCTTTCTTTGGCCATCCTAGAGTTTACGCAAACCCTTAATTCTTGGAAAGGACAGTCAAAGTTAGTTAACAGGCTAGTCTAAGTCATTGCAGGTAGTCCAAGGAATGATCCAAAGGTATTTTGGGTTACAAAAAATTGAGTAGTACCCTAACTGACCTGACCATAGACTTTTAAGTTGTTAGGAAATATTTAATAGATTGCAAGCTTCTGACTTTAGTGAAAGTCAGATTTAAAGAAGAATTAGTACCAAGTACTTGGCTAGATTCAAAACATTAATATTTTGCTCTTACAGAACACTGGATGCCAAACCTCAAATTTTAAAAGCTCTGGCCCTCCTGACTCTGGTGTATTTTTGGTTTCTACCTCTGCTAATTGCTGCTGTGCATTACACCAAGATTATCGCTTATGTGTTTCTCATTACAACAGACCTTCAAATATGTTTTTTTGCCCTCATGACAGAAGGTGCATTTAAAGCATTGAAAAAGAAAGTGAAAGAACACTACAAACTCCTTGTGGTGAGTTATTTTGAATGAATTGTGATTCAACTGCTTCTTATGCAATTGAAGGGGTCCCCCGTAAAACGTTCTAAGCGACAAAAATCTAGTTTTGAGCAATCAAGCGTTAAAGTTGAATTCTAAAATTCGGGTTTTTCCAAGGTTAGAACTTATAATAATGTATAATTTTGTAATACCCTATTTCTAACATCAATGTGTAGCCTTAGATTAAGATTTTACGTGCCATTAAGCATTTTAAAACATTTTACGTGTTTTTTTTGGGGTTACACCGTAACGTTCTAAATGACTGGCGTTTTAAACGTTTTCTGATGGACTGCTCTTCTGCTTTGGAAGAAATCATCAGGGAGTGTAGAAATACCAACATAAACGAAAATAAAACTGAACTCAAATATCTTCAAAACAAAATATACCACGTTGTAGCTCGTGTCTTAGAGAACCTTTTTCACTGAATAACTCCGATTTCGAAAATTTTGTCGCTTAGAATGTTTTATGGGGGACCCCTTCAATTAAAACTTTACGTAACATTAATAACTAAACACTAACTTTTTAGTAATGGAAAGAATTGTATATTTCATAACAAAAGTAAAAAGTGAATCATTCCATATTCAAAACCATATGTTTGAAGTGCAAGATTTATCAAGCACTTCATATGGTCGAGAATACGCAAACCACTTTCACTTGTGTTTTGAACGAAAAAAAAAAGTAAATATTGCTTTGGAATAGTAAACATTGTTTTTGCATAGTGAACAATGAAATGATGATTTTTGATCACTAAGAAGGTGATAAGTAAGATGGATAGAACAAAACAGGTGGTTCCAATTTAACATGTCATCGCTGACTAGCCGATGTAGATGTAGATACGTTACCAAACTACTTTACTTTAAATTGCTTTTTAGTTCAGAAATCATCGCTGGAAGTAGGCATGAGTAGGTCAAAAGAGCAATCACTAGTTACGGGTCACCTATTTTTTTCTATTCATCTTGAGTAATAACCACATAATGAAAACAGGTGTTTTAACATTAGTGTAGCGAAAATACCTTATTTGTCCCATTTAGTTTACATAGCTGTTATGTTCCACAGATATATCGGATGGCAAGTGAGATGGTGCCATATCACTCGTCATGTTTAGATTCCTTGATCTATCCTGTCACGTACACTTCTGAGTGGCATAAATTAAAAAATTATACTAAAAAGCGCAATCCTTTAGATAATATAAAATATTACTTATTTATTTATTGTGAAAAGAAATTGTCAATTTATCAGGGGCAAAGTGATTGTAAACAGTCTTTTAGATTTTCGTTAAATATCATGTTTCTTTCTTCAGCATTATTAATGTGAGTGGATAGATGATTACAGACTTTCCAACCCATATACCATGGATATTTTTCATATACGGCAGTTTTATGTATTGGATACTGACACATATTTTTTATATCAAGTGTTTTAGGAATGAACATGGTTTTCTGGAAATATATGTTCATAGTTTTTATGAAAATTTTTATGGACAAGCAATATCTTGGATTGGAGTGCTTCTGCACATTTTATTACAGAAATCGCCAGCAGTACAAACTACTGAACTAAAAAAATCATGAATCTAGGATCAGCTTCTTTTTACGGGAACTGATTAGCACATTTGCAATAACCTCAATAAAACATTCTGAAATAAAAAAAAGATTTTAAAGATGAGTTAAAATTATATTTCAAATTTAATTAAAAGAAATGTAAATTTCAAGTAATATGATTTGAATCCTAACTCGACTAAAATAACCCTTAACCACACTGTGTTTGACCCAGCAAACTTCGGAGGATGGTGGGTTGCTGCTGTACTTTGATGAGCCGTGCCTCAAGCAGGGACGAGGTCGCTCCGTGGTTGACATCAGCCGCCTGAGACAAGTACATCGACAGTTGGTGACTGTTATGACTATTGTGAACAATAACTATAACATTGCCATCCTAGTCATCATATTCAGCTGCAGGTATACCAATGGTTAGAGTAAACAAACAGTAAACAAATAGCTCCATATAAAAGAGGTTTGGTGCCATATTAATTTAGTATTTTACATCTCTCTTTAAAGAGAGTGGTGGCCTCTTCTTTACCTTGCATTTGCCCATATAGACTATTGATTTGTATGTGGATGTTATCAAGCAAAGCAAGGAGTGAGCTGGATAAGGAAATTCACAGCGACATCAAGAAACACTATCGTAACATATTGAAACAGAAAGGGAGACAGGCACACAAGGTGATGAAAGAAATAACCAGGACAAAGATAATGGAGAACCTTTGAAAAAGGGATCAAACAGAAGAAACTGATTTAAATCAAACAGTTTACAAGGTGATTGCAAAAGGACAGGGAACTATGATTTCTTGATTTGGACCATGAAGGATACATTATTCCAATCAAATAGGTATAGATTACGAGGTACGTTTGGAAAGTAAGTTCCATTTGGGAGTAAAATAATTCTCAATACATTTACAAACTTTTTATAATATACATCTGAAAGAGCATACCTTAAACTACATTTTTACACAGTTCCCACAATATTTAGGCACTTGTCATATCTAGGGAGAAGCTTTTCAATTCGTACTGAAAAGAATTCTGCCGCCTTTGCACTCAGCCACCCAATGACGCCATCTTTAAGTTCGTCGTCATTCGCAAACCGACAAAGGTTACAATGGTGTACCTAGAAGAGTTCGTGAAATTAGTGGGTCAGTAATTTTGAATTTCCACTTTTCCCAAACTGTATCGTTGATTTTGGCAATGAGATCTTCATAACGACAGATGATTGGCCACTCCTCTCTTCATCTTGGACATCAGAATGTGACCATTTTTACAGTTCAGAAAAAAAGGAAATTCAAAATTACTGATCTCTCTGAGTGTTTCCCACAAATTTCACAAACTATTCTGTACACCATTGTAACCTTTGTCGGTTTGTAATGACAATGAACTTAAAGGTGGCGTCAGCGGGTGGCTGCGTGTACAGGCGGCAGATTTCTTTTCAGCACAAATTGAAAAGCTTCTCCCTAGATATGACAAGTGCCTAAATATTGTGGGAACTATGTAGAAAAGTAGTTTAAGATATGCTCTTTAAGATGAATATAATAATAATGTTGTGGATGCATTGAGAACCTTTTTACTACCAAATGGAACTTACTTTCCGAACGTACTGAATACCGTATATTGAATACCTGAATGTAGTAATTTGCAAGATGGACAATATTTATAGTTATTGCATAGCAAAGAAATTCAAAAGCAAAAGGCAAAATATAAGGTGTTTGATAGGGCAAATAAGACCGCTACCACCAAATATGACACCCCCAATTTTCTCAATATGGAGAAACACCAAAACATATTGAATTTTTAAATTACATTAGACTTTATAATGCTTGCTTCCAAAATTACGTCTTTTGGAGCTATATACTATTTAGGCCTTAATGAGATTTTTCAACCCAGCGAAGTGGGTTACCAACAGCTAGTTTAATGTACAAATCATAAAAAGTGTTTCATTTTTCAGCTTTTTACTGACATTACCACTTTTCAACCACATATTAATGGATGAAAGTATATTTAGGGTTAAATTCCTCTTAGCTTGTATTTATTTTTTTGTTTGTTAACCAGGTTCTTTTTTACAACTTTCCTTTACCGATGGATTGCTACGAAGTTCATCACACTACAACTTGTTTATGCTCTCCTAACACTGCAGAGAATCTTCTACCTTTGCTACCGTTATGAGGCTTTGAAACGAATTGTAAGTTGTTTTTATCTTTACCTAAATTAATTAATATTCAAACTTATTGTAGGGCAGTAATTTTATTTCAGATATTAGAGTGCAAAACTTTGATTAGTAACTCCATATGGACCGAAAGCTGGGAGGTCAAAAATAACGTCATAAGGTGCCCATGTACAAGCTATGCCATTT
This sequence comes from Flexamia atlantica, assembly GCA_035578135.1. NCBI lineage: Eukaryota > Metazoa > Arthropoda > Insecta > Hemiptera > Cicadellidae > Flexamia > Flexamia atlantica. Next base: position 137,018,847 of record JAQJVK010000001.1, on the reverse strand, counting down.
AGAAGAAGAGTCCTGGGAGGTGTCAAAAATGGGTTTATGAGCCCTTAATCTGGGGTCTTTCTCCAAGGTGGACAAACTTAAATATGACTTTTTGACCTCCCAGCTCCCGGTCCAATATTACCATTTTAATGAGTGGAAGTACTTCAACGTTCTCTGCAATCTGGGAAAACTAAACTTTGTGCTTCTCGGTTGGGTCTATTATATATTTTATGTGTAAAAATAATATTTTCAAATGTTTATCATTACAAAATAATTTGTTTTAAGGAGAGATCCACAGCAGATATGATCAATGGATTAGACAAAAGCCCTCTGGACTTAAGGACAAGGGCTGAGGTGAGAAACATTGAAGTGAGTCATGTATGTAATTAAGATCAAAGTAAGAAATAAGAAGCTAGAGTGCTGCAACCAGTGGTGGCTCGTGAGTTTATGTACTGGAGGTTCACAGTTAAAAAATATATACATGATATCAATGTATTATACTAGAGTTATCGTCTTAAACTAATCGGTATTTAAGTACGTCAAACGCTTAAAAGACCGCAGCGCCTGCATTTCTTGAGATACCTGTTGTTATACACGAGTGTAATGCTTAAAGTATTAAATTTAATAAGGCACCACCCTAGCTTTGACGATTATGAATCGTATTTTGCTACTATTACACATTAATATGATATTAACCCAAAATTAAACATTAGTTAATTCTTCACTATTTTTTATTGACTTTAATTTTTATTTTTAATATGGCACATAAAAATAACCATAATTTTATTTTAAAAGATAATTATTCAGAGTAACATATAAATATGGCATAAATAGTTGAAGGGGTCCCCCGTAAAACGTTCTAAGCGACAAAAACCTAGTTTCGAGTAATCAAGCGTTGAAAGTTGAATTCTAAAATTTACGGTTTTTTCAAGGTTGGAACTTAAAATCATGAATACTTTGTTAATGCCCTATTTATAACATCATAATTTAGCCTTATATTCAATTTTTACCTGCCATTAATAATTTTAAAACATTTTACGAGGTTTATTTGGGGTTATAACGTTCTAAACTACTGGCGCATGAAACGTTCTCTGACGGACTGCTCTTCTGCTTTGGAAGAAAACATCAAGGGAGTGTAGGAATACCAACATAATCGAAAAGAAAACTCAAAATAAATCAATTTTAATGATATAAAAGTATAAAAACGTAATTTTGTCACATAACGGGAGACATCATTTTGCTAAAAATCATCAAAATGTGGTGCTTAAAACGTTATTCTACTCACTTCTATTGGGGACAATTTTCCAGGCCTCAGCTTTTTAGTTTTTGTAATAAGGGTAATCAAGCTTTTCTATACTCATTTCTGGTCTTATCCTTCCTCTTTCCAATATTTACTTCACGTCTTTTATTGTTATTTACGCGATTTTGGTCGCTGGGCGACAACGCAACGACCGGCGGATAGTCCATCTTTCGGCGAATAGAACGTTTTTCCCCAAAAAGTCTGTGCATTCCCGCGAAGCATGCAAACTTTGTCAGGCAAAATCAGGGCTACCAACTCAAATATCTTCAAAACAAAATATACCACGGTGTAGCTCGTGTCCTAGAGAACCTTTTTCACTAAATATCTCCGATTTGAAATTTTGTCGCTTAGAACGTTTTACGGGGGACCTCTTCAGTTAGTGCTGAGCATGAATAAATGACTGAAACCAATTTTATTATTAATCTGTAGTCCTGAAATATACTGAGATAATTAATATTATAACAATAAATCGGAAAACCGAATGTTTTTGAAATAAATAACTGTGAACTGAGGCCTACAATTATTATGTTTCATCATTGATTAATGCTCTTCTTGATTAATTCTTGAAAATAAAAATCATTAACCTACGATGAATTTCGACTATACCTTGATTACCGAAAGAAAACGCGGCCGCGGCCACGCATAACTGACTCCTTCTATTTCATACTGTTGAACTAAAATATCTCGTTACAAGTTTTAGTAAATTTTATTGGTTTAAAAAGTATAAAACAAGTGTTTTAGCAAGATTTAAATAATTGTACACGCTTTTGGTAAAGTTTATTTGTGTAAATAGGGAATGCAAGTCTTATAACAATTTGTAATTAATTCCTACCCCAAAAAATATAATTTTACATAGCCAGCTATGTTTTGACACGAATAACATTCAATACATTTGCAATAAATTAAATATGTCGTTACCATTAGCCAGGAGTGTAATAAATATTCTTACTGAGGGTCAGCTATTGCGCGGCCGCTACGCCAATTGTTTTCTTTCGATAATCAGAGTATATCATAAAACACCAAATTACATCACTGAAATATAACATATTTATCACTAAAAACAACATTAAAACACGCAATATTTATATTAATAAATTTTAACATCATCCAAACCAAAAAAGTGTCAAGTCTCGTTAAAACGCACATGGGCACACTAGGAAGCAGCTCCGAGGGAAGCTCCATAAGGCACCATGCAATCGGGGTTCCTCGGCCGCCGCTGCCACAAATCAAATCAAATCAAATCAAAAATGCCTTTATTTCGCAAAGAATGTTATATGCAGTTTACAAAATCATCTTACATTTAACCCATTAACCAAAAACATAATTATAACTGCTAAGTTTAACTAACTTACATTTATACGAAATTAATCTCACATGGGAATATCCCGTGCGTGAGAGTGAGTCATTTTCGCAAATGCTATGGAAGTTGTTTTCATGAATTTATAAAGTTATTTTCATTTTAGTTTTCATGCAAGTACAATAGAACTAAAAAAAAACAAAAAATGGCAATCAATGTTCAATATCTTCAACGGAACCAGTATTCCATCATGCCAGGAAAGGGCCCGTGTTTTTAGTTTCGTAACTAGACGAACGGACCGACAAAAAACCCCCCTCCCTACCAACAAAACCAAAATGGACTCGCCCTACGCCTATAGTAGCCGCGGAGCTGTGCTCCAAACTCAGTCTCGCCTCACTGGCTCTAGTGACAACGTCGAACGCGACGTGCACTCTTCGCTGTTGCTTATTACTGTCATTTTTAATTGTTTGAGATATTCTGCGTTTATATAGAAGTATTTTAATAAATAACATTATTTGTGGTTTTTCATAGGGGGTTCACATGCTCATGTGCTCCTATGCGCGAACCGCCACTGGCTGCAAGCACAATTAATTGTAGTGTTATTAAGTAAACATTTATTAAAAACAACCAGATGAAACCAACACATTATATGTAATATTGACATAAATTCATATATAAACATATTCACATTATTTATATATAAATAATATTCCCCTTTTGAAGAGACTCAGTAAATAGGCAAGGAGTTACACATTCATATCCTTGTACATTTGTGTTTTTGGTCTTTAAATATTACTATTGACTAATATTTTAAGTCCTAAAACCCCTAAATGCCATTATCTCCATCATAGCACGCATACCAACCAATTTGATGTCAATATTGCATTTCTTGACGATGTTTAAATAAAGAGCTTTGTCTATTGTCTATAGTAGTAATAATAATACTAATGAATACGTATGAGCTGGCAATTAATGGATTTTGCTTAAAAGAAAGAAAATTAATGGTAGTCTTTTTTAGCTGAATTACAATGTCTTTTTTTACAAAAACTATTATTTGGATGTGGAACAATAAGGGGTACAATATTTAATTTATATGTTAGGAATTAATATAATAAAGTTGAAGACATATGGAAAAAATTGATTTGAAATTTTAAATTGTGTTTAGAGATAATAATTGAAATAATCCAGAACGTACATTAACCAGAACCCATGATTTCCAGTTCAAGCTGTTTCTCATTCAGCTGAAGAGTCAAAGAATGACGTTCAATTGCCTACAAATGTTTGATCTTAATTTTACCCTCATTACTTCAGTAAGTATTGGTTGTAATAATAATATTCACCCGAAATCATGCTCTTGAAAATAAGATGATACAGTACTCTCTCGATTATCCGAGCCCTGGTTATCCGAGACTCCGGGTTATCCGAGGCAGCTTTAAGCTTAAATATACGTTTTTATTTTAGACATAGACATAGACATAGACATATTTATTTGCACATTACATTCTTTACATGTGAAAACATACAGAATAGGTGCATCATCGGATGTATTAAATTAACTGAATTCTATAAATAATAAAAAAAATCAACTTCAGTAAAACAAAAATACTAGGTTAGAGCATGGTCATAAAATTCCTGTATACTATAAAAAGCCTTGTCGGTTAGAATATTTTTTAAAGTATCCCTAAATCGGTTAGGGGTCATAGATTTTAAAAGTTCTGGCAGCTCATTGTACATCTTCAGGCCAGTATATAAAGGACTTTTTTCATAGAGAGTCAAACGGTGCTTAGGAAATCTAAAAATGATTTCATTTCTGGTATTGTAATTGTGATTGAAATTAAATGATTCAGGTAGGGAATTTTTAATATTATGAATATAATTTAAAATTTCATAAATGTACAAACTTGTAAGGGTTAATATTTTTAAATTTTTAAAATGATTTTTACAAGAAGTTCGTGGATGGGAATGAGTCATAATACGTATTACTCTTTTTTGAAGCCTAAAGAGAGCTTTTATTCCTGATGCCTGCCCCCATAAAACTAGGCCATACCTCAAGGTGGATTCGACATACGCATGATAGACTGTTTTCACTGTCTCAAAAGGAACACAGTCCCTTAAATGAAAAATATGAACGATATAGATCTTATTTTTTTCTTAATTTACTCTAAATGGACATTCCAATTGATATTTTCGTCAAAATGGACACCTAAAAATTTGTGAGATTCAACGCAATCAATAAAAAATTTGTTTTCTTCATTATTTTTCCTGGCTGAGAATTTTATTATTTGTGTCTTGTCCACATTAAGTCTTAAACCATTTGTTTTAAACCAGTTTTCCATTTCCCACATCACGTCTGAGAGAGAATTAGCCAATTCTTCTATTTTTAATAATTGCTGTAGTATCATCAGCAAATAAAATAATATCTCTATTTACAGCTTTTGGAAGATCATTAATATAGATTATGAACAAAAGTGGGCCCAATATTGAACCTTGGGGTATGCCAATTGTTATATCTTTCCACGCCGAAAAATATCTAATTCTATTTTCTAATATGCTTGTTCTTTGTTTTCTTTTTGAAAGATATGATCTGATTAAAGAAAGACAGGTCCCATCAATACCATAATCCCTGAGCTTTAATATGAGTACTGAATGATCTACACAATCAAAAGCCTTGGACAAGTCACAGAACACACCAACTGTGGCCTGTGACCCGTCCAAAGCCTCTGTTATTTCATTTACAAACTGTGTGAGTGCTGAATTTGTGCCCATTTTTTTCCTAAATCCAAACTGCTTATTATAAAATAAATCATTTGTTTCAAAAAAATCCGCTAATCTAGAATGAATAATCTTTTCAAATATTTTTGAGAAGTTGCTCAATAGAGATATGGGGCGGTAATTATTTTTATCTGTCTTAAGTCCCTTTTTATGAATTGGAATGATTTGTGAATATTTGAGTTTATCAGGAAAAATACCTCTTTGTAAACAATGATTTATGATATCAGATAGTGGTTCAGAAATAATATTTACAGAGGCTTTGATCAATTTAACCGGAATTTCATCCCAGCCCACTGATGATTTATCTTTTAGTGAGAGAATTATTTTCTTTACTTCTTCTTTATTGGTTGGCCTAAAACTGCACAATGCAACTGCCTTATTTTGATCCTGTTTTACCGATTCATGGACTCCCCCGACATTAGCTTTTTGTACATTAAAATTTAAAGCTGTTTCAGAAAAGAAATCATTAAAAAATGATGCAATAGAAGAAGGGTTAAATATTTCCTGATCATTACTGTCTTTAAGGATTATTTTAGTTTCAGTTTGATGATCTCTATTTCCAAGCTCGTTGTTTACAATTTGCCAAGCCGCTTTTGACTTATTATCTGCTTTATTTATATATTGACTATTTGACATTATTTTGGCACATCTTACTATTTTCCTAAATATTTTTTTATAAGATTTAACATATTTAAAAAATTCCTTATTTTTAGTGCTTTTAGCTTCCTTGTGTAACTCACGTTTCCTTTTGCTAGATACTTTAATCCCCTGTGTAACCCAATTTAAAACAACAGGCTTAGCTTTAGGAGTTCGTTTAAAAACTTTAGGGGGGAAAACAGAATTAAATATCATTACAAAACTGTTCAAAAAGTTTGTGTAGTTGTCATCAGGGTTAAGAATGGGATTGAACCTAAAACTGTTGTAATTTTCTAAGGAATTTAAAAGATCATTTATTTTGTCATTTGAAAAAATTTGTTTACTAAAATTAATTGTATTATTTTTTGAGGCATTATGATTTGTTGAATTAGGGAGATTTATAAAAATTGCATTATGATCAGATAGGCCTAACTCAAGATTTAGTTTACAATTAATATTATATTTCCTTTGAGTAATTATGTTGTCTATGCAGGTCTGAGAGTTTTTTGTTATTCTTGTAGGCTCATCAAACTGTAACCAAAATCCATTGCATTCAACTATTTCCTTAAACTTACATGAACTAACACTATTTTCTAACAAATTTATATTAAAATCACCAGAAATACAGACAGACTTATCTTTTACAACTTTATGTAAGCTTAAGAGAAACTTTTCAAACTTACTAAGAAACAATTTACTGACTTTATAATTAGGAATTGTATAAATAGATATTACAATAAGATTGAAATCTATAGTTCCACTGCTGAACATTCAAAAATAAAATCCTCGTTTAAACTTGAAAAATCATTTCTACATACATATTTACATCTCTGCTCAACCATAATACAGGAACCACCTCTTTTTCCATTTTCCCTAACATAGAAATTGGCTAAAATAAAATTATTAATTGTTTTAAGTAAGTGGATGGAGTCACAGTCTAGCCAGTGTTCATTAAATGAAATTACTTTTACTTTAGATTTAAAATCTGACAGAATTAAATTAAGTTCGGAAATTTTGTCTGGATTTATAACTTGTAAATTATAGTGCATAATTAAGTTACTATTTGTAGTCGGATAGACAACTTTAGAAACCCTATTTGAACATTTTTGTTTATTTAGCCTTCCAAACACATTTTTTTGTCTTTTAACATCTCCTATACTTGCAGAAGGGGTATCTTTGTCAGAAGTGCTCAGTTTAAATCTAACCTTAAATTACTAACTATTTGACAATTTACATCAGTAACACCCTTCTCTAAGTTTTCACTTGACACTTTACTCTGCTCTTGCACCTCACTGGACACTTTACTCTGCTTTTGCACATCACTGGACACTTCTCGATGGTTAAGTTGAGGTGGGTTCTCTGCTGTAGCCAGATCGTTCTGCTGAGTGGTCATTGAGCTGCTTATGGGTGACAAACGACTGGCTGCCTCACTTGTATCTAGATGCTGCTGTTGAGAAGTTTCAGGTTGGGAAGTTTGTGCACAGGATGTCTGTATATTTCCTTGTGTAGACTCTTGATTTACTATGGTTGGTAATGAGACTGTTTCTGTCACATGGGACTGTGGTGACATGAATGGTGAGGAAACTAGCTGATTTAATTGTTTGACAATTGCAGCGTGAGATTGCCCGTTCCGCAAGAGTCCACCAGAAGTTTTTTCAGGGCAAACAACTATGACTACAGAAGCCCCTGTGTCGACTTGGAATTTCTTCAAATTATATACAAAATGAAAAGGTGACAATCGATCTCGAATACATCCCATAGGGGAACAGACTAAGGTTTCGAATTTGTTTTCTTTGAAATGTTTTGTGAGCTGCATGAAAGCCAAATTGTATGAACAGTTGTAATACTGAAAATTCCTTGAGTTTTGGTAATATTTGTGTTTAGTGACCAAACTGTAAATAGCTGTTCCCTGTACTGTTTTCTGACAAGTTAGGTTAGAATCACAATAGTCTGTGAAACAGGGTTTACCAAATTTTTGCTTAAACACAGTGGCAACACCTTGGCTCATTTGCTTTGCATCATAAAAATCCGCTGAAACGCAATGCGAAAAAGCTACTTTACCATGTTGGGCATAATCATTCAATATGTCATTCATGTCTGATTCTACTATCTTTATATCCTGCCCAGCCACAGTAGCTTTTGTTTGTGAAAATGCATTGCTATCGACAAGTGCATTGTTTTTAGATACTCTTTTTGAAAGATTGCAACTGCAGTTCTTCAAGTGTTTCGCCATGGACTTCATAACCTTACTAGTTATTTGGCCTGCAAGTTGTTTTTTGCCTTTATGGTTCAGGTGTAACCCATGAACAGTATAGTGGGATCTATTTAGCAGATTTGTGTCAATGAGGAACGCATTACTTTGACGGGCAACCAATTCTGCTATATAATTATTTAGCAGTTGAACTTCAGCATGTATTATGTCATTGAATGCTGCGTCATGCCGCTGAGGAACAGTGCACACAAAAATAGTTTTCCTTTTACTAATGTTATTTAGTTTCATTTCTAAGTTTTTATATATTTCCTTAGTTGTGCTTGTTAAGGTATTGTTTGTGCCTCCAAGAATAACAACAGCATTACAACTTTCCTTTGATGCCTCATCCATCACATGTAGAAGGCCAGTATTTGGCATTACCAAACCAGTAGCCGATATTTCTCCTTTACTCTGGTGGTTTATTTCTTGTGCCAAACCTCTTCCCTGGCTGTCACTAATTATTGCTAATCTGAAACCAGACCTTTTTACAGACTTTAATCCATTGTGAACTTCATTTGTACTTTTGTTCTTACTTGTATCTTTTTCTTTCCTCATAACCACTTGTTGTTGGCTTTGGTGTTTAGGAGTAGTTGCGCTCTTCCTGCTGGAAGGTAAAACTTTAACAGATGCAGAGGCATCAATGGTAATACTTTTTTCATTACAACTTTCAAGCACTTGATATGGATTAGATGTTATGATAAGGTTTTGTTTCTGCACATTTGGTATTTTGTTTATGTCAGTCAATGATGTTTTATTGCTGTATTTCACCGTAGTCCAGCCATTTTCAGTTTGTTCATTAATTTCCTTGTCATTATTTTGTACAGTATGACACACCTCTTCCACTCTTTCTTTCACTGACGCATGAGTGACTGGTGAAACATTTGTAACTACCCTGACTGAATCTGTCAAAGGTACAAGCTTTGTTTGTTGGAACATTAATTCCCTTAGTTCATCTGTGCTTAAGTAAACATAATTATTCTGATAAACAAGATAGGCAATGACAGAACGCTTAATAATTATGTCTGATTGTTCGATTTTCCGGTGCTGGAAAATGTATTCAATCTTAAGGTCTTGTCCTTGGTTTAGTATGGCTTGTATAATACAATCTGTGAAAAAAAGCAAATAGATTCCACAGTCCAATGAATTTCTTTTTTGCTGTGGACACTGTACTATCTTCATGGACAACTGCTCAGGATCATGTTTTTCTTGAGGATAGATATATTGTGAAAATCTAGACAAAATCTCCTTAGCTGATTTAAGATTGTAAGCACCTACAGAATCAAGGTAATAAAATGTCTTTTCAGGTCTTGAGAAAAAAATCAAACTCCAATGTGAGCCGTTGTGATTGTCATATTTACTGGCGTCATTAACAGGAATAATTACAAAAGTCCTACTCCCAAGTTGAAGGGGCTCCAAAATGTGGTTGAAATCATCAAGGCACTTTACGGCCTGGTTAATTACCGGATTAACCAATAAAATGTCGTCACTCATCAAAAAACTATTTATGATGTCAAAATACTTCCTGATACAATCATCTGTTATCCACTCATTTTTCATTAAATTAAGGGACAGTTCTGAATTTGGTTTGGCGTTTGTATTTGTCAGGGCATTCTCTGTATTAGTCATAAGGTTTATTTCATCAGAAACTGGAGTGCTGTTATCACTGAATTCCAAGCTTGATTCACTTGAAAGGACTTCTAAGTGTGATTGTGAATCAGACAGAGTACTTAAACTACTGTCAGTATCATGGCTTTCCATACTAATACTACTTTCAGGAGTCGGAATCAAAATAGACAGATCATGACTTTGGGATTTATTTTTGCTATCAATAGCATTTTATTGTGTTAATTTCCCAGAAAAATTAAAATCCTCTATTTTCCAAGTAAGTTTATTCTCCAGTATGTACTGAGATAATTCTTTTTTTGATCTAAATATTTTACCTCGAGGAGATCTTATATAGATATCAATTTTCCCTTTACTCTGTCATTTTTTCCTTACTACCTCTTCCCTTTTCCAACCTCTCGGTAGTTTACTGTGTTTTTCTTCTACCATTCTTTGACATTTATTATTGGTACGATAATAAAATAATATTGCCAATCTACTATGAATTGTTTGTAAACAAAAAGTGTAAACAAATACTAAGCCAGGAAGTTAAACACCTTTGTAGCTATGTATGCAAATCACAGAGATAAGGTCAGTAAGAGATAAGGGCAAATCACAGAGTCCAGAGTTCAAGTAGCCAGCTGAGGTTGCTTTATCAGATCTGATAAGCCCCTTCTTATCTCTAAACCTGTTCAGTTAATTAATTTTAACAGGAAGTTCATCATATTTTTCTCACTTTTTTAACTGGATTTGGTAAAGTTCTTCTAGGTAACACTCACAATTTAAAAACCGCACTCTCCCGCTCAAAATCATATAGGATAGAACACTAAAAAATTCTTATTTCCAATATATAAAACTTTAAAAAATTAAAGAGCACATGCAACACTGAACCACTGACTGTGGGTGTTCCCCACTCCAAAATGCTTAGTAAGAACTAAGCATTTTACTAAGCACTTTTCTTACTAAGCATTATAGTAATGTGTGAAACAAATTTCTTTATTTAAAATTCTGTTATTTACAACTTGAAAGGACTTTCACTATTGTAATTATTGGTAAATACTATATCTAATAAAACATTTTGAAGTGGTCTTATTACAGCCCAACCTCAAATCACAGGTTAACTCCGTATTATCCGAGGTTCGTGCTATCCGAGGTAGCCTTGGTCCCGAAGACCTCGGATAATCAGGAGTGTTCTGTAGTATATTTCATTACTAGGGAGGAAAGTGGTAGATTCTGGGCCAAGATTGAGTTTTCATGCGAGGCGGCAGCCGAGCGTGGTTTTCGACCAAGGCATGGAATAACACTTTCAACCGGAGTAATGAACGATATTTTTCATCACACATCATGGCTTAATATTAATTAATTATAATTTTTCAAAATAACCTTCAGTTGTTTATTTGATTCCTGCAGTACAATGACAACAGTGACATTGTTTACACAGCTGATTAAGCTATTGAAAACAGCTGATTTCCCTGTTCACATATCTAATGTTTATTGGCAGGATTCGCAACTCTGCGTAATAATGGTAAAAAATCAACTTTCTTGAATTCAAGGAAATGAAGTTACTTGGATTGATTCTAAAAATAGGTTACCTTATCTCCTCTATTTTGAATCGTCCTCATCTTATCGCTTTCAGCCAACACTGACACTGAACTGTAGCACAAAAATTGTAACTGAAATGATAACACTATAATTTATTAACATAATTTAATTTCCAAGACAATATCGTTTTAATGAACGTTTTATACTCTTTCTCATATCTAGCCTTAGATTTTGGTGGGAGTAATTGGTTTGTAGCTTTTGCTAAAATGTTACTCTATAAGTGAACTAGATTATCAGATATTTTGCTAATGAAAACTTAGGTATATTGCTTACAACAACAATACTAATAACATAATTTTGTAGGTTAGTTAAATCAACTGAAAAGAGCTGATTTATGGTAATTGTAATCTAAATGCTACTAGTGTCAGGAATCATAACTAAATACTCGTGTGGATAAAACTCCAGTTGATTTTCCCAGCCTAGACAGAAAAAGGCTATTTTCTGTACTTGCAGCTGATGTTGAAAGCAGCTGTTTTTTCATAAATGAACACAAATTTACTTGTTTAGGGATGATAATATAACATTTATTTGTTCACGGATGATAATATAACATTTATTTGTTTTTGATTTCAGATGTTTACAACAACCATTACTTATCTGATGCTCCTGCAACAACTAAAGTAGATGTTCTGGGTATCTTAAGAGTCTCAAAATAGAATTTAATGATCAAACATTGTTGTAGGGATCTCACAGATGACAGAAGTGTACTATAAATTACAACATATTTTTCCTCAGGTAATTTTAGTTATTGGTGTATATATCAAAATTGGTCAGAACATTCGAATATTCCTGTAACATTTCATCCAATTTTCAGTATTACAAAAATATTTGCAGATTTTGCTCAAAAGAAAAGAACAAGTACATTACAGTAGACCCCCTCTTAACCGACCTCGTTTTAACCGACGATCGGATTATCCGCCCTTACTGGTCAGATATTAAAAATCGTTTTAACCGACCCTGATTTGACAACAGTTTGGTTTAACCGCCTTTTTCTAGGAATTGCGGCCTTTCCGTTCCCATATCCGACGACGATGGGAATGTTAAGCTCAAGTCCACGGGTTATTTAGGTTAAAATATCTTGAATATAGCATTCATAAAATTATTAAAATGTACAGTGGGTACTTTTCAGTGTGCATAGTACGATAAACATCTGTGAGTTTTCGTTTTCATATCCGGAAACCATCATATCATTTATCAGTGGAGTAAAAAAAAACACGCAAGTTGTGTGTTTGTGTGAGTGGGGAGTAGACGGTAGACAACTCGAAGTTTTTGTGACTCAAATCTCCAGTAAGAAGCTATAAATCAACTGCCTGACCCGTAATAATGCAATAACTGCTTATTTATTATCAATGATTTTGACAATCAAAAGGTACTGCATTACGTAAAATTTGTTAAAAATATATGAGCATGTTATTTGGTGTGAACATAAAAATATTTTCGCCTCGTCTAATAATTAGTTTATAAAATGTAGGGATGTGTCGGTACCACTTTTTTCAAAGTCGGTACCGGTACCGGTTCCTGACAAGATCGGTTCTCGGTTCTCGGTACCGGTACCATCGGTACCAAGTGTTTGCCACAACGTGTTATATAATGTAATGTACCCTCAAAACTACAGACAATCTGTTGTATATTATTACTGCTTTAAAAATGTTTTAATTTTCAAGTGTAAGTTTAACCAAGACATAAAATACTATTTCACTTCTTAATTTAATTGTTTATCCTTCTGTTAACAGATGATATAAATACCCCCGTTGCAGCAGACCTGCATACTCAGCGAATTTCAAATGCAAAACAACATATTTCAATCCAACATAGCGAGATTTGACATGTTTTTGAAAGCTCTATAAGAATAACATGGGAAATGAGTATGCAGGTTTGCTGCTACGGGTATATTAAAACTAGGTGGTTTTAATTCAATATTTAGTAGATCTGAACTAGAAGAAGCCATTTACCAAGTTTTAGCGAATTTCCCCTATAGGGAAGAAGCTGTTACCGTAGGTCTCATGGTAAGACCTAAGCCTAAAACCATCATAACTTTTCTTTTTGAGGTCCTCAGATGCCAAAAACACCATTCCTTCACTTTCATAAATATATATATATATATATATATCTATATATATATCTATATATATATATCTATATATATATATGTGTCTTTAAGCACGATAACTTGCGCACAAATGGTCCAATCGGAATGAAATTTGGCATAGACGTGTAAAATAATAATTATTCGGACGAGTTCGTAAACCAGCCCGATCGGACCACCGGAAGGGGGGGTAAAGGGGGGTAAACCCCCCCAAAAATGGGTTTTTTGAGATTTTTACATAAAAAAATAAAATTTTTCAAATTTTTATTGGCACCATTGAATTCAGCCCAAAAAAACAAACAATTTAGTATTTTGAATCATGGCTCTATGTCCATTGGTTGCCGAGATATTGAAAGTGGTAAACACAGTACGTTGTCCCAATGTTAACCTTATGGGAAATAAGTAAAATTCTATATATCGCCTATTTCTCAACATATCTTGATAAAATTTGGTAAATGGCTTCTTCTAGTTCAGATCTACTAAATATTGAATTAAAACCACCCAGTTTTAATATACCCATAGCAGCAAACCTGCATACTCATTCCCCATGTTATTCTTATGGGGCTTACAAAAACATGTCAAATTTCGCTATGTTGGATCGAAATATGTTGTTTTGTACTTGAAATTCGCTGAGTATGCAGGTCTGCTGCAACGGGGGTATTATCAAGATACGTTGAGAAATAAGCGAGATATAGAATTTTACTTATTCCCCATAAGGTTAACATTGGAACAACGTACTGTGTTTACCACTTTCAGTATCTCGGTAACCAATGGACATAGAGCAATGACTCAAAATACAAAATTGTTTGTTTTTTTTGGCTGAATTCAATGGTGCCAATAAAAATTTGAAAAATTTTATTTTTCTATGTAAAAATCTCAAAAAACCCATTTTTGGGGGGGTTTACCCCCCTTTACCCCCCCTTCCGGTAGTCCGATCGGGCTGGTTTTCGAACTCGTCCGAATAATTACTACTTTACATGGCTGTGCCAAATTTCATTCAGATTGGACCATTTTTACGGCCGCTATCGTGCTTAAAGACACATAGATATATATATAGATATATCGCTCATGCACAAGAAAAACGTCACAAGTCAAAAATACCAAATTTTACAGGAGGGAGTTTCAAAGTTTCCAGTAAGTTTAGTAGCTTGTAGAATGCTTATTATTTAGTCAAACACGTTTAATTTTCGGTAACACATTTGTTTTTACCCAGGGAATAGTTGGTTGTAACTAAAACTCGTAAAAATGTATAAGTAGTATTTATTTTTATATAAATTTAGAGTTATGACGTTTTTCTAGATTACATTTAAAGTATATTTTTGAGTTGAGCCAGTTATGTGCAAATAATAAAAATTGCCATAAATCATAAAAAATATATTTTTGGAAAATCTTACATAAAAGTAGTAATTAATTCTTTAATAAAATTCACTATTATGGGTTCTCCATTATTTTCTGTGACATACACACATAGGAGTAACTTTGTCCAACCGCAACCTTTTTCCTCTCCTTTAACTGCATTGTAATATTTACATAATTAGTAAAGGTTTTCTTAGATTAAGATAACTATAACTTACATGCCTAATGATTATGTTGAGGACTTTATCAACTATTTTAATAATAATTTTGATGGGACATGCACATTTTTATCTAAGCCAGTCCCAAATCGTAAGCTTTTGTTATAAAAAACTAACTAATTTGACAAGTTTTCCGCCTAATATTTCCATATTTTTTCGCCTTCCTAAGTTTGATACCGAAATAAAAACTTAACAACTACTTTTTATCCATATGTGTTTCTGCATTAGTTGAGTTAAATAATCACTGAAAAAAGGTTTTCATGCGCTAGTAGGCCCTACTCATGCAGACATTTTTGGGCACACAATGATTTCTTTGCCATTTAGATTAAAGTTACAAGAATGCCTGGCAGATTGATTCAAATAAGAGTTGAATTTTCTAATAAATAACCAGATAAAGTCTAATCTGAAACCAAAAGTCAAAATTAAATTTAGTTTACATAGGGAGCGGACTCATCAAAATGGCATTAAATACGGAACACATAAATTCTTTGTACAGAAAATGGCACATCTCAAAATAATTTAAGAACAGAAGGAAGAAAAGTTATACTTCTTGTAAGGAATAATGCCATAACTAAATGTGACACTTTTCATGAAACTTTTCCTTCCTATGAACGGAAGAAAACTGTATCACCTACAATGGCACAAGTCAAAATGTGACTCTTTTCCATAAATATAAAAGAGCATTTCCTTAACACGCTATGAAAACCCACGGCACATTTAGCGTAGTGCCATTTTTCTATATGAGATAATTTGAAAATCCCCTAATGGAAAAGCGACACAAGTGCTAATTACTGGGTGGTTATATATAGAATTACAGTTTTGACGATTTTTTACAGAAAAATATGACCATTGATCGAAATTTTACTGTAATAAACAGAAATTTGAAAATTTTTGAGTTTTGACGTTTTTCTTGAACATGAGCGATATATATATAGGTATGAAAATGAACGAATAGTGTTTTTTGCTTCTGGGGGCCCCAAAACGAAAAGTTATCATGGTCTCGGGCTTAGGTCTTACCATGAGTACTATGGTAACAGCTTCTTCCCTATCGGGGAAATTCGCTAAAAATATGTACTATGTGAACAAAAGATCAAATTCCAAGGTGGAAAATAACAGTTTACAAATTTGTTTCTATATATAATTTTACAATTCCCATAGATTATATTCCAATTATATTCCAACTTTGTCCAATTAATTTTAAAAATTACAGTAAAAATCAATCAAGAACAAGTGCTAATGTGAAAAATAACAGTTTCCAAATGAGTTTCCATTGATAATCTTACGATTCCCAAAGAAAATAACCCAACTCCCATTAATTTTAAGTAGCCTATTAGAGTAAAAAGTCAAGCAAGAAGATAAAATTCGAATCAAAAGTAATTTGAGAAACATTATCGACCTTCAATAATAGTACGTGGTGGCATTTGCCATCGGCGCAACGCCCGCGGCAATGCAATCGATCGTCTTTTGTGACCGGTAGTTACTCCCGCCGATTACCATTGGTACCGAAGTACCGGTACTGACATTTTGACGTCGGTTCTCGATACCGGTTCTTTTGCCAACGGTGGTACCGAGAACCGACTTCAGGTACCGACACATCCCTAGTATTAGAGTAAAAAGTCAAGCAAGAAGATAAATTTCGAATCGAAATGTTGAGAAACATTATCGACCTTCAATAATAGTACGTGCGGTGGCATTTGCCATCGGCGCAACGCCCACGGCAATGCGATCGACCGTATTTTGTGACCGATAGTTACTCCCGCCGATTACCATGGGTACCGAAGTAATGGTACCGTCATTTTGACGTCGGTTCTCGGTACCGGTTCTTTTGCCAAGAACCGGTGGTACCGAGAACCGACTTCAGGTACCGACACATCCCTAATAAAATGTGACATTACACAGTAAATATTTTTTAAATACGTTAATAATTATAGTTCATTTTCTAAATAATCCATAAACGGCTTCGGAATGATGTTAATGGAACCCTAAATCAATAGAGCTTTTATTTTTAGGTGTTTAGGGGATTATCCGTTTTAACCGACCTTTTAAGTTATCCGACCTAGGTCCGGTCCCGTCAGGGTCGGTTAAGAGGGGGCCTACTGTATAAAAAACTAGTGAACACACGCTGCTCAGAAGCTATTTAGTTTTAGAAAGTAAACAAAGTATAAAACTAAAAGTATCAGCTGTTGTTGATTAAACAACTTTAAGTATGTTTAGTTTAAGCTCAGCTCTTTCTTAGTTTTCTTTGTATTTATTTTGTGCCCTTGGGAAAATTTTTATTTTTATTAAAAGTCCTCCATCCTCAGTCCATTTCTTTTTGAAATAGACATCAACTTCCCAACAGAACTGTAAACACCTGAAAATTGGCTTAAAGCCAATTAGTTAGTGATGTGGTAAATTAAACAAAAAAAATTGTCCAAGATTGTGCAAATCTGAAGCTGATTCCATGCACCATAAACATTATCCACAATTGAAGGGGTCCCTCCAGTAACGTTGTAAGCGACATAAAGTAAATTTTTCAGGAAATGGAAAAAACATATAATTGGGAATGTAATGATTTAAATATGTTTTATTTGTTATATATAATTATAATATCATAAAACTAGCCAAACTATGAAGTATTACAATATTATCGCACGTAATAAAAAAGTTATTAAAAAAAAGTGATTTTAAAATTGCAATAACGTTGTAAATGACAGTCTTTTGCAACGTTGTTGCCGGCTTGGTCTATGCAACAATGCTTTTTTTGTTTCTTCTTTTCATTTATGTACGGTTCCCCAGCATTTCTTCTCTGCTTATGTACATTTCTGGTCCAACTTTCGAACTTAACAGGGCGTTTTTTACTACGATTTACCCGATTAACATCGGGACGGCGACAGAACGGTGCGCGGTGATATTGCAATTTTTGGTGGTTACAACGTTGCTGCAACTGTGGGACCAACAGCACTTGGTTTTCAACCTGTAGTGCTGCCAACACAAGAGATATGAACGAAAATATACCCTGCACTGATGCAGGATGTCGTTTACAACCTTTACTGCATAGAAATCTCAATTTTGAAAAAGTTGTTGTTTACAACGTTACTGGAGGGACCCCTTCAATTAAAATTGACAAGTTTGTGAAAAAATGTTATGGGCAGGGATTTCTTAAGGGGCTGGAAATTAATTTGAAATATGCATTGGAAAGATGTTCTTGACAGGCTCTTCAAACTAAATGGTCAATCGATAGGGGTTTAATTTTTTAATATAAACGAACCACAGTCCCAAAATTCTGTATTTCAGGGTTGGTGTGGTGATACTCAAATTGAAGCAAGTGGGCTAGTTCATACCAGGAATGATTTAAGAACTGTTTCAACAATTATGGTTTCGTAAAGTTTAGATGCTATTTGCGTGCTACTGACCAGTCATATGGGTACTTTTAAATACAAACCTTTTTTTGAATTTTTAAATGGCTGCAACTGCATGATGCCGACCTCGGGTTTGCGGCATTTTGTTTCTTTTATCAAGCCTTTTAAAATAAATGTTCACTTGATGGCCATTTGTGCTTGGAAATATGGGGCAACTCCCCTAAACAACATTTGAGGGACAGGTACAGATATAACATAACAAAAAGGCCAGAGGGTTTTTTGTTTTGGGTGGAACTCGTGTGCAAAACATCTTTAACCTATGTTACTTATTCTAAAAGTTATTAAGCCGGTCTGGGACTTTGGGGACACATGGTACTGTCCACCGATGACTTGATGGCTAGCGGGATAAATTTGAGGGGAGGGAATAGCAGGCCGGTTACCATAACAACGACGCTACTACCCGTCTATATTTTACCTTGTTTAAAATAACAGATGATAAACACAAGAAATTCATAGATAAATCAATTGATCATATGTTATTGTTTCATTTTCCACGTTTGAAAATCCAAATTGATCCAGTTGTGTTTGTAAACATCCAAGCTTCTTCTATTCACGCCATTATGCTCGATTCGTGCGAATGAAAGTTTTAAAATTAGTTTTTTTTGGTAAAGGTATTTATTTTCCTGTTTCGTGATGGCATCCGTACGTAAAAATGGACAAACCATTCGGGCGCGCAACTAAACGCCCGGCGCACCGCAGGTGAGTACGCCAGCGCGGGGAGTACGCAGCGGCATCGGCATCAGTATAGTACAGACTACATTTTCAGGTCGGCTACTAGTGTCGCGTTTGCGGCGAGAGGGGAACGGCTCAGCCAATAGCAAGCGCACTCCTCCCCTCCCCCTGCACTTATCCCGCTAGCCATCAAGCTATCGGCGGACAGTATGTATCACATTGACGTGCCAGATAAACTTGTAAACAAAAATTGTAAATTAGCTGATTAAAAATCTATAAATCTCATTAAGATCAATTATAAGCAAAATCCTGTGAAGGTTTGGATTTATACTCAGCTGCCATTGATTATTGGGCTATTAATTAATAATCCTCACTTAAGAGGAGGCTAAAGGCAATTCGGTGTCGCCCTCGCGGTCGAGATACTTACTAAAATTACTCCGCAATAATAATCGGAAAAAAGTAGTGTGACGTAGTAAATAATCAGTTATTCTAAAATTATGGTCTTAACTAGCATATCAAGTACTATTTTCCACTTTTAAGTCCAAAATATAGCTTGAGAGGCTGATATAAAGTCGTCACTCATTTATATAAGTGTTTAAACAGTAATGAATGTAGTAAATATTCCTCCGCGGGGTCGGCGATCAGCGCGTGTAAACATTCACTCGGTCACATTTTCCGGCAATATATTTGAATTTAGAGAAAATAATTTTATTGAACCTTGAAGACAAATAAATTCAACACTAGGTTCGTGAAGTACATTTTTCATTTTAGCGAATTTCCCCTATAGGGAAGAAGCTATTACCGTAGGTCTCATGATAAGACCTAAGTCCGAGACCATGATAACTTTTTGTTTTGGGGCCACCAGAAGCAAAAAACACCATTCATTCGAATTTTAGCGAATTTCCCCTACAGGGAAGAAGCTATTACTGTAGGTCTCATGGTAAGACCTAAGCCCGAGTCCATGATAACTGTTCATTTTGGGGCCACCAGAAGCAAAAAACACCATTCGTTTGAATTTTCATATATATATATATATATATGTGTCTGTCAGCACAATAGCGGCCGTAAATATGGTCCGATCTTGATGAAATTTGGTGCAGACATGTAAAGTGGTAATCAATTGGACGAGTTCGTAAACCAGCCCAATCAGACCTCAGGGAGGGGGGTAAAGGGGAATAAACCCCCCAAAAATGGGTTTTTAGAGTTTTTCATATAGGAAAATACCCCCGTTGCAACAGTCCTGCATACTCAGCGAATTTCAAGTGCATAAATAAATAATTTAAATGAAGTCTCGCATCAAGTAAAATCAATATACATTCAGAAGAAAGCGTGCAAAAATACTCTCCTAGGGGCTTTTAAGATCAAAAGGCTGTACAAAATAATAGCCTATACTTGGCACGAAAATGCAATGTTCAAAACTTCAAAACAGCTGGCTTTTCCAATTTAATCGTATGTGGAAATGACCAGCTGTTTAAGTTTGAGTAAACAATTTCATAAACATCATCAGTAAAAATCTGTATTCGCTATAGCACATTTATTTGACAGTTATCTGGCCTTTAAGTAAGCCATATGTCTGTATCCACCATGTGGCTTTGAATCAAACATCAGCTCACATGTTTTAATGTAAACAAAGCAGACGTTTTAGATCCCAATGCTTAATCACTTAATCACTTTACTTAAATGGCAGTTATTTTATGTTATTTTTTGTTTTCTAGCAAACTTTAAGAAATTACAGTACTTTTCCTGAGTCCCTGACATTAAAACATTTAATTTGAGCCCTGTTCCCTCATCCTGTGATTTGCCAAATGCCCACAATTGCTATTCAAAAATAAATTATTCTCCATAAGATTAGTATGGAAAAATGCAGGTTTGCTGCAACAGAAATTTGAAAATGAGGTATTATAGGCTACAATCCAATAAATCTAAACTATATGAAGCCACATAACATGTTTTATCAAGATATGCTGAGGAATAAGAAAGTTATCCAATTGTATTTACTTCTCATAAGGTTAACATTGGGAAAGAGAGTACACAGGTTTGCTGCCTCAGTAATTTGATGATTTGGATATTTTAAGCCATAATCAAGTAGATATTAACTGTATGAAGCCTCATGCCATTTCTTATCAGTATATTTTGAGAAATGAGCGAACTACACAACTTATTTATTACCCATAAGGTTAGCATGTAGAATGAGTATGCAGGTTTGCTGCAACAGGTATGTTAAAACTGGTTAGTTTTAATTAAATATTTAGTATATCTTAACTAGAAGAAGCCATATGCCAAGTTTTATTATGATATGTTCAAAAATAAGGCAGATATAGAATTTTTTTTATTTCCCATAAGGATAACACGGGGAATGATTATGCAGGTTTGCTGCCACAAAAATGGAAATTTTGGGGATTTTAGACTAAAATACATTAGATCTCATCTAGATGAAGCCACAAACCAAGTTTAATTAAGATATGTTGAGAAATGAGCGAGATATAGAATTTTACTTATTCCCCATAAGGTTAACATTGGGACAACGTACTGTGTTCACCACTTTCAATATCTCGGTAACAAATGGACATAGAGCAATGATTCAAAATACTAAATTGTTTGTTTTTTTGAGGCAAATCCAATGGTGCCAACAAAAATTTGATTAATTTTATTTTTCTATGTAAAAACCCCAAAAAACCCATTTTTGGGGAGGTTATTCCCCCTTTACCCCCCCTTCTGATGGTTCGATCGGGCTGGTTTACGAACTTGTCCAATCGATTACCACTTTACATGTCTGTACCAAATTTCATTAAGATCGGACCATATTTACGGCCGCTATCGTGCTCACAGACATATATATATATATAGATAGATAGATAGATAAATATATATAAATTCGAACGAATGGTGTTTTTTGCTTCTGGTGGCCCCAAAACAAAATGTTATCATGGTCTCGGGCTTAGGTCTTACCATGAGACCTACGGTAATAGCTTCTTCCATATAGGGGAAATTAGCTAATAAAAATAATCAAATTTTGGCTTGCACCGTTGAATTCAGCTCGGAAAAACAAACAAGTTAGTATTTTGAATCATTGCTCTATGTTCATTGGTTACCGAGATATTGAAAGTGGTAAACACAGTGTACGTTGTCCCAATGTTAACCTTATGGGAAATAAGTAAAATTCTATATCTTGGTTATTTCTCAACATATCTTAATAAAACTTGGTGTGGGGCTTCATCTAGGTGAGATTTGATGTACTATAGTCTAACATTCCCGAAGTTTCCATTTTTGTGGCAGCAAACCTGCATACTCATTCCCCATGTTATCCATACGGGAAATAAAATAAATGCTATATCTTCATTATTTTTTGACATATCTTGGTAAAACTTGGTATATGGCTTCTTCTAGTTCAGATCTACTAAATATTGAATTAAAATCACCCAGTTTTAACGGACCTGTTGCAGCAAACCTACATACTCATTCTCCATGTTATTCTTACGGAGCTTACAAAAACATGTCAAATCTCACTATGCTGGATTGAAATATGTTCTTTTGCATTTGAAATTCGCTGAGTATGCGGGTCTGCTGCAACGGGTGTATTTATATATCTATCTATCTATCTATATATATATATATATATATATATGTGTCTGTCAGCACAATAGCGGCTGTAAATATGGACCGATCTTGATGAAATTTGGTACAGACATGTAAAATGGTAATCAATTGGACGAGTTCATAAACCAGCCCGATCGGACCACCGGGAGGGGTGGTAAAGGGGGATAAACCCCTCCAAAAATGGGTTTTTTGAGTTTTTTACACACAAAAATATAAATTATCTAATTTTTGTTGGACCATTTAGTTCAGCTAAAAAAAAACAAACAATTTAATATTTTGAATCATTGCTCTATGTCTATTGGTTACCGAGATATTGAAAGTGGTAAACACAGTACGTTGTCCCAAAGTTAACCTTATGGGGAATAAGTAAAATTCTGTATCTCGCTTATTTCTTAACATAATAAAACTTGGTTTGTGGCTTCATCTAGATGAGATCTAATGTTTAATAGTCTAAAATCCTCGCTACTTCCTTTTTCGTGGCAGCAAACCTGCATACTCATTCCCCATGTTATTCTTATGGAGATTACAAAAACATGTCAAATCTCGCTATGTTGGATTGAAATATGTTCATATATATATATATGTATATATGTCTTTAAGCACGATAACTTGCGTAAAAATGGTCCGATCTTAATGAAATTTGGCATGAATGTGTAAAGTAGTAATTATTCGGACGAGTTCGTAAACCAGCCCGATCGGACAACCGGAAGGGGGGTAAAGGGGGTAAATCAGTTGTAAATGGGTTTTTTTTCAGATTTTTTTTTCAGTTGTAAAACCCAAAATGGGTTTTTTCAGTTTTTTACATAGAAAAATAAAATTTCTCGAATTTTTGATGGCACCGTTGAATTTGAATCACTGCTCTATATCCACTGTTACCGAGGTATTGAAAGTGGTAAACACAGTACGTTGTCCCAATGTTAACCTTTTGGGAAATAAGTAAAATTCTATATCTCGCTTATTTCTCAACATATCTTGATAAAACTTGGTAAATGGCTTCTTCTAGTTCAGATCTACTAAATATTGAGTTAAAATCACCCAGTTTTAGTACACCATTAGCAGCAAACCTGCATACTCATTCCCCACGTTATTCTTGTGGAGCTTACAAAAACATGCCAAAGCTCGCTATGTTGGATTGAAATATGTTGTTTTGAACATGAAATTCACTGAGTATGCAGGTCTGCTGCAACGGGGGTATTTATTTCTATTAATTTATAATTATAGTAATGTCGCCTATACCCGGGCAGGATAAGCGAGTGCTGTATTAAGTAGATAACCTTTGTAATTACTTCCAACTATTTGGCCTACCATGGGCGTCGTTTACTCGCGATCGGAAGCCTCAACCCCAGCGAACACATAATAAAGATTATTCTGTGCCCGCTATTCAACCCTCACGGTTGTTTTACGGGTGTTTAACACAAGGTAAACTTGTGTTATAATTACTTACCAGAGATCGCCAGTGCATGGTCGAAAATTCGACCAATTTTCAAATTGAGAACTAGGAATAACTAATTTTGAAAACGATCTTTGCATACATCAATGCATGTCTAAATACATTTCTTATATCATTTCCCATGTAAACACATAATATTAGTAAATGGGAACCAAAAGTGAAAGAGATGAAAGATTCAATCTTTGACTAATTATGTTACCTCACCTCTGGCGCATATATATGGCATAGTTAATAGTAATTAGTATTTTATTAAGATTCCACATTTACTTGTTTAAGACTGAGCTGATTATTGATTCAGAGATCATAAGTAAAAAATCAGTCATCAAATAAGTTTATACCATGCATCCCTTACCATAGTTCCCTCCCTCCCTAAATTCATTCCTTCCCTCACTCTTTAACTTCCTTTTCCCAAGCTATGTAGCAGCTTGGTTGGAAATAAATTCTTTCTTTCTTATACATATTTTACCCATTTTCCACTAATGAAAAACACAATTTGAATGTAATGTCCATTTGTACTACAGTTGCACATCAGTTAGTACACTGCATGATGGAGACTCAACTTCACGTACTTTTTCTTCCCTTTATCTCTTAATCTTATTTAAGCGACCAAACTTGAATTTCTACCTAAATCTCAAATGAAACACATTTGAATATGATATCTTCAATCTTCTCTAAATAGTCCTGATTTCATCAATTACAATATTTTCTCTCCATGCCCCAATAAAACATGTGGCTTGAAATTGTTTGAACATACAGGGTGTTTTTTTTAATTCTTTCTTAGTTTATTCAGAAACAAAAATAAATTTTAGCATTCTGTTTTCTGGAAACGTCTACCAACGCAGGGGGAAGTCAATTTCACAGGAAAACTTTATCCCTTCAACTACCCCCTTCTCACCCCAACCCTTAACTTAAAATTTTCAAATTGTTTTGGATTTATATCTCTAATGACAAAAACAACGTACATTATTGCTCAATTTTCGCTCTCACATAATGTTTCTACATTTAATCTTTACTCAACAAAAATGTAGATGACAAATGTACAGTTCTGTTTTGTTGTTCTGCCTTCTCCATGGCTAATTAAGGCCAATGTTAATTTCTTTGAAATTTAGAATTCAATTTTATGCTTATCTAAAAGACTAATCTAAATGGGATTCTGCACATCTACAGAAACATACAATTTTATCAGTGTTCTTACATTTTTGCTATGTTGCACACAGGCTGATAAAAGAGGAGGACAAAAACCTTATGGAAAAAATGCTTGTCTATTATTAATATAAAGATTCATAATTTCATACTAATGTCTTTTAAGTGGGTTTTCCAACTCTAAAACCCCCTCCCCCCCCTCGGTTAAAGAAATATAAATACTTGTGTTGACATCATCATGAAATATAAATTTGGGTTCTATATAGGGTGTCCCATAAGTAAGTACAAAAACTTTGGGAATAGGATATTCCAAAAAAATATTATATTCCATAAAAACAGCAGATTTGATGAAAAAAGACGGGAACACTTTTTTTAGTATTTTTAATTTTCTATCAAACAACACTACAGAAGAATCGGACATTAAAGCTGAGAAATAACGATTTTTAGTTGTAGTTGCCAGGCGCAATCTCACAGCTTCTCCTAATTGTCTTCGACAATCAGCTGATTAACCTATGCAGGAATAAGGAATAAGTATGCACATGGCTCCATTATTTTTGTTACATTATGTTTTGCTATTTTGTTGACACTTTCCGTTACTTTCGAAACAAAGTCAGTGACTGAACTCTTTTTTGGATCAAGATTTATTAAGTCTACAATTTATCACAATAAAATTGTACCTGGGTGTAACCTAGGAAGATAAATGATTATCGGTTTGTGCAACCGATTACACAGCATGATTTCACCTTTTTTAAATCATCGTCATAAATAAATTTAACAAAAAAACTTGATTTATTGGAGTCCAAATCAACAAACAGAAATCTACCGGCGCATATCAGAGAGAGGCGTGGGAACTCGACACGTGGTGCGGGCTGAGGGGGATAGAAGCGCTATCCCCCTCCACCCAGTATGGCGCCGCGCCGGCTCCGGCGGGCGGGCGGCCACTGGTTGGCTTCAACGCAACCGCCGCGTGTCCTCTCCTACTAATCCTCATAGGGTGTAACCTGACCATTGAAAACAATTTGAATGTAATAAACCGCTTAATTGACGACCTTGGATGTAGGTTCGACGACAGCAAAACTGTGGACAAACTGTTGTTCTGTAAAGAAGAATTGAAACTAGCGTTGACCAAAAACAATTACCTACTGCTCAACTATGTTGGCGTCGTTTGCAGCCATATTTTTATTATTCCCCGGCACTTATAAGAAGATAAGGCAATCAATTTTTTAGACGATGCCTCATCCAGTTTATTTAAATACTTTCACCTCAATACTACACTGAGAAAAATCCTTTTTTCCTTTTTTCGTAGACAGACATATTGTATCTAAGAAGAAATAATACATCCAAGTTACCAACGCGTATTATTGGTTTAGATGAAGATATCCGTTACAGACGGAAGCTTTATCTAGGATCGCTTTTGTTTTTAGATGTAAGCCTTTATTTATTAAATAGATATGTGTTATACCATACCTTCATTGCTTATAACAGTGTTTCTCAACCGGTGGTACGCGGAAGCCTTTCAGGTCGTACACAAGAGATTGAAGAAGTAGAACAAAATAAAATACTCCGTTTACAAATGAACACTGTCCCATCGAACAGTAAAGTCGCACTTAATGCCTTAACTTTTTCAGTATCTGTGTTGCTCATAGTCTGGCATTTTCGTACCATATTTCAGGAAATATCGTTACTCTTTCATTTTAAGAGTAATTCTTTTAAAAAAAAGTTGGCATAAAAATGTTCTTTCCATTAAAAAATACCATCAGTTTTACAGTGTTAATTTGTTGGTATTACTATAGTTGTTAGTTGTACGATTTACTAACCAAACGTATTTTCTACTTTGAACACTCAGGCTAGTTATGTCGATCTGTTTTATAATTTTTTGTAATATGCTTAAATAAGATCATTGGTGAAAAAACAGTATAGGTACTTTAAATGACTTTAAATTGTGTATTTGAGTTTATTTCTTAATGTAAAACATGAGAAATACGTAAAGCTCCAAATAACAGACAGAGATTGTTTTCCACGTGTACCTAGACATTTTTCACATAAGCGAAATTTATATTCAAATTCTCACGGTTTTTTCACCAAATCCACTAAATAAATTATTCAGCAGAGCTGAGGTGAACATATAATTTGTCAAAATTATCTAATAATCAAAATACCATCTAGAAATGTATATTACAAGTATAATAAAATAAATTTAGGTGGCAAAAACGAAACCGCCAAAGGGTAACTATAAGCATTGTTGGAGGGGATCCCTCAGTAATAGGAGGAGGGGGTCCTTGCGATGGTACACCAAAATATTGAAAATATGGTAGGTGGTATGCGAGCACCCAAAGGTTGGGAAACACTGGCTTATAACAATCACTGCCACGGAATCATAGCTTATATCAACAGGAATGACGTCACACCTTTAGATATATTGAGTTTATTAAGATATGCGTTTGTCTTTATTAGATTTAACCTAAGCCATATACTGATGTAGTTAATGAACGACGTAGTCATATATTATCTTCTACACTGTTACTGTACTAGTCATTTAACTCGTAATATATCTCTCACGAACAGTTTGCACTTGGACAACGTACATACAATTTAAGGAAATTATATGAAATTAAAATACAGGTAGATTTAAATGCTTACTGACGGGTATTATTTCGTTGTTATGTCATGTCTTTACATTTATTACAGCCCACAAACCCCATGTTAAATGTTTTAAGTTTTTACATTATTTTGTAATGTATTTTTTAGCCTATTTCAAATAAAAAAAAATACTGTACAGTATTTTGCACATGAACAGGAAAATATATTTCAAACGGAATGCGCAGGCCTACATTTTTCCTGCGATGCACACGAGCTGATAACAAAGGTTTTCAAGAATCATGCTTGTCTATTAACGTAATGATGATGATAATAATAGATAGAATTAAACGACTGGTCTTTTTTCATCTATGTGCCTGAAAACTATCAAATTATGACTGTCCAGGGTTCATATCTTATCATGAGAACAATCGTAATACTTGTTTATCTGCAAAGAAAAATCGTATATACATATATACATAGGCGTAACATAAATTTTGTTTTAGGGGGTGCTGAATCTGGCAGTAACGTTGATAATGTCGGTTTTACCTAGTCTATGTCTTTTCCAAAAACCGCGCCATATTCTTCAACAATTGAAAATTTTGGGGGTTGCTGGAGCCCCTTATGCACCCCTTACCTACATCCCACAGACTTGAATTTCAAATTATCTAATTATTTATCGAAGGGGGGGTCAAGTACTCATCGAGTATTTTAGAGCTGAGTATACACTCGACTTTTTGCTATTAGTTACTCTCGCAGTTTAGTTATAATAGGTACATGCGACCAATAATAATAATTTTTAATATGACATTTATGTAGGAATGCAATGCCAGTTATATTCTTATATTCTTATACCTCCATTCTTTATTTTATGTAAGCTCTTTCTCTTTTTTTATAATTTACAACACACTATTTATGATTGCACATTCAAATTTCAATGTATTGGAAAATAGTTCACTTAAATATCTGAGAAAATATATGGTTACAATTTTAAAACTGTATACCAATAGAGTTTGATATTCAGAGAGCTAAATGCTAATTGGTATAGTATTTTACTCCACAGTATTTTTATACATACAATTTTCAAAGTTAACGGCCGATATTATGCGTGATTTTCACAAAAACAAAAAAAAATCGATCGCGGCGTTCGCAAAAATTACATCCGCCATTTTCCGTGTTCGATAAACACACGCGTATATACTTTGCGCCATTACACAGTATAATAATAATTCAATAACATTTGTTGATGTTATTTGTAATGATTAACCTTCTGATCATACTTGGATTTTCAATCAATATCAACACAAAATTTCATCCTTTATCAAAGTTAAACCCCCCCCAAAAAAAATTTCTTTTGATGGCGCCCTGAGCGCCATATCCCCCCGTTCTGGGCACCCCTGACTGTTTTAATTTTGTAAGTTAAAAATCTCTTTAGAGTAAGTATGATATGTATAATTTTTTAATTTTTTTATGAATTGCTTTAATTTCCCAGTAATGATGTCTTCTGAATGTGCTCAAACACCTAACAACTTAACTATATTATGACATATAATTTGGAGAAAAGTTCACTAATAATATAATCATTAAATTATCAATAATTTGTTACAAAAATGTATTGGATACTTGTACTTACTTGTTAACTAATAATCGACATTTGATTTTATTGAATTTGTATCATAAGTATGTTGACCCAAAAGCTTTACGGCCAAAGATTAGCCCGGCACCGGCGCGGCGTATGTTTAAAGGAATGCTTACGTCCCCCCTCCCGCCACCGACGCTCCGACGGTCCCTCAGAAGGGCTGCGTCAGTTCTTTCTACTCAGCTAAAAGCTGACAGAGCCCAAACTCCCCTCCCTCCCCCCTTCGTAACATGGCAGCGGCGGTACTCAGCTGTTGGCGGCTGCTACTTGTCTGACTGATACACGTGGCTTTTCTATCGCTGTTTTTCATTTCTAGAAGTGAGATGTTTGGGTGGAACCTTATATTTTTATAATCAGTATAAATTTACGAACCTCATAGTGTAAATATGTTCCAGATAAGACTTATGAATACATTTTTACAACGAATAACTTAACGTATTGTCATAAACTGTGACTTGAAAAAATTAGTCGGCTATTGCTTTTTTTATTTTTTGGTCAGGAAAGTTTCGTATGCACGAAAGTACTTATGCACGAAAGTGCTTATGAAATTAACATTACACTTTGTATCAAACTTTTTTATAGCGCGTCTAGTTTTCCCAGAAACGCAGGTTGAACAGACCGGGGAGCGAGCTGATTAGCGCGCGAAAAAACCGGGTGGGCGCGTCTAAACTCGAGCTACCACTCGAGCTCCAGTGTTTCCACTTTCTGATTCATCCAAAAGATGGGATATGGGACAATACTTGGAGAAATGAGGGATATATTAATTGGGAATTCTTTTCTTGTGATATAATTTTCTGTAAATTGGACATAAATTAAATAAAAAAAATTCCACCTCACTAGCTTCTGAAATAGCATCTAAAGAGATTTCTTCCATGGAAAATTGGTTTAAACAAAATGGACTCCACCTTAACTGCTCCAAAACCCATTTACTTCATTTTCACAACCCACAGCTTAATTCAGATAAGGTAGTCCTTGATTTGGACTCAGGAGAAAGAATTGTATCATTAGAGAGCACTAAATTCCTTGGCCTTCATATAAACGAACACCTGAAATGGATGGAACACCAAAATCATCTATCCTCCTCCTTAGCCAAATCCTTATTTGCCCTGAGAGTAGTATTCAGAACAACAGGTCTTAAAGCAGCTCTCATGGTTTATCACTCTTATTTCATGTCCAGGGCATGCTATGGTATCATAACTTGGGGAAGTCATTCATCAATAGTAAATCATTGTTTTCTTTTGCAAAAAAAAGCTGTAAGGATTTTGGCTGATGTTGGACCTCGCGTATCCTGTCGCCCCCTGTTTATCCAAATGAAATTGATGACCATCCATGCTGTCTACATATTTCAGGTTTGTACTTTCGTTAGGAGAAATTTTGAAAACTTTCTTCTTGCTAACCATGAACACCTCTACAATACTCGCCATAGAGATACTCTTCAGTTTCCAATCCACAGAACTGCTTTGTATGAAAAATCTCCACTGTACATGGGTAGGAAAATTTTTAATCATCTCCCCACCCATATCAAATCTGAGCAAACAGTTTCTAAATTTCAAACAAAGTTAAAAGAATTTTTGATTTCACAATGCCCATACTCACTTGAAGAGTATTTTTCACATTAAACAGATTCTTTTTTTCTCTCTCTTGCAGATTTGCTCTTTTGTGGAGTTCAATTGCGATCATGTGTATGTAGATAACAATGTGTATAGATATGTAAGATCCATATGTAACATGTTAGGTTAAGTTCCAAAGTGGACGTGTCACATGTTTATCTGTGAAAAATCACAAAGTTGTAAACTTTTTGTGACGAATAAAGTATTTCATTTCATACAGTTCTGCTCGTACACGCTGTTTCGTGCGCCTACACTCTTGTAAACAATTGTTGTTCGTGTTGTTTTGGGGTGTGTACTATTGTAATACAATAGGCCTACTATAACACTAAAAAATGTAACCGAACTGAATATAATGTTCAATTCATTGCACCTGCCAATAGTAACTCATTCAAACAATGTTCAGTGTAAGGAGAACAAATAGACATTTTCTGTTTGCTTAGAAAACTTTTCTCCTACAGTTTAATTTATTATAAACTTCGCTCCAAAGATTTAAAATAGTTTAATGGTGCTTATTTGTAAGACTTAATGGACAATCGTGAATAATTACAATATATATGGAATTAATTATGCTAGACCCAATGGCGGGTCGGGTGTGGCGGCAGACGCGTCGCGGGCTCGCGGCCGAAGTAGTCTCCTTTGTTCGATCTGTGTTTCTGGGAAAACTAGACGTGCTAAAAAAATGTTTAAATACAAAGAGTGAAGTTAATTTCATTAGCTACAACTTTCGTTGAGACGAAACTCACCTGACAAAAAAATTAAAATGTAGTAGCCTACTAACTTTTTCAAGTCGCAATAATGACAATGCAGTTAAGTTCTTCTTCATAAATAATTATTTTTAAGTCTTTATAAAACAAATTTCTACTGTTAGATTCCTCAATTTATCCAGATTATAAAGATATAAGGTTAACGGAGACATAATATTTTAGAAGCATATAGGAGCGTGGAATCGAGGCAATACATACATTGGCGCGGCGCGGTTGCCGTAGTGAGTCAGTATCGCCGTGACGTCACAGCCACAGCCGGGCTGCATCACTTTTTGACTCCGCGCGGCGGAGCCCTTGTGTTCTACTATAGTCCTGCCCTCAGATGGAGGGCTCGATTGTATAACTGGCGTCAATTCTTGGGGCCCACGCCGTCCATAAGCTAAAATTAACATTAGTCTTATAGGCGGCGCGGCGTGGGCCCCAAGAATTGGCGTCAGTTATACCTTTGATGTTAGCGCCCACCGATTATAGAACTAAAGGTGCAGCTATACATACACGTCATGCCAAGTCGCGTTGCGTCCATTTTCGATGTGAATGAAACCTGTGTAATCAAATTCTGAAGAGCATACACTGCTGAATCGGCCGAATTGGGACGTGACGCGACGTGACGTGACGTGTATGTATAGCTTACACCGACGTACACTCGGCCATTCGGCTCTTAGAAACTAGAAAATGCGAAACGATGAGAATCGGCGCGAATCGATGCGAATATGTAAAGCTATATATACACGTCGCGTTCACTTACAGCCAATTCGGTGATTTCGGAGGGGGTGCTATACATATTCGCTTCGATTCGCACAGATTCGCATTTTCTAGTTTCTAAGAGCCGAATGGCCGAGTGGACGTTGGTGTAAGCTATACATACACGTCGTGTCGTGTCGCGTCCCAATCCGGCCGTGTATGCTCTTAAGACCATTCGAGTCGGGTCGTGCCGTGACGTGACGTGACGCGACCCGTATGTATAGCCGGTTCCTATTGATTATACAGGTTTCATTCATGTCAAAACCTGGATCGCGACACGACGTGACGAGACGAGACGTGACGTGTATGAATAGCAGCACCTTATAGCACCCCCTCCGGCAACGTCAAATTGGCCATAAGCTGACACGACGTGACGTGACATGACGTAACGGGACGTGTCATGCGTGACGTGACGTGTATGTATACCAGCACCATCGACCACATAGTACAATAGATGGAGCACAAGAAACCGCGAAGTGAAGCCTAAATTTACTTCTAGACCCTATGCATGGAAAAAACAAAGTACGTAAAAAATTACAAATATGGCATCAAATTATACGTCTGAATCTCAGAATCACTATAGTACCAAGTATAAATGGCTTACAGGTAGTTTACACATCGTAGACACTGATAACCTAGAAGCTCGTCCTGACATTTTTTGAAAGAATCTGCCACCACGGAATACATCGAAAAAAAAAACATATTTCGATCCAACTTAGCAAAATTTGACATGTTTTTAAAGGCTCCATAAGAATAACATGGGGAATGAGTTTGCTGCTATGGATATATTAAAACTGGTTGGTTTTAATTCAATATTTAGTAGATCTGACTCAGAAGAAGCCATTTGCCAAGATTTACCAGGATATGTTGAGAAATAAGCGAGATATAGAATTTTACTTATTTTCCCATCAGGTTAACATTGGGACAACGCTGATGTTTCACAGCGTTGTCCCAGCGGTCCCAGCGTTGTCATGGGACAACGTACTGTGTTTACCACTCTCAGTATGTAACCGATGGACATAGAGCGATGATTCAAAACAAAAAATTTTTTAGCTCATCCAATGGCAAAATCAAAAAAATATTTTTTATATTTTTCTATATAAAAAACTAAAAACCCAGTTTTTTGGGGGCGGGGGTTTGTCCTCCTTTACCCCCCCCCCCCTTCCAGTTGTCCGATCGGGCTGATTGTCGAACTTGTCCATACCACTTTACACGTCTATGCCAAATTTCATTAAGATCGGACCATATTTACAGCTGCTATCGTTATATATGTATTTATATATATTTATAAATACTTATAAATATATATAAATACATATATAACGACTTATATATGTATTTATATATAACATTTGTTTACGAATGGTGTTTTTAGTGTCTGGGGGGCCCAAAACGAAAAGTTATCATGGTTTTGGGCTTAGGTATTACCATGAGACCTACGGTAATAGCTTCTCCCTTTTAGGGGAATCTCGCTAAAATACCGGTTTTTCCCACCCTTTGGTCTAAATTCTGTGTTCAGTTGCCCTGAGCATAATTATATACTGTACTTATGAATAAAATCATTACATTCCCCCGAAAATACTTTAGACTAATATTTCCTAGTTAAAAAAAAAAAAAAAATTATTGAAGAAGTTTTCTTAATACTTAACCTAATACAAACACAATTATCTGCTTTATTCATATAGATATTTACTTAGTTCAAGGATACTGACATTTCCATTATTTAGCTTTATATAACCAAGGAGAACCTAGATTAGCCGAAATCTTTTTATACGACTTTTATGAGTGTATTGAGGGATAAAAAATAAAAAAACTTCTTAGCGCGTTTGACAGATAATAACAACTGCAATTAACATCAACATCAAAGACAATTTGATGGATCTTTGTTTCTATCGAGGAACATGTAATTATAACAAGGAAATCGCATATAGAATCATGAAAATCGTTCCAGTAGGACATTTATTTATTTTAGTAATTTATTAGTTACTTACCATAGTCCTAGTAAAAAATCATAGAAAAACAGGACAAAGACTTGTTGTTGAATCTTCAATAACAAATTAATCGAAAATATGCCTTTAATTTCTCTTTAGCAAAACAAGGTAAATTTATTGGTTGGGAAAGAAACATTAACATAGGCACAATTTTTATATATTTTTGAGATATAAATTCAATTTTTTTTTAAACTCTCTAAAAACATGTTCATGTTACGTTTGCACTGGAATGTGAATATCTCAAAGGTAATAAACTATTATTTAACTCGATAGTTTTTGCCAATTTTTTTATCATGGGTATTTTGAATTTAACGTTTCAATTTGATGTTTTCTCCGTTGCGAAACTTGTGAGGACAGTATTGCCGGAACACTGAATTTAGAAGTGCAGTACACCTCGGATTATCCGAATTAATGTGGCGGAACAACGATCCGGATAACAAACAATCCGGATAATCCGAGGTCATTACAATATCGCATAAATAGCGCATACCTTAGCCCCTGTTAAATTGATGCTGCAAACTGCGTATCAAGCCTATGAAACGTAACTCAAAATTTATCACAGTAACTCTTCTTAAGAAATAACATAACACCTCAAATCACAGCAATTGCCAAAACTCGCAAAATAGCCATAGGCTACGCCTTTGTTGATTACTGCTAGAGCCCCAAGTAGCAATCCAGAAAACTACGTTCACGAAAATGCTGTAATGTACTGTTTAGGCAATGCGGTTGCTTCAATTAATGTGATTCCAAATGCGTACAGTAATGTATTGCATTTGCATTTCATTTTAGCAGGTGCATTACACCTGTAAACTTGCTAAAATCATGTTTTTGCCGTGATATTTATTTTTTCATTTCTCAGATGGACCGGTCCGGATCATCCGGGATCCGGATAATGTGGGATCCGGATAATCCGAAGTGTACTGTATAACTATTGGAGCAGTGCCTTTCGATCTAGTGACTGTCGATGCAATGCCTTTCGATCTAGTGACTGTCGATGCAGTGCCTTTCGATCTACTGCCTGTCGGTGCAGTGCAGTTCGATCCAATGCCTGTCGGTCCAGTGCCGTTCGACGATAAAACTTTCAAAAGACGAAAATTTGCTTACAATAATTTTAAAATAATCACGACTTCCCAAACTTAATACAGATGTATCTTCGAAAGGCACTGCATCGACAGTCACTAGATCGAAAGGCACTGCTCCGACAGGCATTAGATCGACAGGGCACTGGACCGACAAAAGTGTCGATCCAGTGCCATTCGATCTTATGACTTTCGATCTAATGCCGGCGCCCGTACTGTTTGAACCACTTATATAAATGAGCGACGACATTATATCAGCCTCTGTGGCTATATTTTGGACTTAAAAGTGAAAAAGAGTACTTGATATGCAAGTTAATACCATAATTTTAGAATAACTGGATATTTACTACATCACACTACTTTTTCCAATTATTATCGCGGAGTAATTTTAGTACGTATCTCGACCGCGAGGGCGACACCAAATTGCCTTTAGCCTCCTCTTAATAAATTAGTTTTTTTAGTGACAAGGCTTTCATCGTACACTCATACTTCATTTACGTTCTGGTAGAAATACACAGACCAAAGCTAAGTCCAACATATAGTTCCAAGTCCTTGTCTTAAAGCAAGTATCTAGCAGGTAATAAAACAAATGTATTTTTTTAAATCAACTTTATCTCAAGCTAAACATAAGCCTAAATTATTTACACTTGAGTCCTAGATAACTCTGAGAAATATATATAAATATAAAATAACGGCTGACAAGGAACCATCCAAATATTTCAATGAATTTTTTATCCTTTCAATACCAAGCAAATTTCTATTCCTCTATTGTCTAATTGTCAAATAAAACATTTGTTTTGTTGATGATTGCTTCTTAAACTCTTATTTTATAATTATTAGTAAATTACCACACAATTGTGTTCAATTAATTAAGTATATTATTTCATAACTAACTGTTGAATGTTATTATAACTTATTAAAGAAAATAATATTTTACAGGTAAATGAAGTTATTAGGCGATTCATGTACAATATAACATACTGCTTTACTTAGAAAGACAAAACTACCAATCAAAGACTTCATGTTGAAAATAGTAAGGGCAACAATGATATGATCAGTAGATAGAAAAACCATGTTTATTATATTACTTGCAAGTCTATGTTAACTTATATAAATAGCAAGGGATAAACAGTAACATTTAAAAACTAACATCCTACTTATTATTTCTGGCAATTCATGAACTGATGTCATTTTATATTGATTTTAACATTGAAAATGAAGGTATAACATTTATGTGAACTGTCACACAATCAGCCGACAACACAACAGCACAGCCGTCAAGAGAAACGTTACGTTCCTCATGAGGAATCATTCTTTGGCATCTCCAATTCCGTCAGCATTGATTGCAAACATGGCCTCTGTCTCTGGAAGACATGGAGAATCGTAGATCTTGCAAATTCTGGTCTCCCCTCTGCCTTTCCTTAGGTATAATCTGAAATTACCAAAAAGGAATAAATTAATTTGCCATTAGCTTATTGCACTCATTACTTCACACCATAATTATATGTAGGTTTTAAATAATACTATTTTTTAATAAAAATATAATGGTTATTTTCATATTTAGAGAATCAATTAATGACAAATTCTATAATTTAGTGTATTTTTCCCTGGTTCTAAACAAAACAGCAGTTTAATAAGTTAAAATTAGAGGATACCATACTGCATTAAATTTTGGTGAAGAATAAATTCAAGAAACAAATTGAATATAACTGTTGAATTTAACACAATTTTTAGGTTGATTTTAGGTTAACCAACAGCCCTGTCAGCCTTTGTTTAGTTTAGTTTTTTAAGAGAAGGAAGCCTCAAAACTGGCAATAAGTTTAGGAGGCCCCTATATTTATTCATCTTTGTAAACATGTTTATTCTGTTATTTAAATTTGTTTGTGATTATTTGTTAGTTCGATGTAATATTGTGATGTACAAATTGATGAATAAATAAACGTTTTTGACTTTGACTTTGACTTTTGAATATGCCTAAGTTGAAAAAAGGCGGATATTAGACTACATACCATATACAACCTACAATATAAAAACCTGTATTAACTCTGCTACATGATGGAATTCATCCCTTACTACCAAAATTTCAGTCCAAAATAGGGATGGTAAGGAATTGGATTTTCAGTTCGGGACGGGATTTTTGTTGTCCATAAAGCTTCAGGAAATGCTTGTTCACAAATTTATTTTACTTTATGACCATAACAGCGTTAGGTTAAAATCAATGTCACATATAACTGTTTATATTAAGTAGTAACTCAAAAAATTTCAAGAAATAAATTTAAGTGAAAAATACTAACTTATATGCAATTGATTAACAAAATAGCAAACATTAAAAACACATTCCAAAATAAAATAAAAAGAAAACTAGTAACACAATGAAATTATTCATTATAAATAAAATACTAACTTATATAAAAATGGTAAGTAAAATTATTGTTTATTTACTATAACTATTTTTTATTGAATTTGAATTTTTATTCTTTCTAATTTTATGCACAAAACAAACAGAAATAATACATAAGAAATGATAAAGATAATAAATGTTTTAACGATTGATAGAAACATAATAGTTTTTAAGTTTTTGCTTTTTGTTTTTTGTTTTTATTGCTTGGTTTCCACAAAGCCAAAAGTAAAATACTAGAGTGGTTACTGCATGTTCACAATATACTGTCATGTATAATCAGTAAACATAATATTGTATTTTTATTAACTTTAGGCTTTAAAGTGCTTGTGTTAAGAAATGACTCATAATTTTTCCAGTACTTTAAACTATGGTAAAAAATTTAAAATCAATTTCGTTTTAAGATGACAACCATGCAGACAAGTTTTTCCAAGCTTAAAATTATAAATTTAAAGTTTACAACTCCCAAACTTAATATTTCTAGTTACATTAATAATAAAATTAATTTGAAAATTAATTTTAAAGTCCCAAATTCTTTACTTTTGTCAACTGTCTAAAAACTTTTCAACTTATTTATGAAAAATAGTCATACTTTCGACTAGGATTCAATGACATCTGTATTCGTTTAGAAAATTGAATCAATGGGCAAAACCACAATTTTTAGCTGACCAATGTGGCCGATAATATGAACGATCATCACTGTCACGCCTTCTAGCAGGTTATTTCCGTCGATTAACTGCTATCAGTGAATACCTAAGATTGGTTTTTTACACCCAAATGCGAGTTCGCAATGTTACATTTGTCATTTATGAGCAATTGGAAAATAAGCGCAATCGTTTTTCACGGCTGACCGCGAGTTGCGTAAAGCAACATCGGCCGTTTATCCGCGATCGGCAAATATAAGTGATCGTTTTTCATGGTCGACCACATGTTGCGTAAAACAACATCGGCCGTTTATCCACGGTCGGCCGTTTGTCCGTGAAAGGCAAATACGCGCGATTGTTTTTTACGGCCGATCGCGAGTTTCTTAAAGCTAAATCGGCTGTTTATCCGCGATTGGCAGATACGTGCTAGCATATTTCGCGGCCGTTCGCGAATAGCGCAAAGCTATTTTTGCCGTTCATCCGCGACTGGCAAATACGCGCGATGGTTTTAGCGGCTGATCGCGAGTTTTGCAGAGCTGGATTTGCCGTTTATTCGCGATCGGCATATACGTGAGATCGTTTTCCACGGCCGATTGCGAGTTTTGCAAAGCTACGTTCGCTGTTTAGTTGCGATCGCTAAAACGATCCTATTCCGAAA
The DNA here is from genome assembly GCA_035578135.1 of Flexamia atlantica. Lineage (NCBI taxonomy): Eukaryota > Metazoa > Arthropoda > Insecta > Hemiptera > Cicadellidae > Flexamia > Flexamia atlantica. The sequence continues at coordinate 136,979,384 of JAQJVK010000001.1, read as the reverse complement.
ATATCCCGAAGTGAATAAAAATCTTGCCCGAAAATCAAAAATTTAATTTATTGAAAATTTCTGAAATTTTGGGACCCGACCATCCCTAGTCCAAAAAAACTCACCATCTTCAAAACACGTAACCCACTAAAAATGCATTTTGCTCACTGGACCACTGTTCCATCACAACTGAAATTTCCACAAATAACCTTGATTACACCATACTTATAACTGCAATGGTAATATGGATACCATTCAAATCAAATCAAATCAAATCATCTTTATTCGCCATATCGCTTTAACAAGCATTGACATTGTCAAAATTACAATCTTCTGATTATGTCTAAGTTCTATATACATACATATATATCAAACAAATGTGCCTAAGGTCTAATTAATGAAACTTATTTTACATCTTGTCCTATTCTACTAAAAATTCACACATTTAATTGAAAAAAATTTGTCCAAATCATAAAAGGGATTTTCAATTAACCAGTTATACAGCTTGTTTTAATTATTTTTTCAGGGTATTTATCATCCAAATGTATAATCCTATTAAAAACCTTGAGGGAAATGACAGGGTGGCTATTGAGGGCCTTGCTCAGTCTACTGTAATCAATCACTACTTTTTCCTTATTCCTTGTATTGTATTTATGAATGTCACTATGAATTTTTAAAATGTCTGAATTTGCCAAGACATAGGATATTAAATCAAAAATTTACAAATTGATAATAGTTTGAAATTGAAGGGTCCTGAAAAGAGGCCTAGCATGGTCAAAAGGGTCTATGCCTAACTGTGCACAAACAAAAACTGTCAGGTATCTGCCATCTGCCGCTCCCTGTATCGTTAGGTGTAAAGACGGTGGACTGACCTGGTAGTGGATGCATGTGCCATTATATTGCCACCGACGGGCTTTTTGGGATCAGCACAGAACAGTGCGGCTCCATCCACCTGAGCCACCACCTGGTTGGTGATCACTACTGCCACACCAAACTGCAACCGACATCAAGTTTGTCTTAATGGCGCCGTAGCTTAGTTGGTAGCGTTCTGAGTTCTCACTCAGCCGGCCCGGTTTCAACTCCCGGCCGCGGCTCTAAGCAATTTTCATACGGAAGCGCTGTGACGAACAAGGTACCTTCGTCAAGAAGACCTCAAGGTTCATTAAGGACCTTGGGATTTGACGGAGAGTGAAGGCCTGTTGACTGAGGGTGCACAATAAGCTAATTCTGCTGCGTTGCAACACCATGGCCAAGTGAAGCCATGGCCCTCTTTTAAAATAAAAAAAAGTTTGTCTTAGATGGGTAGTAAAAGATGAGGATTTTTGCCCCTGAACTGGTTTAGACAATAAATATTAGGTTAAAGTTACCTTAACGTCATCCAGTTCTGTGTAGGTCGTATTTTATTGCGACCTAGGTTTCAATGCGATTGCATTATCTTCAGGCATACAAAGTTGTTCAGTCCATTAGACGTCGTAGAAAAAGTTAAAAACTTGCACAAGTAGTTTTGACACATTTAACATAAAACACAAACAAGGACATTGAGAATAAAAACCGATCAGTAACATTTAACATTTGTCTAAATGTGATAAAAACCAATCGGTAACATTTAACATTTTCTAAATGTTACTGATCGGTTTTTATTCTCAATGTCCGTGTTTGTGTTTTATGTTAAATGTGTCAAAGCTACAGGGTGTCCACAAAAATTTCATACTAATTTCCCTGACTTTCCCTGACCACAGGCGACTAATTTCCCTGACTCACAGAAAAAAGCACACTATATCACTAATAGTTTTTTCTATTACATTGTAAAAACATTGAACACTATGTAAGATCTAAACAAAAGTGCAACTTCTCTGTTTGAAAAAAAAAGTAAAATTCCAGGTGCTTTGATTTCAAATAACCTGTTTTCAGTTGTTAATGCTTCAGAACGATGTAGGCTACTTTTAACTAATGAGTTAAGTAATAATGATGGGTCAAGAATAAGTCGATTTTAATTTTCCCATGTATTTCTAATGAATGATTCTTGCTTAGATTTTCAATACTGCAAGTATGGTAGTTAGCTTCGCTGATCGATAGGCCTTCAGTACAGCTGTTTCATTCCCATTGTAGACTGCATTCATGTTTTTGTTAACTTATTTTAAAGAAATACGTTACTGTTATATAGAATTTAAATTTAATTTAGGTTTCAATATCCCTTGCGTGAAGGATGGAGCTAATAGGAATACTTCAAAATAAATATCAAAAACAGGGGAGGAAAAAATAAAACCTAGCTTATTCCTTCTTCCCATAGCTGGCCTACTAATTCTCCCCACTTTCTTTTTCATACCTTGATTTTCTACATTTATTCATTTTATATTTATTTAAAGTACACATTTTATTTGATTTCGACCCTATAGGGGAGCTTATGAAGTTGTCATGGCAACCTAAACATTAAATCATGAATCCTAGGAAGTTTTTCTGCTTTTCCATGGGTATAACCGTGTTGATCAGCTAGTAATTTACTACAATTTATTCTTGAGAATGTTAAGAAATATTCTCAATATTACCAAATTTTCTAGGTCTAGAATAAGTAAAGATGTTGTGTTGTGTGTAAAGGTGATGTGTTGTGTTGAAAAGGAATTCCTGTTGAAGCAATAAAAAAATGGTTCATTGAGTGAAGTGAATAAAAAGTAGTAAGTGCTAGAAGTAATTACTTTGTAGTAGTAGCATTTTCTCTTTCCCAAGTGAATAAAGAAATTCTACTACTAGGTAGTAAGTACTATGGCTAATCTTAAGCCTCTGAAGTAGTTACTATAGTAGTACTTACTACCAGGAAGTAGATGCTATCTTTATTTGGCTATCTTTATCTAGCGATACCTTTTAGTTCGATCTGTAAGGACATGTTTCCAGGAAGGAGTGACCTGAAGTGTGTTAGGAAACTTTATCCTTTCATGCGCTCATGCTGTCTTGGTCCATAACATAATTAATGGTTTTACAAAAAGTTGAGTGAATAAAAAGAGGAAAGAGTCGGTACGGAATGATTTCACTGAATTAAAAATGTTAACAGTTCACAACCTTTATATATTTGAAATAGGGGTGTGCGAATATTCGAACTTCGAACTTTTTCGAATCGAATATCACGATATTCGATTCGATTCGAGATTGCAAAGAAGTTCGATATGACCGAATCGAATATTTAAAGGACTGGCAAAAAATCAAAAGTAGGTGAAAACGTTCCCATTTTCAAAATAAAAGTACGTTTTTTAGTTGCAAACAACTACGAATCCATTTTTTACATCAGAAACAGTTGCGGCCTCACGTGGACAGACGACAGATTATAGCTGCTGTAAAATAATACTGACATCGCAGTTTTGCCACCAAATTCCCTCTGCCATGTTGATCAGTCAGTTCTTAGGTTAATATACTGCACAATACCCGACGCGACAACGAATTTTTTTGTAAGATAAATTATAGTATCACAGCTTTGAATCATATAACAAATAATAGTCCATCCTTCATCAGTTCTGTCTCGACCAGTATCCGATACCGACGAAACATCAGTTGAGTTGTTGAGTTGGTAAAAGAGAGAATTAATTGCAATCAAGACCAATCAGAGTTCACCGATGACCGACAGTGTCCAGAGTCGTATTCAGTTGCCAAAACGAAATATCCCGTAAATACCCCATAAATAAATAGTCGTGTTGGTGTTTCGTACGACTTTTTCAGGCCGTAAATATCTTAAACGGAATCCGGGATCACCATCGCTTCCAACTTTGATACGATGAAGTACAATAATTTTGGGCTGGCAAAGAGTTGGCGGACATGTTCATTATTTTGTCTTTTCGTTTTCGAATTTCGTCGTCACGTCGTTCTTAACTTCGTCTGCTTTTGCTTTTGAAGTTTAGTTGTTGTTAATAACTCGAGAACGTCTATCGCGTGTTTGTTTCAATCACTCAGATTTATTTATTTTTCAAATAAGCAATTACATAGAAATAGAAACGTTGAATGATCAAAAATTGGTTTTATTTTGTTGAAATCTGACGAATCAGGCGGAGCGTGTTTTTTCAATACGTGATAAAAATGGTCATTTTTAGATAACGTACAATGTTGGTTTGACAACTTAAGCCTAATTAATGGGTTTGCTTGCTGTTTATAATGTAAAACAAATAAACTTTGTTGTAAGTAAATGGCAATTGTAAATTATCTTAAAATGTAGGTTAAGTTTACTGGTCTGACTTATTATTATTTTATAGTATATATTATTACTTTAGGAGAATCAAAATCTTTGTTCTCAGGCATTAATGCACAAATAAAATTGTAAGGCTTTCTTCAAATATGAAGTAGTTGGTGAACCAAGTTTTATATGTAATTCTTTGGTCTAATCCCTTAAGCCTAGTCCCTGATCAAATAATTTATTGTTTTATTAAAAGGAAAAGGAACAAAGGGATGCAGAGGCCTAAAAGTGAGCAAATTTAGGTTGCAGTAAAAAAGGAATTGTTAAGTAGCCAAATCCTGAAATTGCTACTATAGGCCTAATGATGCTTATTCAAATGAATATTACCTATGCTTAAGGGGAAATAATAAATTTCTAAATTCTTAACAATTGATTAGTTGTACCTTTGTGTACCTTAGTAATTGATATTTGACCTATATTATTTTGACTTGTTATAATGCTATTAATAATTAAATAAGATAAATACAGGGAGGGGAGGGAGAAAGTAAGGACAAGAGTAAAGAAAACACAATGAAATAATACTTTTGTTCTGATAACATTATATTAATTATTGAATAGTTGCTAAAAAATGCTTGGTAATTTGCTGAGTATACAGGTTTGCTGTGAAAGGGTATTTATACTTACATGCTGTGATTTAAAATTTGATCTCATTTGAACGAATAACCATTGACATAAATATTCGGTTCGAAAATATTCGATATTCGGAATAGTTATAAACTATTCGATTCGATTCGATTCGAACCAAAAAATCACTATTCGCACACCCCTAATTTGAAACAATAACATTTATGAAAGAAAATCAAATACAACTTTTTAAGGATAATCCTCATCCATTTGAAACCAGAAACCACATTTTGACTAATCGTCATGGATTAGAATTGTATAAGAACAAAACAACTTACATGGGTGTGAAGTTTTTTTTTTAAATTTGCCTAGAAAATTAATGTCCAAAGTCAGTTACAGACCAATTACAGTCAGAAGTATTTTCGTAAAAAAATAAACTAGAAATAAACCTTATAAATAATCCTTATTATGACTTAAATCAATTTTTAAATGTGGTATCCAATCCTGATAGAATTTTACCTTTTTTCACAATCATATAAAATATTTTTGTTTGATAACTGTACAACTTTTTTTTTGAGTTAAAAAAACACACTGGCACTTACTACTTCTTATTCACTTCACTCAGTGCCTATCAATGTATAGAGAAATCAAAATATCAGTAGGCCTAGTATATTCGATGGTATATTCCATGTTTCGTTCTGATGTATAATTTCAAAAGCTTTAAAATACTTAATATTCTTTGTATTAGTTGTTAAGAATTACACTGGAGTAAAATTATTAATTAGACTTTATATTCACTAAAATTCATATATGTTAAAGGACTTCAAGTGAATGATGATGAATGACATAATATTGACCTAATTTATTTACATTTAGTTTATAAGACAATTATTGACACTGTTTATGTTATACTATGTCTGTACAATGATAAATAAAGACGTTTTGATTGATTGATTGAACGCCAACATCCTCTGCCACACCACTTTGAAAACCGGGATCTCCGACCGTTTGCAAATATAGTTCTATCCTTTTTCTTTGACTTAACGCCCCTTCCCGTGACTCTTCTATTCCCGGCAGAAATTCACGTGTCAAAAAGTGGAAACTACCGTTCTCAAACCGAAGAAGATTTTTACCACTAACTAGTCGACGCTCACGATAAACTTTGCGCTCCCAAACCTGCATGAACATAGCCATGATCAAAACTGACAGAAATATGGAGTCTGCTCTATACCAGACTCCAAGACTTCTAAGTAAATGCTACCCTGAGGGAGTAGGAGCAACGTTTTATTCACAACAATTTGAAGTAACTACTACTTAATCTTAAGAATGTAGAGTAAATACTACCACCAAGTCCTTTTTCACTTGAAACGAAGTAATTACTCCAAAATCTACAAAAAGGAGCACTTACTACTTTTTATTCACTTCACTCATTGAATAGGAACGCTTGATCTGACTGTTTGATTATTAGTAAATTTAAATAAAATGAATGCCAATTTCAATTAAATTCATACACGGTGAAACAATGACAACACAGAGATAGATAAAATCCACCATTAATGCGAATCACCATCGTAATTTCCCAGCATAATTTCTTATTTCCCTGACCAAACATCAATTTCCCTGACTTTCCCTGACCAAAATCTATTTCCCTGACTTTCCCTGATTATCCCTGACTTTCCAGAATGTGGACACCCTGAACTACTTGTGCAAGTTTTTAACTTTTTCTACGACGTCTAATGGACTGAACAACTTCGTATGCCTGAAGATAATGCAATCGCATTGAAACCTAAGTCGCAATAAAAAACGACCTACACAGAACTGGATGACGTTAAGGTAACTTAAACCTTCAATTTATTATCAAGTTTGTTTAACCTCACCATTCACCTATGGCTTCTCCCATGAAGTAGGCCATGACTCAAGATTTAATATGCCAAGTGTTTAAGAATAGCTGAGGACTATCACTTTGATGCTATTATTTGTTTGGAATATATCTATATATATAAAAGCAAAAAAAAAAAAAAAAAACAAAAAAAAACATTGACTGACTGACCACAGTTTCTCAAAAACTATAAGGCTTCGAAATGTGAAACCTGGCACAAATATTCTTTTAAGGCTCAAGATGCATGCTAAGAAATTATTTTAAAATATTTTCTCTCAAGGGTCTAAAACAGAGTACTTTAAAAAAAAAATCAAAATGGTGACCATTAATCAGTTTTCAAAGGTAATAAAGGCTTCTCTGGCTATGAACTCGGCACAAATATTCTTTATAGGGTCTAGATGCGTACTAAGAAAGTTTTTTAAGATTTATCTCTCAATGGGGTTAGGATATATCAAGAAAATAAAAATGGCAGCCATTTCAGTTTTCAAAATTATGGTTGAAAGGCCTATAACATATTGTCAAGGAGTCAAAAACAAAATCCAATCTACCAAAATAATAAAATATGCAAATTTATTACGGCCACCTTATGCTATTTATTTGTCAAATACAACTTAGGCTGTTTTTTGGGAGAAGATAGGAAATACAGCTAACTCAACTTGCAAATAAGCTGCAGAGACACACATAGATATTACACATTATATTAGTAATATTTTGGCTGTGAAGCCTTTGTCAAACAAAAGAGAACTGGACAAAGAGAACTGGCAGTTAAGATTTAAACTTTCACCACAGCAGGGGTGCCAACATGATAAAGTTTTAAGTCCCAAACACTATTTACACATTCTTATACTTATATAACCACTACATTAACTTTTCAAACACTTTAAAAATATATATACACACAAACTAGCACTACACAGTTATTACAAAAAGTTTATAAAATGTAATAAAATTTGAGTTAGCTGTTGGGGTTAGGTTGGGGATTTGGTTACCTAAGGTTGAGGTCGGGGGGTTTCTTGAATCTGTTATGTATTGGTATGCTAATTCCCACCTTCTCAGTTCTGAACTATTGCAATTCACTTTCGGAAATGACCTAAGAGCTTTGGTTTTGAAACACTCATCAAATTCCTTGTTGTGCATTGTTGTGCCACAGGTTTTAATTTGTGGGTTTTGACATCATGCCTGTGCCCATTCATTCTCTTTCTAAGCATTTCCGTTGTAAGTCCTACATACTGGGCCTGGCAGAGGTTACACTGAAGCTGGTATATAAGATTCTCGGAGTTACAGGTTTGGTGGCCTTTGATTTTATATTCTTTTCTTGTAGAGGTGCTGGTGAAGGTTTTAGAGGGAGGGTTGATGCTGCAAGTTTTACATTTCTTCTCTTGACAGGGGAAGGAGCCTGGAGGAGGTTTGTCACTGTTAATTTTGGAAGGGTCTGGAACTTTTGGGCGAACAAGTAGGTTTCGCAGATTAGGAGGCTGGCGGTAAACTACGGTGGGAGGTTTCTCAAGAAGAGCTTTGGTTTGGCTGGAGTTTGACAATATTTTGTATCCGGTTTTCAAGAGGTTGTTCAGTTTTTGTAGGCCAGGATGGAAGGTGGTGATAAGATTTACATGATGGTTTGAGTCATTTTTAGGTTTAGGGGGGTTCGGTGGGGACTGGGCGGCTGATATCTGTTGTCGGATAAGTTTTTCGGGATATCCTCGGTTTTTGAAGGCTTCTTGGATCTGGTTGGTGTATTTTGCTCTGTCTTCTGGATTGGATATTAATCTGTTGCCCCGGAGAGCTAAGCTATGGGGCAGGGAGCGTTTGGTATTGTTTGGGTGACAACTAGAAAAGTGTAGGTACTGGTGGTGATTGGTGGGTTTGGTGAATATGGTGGTGGAGATGAGGCCATCTTGTAGGTTGACATTGAGGTCCAGGAAGGTTATGGCTGATGTTGAGGTGTTCCATGTAAACTGTAAGGGGCTGAATGTGTTAAGCTGTTGCAGAAATGTTGATAGGCTTTCTTCTCCGTGTGTCCAGATCAGGAAGATGTCGTCGATAAATCTGAGCCAGCAGATTGGTTTGCAGGATTGTGTTTGCAGAAAGTTCCCTTCTAATCTGCCCATATATAGGTTGGCGTAAGAAGGTGCCATTCTAGTTCCCATGGCTGTTCCTTTAATCTGTAGATAATTTGTCTTGAAACTGAAAATTGTTTTTTTCTAAAATGAATCTGGCCAGTGACAGGAGAAAGGAGGTTGTGGGGATGGATCTTTTTGGTCTTGATTGTAAGAATTCATCGAGGGCAGCAAGTCCGTGGGTATGGGGGATATTTGTGTAGAGTGAAGTGACATCAACAGTGGCGAGAATGGTTCCTTCAGGGAGTGGTTGGGCTATTGTATTTAATTTTTGCAGAAAGTCACTGGAGTCTCGGATGTAAGAGGGGAGGTTTTTTACTAATGGTTGAAGATAGGAATCAACATAAGCGGAAATTCTTTCTGTAGGGGATCCACAGCCAGAAACAATCGGCCTACCTGGTGGAGGGTTGACACCCTTGTGAATTTTTGGGAGAATGTATATTTTTAGAGTAATAGGAGTCTGTGGTACAAGAAGTGCTGTGGTTTCTGGAGTTAGGCCATTGATTCCGGCCTGTCCTTCGACTAGGTTGCGGAGTTCTGATGTGAATTTGTCAGTAGGGTTGTCTTTTAATAATTTATAGGTAGAGGAGTCTGATAGCTGACCTTCAATCTCATTTATGTAGTCTGTTTTGTTCATGATAACTGTTGTGGAGCCTTTGTCAGCAGGAAGTATTACAATCAAGACCAAAAGGATCCATCCCCACGACCTCCTTTCTTCTGTCACTGGCCAGATTCATTTTAGAAAAAAACAATTTTTAGTTTCAAGACAAAAATTATCTACAGATTAAAGGAACAGCCATGGGAACAAGTGGCACCTTCTTACGCCAACCTATATATGGGCAGATTAGAAGGGAACTTTCTGCAAACACAATCCTGCAAACCAATCTGCTGGCTCAGATTTATCGACGACATCTTCCTGATCTGGACACACGGAGAAGAAAGCCTATCAACATTTCTGCAACAGCTTAACACATTCAGCCCCTTACAGTTTACATGGAACACCTCAACATCAGCCATAACCTCCCTGGACCTCAATGTCAACCTACAAGATGGCCTCCACCACCATATTCACCAAACCCACCAATCACCACCAGTACCAACACTTTTCTAGTTGTCACCCAAACAATACCAAACAATACCAGCCTCCTAGTCTTCGAAACCTACTTGTTCGCCCAAAAGTTCCAGACCCTTCCAAAATTAACAGTGAAAAACCTCCTCCAGGCTCCTTCCCCTGTCAAGAGAAGAAATGTAAAACTTGCAGCATCAACCCTCCCTCTAAAACCTTCACCAGCACCTCTACAAGAAAAGAATATAAAATCATAGGCCACCAAACCTGTAACTCTGAGAATCTTATATACCAGCTTCAGTGTAACCTCTGCCAGGCCCAGTATGTAGGACTTACAACGGAAACGCTTAGAAAGAGAATGAATGGGCACAGGCATGATGTCAAAACCCACAAATTAAAACCTGTGGCACAACAATGCACAACAAGGAATTTGATGAGTGTTTCAAAACCAAAGCTCTTAGGTCATTTCCGAAAGTGAATTGCAATAGTTCAGAACTGAGAAGGTGGGAATTAGCATACCAATACATAACAGATTCAAGAAACCCCCCCAACCTCAACCTTAGGTAACCAAATCCCCAACCTAACCCCAACAGCTAACTCAAATTTTATTAGATTTTATAAACTTTTTGTAATAACTGTGTAGTGCTAGTTTGTGAGTATATATATTTTTAAAGTGTTTGAAAAGTTAATGTAGTGTAGGGGTGTGCGAATATTCGAACTTCGAACTTTTTCGAATCGAATATCGTGATATTCGATTCGATTCGAGATTTCAAAGAAGTTCGATATGACCGAATCGAATATTTAAAGGACTGCCATAAAATCAAAAGTAGGTGAAAACGTTCCCATTTTCAAAATAAAAGTACGTTTTTTTAGTTGCAAACAACTACGAATCCATTTTGTACATCAGTTGCGTCCTCACGTGGACAGACGACAGATGAATAGCTGCTGTAAAATAATACTGACATCGCAGTTTCGCCACCAAATTCCTCCTGCCGTGTTGATCAGTCGTGCAGTACTTAGGTTAATATACTGCACAATACCCGACGCGACAACGAATTTTTTCGTAAGATAAATTCTAGTATCACAGCATTAAATCATATAACAAATAATAGTCCATCCTTCATCAGTTCTGTCTCGGCCAGTATCCGATACCGACGAAACATCAGTTGAGTTGTTGGCGTTGAGTTGGTAAAAGAGAGAATTGCAATCAAGACCAATCAGAGTTCACCGATGACCGACAGTGTCCAGAGTCGTATTCAGTTGCCAAAACGAAATATCCCGTAAATACCCCATAAATAAATAGTCGTGTTGGTGTTTCGTACGACTTTTTCAGGCCGTAAATATCTTAAACGGAATCCGGGATCACCATCGCTTCCAACTTTGATACGATGAAGTACAATAATTTTGGGCTGGCGAAGAGTTGGCGGACCTGTTTATTATTTGTCTTTTCGTTTTCGAATTTCGTCGTCGTTCTTAACTTCGTCTGCTTTTACTTTTGAAGTTTAGTTGTTGTTAATAACTCGAGAACGTCTATCGCGTGTTTGTTTCAATCACTCAGATTTCTTTATTTTTCAATTAAGCAATTACGTAGAAATAGAAACGTTGAATGATCAAAAATTGGTTTTATTTTGTTGAAATTTGACGAATCAGGCGGAGCGTGTTTATTTTGATACGTGATTAAAATGGTCATTTTTAGATAACGGTACAATGTTGGTTTGACAACTTAAGCCTATGATAATAATTAATGAGTTTGCTTGCTGTTTATAATGTAAAACAAATAAACTTTGTTGTAAGTAAATGGCAATTGTAAATTATCTTAAAATTTAGGTTAAGTTTACTGGTCTGACTTATTATTATTTTATAGTATTACTTTAGGAGAATCAAAATCTTTGTTCTCAGGCATTAATGCACAAATAAAATTGTAAGGCTTTCTTCAAATATGAAGTAGTTGGTGAACCAAGTTTGATATGTAATTCTTTGGTCTAATCCCTTAAGCCTAGTCGCTGATCAAATAATTTATTGGTTCATTAAAAGGAAAAGGAACAAAGGGATACAGAGGCCTAAAAGAGAACAAATTTAGGTTGCAGTAGAAAAGGAATTGTTAAGTAGCCAAGTCCTGAAATTGCTACTATAGGCCTAATTATGCTTATTCAAATGAATATTACCCATGCTTAAGGGGAATCAATAAATTTCTAAACTCTTAACAATTGATTAGTTGTACCTTTGTGTACCTTAGAGTAATTGATATTTGGCCTATATTATTTTGACTTGTTATGATATTAATAATTAAATAAGATAAATACAGGGAGGGGAGGGAGAAAGTAAGGACAAGAGTAAAGAAAACACAATGAAATAACACTTTTGTTTTGATAACATTAATTATTGAATAGTTGCTAAGAAATGCTTGGTAATTTGCTTAGTATACAGGTTTGCTGCGAAAGGGTATTTATACTTACATGCTGTGATTTAAAATTTGATCTCATTTGAACGAATAACCATTGACATAAATATTCGTTTCGAAAATATTCGATATTCGGAATAGTTATAAACTATTCGATTCGATTCGAACCAAAAAATCACTATTCGCACACCCCTAATGTAGTGGTTTATATAAGTATAAGAATGTGTAAATAATGTTTGGGACTTAAAACTTTATCATGTTGGCACCCCTGCTGTGGTGAAAGTTTCAATCTTAACTGTCAGTTCTCTTTGTCCAGTTCTCTTTTGTTTGACAAAGGCTTCACAGCCGAAATATTACTAATATAATGTGTAATATCTATGTGTGTCTCTGCAGCTTATTTGCAAGGTGAGTTAGCTGTATTTCCTATCTTCTCCTCCCAAATAATATCCAAGCCTTGTGCTTCACTCCTTAAATTCATAACAGGCTGTTTGCGTTTAATGTATACCCGAAGATTAGTTCTGTATATTGTAACTTTAGTGAAATGAGTTATCCTTCTAATGAATAATTTAACAGTCCTCTAACAATAATCTTGGGACTCGGCATTAACATTCCATCTCGAGTATAAGTTTCAACTAGAAACGGGTTTTCAGATCTTATCTTCAATGTGAATGATAAACTTTTTGGAGGAAGAGGTTTTTGGCCAAAACATTCAACGTCTACTGTTTCTTACAGTTTTCAGCCTATTTTTAAAGACATGATAAAAATTAAGTAAGATTAATTCAATTAAAGAAACATTTTAAAAAAATTAGGAAGAAAATTAAAAAAAATGAAAAATTAAGTTAGGATTAATGTTAAGTCTTGATTCCATCATGAACGGTTTTTTGTTTTATACCCTGGATTATCTCTCATTCTCTTTATTAGCAAATTGAAGAACGTTATTTTATACCAATTTCTAATCTTGGAAGAAAAGTTACATCTTCTCATTTCAATCTAGGGTGGATTCAGCTGCCGAACTTCACGTTAAGGGTCTAATTGCGTATGACCTGAATCAATCAGTTTGTTAATTATTAATGAAAATTGCACAATGCATAGTATGATTTAACTAAAAATTAGTTATTCTTTCATCGGGCGAAATCGTGGGTATATCTGCTAGTTTTGTATGTAATTCAATAAATAAAGTTACTCTGATTCTGACTACTCAAAAATTTACAAATTAAATATGAAATCTTGGAAGTTTATATGACCACTAACAATACTTTGTAAGGATGACAAAATATGTATTGCAGATTTGCAACTATGAAGTTGTGCTGGTCTCACCTCATCGGCAAGCCTGAGTAGCATGCGGAGGAACCTGGCCAGATGCATCTGTCTGGCGGAGAGCTCGCCTCTACCCGAGTAGTCAGTGCGGTACAGTGACATGGCGCTGTCTACTATCAGCAGTGCGTACCTGCGACAGACATGATACTGAGTAGCACGCGGAGGATCCTGGCCAGATGTATCTATCTGGCGGAGAGCTCGCCTCTACCCGAGTAGTCAGTGCGGTACAGTGACATGGCGCTGTCTACTATCAGCAGTGCGTACCTGCGACAGACATGACACTGAGTAGCATGCGGAGGAACCTGGCCAGATGCATCTGTCTGGCGGAGAGCTCGCCTCTACCCGAGTAGTCAGTGCGGTACAGTGACATGGCGCTGTCTACTATCAGCAGTGCGTACCTGCGACAGACATGACACTGAGTAGCACGCGGAGGATCCTGGCCAGATGCATCTATCTGGCGGAGAGCTCGCCTCTACCAGAGTAGTCAGTGCGGTACAGTGACATGGCGCTGTCTACTATCAGCAGTGCGTACCTGCGACAGACATGACACTGAGTAGCATGCGGAGGATCCTGGCCAGATGCATCTGTCTGGCAGAGAGCTCGCCTCTACCCGAGTAGTCAGTGTGGTACAGTGACATGGCGCTGTCTACTATCAGCAGTGCGTACCTGCGACAGTCATGACACTGAGTAGCACGCGGAGGATCCTGGCCAGATGCATTTATCTGTTGGAGAGCTCCCCTCTACCCGAGTAGCCAGTGCGGTACAGTGACATGGCGCTGTCTACTATCAGCAGTGCTTACCTGCGACAGACATGATACTGAGTAGCATGCGGAGGAACCTGGCCAGATGCATCTGTCTGGCGGAGAGCTCGCCTCTACCCGAGTAGTCAGTGCGCATGGGCGGATTTAGGTCTTAATTTTTGGGGGTGCCAGGTCACCTCACTTATGAAGTGGGGGTGCTCAAATTCGAACATCAAACTCCTATTCAAGCAATCTATATGCAGGCATACTCCAATAAAAATCTGTTTATTTTATTTTATAACGACTAGGGGTGTGCGAATAGTGATTTTTTGGTTTGAATCGAATAGTTTATAACTATTCCGATTATAGAATATTTTCGAACGAATATTTATGTTAATGGTTATTCATTCAAATGAGATCAAATTTTAAATCACAGCATGTAAGTATAAATACCCTTTCACAGCAAACCTGTATACTCAGCAAATTACCAAGCATTTTTAGCAACTATTCAATAATTAATATAATGTTATCAAAACAAAAGTGTTATTTCATTGTGTTTTCTTGATTTTATTTACTCTTGTCCTTACTTTATCCCTCTCCTCCCTGTATTTATCTAATTTAATTATTAATAGCATTATAACATGTCAAAATAATATAGGTCAATATCAATTACTAAAGTACACAAAGGTACAACTAATCAATTGTTAAGAATTTAGAAATTTATTGATTCCCCTTAAGCAAATGTAATATTCATTTGAATGAGCATAATTAGTTCTATAGTAGCAATTTCAGGATTAGGCTACTTAACAATTCCTTTTCTACTGCAACCTAAATTTGTTCACTTTTAGGCCTCTGCATCCCTTTATTCCTTTTCCTTTTAATGAACCAATAAATTATTTGATCAGGGAGTAGGCTTAAGCGATTAGACCAAAGAATTACATATAAAACGGTTCACCAACTACTTCATATTTGAAGAAAGCCTTACAATTTTATTTGTGCATTAATGCCTGAGAACAAAGATTTTGATTCTCCTAAAGTAATACTATAAAAAAATAATAAGTCAGACAAGTAAACTTAACCTAAATTTCAACATAATTTACATTGGTAATCCATTTACTTACAACAAAGTTTATTTGTTTTACATTATAAACAGCAAGCAAACTCATTAATTATTATCATAGGCTCAAGTCAATTTTAGAGGTCTGCGGGTACCCGAAAATTCGGGTAGCTTCGGGTAATTACGTGAACCCGAGTGGTCGGGCGGGTTCGACACGTCTCGGGCTTAATTCGGGCGGGTTTTTATCACACGTCGGGTCGGGCGGGTACCTACTACCCGAAAGAAGTTGGGTTGAAGATACCCGACACACTACCCGAAACTTTAAAACTGTTTAACAATAATTAATTTGCGCCAAGCTTCTGACTTACGGCGTCCACGCAATTATAACGAGACGAACAAAGATGGTCGTGATCGCGATGTCAAACTTCAAAGCAATCTTCACTGTACGTCTCAGTCAGACAACCAGCTGTCCCCTTGCCGGCTCAAAATTATCATACGCTTACTGCGTAATATCGTATCCTCGTATACAACATAAAGGATTAGGGAACCGTTGCTCCTTTTGACAATTCTTTGCAATGAAATAGTCCAACCAACACTAAACAGCTTTGAATAAGGTTGAATTTCTAACCGAGCTTATGATATGAGAAGTCTTATCAAGAAAATATTTTTTGCGATCTATTTTTGGACCGTTAAACCGAAAGAGCGTGTCCTTCCCACGAAAAACGTACACAAACAATAATCCCTGGAGTGGTAAGGAAAGGGCGTTGACAGGTGAAAAATATTATCTCCAATTAGATGGAACTCGGAAAGTTTCTGCTGTATTTAGTTGACCTTGGAGAACGACAAAATATACATCAGTCTATTGTTTGATCATAGATTTTCTCTTGAACGGCAAGAGATAAAAGTTTCATTTTTGTCTCAATTGATTTATAAAATTAGACAAAAAATATTAGCCGTCATATGTTTTTGTAGGACAAGTCCTTTGGATTTTCGCATTTCGTAGTCAGGAATCTTTATCTCCTAATTCTCAGAACTCAGACGGACGGACGCACGCACGCAGATAAGAGCGGACTGGCGGACAGACTTAATTGACGAGTAAACAACTCTCCCACTTCCCCCCCCCCCCTTCCCACTGATAAGGAGAGGGAGACAGCTGTTTTTTTAAGCTCTTTCTCACTCTCTCTCCCCTTCTCTTTCCTTCCTTCTATTCTGGTAATTTCTGGTTTCTGCCTCTTCCTATTTCCTTCACAGAAGTTTCAGAATAGAACTAATTTTATGATGAAAATAAATTATTGTTGATTATTGTTGTTATAAAATATAAATACTACTTCATTTATATATTCTGAAATAATAAGTTTACTCATGAATATGAATATCTATTGACTGTATAGATGTAAGTAAAATAAGTTGGTGAATGTTATGTTAGATTTTTACTTACTTTGTATTAATACTGCTTGGTAGGCCCATCAAAATTTAATGAGGTCAATATTTTGCTGACAAATGATACCCGAAGCTGACCCGAATTTTTTTCAACTTACATACCCGAACCTGACCCGACCCAAATTTTTATACCACTTAATCCGAACCCGACCCGACCCGAAAATTTATGGTAATCCACTACCCGACCCGAACCCGACCCGGCTTGAAAAATCACTACCCGCAGACCTCTGGTCAATTTCATTGCTTAAGTTGTCAAACCAACATTGTACCGTTATCTAAACATGACCATTTTAATCACGTATTGAAAATAAACACGCTCCGCCTGATTCGTCAGATTTCAACAAAATAAAACCAATTTTTGATCATTCAACGTTTCTATTTCTACGTGATTGCTTAACTGAAAAATAAAGAAATCTGAGCGATTGAAACAAAGACGCCATAGACGTCCTCGAGTTATTAACAACAACTAAACTTCAAAAGCAGACGAAGATTAGAACGACGACGACATTCGAAAACAAAAAGACAAATAATGAACAGGTCTGCCAACTCTTTGCCAGCCCAAAATTATTGTACTTCATCGTATCAAAATTGGAAGCGATGGTGATCCCGGATATCGCTTAAGATATTTACAGCCTGAAAAAGTCGTACGAAACACCAACACGACTATTTATTTATGGGGTATTTACGGGATATTTCGTTTTGGCAATTGAAGACGACTCTGGACACTGTCGGTCATCGGTGAACTCTGATTGGTCTTGATTGCAATTCTCTCTTTTACCAACTGATGTTTAGTCGGTATCGGATACTGGTCGAGACAGAACTGATGAAGGATGGACTATTATTTGTTAAATGATTTAATACTGTGATACGAGAATTTATCTTACGAAAAAATTCGTTGTCGCGTCGGGTATTGCGCAGTATATTAACACGTTAGCTGCCACACATATTTTTGTGCTGATTACCGTAGTGCCACGCACATTTTTTGTTGAAATTCTAGTTATGTGATGTTTTTTAGCGAATTTCCCCCTATAGGGAAGTAGCTATTACCGTAGGCGGCACGGTGAGACTTAAGCGCGGGACCACCGTAACTTTTTATTTTGAGGTCCCTAGACCCCAAAAACACCGTTCGTTCATTTTCATATATATATAAATATATATGTAATTTAATTAATAAAATGAAAAAAGGGTACACTTGTTATATTTTATTGATAATATAGGGATATATATCAGTCCGTAGGCGCGATAACTTTTGTAAAAAAGGTCCGATCTTGATGAAATTTGGAACAAATGTGTAAAGCGCCATTCATGACTTCGAGTTCGAAAACCAGCAAGATTGGTTTACTCTGAGAAGGTTTTTTTGACAAAATAAAATTTATTTTCAAAATTTAGCACCTTTTTACTAATTATTTTTAAATTTCATTATCAAAATTGAATTCAGCTTAAAAAAACAACTTAGCATTTTGAATTATTATTCTACGTCAATCCGTTGCTTAGATATTGGATAATATTGGATATGGTAAACACAGTACGTTGTCCAATATGATTTTTAATTTTTTCCTCCAAAAAGTATAGCCACCCTGATTTAAGATATTAATAATTAATAAAAATACAATTCTAAACATATGATTAAATTTTCAGGTGATGAATATTTAATTTGTGTTTATTTTGAATAGTTAGAGTTCACTGATCAAGATTTTGCAGAAAATATATACTATATCAAAAAATACAAATTATTTTTAAATTTAATAGAGAAAGTATGAGCATTTGGAGGGGGGGATGTCTTGGTCTAAACTGCCTGAAAATGTAGCATAATATATGGTATGTTTACCATGATGAGGATTGATAATATGTTTTATTGAAATTGGCTGGAGATGTAGGTCTGTTGCAACAGGGATGTTTTAATTACTGTAAAACTGACCATATGATTAAATTTAATTTGTTCATGAGTTAAAATTATTTGTTTGTTTTGAGTGTTTTGAATTCATTGATTATATGTTTGTTGACATTTATATAGGTAGTATAACAAGATTACAGTTATTAAAAATTAAAAGACTAAGAGTTATATTATAAAATGCAAAAGTGTATGTATTACTTATGAAAACAATTGTGGTCTCTTTGTTAATTTTCTTCATGTTCAAAGCTCATGAATGATTAAACATACGTTTTTAATTTATTATTTACTTAACGTATCATTCAAACAATAACAATACTTTGCTTACATATACAAAGTAAATCCTATGGAAATTCGCTGAGTACGCAGGTCTGCTGCGATGGGGGTATTTTGTACTTTCTGAGGTTAGTTATGATGACTTTTAACGAAAAAAATAAAAATACACGTAAAAAAAATTGGTGACCGATCGGGTCGGCATTAATTTTTTTAAAGAAATATTCGATGCTAGTTTAGCGTGCCGACCCGATCGGACCGACACAGCAAAATTAGGAACTATGAAAACAATGCTATATACCTGTAAAATGCTTTGTAAATGATTTTTGGACACACAAAAGATAAGATCAACTCAAGAACAATGATATATTAGGTGTATTCAACGATATTAAATAGTTTTTAATAATGAGAAATGTTGCTAGGAAACGCTGCCGACCCGATCGGATCGGCAAAATTGACGCAAATGCTTGAGTCACTTCCAGTAGGTTTAGAAAACTGCTGCAATGTTATCTAGAAGGCTTGGGATGTACTACGTCATATTAGTTCCCCAGAGTGCCGCTAGGTGCCTACCAGAGACATCTATCGGCGATTTGGTCAAACGCTGCACTGACCCGATCGGGTCGGCAGGTTGCTCCGCCGGACCTACCTATGCCGACCCGCGGCGTGGCAGTTAACGTGTTGACCTAGGTACTGCACGACTGATCAACACGGCAAAGGGAATTCGGTGGCAAAACTGCGATGTCAGTATTATTTTACAGCAGTTATTCAACTGTCGTCTGTCCACGTAAGGACGAAACTGTTTCTGATGTGAAAAATGGACTCGTAGTTGTTTGCAACTACAAAAAACGTACTTTTATTTTGAAAATGGGTACGTTTTCACTTACTTTTGGTTTTATGCCAGGCCTTTAAATATTTGATTCGGTCATATCGAACTTCTTTGCTATCTTGAATCGAATCGAATATCATGATATTCGATTCGAAAAAGTTCGAAGTTTGAATATTCGCACACCCCTAATAACGACCCTGTTGCAATTTATGTAAAAGCTTATTCAAAGTTATTTTGAAAATGGATTCCCCTTTTTCTGTCAAATAAGCAAAAATCAGGGGGTTTTGGGCCCCCCCAGAAATCCGCCCATGTCAGTGTGGTACAGTGACATGGCGCTGTCTACTATCAGCAGTGCGTACCTGCGACAGACATGACACTGAGTAGCACGCAGAGGATCCTGGCCAGATGCATCTGTCTGGCGGAGAGCTCGCCTCTACCCGAGTAGTCAGTGCTGAACAGTGACATGGCGCTGTCTACTATCAGAAGTGCGTACCTGCGACAGACATGACACTGAGTAGCATGCGGAGGATCCTGGCCAGATGAATCTATCTGGTGGAGAGCTCGCCTCTACCTGAGTAGTCAGTGCGGTACAGTGACATGGCGCTGTCTACTATCAGCAGTGCGTACCTGCGACAGACATGATACTGAGTAGCACGCGGAGGATCCTGGCCAGATGCATCTGTCTGGCGGAGAGCTCGCCTCTACCCGAGTAGTCAGTGCGGTACAGTGACACGGCGCTGTCTACTATCAGCAGTGCGTACCTGCGACAGACATGATATTGAGTAGCACGCGGAGGATCCTGGCCAGATGCATCTGTCTGGCGGAGAGCTCGCCTCTATCCGAGTAGTCAGGGCGGTACAGTGACATGGCGCTGTCTACTATCAGAAGTGCGTACCTGCGACAGACATGACACTGAGTAGCACGCGGAGGATCCTGGCCAGATGCATCTGTCTGGCGGAGAGCTCGCCTCTACCCGAGTAGTCAGTGTGGTACAGTGACATGGCTTGCTTATTCCTCAACATATCTTGATAAAACCCGGTATATGGTATCTTACAGTTTTTTCAGGTCTACTGGGTATTGTTTTAGAACAGCCAAATTTGTGCATACCTGTTGTAGCAGACCTGCATACTCATTTTCCAAGTTATTCTTATGGAGGAAACAAAAACATTTTATGTATCGCTTAAATTGTGTTGAAATGCTATTCTTAGCATCAGAAATTCGCTGAGTATGCAGGTCTGCTGCAACGAGGGTATTGACACTTTAGGTCGGTCCAGTTATCTTCTCTTAACTTAAAGGTTATGATTTGTAATATTTTCAATAATTTAATCCAATAAAAGTTGGATTACGTAAGTTGATAATCCGACACTGTACCGGTCCACTGACTGTCAAATTATTGAGGGTCGATGATCTATATTACAAGAGAGCATGATTTTTGTACTAATTTTTTCTCAACCTGTGGGCGTTTTAGAGAAAATTCAAGCACACTATTAGAAATGTATTTCCCTGTAGATGTGCACAATCCCATCATAATGTCTATTAGTATTTATACATAGAAAAATGAATTTGAACATTTTAAAAATAAAAACAGGCTTTTTGAGTGGCCATGTCGGTTACCTGGACTCGGCCATCATAGCGGAGGCCATGATGAGCAGCTGGGTCTGGTGGTCAGTGTTGTAGGCGCGCGCGTAGGCCACGTTGTCCAGCACATCGCTGCCCACCAGCTTGTAGCGCTCGGCCACGGCCAGCAGTCGCTCGGGCCGGAACGTACCTTCCGTGTCAACGTACAGGCACTTGCCTTCGCCGCCGCCCTGGTCTATGGGCAGCTGAACAATGGAACAGAGCCCAGTAAATACCTTTGAACTACCGATATCTAAAAATATGAATAACGAAAGTTGCTTGGAAATTGACAAAATTGTTTAACATAAGATTGCAAATTAAAGTTCTTTATTAAGAACTACGTTAATTAATGAATACTATTGACCGTTTTCGATGGTTGGTAATTATCTGAAACAAATTATTTGTAAACTAGGCTAGTAATATTAAAATTATTAAGGACCAACTCTAACAGATCAAGAAGGAAAACTTTTCAACTAGCCTAATACACAACTAACTGGGTAATACTTTATAACAGAGAGGCTTTTGTAATGACAATGATTCTCAATACAAAGAGACAAAAACAGCAGAAAACACAAGATTGGCAAAAAATGTCGAGGAAATGGGGTTAGTAACCTAAAAGGTAGATTCAATAACCTCAAAGATGGGTACAGACAAAACAAAATCTGCTGTGAGTAACTTAATGGAAACTGTTATTAGGGTATGTTGAGCACAATTGATGGAGTACCTGTCTTAAAGATATAGCCTTGTGTGTTCATCTGAGCATTGATGAATATATTTATTTGTGTTCTAACTGGAAATTTTATGATTTTTTTCTCAGGAATTGGTTGGCCAAAAACCACTTAAAGCCTACTTAGCACTTTCGAAAGGTCTGAACAATGAAAGTTTTTACTAGAGTCAATCATGACAGTGTTTGCTTATAAAGTACTTAAAACAAGGGAAAATATTTTAATGAAATATGATTTTGAGCTATTAATAGATATTTGAACTAGCCATGTTCTACTAGAAATAAAAGGCCTGATTAATTTTTTCCCCTAAATATAAGCCTAGATTTTAGAAAATAATAAGACTAGGTTTAAAATGTCTTATTTGAGCTTTATCAAATTATTTTTTTTACAAGTTCTTTACAATCATTTAAATTTTGTTAAAAGTAGGGGTGTGCGAGTAGTGATTTTTTAAGTTGAATCGAGCCGAGCCGAGTTTTGAAAAATACCCGCGAGTTTCGAGTTTTTTTCGAGTTGAGTTTTTTAAAAATTTATAATATAATAATCATCATGTTTCTACATAATGGTAAACAATTATTACTCAAATACAAATTACAATTTCGAGGTAATTAAACTTAAAAGAGTTATTGAACTAAGAGCAGATATGCAAATAAATGATACCAAAACAAAAGAAAGAAAACCTTGAAATGTTTCATGTCATCATCATACATTTTTTTACTGTAAATAACCAAGTATTTTAGTATAATGTCTTATGTATTTGTGTAATGCAGTAAAGAATAAATAATAAGTGAACGAATACCATGATTGAATATAGATAATGATCCTTGAACCCCATGATACTTATGATATTCCTTGATTATTTAATGTTGCTTGTATAATTAATATGTGTAACCACCCTTAATATGTTTACGTGTAATCACCCCTCAGAAAATCATTAATCATCTAGTATAATAAGTAATTAACTTTATTAAATAAATAATTTAATAATTCATTCTTGTTATTAAACTTGTCCTTAGTCATGTTAAATAAATAGTTACTGAGTTAATTAATTTCCTAAGTTAATATCATAATCATATATATAGTATGTACATGGAAACTACAATAATATAAATTTATTCAAAATTCACAGCTTCATAAAAATCTAAATTCTAGTGATTTGGTGTCAAGAATATAAGTGATGTGTATTTTGTGAACCCCTAGTGCAACAATAGTTACCCCAGCTTTCCAGAGACACTCTTGCAGCAGAAGCCAGACTAAGAGGATGTGTAGAGTCATTAACTTAGGACATTGTTCCTAATTTTAAAATATCCCAAGTCAGAGGACTGGAATTGCATGACCAGTACCTAAATAATTAGTAGGGAACTCTGCCAAGTACATTTTTCCAGTCAAACCCTTTTGTTCTTCCTTTAATTTTAAAGTCGAAACACTTTACATTTGAAGTTGCCATGCTAGCACCAAATAAACAAAAAAATAAACAAATAACCTTACTCAGGGTTCCCACTCAAACTGAATTTTAAAATTCACGGCTCTTTCACGGTTTTTAAGGTCTGAAAATTACGAAATTTACGGTCTAAATGTAGGAAAACATTTTGCCGCCCGCACAGTTTCACAGAGAATAACAGGGTGAGGGGGGGGTTTGCGAGGGAAAACTCGGCAGACGCATAGCGGCGGCGGCGCCAGCACAACGGAGAAGTAATAATTTCTGTACCAATAGAATTAAACTGTGTAATATTTTAGGTAAAACAAACTATACTTGACGGAAAAATGATTTTAAATACAATGCAATTAAATAAATTACAACTATTTCACAAAATACGATGTGATTTTAACATTATTGATTACTTAAGAAAACAGAAAACATTGTACCGGCGATTGCGGAACACGCACGCAAATTAAATATTTTTTAAATTTTTAACGCCATCCTCTCTTCCTTCCTTCCTTTCTTCCTGTCTTTCTGCTTTCTATCCGCCCACACAATGCGCAGAGTCCAGTGTGCACTGTCGCACTGTATGTTGCCATGACAACCGTGTGTCGTCACAGCAACGAGCCAATCACGCACTGCGTTTTAAGACAACAAACAGCTGTGTGATGAAAGACAATATGATAGTCTGCGCTTGTGTATGTTGCCAACCTTTAGATGAATATTCGATCGTTCATTTATTGCGTCTTGACCGAGTTGAAGTTCGTGATTATCAACTCTCTAATCATCAAAAACTCAAAATATGATCTATATAACACGTATTAAAATAATGTCGTGTTTTTTTAAAAATTAATTGCAAGTTAGTAAATACACTTCAATTACATTTTTTTTGTAAAATAGTTTTTTGCGAAAGTTGAAAGTAAAAACGTGGTTAAAAATTATTCTTGCTGCCAGTTTTGGACACTGGTTAGGCTGGTTAATACGGAGCCTGGTTAATACGCCTCCGGATAAATCGTTGTTCTACTGTCCGTAAATGTTAGTTAATGGCACAACGTTGGTCGCCTGCAGGCATGTTTTCCAGCGGCCAAAGTTAGGGCCTTGTTGTCATTCAAACAGTGCAATGGGTAGTGAGTGAGAAGTAGAGGTCTGCGGGTACCCGAAAATTCGGGTAGCTTCGGGCAATTATGTGAACCCGAGTGGTCGGGCGGGTTTGACACGTCTTGGGCTTAATTCGGCGGGTTTTTATTACACGTCGGGTCGGGCGGGTACCTACTACCCGAAAGAAATCGGGTTGACGATACCCGACACACTACCCCGAAAGAAACCCGAAACTTTAAAAATGTTCAACAATAAATGATTCGCGCCAAGCTTCTGACTTACGGCGTCCACGCAATATTATAACGAGACGAACAAGGATGGTCGCGATCACGATGTCAAACTTCGAAGCGATCTTCACTATACGTCTCAGTCAGACAACCAGCCGTCCCCTTGCCGACTCAAAATTATCGTACGCTTACTGCTTAATATCGTATCCTTGTATAACAACTTAAAAGGACCGTTGCTTTTTTTGACGCAATGAAATAGTCGTACAAACACTAACAGCTTTGAATAAGGTTGAATTTCTAGCCGAGCTTATGATACGAGAAGTCTTATCGAGAAGATAATTTTTGTAATCTATTTTTGGTCACGTTAAACCGGAAGAGCGTGTCCTTCCCACGAAAAACGTACAAACAATAATCCTGAATGATAAGGAAAGGAGGTTGACAGGTGAAAAAATATTATCTCCAATTAGATGGAATTCGGAGTTTCTGCTATATTTAGTTGACCTTGGAGAACGACAAAATATACACCAGTCTATAGTTTGATCATAGAATTTCTCTTGAACGGCAAGAGATAAAAATTTCATTTTTCACTCAATCGATTTAAACCAAAAATTAGACAAAAAATATTAGCCGTCAAATGTTGTTGTAGGACAAGTCGTTTGGATTTTCGCATATAGAAAACAAAATACGCAACAAAGACGTTCGTTCTGGCGTCATTTTTAAAGAGTTTATTTATTGTCACAAACATCTTGAACGATGATACAAAAAACAGAAAATGATTAGAAACAAGCAGCGGAGACATCGATGCATTAATCGGTAGTTGAAAACCGATGAATCGAACAATAGAAGGAATGTAAAGAATAAGAAAACAAATTAATTAAGGAAGAAAGAAATTCATGTATTTATTTGCCGCGCAAACGTAAACCAATGAGCGTGCGTCTTCAGCTATCTAGTCTTCTCTCTCTTCACCTTTCCATCCTTCCCTCCCCCTCCAAGGCAACTGATCGCCTTCCGCCATTATCTCCCCAGTCTCCACCCCTCCTTCCACAGCCACAGTGGAATCTCAATCTCAGTTTAGCAGGCCCTACCGTCTAGCCCTGTACATACAATCTACATCTTAAAGTACACAATTGGTGTCTTCGTCTTGGGACTGTGAATCATTTTTAATGTCTCTAATAAATTGATACAAATATTTCTCTATAATTTAATAAAAATATTGGCTATTTTAAAATTCGCTGATTTTAAAGGTCTGATGACGAAATTCACGGCTCTTTCCAGGTTTTTTCATGGTTTGCCAAATTCACGGCTTATTCACGGTTTTTAAGGTTTCACGGTTGAGTGGGAACCCTGTTACTACACCGTAGTACCGTAGTATGGTACTATAGTATGGTATAGTATAGTATGGATAGTACAGCACTATGGTGAGAAATAGAACCCTTCCATATTCCTTATACGGATTTACAACTAATTTAATACAGGTAGCAAAAGGGTTTTAATTTTATTTTTAGTTAGATTTTAATTAAATATATTTTTGTGCTTACTCAGCTTAAAACCTAGGTTTGGAAAAAAAGCTAAAAAGGATTGGAAATTTTTTTTTTCAAAAGTTTCAAAGCGTATAACACATACTTGGCATACAAGTTAAGTAATATTTTATTCTCTAAATCCAATTTAATTTCTTGAAGTGAATAAACTAGGTGTATACTGTTTATTAGTTGACTGCACAATACAGAACTTGGAGTGACTGCTTAATTTTTAAAATATAATTAAGTTTGAAATTTTAGTAATAGTAAGTTCTGCAACATATTTATATTGCGAATTTAAAGGTGCTGCTATACATACACGTCACGTACGTCCACACGGGGCCATAGAAGACATATACGGTCCCATAACTG
This sequence comes from Flexamia atlantica, assembly GCA_035578135.1. Lineage (NCBI taxonomy): Eukaryota > Metazoa > Arthropoda > Insecta > Hemiptera > Cicadellidae > Flexamia > Flexamia atlantica. The sequence goes on along the minus strand of JAQJVK010000001.1, from coordinate 136,952,648 downwards.
CTATGGCCCCGACGTCCACATACGGCCAATACTGCGATTCCGGAGAGGGTTCTATACATAGTATTCATATTCGCACGGTATGTAACGTCCTCGATCGCATGCGCACATGAGGATGCGACATCCAAAGTCGCGGTGAAAAGCGGATTAAATAAGTACCCCTGGCGTGAGAATCAAGTATATATAGAATACAGATAAATATGATAAATATAAAATTTTTTGGTTACATGCGTAATAAAACACAAGGTATAAACTTAAGGTTTGCTGTTACTCTAACGTTTGATATTGACACTTTTATATATTCGTAACCCTTTTATTTTAAAGGGGATACATCTTACTGACATTTACAAGATATTATAAGCGATAAGCATCAATGTAATTAATATAAATAATGAACGCCAAAAACAGCACTTTGTACAGTTTTAGTATAAAATTTGCTTTCATAACAGCCGCTTGGGCGAATGGCATTGATAGAGGCTATAGGCTACACGTCACGTCACGTCGCGTCCCCATTCGGCCAATTCGGCCGTATAACTTAGAAAATGGACTTGACGTGATGTGATGTGACGTGGATGTATAGCCTCACCTTAATTAACACAATTTTCAATTCCAACCCACCACTCATTGAAGGTTGAATATTAGAAAGGTCATTCACAGGTACTGAGAACGGACACGACACTCAACAAGCACAAACTAATTCTATCTCTTGGAACGGCCAAAACACATTCCGACTGCAACATTCCTTAGATCTAACATGTCATCCCGGCGTAGTTACAGATGAATATCCAGGTTGGCCGGAAATATTTGAGTTATTACCTGCCATTCAACTCAAAAAGTCTAAATTCCTTTCTAAAAAGGGGTGGTTGTGGAAAAACAATTGTAAATTCCGGTTAATTTGTAGTAAAAATATAAAATGGTTTCAGAATTTTCAGACTTTCCCGTAAGTCACGTCCTTATTCTTAAGACATGCCGCATAAAACATTTACTAAACTCAAGAGTTAACAAAAATGTTGCTTCTAAGTTAATTAAATGTTTTTTAACTACTCCATGTCTTTGGTAGATTTCAAATGCGGCCCGTTTAAACAGTTTTATAATTCATGGTAAAGAGTAAAAGAAGCAGGTAATTGATTAGTGTTAATTAAAATGCCTTAGATAAAATTATCTGTGCTCAGTAAGCATATTTTTTTTAATGATTGTGATCAAATACAGGGACAGTCAATTGTTTGACATAATAAAATGCCCTAAATATTACCCAGGAATATATTACAAAAACCTGTTATCTAACTTGGTCTTGGTAAACCGGATTACTGGCGGATCTAAAAATAGGCCTATATTAAATGACTCATTGCACTAACTCGATTAAAAAACTGCCACTTCATAAACAAGAAAAATCACGAGGACGTTCACCACAGTTAAGAAAATATCGTGTAAACGTATCCAGCTGTTCTGTTTCAAATGAAGGGGTCCCTCCAGTAACGTTGTAAGCGACATAAAGTAAATTTTTCACGAAATGGAAAAAACATATAATTGGGAATGTAATGATTTAAATATGTTTTATTTGTTATATATAATTGTAATATCATAAATCTAGCCAAACTATGAAGTATTACAATATTATCGCACGTAATAAAAAAGTTATTACAAAAAAAGTGATTTTAAAATTGCAATAACATTGTAAATGACAGTCGTTTGCAACGTTGTTGCCGGCTTGGCCTATGCAACAATGTTTCTTTTGGTTTCTTATTTTCATTTATGTACAGTTCCCCAGCATTTCTTCTCTGCTTACTTACATTTCTGGTCCAACTTCCGAACTTAACAGGGCGTTTTTTACTACGATTTAGCCGATTAACATCGGGACGGCGACAGAACGGTGCGCGGTGATAATGTAATTTTTGGCGGATACAACGTTGTTGCAACTGTGGGACCAACAGCACTTGGTTTTCAACCTGTGGTAGTGCTGCCAACACAAGAAATATCAACGAAAAAATGCCCTGCACTGATGCAGGATGTCGTTAACAACCTTACTGCATAGAAATCTCAATTTTGAAAAAGTTGTCGTTTACAACGTTACTGGAGGGACCCCTTCAAATGTCCCTCGACGGAGGAGCGGGATTCTCATAAAACAACCAATAGAATTTGGGGGTGTGGTTTAATACAGCGATGGGTGTAGCTAATATGGCGGAGAGTACAGTCAATGACATAAATCGGGATGTGGCCAAAAGTGCTTAGTTCCGTTTGTGCGCGAGGCGCCAAACCCAGACTGTTTTAAAACAGTCCCGATTTGGCGGGAGCGTCAGGTGCCAAACCCGGACTGTTTCATTTTTGCACAGAAACGTCAAAGTTGGACGGCGCCAACTCAGGACTGTTTTGAAACAGTCCCGATTTGGCGGGAGCGTCAGGTGCCAAACCCAGACTGTTTCATTTTTGCACAGAAACGTCAAAGTCGGACAGCGCCAACTCAGGACGGAAAAACAGTCCAGAGTTGGCGCTGTCCGACTTTGGCACTGTCCGACTTTGGCGCGTTCCCTATTTGGAATGGTTTCTAAAATATAATAAAAATTAATTTTTTTACAAGATGTAATAATAACTAACCTCAAACTAGAAAAGATAGAGTGATATCAAAATTTATGTGTCTTTAATAACTAAAAAGAACTTTTTACTTTAAGTTTATAACAAACGAGGTTTCAGTTATATTCGTTAAAGATGGATTGACATTGTGAAAATAGCCCTAATATTCTTTCGCACGTGCCGATTTCGGGTAAACGGCAGGAGTAACTACTCGACTCGAACTTTTGAGTAATTTGCAATAAGTCGAGTCGAACCGAGTAGTGTATACTCGGCTCGAAAAAAGCTCAATTCTCGAATACTCACACCCCTAGTTAAAAGTTAAATTGGAACTGAAGTTTTTCTACAGACTCATATCCCCAATAACTACCTACATCAACAATTTTGACCTTACCTGACAAGTAACTGCAAGTGTATGACAAATCTGAGTTTTACCAGTCCGAAACTCTCCAAAAATCTCAGTGATGGACCCAGTTTCAATTCCACCACCAAGCAGTCGGTCAAGTTCTTTAGAACCTGTTGTCAACTGAATTATTTCAGATCGTTTTTGATGAAACTCTGTTGCTGTTGTGAATCCCATAGGCACCAGTTTTGCAGCCTCAGCCTAAAAATCAGATAAGCAAGGCATGGTTCACTCCTTAAGATTAAATAAAATGCATGTACTCCAATGTTTTCAAGCAAAACACTCTCTTTGAAATTAATATATTTATCTTCTTTAATGGTGTCAGGATATAAATAATTATTATGTCTACTTTTAAGGGTGGTACTTGACTATTCAATTACCTGAACATATATAGATTATGCGATATGTAGATTATGCCATAACTCGAAGTTTACCTCCATACCATGAAGTTTCCAGAATGTACCTCTGTAATACGAAATCCCGGCGTTCAGGAAGCTACCTGTCGGTGAATCCCCACAAGCTTAAGCTCATGAAAGGAACTTTTCATGTCTATTTATGTATACATGTATCCTATTATTTACCCAAAATAAATCAATATTTTATTTCATTTCAGTCATATCCAGGGTCAAGCATCTTTAGTCTTTCTGCAGTCTCGGGTCTGTTTACCTTGTGCGGGGCTTTTCGAGTGTGTAACGACTGTTTGTGAGTGAAATTTTCGAGAATGAGTGCGAAAAGCCAACCTAAAGCATTGACTGACAGTGAAACGTTATGATAAAGTTGGTGAACGAAGGGGCGGTAAAGAGAAAGACATTGCTGCCAGTTTTAATATTCCAGGTAGTACGCTATCAATAATTATAAAAAAAAACAGGTAGAAATTGAAAAGTAGGCAAGTGAAGTTAATATTAAATGTAGGGGATACAGTAAATTTTCTTTATATTATTGTTTTAATAAAAATTATGATCGATACTGTAAATGTTTTTCCATGTTTAAGCAGAGGAAGACTACAGATTTTTTAATTAGAATTAATATGATCTTATAAGTTTTTTTATGTTTTACAGGTTATTATTTCATAAATACTATATTTTTCATTGATATATAATATTTAAATAAGTTTAAAGCTTTGATTTGATGAAGATGTACAGAATAAACTACATTTTTCTTTACCTCTGTATCACAAACTTTCATTTGGTTTACCTCTATAACTCGAACTATGCCTACGACGAACTATACGTAGTAACACGAAGAAAAATCGCAGTCCTGTGGTATTTTGAGTTAGCAAGAGTCAACTGTACAACTTTTTGATAATTTAGAAAATTCCATAGGCCTACATATAATCAAAATAGAAGACAATTTTTAGTTAAAAATCTTTGCTGTACAAGACATAGCTATCACCAGTATCCTCAATCAAAGGCTATAGTGGACACTGTAAAACAAGATTCTAGCACAGTGCAAAGGCATTTTTTACATCTCTCAGTGCCTCAAGCCGATTCAAATAGGCCTATTTAAACTATAAAAAACAAAAGTCCAATAAATTAAAAATAATAATACCACGGTACTGTTAGTATGATTTAACAGGGTTCCCACTCAAACTGAATTTTAAAATTCATGGCTCTTTCACGGTTTTTAAGTTCCGAAAATTATGAAATTTACGGTCTGAATATAGGAAAACATTTTGATGCCCGCACAGTTTTACAGAGAATAACAGGGTGGGGGGGGGGGGGGGTAGCGAGGGAAAACTCGGCAGACGCATAGCGCCGGCGGCAGCGTCGCCGACACAACGGAGAAGTAATAATTTCTGTACCAATAGAATTAAACTGTGTAAAATTTTAGGTAAAACAAACTATACTTGACGTAAAAATAATTTTAAATACAATGCAATTAAATAAATTACAACTATTTCACAAAATACGATGTGATTTTAACATTATTGATTACTTAAGAAAACAGAAAACATTGTACTGGCGATTGCGGAACACGCACGCAACTTAAATATTTTTTAATTTTTAACACCATCCTCTCTTCCTTCCTTCCTTTCTTCCTGTCTTTCTGCTTTCTATCCGCCCACACAATGCGCAGAGTCCAGTGCGCACTGTCGCACTGTATGTTGCCATGATAACCGTGTGTCGTCATTGCAACGAGCCAATCACACACTGCGTTTTAAGACAACAAACAGCCGTGTAATGAAAGACAATATGATAGTCTGCGCTTGCGTATGTTGCCAACCTTTCGATGAATATTCGATCGTTCATTTATTGCATCTTGACCGAAATTGAAGTTCGTGATTATCAACTCTCTAATCATCAAAAACTCGAAATATGATCTATATAACACGTAATAAAATAATGTCGCGTTTGTTTAAAAATTAATTGCAAGTTAGTAAATACACTTCAATTACATTTTTTTTTGTAAAACAGTTTTTTGCGAAAGTTGAAAGTAAAAACGTGATTAAAAATAATTCTTGTTGCCAGTTTTGGACACCGGTTAGGCGCGCTGCCTGGTTATCCGCCGCCTGGAATCGTTGTTCTACTGTCCGTAAATGTTAGTTAATGGCACAACGTTGGTCGCCTGCAGGCATGTTTTCCAGCGGCCGAAGTTAGGGCCTTGTTGTCATTCAAACAGTGCAATGGATAGTGAGTGATAAGTGGAGGTCTGCGGGTACCCGAAAATTCGGGTAGCTTCAGATAATTACGTGAACCCGAGTGGTCGGGCGGGTTCGACACGTCTCGGGCTTAATTTGGCGGGTTTTTATTACACGTCGGGTCGGGCGGGTACCTACTACCCGAAAGAAATCAGGTTGACGATACCCGACACACTACCCGAAAGAAACCCGAAACTTTAAAAATGTTCAACAATAAATGATTCGCGCCAAGCTTCTGACTTACGGCGTCCACGTAATATTATAACGAGACGAACAAGGATGGTCGTGATCGCAATGTCAAACTTCGAAGCGATCTTCACTATACGTCTCAGTCAGACAACCGATGTGTCCCCTTGCCGACTCAAAATTAGCGTATGCTTACTGCTTAATATCGTATCCTTGTATCCTATACTCTTATACGAGCAGTGTTATCTTGTATGCTTGCTTGCTTGCACAACGATCTCGAAAACGGCTCCGAGGATTTCCTTCAAAGTCTGGAAATAAGTAATTTATGACTCAAAAACTTCTTATATGCAGATTCCTTGGCCAGAGAAAATCTAATAACGTAATAAATTGAATTTTAAAGTTGTAAAATTTTAACATTGGATTTATGGGTTGCCGTGATAGCAACGAAAATAAACAAGGAAAATGTAAACAAATGAAGTAATCATAACAGCTGTTTGGAATCTACAGCCATCAAGGGAAAATACAGCAAGTGGGATGAAGAGTCCATGGAGCCAGTGGCGGCTCGTGTGTAGGTTCAATGGTTCAGTGAACCCCCTAAAATAATCAAAAACAATACATTTTCTAAGTAAATAGCAGAAAACCCCAATGTTAAACTTACTTTCATAAACAACATGGCAAAAAAACTATTTTTGCGTCCGGGCGAAGCTCTCACGCAACGCCGCGCCGGCAGAGCGAGGTTCAGTTCGCCGAATGAACCCAGCTCGGCCCAGCTGGCTGGGCGAGGGGTGTGGGGGGAGCGGAGTGGGGCTTGCTTGAAAGCAATGGACCGACCGCTAATGCTCTATGCTAGCGGCGAGCCGAGCGCTGACGAAATTGGCCGACCTCTTCCGAAAGAGTAGTTTCTTTTCTAACCACTTCTGTTTCAGCAGCACGCGCGCTGTAAAGCTTGATAATGTTGTTTTAATGATTTGGGCGATGTTTAAGTTTATTTATTTAAATATTGTATGATTTCTATGTTGTTTTTAGTTATAAATACGTTTATTTCAGTTATGCGATTATGCGTTTTATTTTTAGCTCTGATTATTGAAAGAAAACAATCGGCGTAGCGGCCGCACCATAGCTTTCTGTAAGAACAGTAATTAAGCTATTGAGCAACGGTAATTACGCTATTGATTTAATTAATTTTGGATTTAACATTTTAATGTACATAGTAGCATAATACAATTTATCATCAAAGGTATAGTGCCTTAATCCTATAGACTATAAGCATTACACTTGTGTATAAAAGCAGGTATGTCAAGAATTTGCAGAAAACTACGATCTTGTAAGCATTTAACGTTTTTAAATACTGATTGGCTTAAGACAATAACTCTAATATAATACATTGGTATCATGTATATGTTATTAGCTCTGAACCCCCAGTACATAAACTCACGAGCCGCCACTGCATGGAGCAATAAAAAAGGTTTCTATTAGTCAATTTTATGACATTGAAATATTATAGTAACTGGAGAAAATGGTAAACATGAAATAACACCGAGCAAGGCTCGGTCCACCAGGTACTAACAACTTAAAAGGACCGTTGCTCCTTTTGACGCAATGAAATAGTCGTACAAACACTAAACAGCTTTGAATAAGGTTGAATTTCTAGCCGAGCTTATGATACGAGAAGTCCTATCGAGAAGATAATTTTTGTGATCTATTTTTGGTCACGTTAAACCGGAAAAGCGTGTCCTTCCCACGAAAAACGTACACAAACAATAATCCTGAGTGATAAGGAAAGGAAGTTGACAGGTGAACGAATATTATTAAATAATATCTCCAATTAGATGGAATTCGGAGTTTCTGCTATATTTAGTTGGCCTAGGAAAACTACAAAATATACACCAGTCTATAGTTTGATATTTTGATTAGGATTTTTGCGGACATTTGCCATCACTGATTAGTAAAAAACAAGTTTCACGACGTTGCGGGATCTGGAATCTGATCCCGTCTTCAGGTGGAAGAAAACCTAGAACATAACGAGATTAGTAACACATATCCAGGAAAACCTGGATATGTGTTCCAACCAAATCACCGGTAGCGCGCCGTGATTTGGTTGGCTGCGGCCGCCGCCATTTCCGTCGCCGCCGCCATTTGCTTTCCTCCCACCAGTCTCAGCTCAGCTCTGATTGGGTGTGGACGTGCTCCCTCCTGTCTGGTGATTCTTGATAATTGCGATTCCTGTGTTATTTTGTGTTATTGTTTTTCTTTTCAGGTTATTGTTTTCGTGACTGCTTTTACAGTTCTCTGTTTTAGCTGTGTTTTTGTCCAGGTTTTCCTGGATATGTGTTACTAATCTTGTTATGTTCTAGGTTTTCTTCCACCCGAAGACGGGATCAGATTCCAGATCCCGAAACGTCGTGAAACTTGTTTTTTACTAATCAGTGATGGCAAATGTCCGCAAAAATCCTAATCAAAATATAAAATCACCATCACCAACAATAAATTTCAAACAAAGTATAGTTTGATCATAGAATTTCTCTTGAACGGCAAGAGATAAAAATTTCATTTTTGACTCAATCGATTTATACTAAAAATTAGACAAAAAATATTAGCTGTCAAATGTTGTTGTAGGACAAGTCGTTTGGATTTTCGCATATAGAAAACAAAATACGCAACAAAGACGTTCGTTCTGGCGTCATTTTTAAAGAGTTTATTTATTGTCACAAACATCTTGAACGATGATACAAAAAACAGAAAATGATTAGAAACAAGCAGCGGAGACATCGATGCATTAATCGGTAGTTGAAAACCGATGAATCGTACAATAGGAGGAATGTAAAGAATAAGAAAACAAATTAATTAAGGAAGAAAGAAATTCACGTATTTATTTGCCGCGCAAACGTAAACCAATGAGCGTGCGTCTTCAGCTATCTAGTCTTCTCTCTCTTCACCTTTCCATCCTTCCCTCCCACCTCCAAGGCAACCAATCGCGTTCCGCCATTACCTCCCCAGTCTCCACCCCTCCTTCCACAGCCACAGTGGAATCTCAATGTCAGTTTAGTAGGCCCTACCGTCTAGCCCTGTACAAAAAATACGTCTTAAAGTACACAATTGCTGTCTTCGTCTTGGGACTGTGAATCATTTTTAATGTCTCTTAATAAATTGATACGAATATTTCTCTATAATTTAATAAAAATATTTGCTATTTTTAAATTAGCTTATTTTAAAGGTCTGATGACGAAATTCACGGCTCTTTCCAGGTTTTTTCATGGTTTGCCAAATTCACGGCTTATTCAAGGTTTTTAAGGTTTCACGGTTGAGTGGGAACCCTGTTTAATTATAATTCAGGTACTGTACAAATACTAAAAATATATTTTAAAAACCGGAAACTGCTTGTTGTTATGGGGCCCTGAGCCTGTGTGGTGGTCTTATGTAGTATGTAATGGTACATTAATGGTCACATTATTATATATTATAAGCAAGCCAAAGGTGACCAATGACGACTGAACATTAGTTGGTCCAGGCTGAGATTGGACCAGCAACGTTGGACTTACTGGGCCAGAATTTACTACTCGGCATCAAATTTTTAGTTAAAAAAAGTTGTTTTCCGTGCTGATTGCTGCATAAGGAGAGCTAAACCAGAATATGAGCTATGTTTATGGGAATGAACAACTCACGTTTTGTATTAACTAAGTCTAATATAGAAGCCAAGTCAGGATTTTAATGACTAAATTATGCACTGAAAGACTACATTAAAACTACATAGTGTGTAGTTCTTTGTTTTGGGACTTGAAATAATAGAAACTATGGTTTACCAGAATTTTGTCAGCTTTGGCTTCACTAATGCCTTTTATACTGATGAGATGCTTCTTGGGAGCAAAAGCAACAGCTTCAACGGTGTGATAACCGGCCTCCTCTAGTTTCTTGACATCGGCAGCACTGATACCTTGTCCCTGCACAGTAAAATAAACTACATACACTGATACCACGTACAATGTTACCAACATTAAATTAGACTTCCCCTTTGCTAGAATTAGAAGTTATCATCCAGTGAAAAAGTAGATTACTCAATAATAAATTTAAAAGTTATTATTGAGAGTTAAAAAGAATAAGCTACAGTTTCGTATGCTATCATCTAGATTTTATATTTTTTAAATAAAAATATTTCGTAAGGGGGTTCACTCACCAATTAAGCCTCCTTGCAAATCCTGGGAATCCCAGGAAAAATGAATGTCCAAAGTTAAGTAATTTGTTTAATGGGCTTATGAAGAACAATGATAACAAGCAAAGTGCAATTGAAAAATAGAACGGTTGAGAGAAAAATAGGCTTTAAAAGGTTGCACTGCATTTACTACACATTGAAGAGTATCTGGTCCTTAGCTCCAAAAAGTTTGAAATGCACAGGTCTGATCTTTGACAGAAGAGTTTCTGAAATTTGAGAGGATTAATTACCTAACTTAGATAAAAAAAGTAACTGAGAATTTCCTATTTTCAAGAGCCTCAGTTCTGATTTTGGATACAAGACAGACGGTAACCACAGACAGCCACTCTTCGCTTTAACATGAACAATAGTGTGACCTTCTTTAAGCTTGTTTAGCTTTAACTTTATTCTGCCATGTTTATACTGTGCTGTTGCTCATTGTTTATCTCTATAATCTTAACACAATTACTACAGGATTAATTTTTTTCACCCAAAGGAAATGAGAGCGCACTTCACAGTCAGCAAGATTGTCCACTGCAGTGGTAGAGCTGGTGGCATTACAGCTTGAGGTGACCAATTTGTTTTTGGGTTACAAACCTTAATAAACCCCTATCAACTTCAACCATGTACGTACGGAGAATATCCTACTAGGACTATCTATCCAATGCTGATCAATCTATCTATATACTGCTGCTTTTCTACCCTATCTTTCCCTGTTCTATCCAACAACAATACTTACAAAAAGCATGCCTTATGGCAATTTTTTTTAAGATTTGAATGATGAAATATGAAACAGTTGTAAACTTGCTTGAGTGGACTTGAATCACTATGAATAAATTTGCCTCTTTTGCTTTTTATATTTCCATTTGGCAAAAGATTGTAGACATTACATTTATCCATGTTTTTGCTGTGTCATTTTAGGAATTCCACATAGATACTTTATTTGGCAAAAACCGATCGTAGCCTAAATATAACATTTTAGGTTGCTTAATACAACTTATACAACTTATAGTGCTGCAGAACTTTCTTTTTATGTTCAATTTTGTTGTCTGTTCAGATTACAGACGTTTACTGACTTGATTCACAAAGTCACTTGTGACTTGTGACTTGGTGACTTGAAGTCACTGTTTTTATTTCAGCATAACAGAATTTATATCTTAAGTTTTACAAAAAGGAAGTTTAGTTTAATTTCTTTGGTTTAGACCTTAAATTCTACAGTTGGAGTGGAGGGAAAGTCATCAGAACATCACAGCTGATCTTTGAAATCCTGATACTCTGATACTATGTTAACATTTTTTAACAGCTGTCTACTTACAACTTTACTGTAATTTGTTATGTCTATTACAACTTTACTGTAATTTGTTAACAATCACAGTTAATGTTTGCAAAAATTAATTTTGACATTGTTTATTGTCCGAGGATGGTAAAAAATGTCTGACATCTCCATCCAGCAATGGAGTAGGTCATAGCTCAAGATATAATGAACCCTGTGTAGCTACCAAATTTATATACTTAGGTAGCCTACTGAACTCAGGATGATAAATATAAAGTAAATTAAAGTATATCAATCAAAGATAAAGTATATCAATCAATTATATTATTTTTCACTTAGTTTTTTCTTAATCACTTACTTCAAGTTTGTTAATCAGCTGAGGCCCAAATTCATCTGTTTCTTCTTCCACTAATTGAGTAGTTTTGGCAGAAGATGACATCGAGGCTAATGCCATTTTGACCTTTCTGAAAATTAAAAATAACATGATTTGCAATTAGATTCATATAGCCTAGCCTTATCGGAGTAAATCCATACATTATCAAATTGTTTTGTCTCTGCTCTAAAATTATAAATAAGATATTTAGAATTATATATTAGGCATCTTATATCATCTTATATATTAAAGAACTTTTGTAAAGCTTATGACAGCGAGCCTCGCCGTCCTACTGGACCGATTTACATGCGGGTTGTACCAAAACGAAGGTTATCGGCCTTATATGTTTAGGTTTTATTTGAATTTTGAAAATATTTGATTGAAATGTGTAAAAATTGAAAAATAAACTTTTCTTATGGAGATTTAACACGGGGAAAAATCAAATTCTCCAATCCTATGGACAGTACATCTGAGACTTCCAGTGGACCCATTTTCATGCAGTTTGTACCAAATAAAAGCTCATCTTTTCTATATTTGCCGGTTTTATTCACTTTTACGTTATCTTACTTTATTAAATTTAAAAAATCAACATTTCCAAACCTTTGCAATGATATAATTTGACAGTCATTCATTCAGCTGATAGTGAAGACATTAGGTACTTTGTCTAACGACAGGAAAAGAGCAAACGCTCAAGAAGCATGTGGTTTATCATGGTCAGTACATAAAATGTATGCATTGTCATGTATTATTAAATGGAAAGAAAAAACAGATTTATATTATTTGAACTATAGAGTTTTATAGGTGTAAATGAAAATAATATTTGATTGATAAATTGTTTTGTATTATACTAATTACTTAATTATGTGAAACAGCTGGTTTCAGTAACGTTGACAGTTCAAATGTTTATTACAATGGCAAATTTTAAAAAGTCGGTTTTAATGGTTTACACTCATATTAAAAGTCATTTTGAGACTTACAAACGATGAATGCTACATTTGAAAACATCTATGTTAATCTTGCTCAAAGGAAAATACACTTTTCTTATGGAGATTTATTAACATAGGGGAATAAACGGTATCAGGAAACTGACACATACTTTCTCCCTTAAAGTAATTTAACATTAGAAAACTTATATATAATGAAATAAAACAAATTAACAATTAATCATCTCACAAACATGTACCAAATTTTATCAAAATCGGTTAGTAAATAACGGAGATATCGGTTTTTAAATATTTGCCATAAGAATAACATTGGACAACGTACTGCGTTTACCGCCGAACTAAAATATCAATTATTTCCGCAACCAGTTGACGTAGACTAATGATTCAAAATATTGGATTAATTAGTTTTTAAAGTCAAATTTAATGGTTGCAAGTATATTTTCTTTAGAGGTTACAGATTTTGTGAAATTTGAAAAATATAAATTTTTTAACACTTAAACCCACATAACTTCTGAACCTGAATTTTGACAGACATGCGGGTGGTGTCATTTTGTTTGTCATCCTAAGCACTAAAAACCATGGAATTTTTATCAAAATCATTAGAGCCATTTTTGAAAAATTTGGATTTTTGTAATTGTTTTATGGGTTTTTATGCAGGGTTTTATAAATACCCTTAAAAATCAAAAATTCAAAAAAATGAAAAATACGCCTGGAGATACCACGGCTTTATACCTACATGCCAAATTTCATGAAAATCGGACCACTGGTCTCGTCTCTAGCTTTGTTTACATCCACACAGACATCCACACACACACACACACACACACACACACACACACACACACACACACACACACATACACACCATTACTATAACTGTGGGGACTCGTGCTTTTTACCAAACTATGGGGACATCGAGGCACACTGCTATAAAAAACATCATATGTTCTATTTGACCTCTAGATTTCAAAAAAAGCAAAAACACTCCTTTTCTATTGGCAGAAAGCAGTTTAAAAAAAGATTGAAAATTGAGGGGACGTCCCCACAGCTAATGTAAGAGACGGTCATGTCCACACAGTTAATGCAAGAGTCAAAACACATGTCCACAGAGTTAATGCAAGTGTTCACACAAACGAGTGTTTTTCCTGGTGAATGTGTTTTTGTCCCCACAGTTTGGGAAATTAGTCGATATACATCGACAGTCGGTAGTTGGTTGCTTTAAGGTTAGTTTAAGTCGAGAGGTTAGTTTAAGCTGAGGAGCTGCTTGGAAGAAGGGAGCCACGCAGACAGAAGATCTGGCAGTCCACCGCAGAAGATCCAGGATAAATATGTATAAGTTTGTGAACGTTTAGTGCGGGAGTGGGCCTAAGGCCACCCAGGGGCAATTTCGTAAAAGTGGAGTGATAGTGGAAGTGAAATAATGGATATGCCTATCAACAAGTAAATGTTTAGAATTCATTTTTAACATTTTGATATTAATAAGATCTGTTCTCTAAAAGGCCATACATGTCCTATCTTAAAAATACAGTAAAAAAAATAAAAAAATAAAAATGATGCATAGTAATTTAAAACCTTAAACCCTCCATAAAGTGATTCAGAGTAATACCTCTTTCCAAGCCAAGTGCTCCCCTTTATTATTTTAATATCTGTTATTTAAACCTCTCATAATAATCTCACATGGCACTATGGCACAATAATCGAACATTAAATTCATTAATTCGTTAAATTATTGAAAATTCATTGAATATTGTCATATGTTGACCTTAATTAATTGAATATTGTCATAGTAAAGTCACTTTTGTTTACACATTACATTTTTTACAATCATAAGTTATACTGTTTAGTAGCAGAGAATTTTGGTTCTTTAATATTTTGTAGATTCTGCCTCTTAAAATGAGGATATTTTACATTTCTTGGCAGTTTATACCGCTTTCAAATTTAGCGATAGTGTTATTTCAAAGTTATGCGTATATTATGGTGAGTTCATCTTTCTTTACTAATCCAGGTTTGATAAAATGATGGGATTGCAGCATTAAACTAAATGAGGTAGTCAAGCCATTGTTTGATTTTTTGCATAGGCCTACTTATTGCCCTTACGTCACCCTTTGGGGGAAAATTACCCTGCTTACATATCACCAATACAAAACCACACAAGTGCTGATAAGTCTCGAATCAATTGTTAAGTCCGGCCGTATGGGCAGCTTAATTACAGACTTGGAGTGGGAAATGAAATACTTTTGTCTACTTTTATGAAAAATATGTGCTATATAAACTTTGTAGGAAAGGAAATCAAGACCCTAGAGTAAAAATTCAAGTTGTATGAGTCTTAAAATAATCGAATGATTGTCGTGTTTAAAGGTTGACTATAGTGCAAAGTCTGGTTTGGCAGGGGTAACCTTGAATCTGGAGAGATAATAGTTGACACCGTAGAAGCGAGGGTAAATGAACTTTAAAGCCCATATAATGACACAACTTTTAAGGCCAAAAATATTAGATTCGGTCAGTAAATACCAAAGTTATTAGCAATTGAAAATTTGCCTACCAAATTTCCTCAAAGTTGTACAGATCCGTACATTTCGGCTTGTAGTAAACTTATAAAGGGAAAAACCTTGGTATATTTTGATATATAATCCTTTAATTCGACTAGTTAAAGAGGAATATGCTGGGTTATAACTTTAACAAACGAAAATTCAACTATAAGAATCGCTATCAATGGTGCGAAGCCAGCCCAATCGAGTATGCCATAAGGAATTATTTGTGAAATCCATGTAAATTGTGTTATTGGGTAATGAATGTTATTTTTATAAACTAGACATTATTTTAGTCGACAATAAATAAAATTAGGGTCATATTACGCCTCTAATGGGGGAAAAATTTACTTTATACTTCATTTTTAATCGGTTTTCATACCCAAATTGACCGAATGGCGTAAATTGTCTTACGATACTTTCAATTGTAAGTAATTGATAAAGGTGAAAATTACTGACAATTTATACTCTTTGAGACTTGCTAATGGCGGTTTTATCACATTACTGATACTATTTAGGGTCACAGAAATGATTATATTTTTTTTTATTTGAGAAATACTTAACCGACTGGATTGAAATTTCACACAGAGGTAGATGTTGAACCTGGGAAAATCATAGGTCTATTCACTTCCTTAAAATCCTCTCGGGCTACTCCCTGTGAACGCCCTCAGTTTCAATGTCCACATTTTATAAGTATTTAAACATGAAACACAGAAATGTAAACAGCTGTGGCTACTAATTTGGCAGTTCTAAGAGCAGTGGCAAGATCAGCTGTTTCAAGCTATCTATCGTGAGCGAAGCCACGGGCAACTGCTAGTTTATAAAAAAATATTTGTAAGCCTAGATTTTCAAATAGGCCTACTTATAATATAATTAGATTTCAATTTAATAATAAATATCTATTTTTTTTAAGGGGGCCATGGCTTCACTTGGCCATGGTGTTGCAACGCAGCAGAATTAGCTTATTTTGCACCCTCAGTCAACAGGGATAAAACATATAAATACCTATTGAGATAAAATTTAATATTAGCCACTTTTAAAAGACTATTTTTATTTTTAGCGAATTTCCCCTATAGGGAAGAAGCTATTACCGTAGGTCTCATGGTAAGAACTAAGCCCGAGACTATGATAACTTTTCGTTTTGGGGCCACCAGAAGCAAAAAACACTGTTCATTCGAATTTATATATATATATATCTATAGATATATATATATATATATATATTTGTCTGTTAGCACGATAGCGGCCGTAAAAATGGTCCAAGCTTAATGAAAATTGGTACATACGTGTAAAGTGGACAAAGTGGTAATCACTCGGACGAGTTTGTGAACCAGCCCGATCGGACCGCCGGAAGGGGGGGTAAAGGGGGATAAACCCCCCAAAAATGGGGTTTTTTGAGTTTTTTACATAGAAAAATAAAATCTATTGAATTTTTGTTGGCACCATTGAATTCAGCTTAAAAAAAAACTAACAATTTAGTATCTTGAATCACCGCTCTATGTCCATTGGTTACCGAGATATTGAAAGTGGTAAACACAGTACGTTGTCCCAATGTTAACCTTATGGGAAATAATTAAAATTCTATATCTCGGTTATTTCTCAACATATCTTGTTAAAACTTGGTCAATAGCTTCTTCTAGTTCAGATCTACTAAATATTGAATTAAAACCACCCAGTTTTAATATACCTGTAGCAGCAAACCTGCATACTCATTCCCCATGTTATTCTTATGGAGCTTACCAAAACATGTCAAATCTTGCTATGTTTGATTGAAATATGTTGTTTTGCATTTGAAATTCGCTGAGTATGCAGGTCTGCTGCAACGGGGGTATTATCCAAACAATAACTTTAATTGGTAATTTTTAAGTGAGCGAATTTTCATAAATAAATTAGATAAGGAATAAATAGTTGTAATGGTCTGGGGCTTAGGTTTTATCATAAAAAATTAATATTCAAATACATTTAAATAGATTTCAGTTTTACCTACTAAGATAAAATTTAATTTTGACCAATTTTATCCAAAGATATGTTTTTATTTTTGATCAAACAATAAATTTCATTGATAATTTTTAATTTATAATTAGATACATTTACTGATCAATAGCTATTTTCTAATTCATAAATTAGGATTTATTTATTATGTGTTAAACCAAATAAACTGAATGATCCATAAAATGATTGTTCAAATATTGTGTATAGTTGTGATAACTGACAGGAGATCGGGCGAACAGTAAAACGATCTAGTCTAGTCCCATTGCTGTAGCAGCCAACAGCAATTTCCCTTCCTCTGTCAAATCAGAAGAATCGTATAGTTTCCCGAAAATTCCACAGGATGCGCCACTAGTTAGTCATCATGACGTCTCACAGTTTATGCGTTTCATGTAAAATTTGTGGGGACGTGTGTGATGTCCCCATAAGCGATTAGGTCCACACAGTCTGGTCGTATGCATGTCCATGTCCCCACAGCTAATGTGGCCCAAACACACACACGCACACGCACGCACACACACACACACACAAGGCCGAAAACCACTTTTTTTATTCAGGTAGCACTAAAACAAATATATCCACTAACAACTCAAATTTGAAAATTTCCAAATAAAAACATGGAAATTTCTTACAGTTTGTTCTAAAGGACCATGTTTTTATTCAGAAAAGTTAATATTTTTCCGTTATTAGTAGTCTGATCATCATAATCTTAATATCAGCGTTAATGGGATTACATTTTGCAACTTTTTTGCCTCTTGTATAATTTTTCTAAAATTTACGGTTTTTAAGATATTTAGCTTTTAAAACAAAAAACAGTCGCCATTTTGAAATGGTACAAAGTTGAAATTTGATACTTCTTGCAAAAATAGTTCTTAATAATGACCGTCCATGTACGAAGTTTGAAGTTTACACGTCAAGAGGTTCGTGAGATATAATTAAACATGTAAAAAACACAAACTGACGCACAGACGGAAAACGAAGCACTTTAGGCCCTATGTTTATACGAACTTTTTTTCTTATTTTTACCTCAGCAATCACATACTAAAATATTTTACCATAATTTCGGGACACCCTGTATATGTGTCTGTCAGCATAATAGCGGCCGTAAATATGGTCCGATCTTGATGAAATTTGGTGGAGACATGTAAAGTGGTAATCAATTGGACGAGTTCGTAAACCAGCCCAATCGGACCACTGGGAGGGGGGTAAAGGGGGAAAAATCCCCCAAAAATGGGTTTTTAGAGTTTTTCATATAGAAAAATAAAAATAATCAAATTGTGGCTTGCACTGTTAAATTCAGCTCGGAAAAACAAACAATTTAGTATTTTGAATCATTGCTCTATGTTCATTGATTACAGAGATATTGAAAGTGGTAAACACAATACGTTGCCCCATGTTAACCTTATGGGAAATAAGTAAAATTCTATATCTCGGATATTTCTCAACATATCTTAATAAAACTTGGTTTGGGGCTTCATCTAGATGAGATTTGATGTACTATAGTCTGACATTCCCAAAGTTTCCATTTTTGTGGCAGCAAACCTGCATACTCATTCCCCATGTTATCCTTATGGGAAATAAAATAAATGCTATATCTTCATTATTTTTTGACATATCTTGGTAAAACTTGGTATATAGCTTCTTCTAGTTCAGATCTACTAAATATTGAATTAAAATCACCCAGTTTTAACGGACCTGTTGCAGCAAACCTACATACTCATTCTCCATGTTATTCTTACGGAGCTTACAAAAAAATGTCAAATCTCACTATGCTGGATTTAAATATGTTCTTTTGCATTTGAAATTCGCTGAGTATGCAGGTCTGCTGCAACGGGTGTATTTCATTTTGTCAGACAGTTTTAAACTTATTATGAGGAAACCCCTTATTTTTATGCTGATTTTTTGTATGTATTACATTTTTTTAATTTCCCTGTCATTTTACTCCCTCCCCCTTTGCCATAATAACATATGGGGAAAGGTTTTTTGTCAAAATTTTTGAATTTGAGTTGTCAGTGGAAATATTTTCTTTTAGTGTTCCCCGAACTCAAAAATGGTTTTCGGTGAAAGTATTGTTTTCGTCAAAATATTTTAATTTGTGTTGTTAAAGGGGTTTGTTTAAGAGCTCCCCGAATCCAAAAAAAGTTGTTTTCAGAGTGGTGTCTGTGTGTGTGCGCGTATGTGTGTGAAGTGAATGTGTATAGATGTATGTAAACAGAGCTATAGATGACACCAATTGTTCGATTTTCATTAAATTTGGCATGAAGGTAAAAAACTATGATATATCCAGGCGTTGTTTTTCATTTTTTGAATTTTAGATTTTTAAGGGTATTTACCCCATAAAAACGACAAAAATCAAATTCTTTAAAAAAAATGGCATTTAAGATTTTGATAAAACTTACATGGTTTGTAGCACTTCAAATGGCCAACAAAATGACACCGCCCGCATGTCAGTAAAAATTCAGGTTCAGAAGTTACGAGAATTTAAGAGTTGACAAATTCAAATGTTATCCACTTTAACTGTGCCAAACTATGTATTACTTATGGAATATAAGAATATTCTAAATAATACCATGCCATGAGTGAATATCAATAAAAATAGTTTTATATGATTGAATTTCAACAACAATCACTTTTTACGGCACTTTTGCCATTAGTATTTCTTATTTACCCAACTTTTTTCGCTATACAGTCTAACAACGACAATATTCCAAACATCAAACTTAAACTGATCTTAACATGTTCGCGGCTGCGGCCATTTTTGTGAACCCAACCCCCATCCTGAAATATAAAACTGTCATAAAATTTTACCTCAGTGCGTAATAATGGCCCTGGTGTTGCAGAAACACTTTATAAAGCATTATTGAGCGGTGAAAAATGACATCTTTTCTGTGGCAACATTTGTTGCCACCAGCACTGCCAATCCGACCTTGCACGTGACACTTTGAATTTAAAACATTTATGACTTTGTTATATTGCCATGTGTCCACATATGATGTGTTTCTGTTATTAGTTTGAAAGTAAACATAAATATATGGTCAAAAATCACGTGATTTCCGTGGCAACATTTGTTGCCGTCAGCACAGCCGTCACCACTGGATACATCGTTTTCAACATCACTCAACATGTAATCCTCGTCAGGAACTATGATTGCAATAAATAACCACAAATCACTCGTAAATAACTGTAAATAATACCCAACACAACGTAAACAAACGACTAATAATGGCCGTGCGCGAAAACACATCCATCTCTGACGCCGAGTTGGGAAATCGGCCGCTATGTCTGCTGGCAGCACTGTCTGGCGGTACCCAGCTGTTCTGTGAATAACACACATATCTGACTAGTGCTGGGGGAAGTTCTAGCTGTAATCCTGAATTTTTGGCGGCTCATTTAAACAAGCAATACACGGTGGCAACAAATGTTGCCGTCAGGATGGCGTTAAGGACCTGGGTGGCAACAAATGTTGCCGCGCCGCCGCGAACGTGTTAACAACAATTTGTTGTATGAAAATATGTTCTTAAACATATAAACATATGATTATATGTTTTGGTGTATGGAATAAATAGTTCTTAAAATTAAGTTCAGAATCCAAAAACACCATTAAATACAGGGTGTTCTATAAGAAAAGTAATGTTTTCCGCCATATTGGTAAGTTACAAGAAGTTTCAAAAATTGAAATATATACCTAAAAGGAGCAAAAAATGATAGCTTTCCCTGTAAGAGGTTTAATGTCATACATAAAATAAAATGTTAGCTATTGAAAAACTTAGGCTGGAAAACCGGTATAGTGAAGAATAGTCATATGCCAAGACTGACCGACGGTGGTAAAAGAGTTTTGACACCTGTGAAATCACCGAACCTCTAAGAAATAATTAAGAAATCTACCGAAGACTACACAATTGAGAAATTTTCCTGCCTCAATAAAAAAACTTGTGTTTTTCCATTTTTTGCATATTTTTTCATATTTGGGAGAAGTTGAGCCCCCCCCCCCCTAGGGTTCGCGGTTGCTAACTTCCTTGGTTTATGTTGTAATTTATTGCATTGAAGTAGTTCAGTGGTGATTAAAAATGTAGAGTTAAGTTTCTAATTATAGAACAAATTACATAACATTTGTTTAATTTTTTGGATGTTATATTATTCCAGTGTCTTTATACCGTAGTGAAAAATAATAGTATGAATATCAGTTTTTTTGCGGCGCTTTGCGCTGCACGGGGTTTAACTCTAGTGTAATTTATTTTACAAATTGTATTTTGCATTTTTTTAGAAAATATAAAGAGCTTCAAGAGCTGCTCCGGGAACGTTTATAGATCAAATTTACTATGATACCTATTCTGTTACCATTAAGTTACTATAATTCTGTTAACCTCCTCCTCCTCCCATACCCTGTATAATTAGAACATTTTGAGTCTATTGCTGGTGCGGTGCAGGACCTCGGCCTTCTGCTGATCTGCCCATGCCTTGACCAATCTTGCACAGTAAACGACATTTTACAAGCGAATGACAAAGCCGAAAATATTTTGGCGGCTGATTTTTGGAAAAAACTTAAGTCTACTTTCCGAACACGGTAAGTAATAAGTATCCAAAAAAAATTGTACCATTAAATTTTTATTTTGAACTGCATTAAAATTTTTCATAACTAACTTAGGCCTATAATTAAATTTTCATTTTTATAATTACAATTTAGCAATTTGTCTATTTAAGTATTTCAAAAAAAATACTTAAATAGGAAAGTAAAATACTGACTTAAAAAAAACATGACAAAAAATATGACAAAAACATGGCAAAAAACATGACTTGACAGTTTTATATTTATAATTTATAATTATAATTTTATGACAGTTTTATATTTCAGGATGGGGGTTGGGTTCACAAAAATGGCCGCAGCCGCGAACATGTTAAGATCAGTTTAAGTTCGAAGTAAAATACTTCGTATTTTATTTTTAAGTCAATTTGTATTTTTTTGTCTGATGTTTTAACATTAGGCTATTTGGATCATAAACAATTAAGAAGGGGTCCCCTGCAAAAAGTTCTAAGCGAAAAAATTTCAAAATCGGAGATATTTAGTGAAAAAGGTTCTTTAGAATATGAGCTACACCGTGATATATTTTGTTTTGATGATATTTGAATTGATAGTCCTGATTTCGTCTGTCAAAGTTTTTTTGCTTCTTAGGACTGCACGGACTTTCTGGGGAATAATGTTCTATTCGCCGAGAGATGGACTCTCCGCCAGTATTTGTGTTGACACCCAGCGACCAAAATCCCGTGAATAAAAATAATAAAAGACGTGAAGTAAATATTGGAAAAGGAATGATAAGACCAGGAATGAATATAGAAAAGCTGGATTACACTACATTTCAAAAAATAAGAAGCCAAGGCCTGAAAAATTGCCCCCAAAAGAAGTGAGTAGAATAACGTTTTATGCACCACATCTGTAGGGTTGCCATACGTCCGTATTTTGTACGGACGGTTTGTATTTTTGGATCCCTGTCCGTGTCCGTACTGTACAAGGCAAAAAAATTAGAAATGTCCGTATTTTCGGCAGTTAAAGGTCGGGAAAAATAGCTTTAAGCGCGAGCCAGTTAGTAACTGGCAGTGAGTCAGACGTCTGAAGTTTCTCTCAATCAATTTCAATAAATTTGCAACGTTGAATACAAGAGGATGGAGGGAATCAGCATGCCGGACCATGGGTGAGGGTGGTGTCGTAGTGTGACTGGTGACCGTAACCGTAACGTAAGCTTGACGTTCGGCGCTGCGCCCGCCCTGGGGAAGAACACACATGCATGCGCACCTGCGCATAACCCGCCCCTTTGCCTCAACGCATCGGTTGTCTGCTGAGTAGACGACAGTGTCGACAGTGTGTGTTGTTATTGTTTTTTTACTTTAAACTTAGTGGAGTGGTGTTTCGGTCTGTGGTCTATGTATCCTCAATTTCGTAAGTAATGACAGTTGAACTGACTTAGATTTTACAATGTTGAGTAAATTGAAAAGGAAATGTAGTTTTAATGATGAATTGGAGTTTGACTTTATTAAGAAGGCGAGACAGGGTAGTGAACATGACGATTTAGTGTACTGTTCAATTTGTAGGTCAGAATTTTCAATCGCATTTGCGATATATACGTGGTCAACGGGATATAAATAAACATGATGAAACAAAAACACATACTAAAGCCTTGCTTGCTAAACAGGTTAACAAAACTGTTGATGCATTTTTTAAAAGTAAAGTGCCACTTTCAAAGATTTTTCGTTGGTTTCTTTTACAAAATATTTTACGATCGCTGATGAAAATTTATCTGCTAAAATTGCCTAAAAACTAACCATTTTGCTTTAAAATTTCCAAAATTTAACGGCTAAAATTGCCTGAAAACTAACAATTTTGCTTTAAAATTTCTAAAATTTATCTGCTAAAATTGCCTAAAAACTAACCATTTAGCTTTAAAATTTCCAAAATTTTCCGGGGGAGGGCTCCTAGACCCCCCTTTTTGTTGGGGGGTATTCCGTACCCCCCGGTGTGCTCACCCTCATGCGTCCGTATTTTTGTTCTGAGAAGTATGGCAACCCTACACATCAGGATAACTTTTAGCAAAATGACGTATCACATTATTTATTTATTTATTTATTTGATAATGCTATAAAACAGCCGAGGCCAATTACATTACAGCATTAAGAATAAGTTCATATTAAAAAATTGGAATAACAAAATGTTCATTGTGTTTTGACCATCTTTTTCTTCACCATCTTGAAATCACTTAGTGACAACAAACTTAACAATAGTTAATTTTCATCTTCAAATATACATAAATATCCAAGATAGCAATGACCAGATTACGGAGATAAGATAAGGCGCTCAACTTCCTCCTGTCACAAAGGCTAGTCAGTTCAAACATATTCAAAAGCTGTCTGTACGGAATATTAAATGTGTAGTAGCCAAATATTTTAAAGAAAAGGAATCTTAAAAATCTTTTTTGAATAGCCTCGATGATGTCATTGAGGTAGAGCTGATGCGGATACCATACAATAGACGCATATTCTAACCGAGGTCGTACTAGTGAACAAATACCCCCGTTGCAGCAGACCTGCAAACTCAGCGAATTTCAAATGCAAAACAATATATTTTAATCCAACAACGAGATTTGACATGTTTTTGTAAGCTCCATAAGATTAACATGGGGAATGAGTATGCAGGTTTGCTGCTACAGGTATGTTTAATCTGGTTGGTTTTAATTCAATATTTAGTAGATCATCTAGAAGAAGCCAATTACCAAGTTTTATCAAGATATGTTGAGAAATAAACGAGATATAGAATTTTACTTATTTCCCATAAGGTTAACATTGGGACAACGTACTGTGTTTACCACTTTCAATATCTCGGTAACCAATGGACATAGAGCAGTGATTCAAAATACTAAATTGTTTGTTTTTTTTAACTGAATTCAACGGTGTCAACAAAAATTTGATAAATTTTTTTTGTGAAAAACAAAAACCCCATTTTTGGGGGGTTTATCCCCTTTTACCCCCCCTTCTGGTGGTCCGATCGGGCTGGTTCAAGATCTCGTCCAATCGATTACCACTTTACATGTCTGTACCAAATTTCATCAAGATCGGACCATTTTTACGGCCGCTATCGTGCTAACAGACACATATATATGTAGATATATATATATATATCTAAAAACTCGAACGAAAGGTGTTTTTTGCTTCTGGGGGTTGCAAAACAAAAAGTTATCATGGTCTGGGGCTTAGGTCTTACCATGAGACCTACGGTAATAGCTTCTTCCCCATAGGGGAAATTCGCTAAAAAGCAATTTAATTAAATTTATATTTTTCAAAAAACTTGATGATCTGTAAATAAAACCTACGATTGAATAAGCTGCCTTACAAGTAGCTATCACATGGTCAGAAAAGAGTAATTTGGAATCAAATATAACACCAAGATCCTTAAAAGTCGACGTTCTAACAAGTAATTTACCTCCCATGTTGTAATCAAAATGGAGGACTCTCTGTCCTGTTTTCCGCGTGTATGTCATAACAGCACATTTCTTGACATTAAATGCTCTATTTTTTTTGCTCCAAGCAACTAATTCCTCAATATCAGCCTGCAGCTGATGACAGTCCGAAATACTCTTAATACTTTTATAAATTTTTAAATTGTCAGCATACATTAATAATTGACTATTTTTGATACATCTGGTTATCTCATTGATAAAAATTATGAACATCAAAGGGCCCAAATTTGAGCCTTGGGGCACCCCGGAATCCACACAGAAATGTTATGAACAAGAACCATTGTATGATACAAATTGCTCCCTTTTATATAAATAGGTTGAAAAAAGTTTCAGGGTATTCTCAGACAAACCATAGTAATGCAGCTTAGACAATAATACTAAATGATTAACTCTGTCGAAAGCCTTCTCAAAATCTGTATAAAGGCAGTCAACTTGAATATTTTGATCTACTAAATTTATTGTATAGCCTACTGAGAAAAATTGATTAAGTTTGACAATTATGTAACAAAATTAGGCTACGTTTTAGTACTTTTACATCAATTAAATTGTTTTTATATTCAGTTTTATTTTTGTTTATGTTGGTATATTCCTACACTCCCAAATGTTTTTCTCCCAAAGCAGAAGAGCAGTCTGTCAGAGAACGTTTCACGCGCCAGTCGTTTAGAACGTTATAACCCACAAAAAAATCACGTAGGCTAAAATATTTTTAGTAATTTAAGTAATTGCATAAATCACTATACAACTGATGTCCATTTACACGGTGTTCAGTGAGCCGTCAATAGCCACTTATCAGCTAACTTCGCAGGGGGGGGTTGGCTACTCACACGAGCTAGCTGACAAATCAGTAGGCCTACATGGCGCAGAATAGCAAGTGCGAGTAGACTGCCAGCGACTGACTTGTGATCTGATTTGTACTTGTCGTGTACTCAGCACTGTGTAAACGAGGCTTAAGTGATTAAAAAAAAATTTATCAATGAAAAGAAAAAAGTGTTATGAGTGGATTAAACTTAACACTTGTTGTGTTATTGACCAATTGAAGGATAAAGTAATTTCAGCTTATTAAAAGGTGTATAATTCAACTCCAGGATACGATTAATCGAATTGGAATAAGGTTAAGTTTACTGCATGATACTAAGGCTAATTAATTTATAGATGCCAGGTAATACAAGCTAACTTGCCGAAATGCGAAAAGTAATACCTAGAGGCCTATTTTTGGGCTAAAGCTTAAGTGTGTTTGCCTGACAACTCACCCCTTAAACAGTACATACACTAACAAATTCGTAAAACATTTCAATACTTACTATTTCAAGTGCGATCTATTAATTCTGTTTTCGTTATTCCAAAACCTGAAGTTTGAACATCGCATGTCACTTGCTCCTTCACTTCTGGCGCAATTAGAGTACACAGAGTAAGGATAGCTAAGGCCCGCTTTCAACAAAGAGTAACAAAGAGTAATCATAGAGTAATAATGAACTTCGTAAAGAGATGGCACCGGTCTGACACTTAAATGGAGCCAAGTGGTAAGCTTATTGGAGCGGGTTAGTTCGATGCACTTTATTCAGATGGCGTGGTAAAAACATGACTTTCCTCTTCTTCACTGATTCAGCCAATCAGAACGACGATAACGATCTGTTAACTTCCCGTTCCGTTTCCCCTGATTTTCTGTCACGACGCGACGTGTACACAACCATAACGAGTTGGAATTAATTTGAGTGTGGGAAAATACCTAAAGTACGTTTGCAGAAAGTTCTTCTAGTGTAAGTTGTTTCGCGAAATACTGTACTGCGTGATTCATGTTGTGCTTAAAGCTATTGATGGAAAATAAATACGTAAATGTTTACATAAAAGCACTTAATAAAAATTAACTAAGTTAATTTTTATTAAGTGCTTTTATGTAAAGATCTACGTATTTATTTTCTATAAATCGCTTTAAGCACAATAAGAATCTCTCAGTACAGTATTTCGCGAGACAACTTGCACTAGCGGCAAACGCACTTAATCTAAACCAACCGGTAAAGTCATTAAAATTGAAAGTCTAGCAAACAAAACAAGAAAACGAAAATATAAACAAAGCAGACGACGACGATCGATGCGACATATCGATCGTCGTCGTCTGCTTTGTTCATATTTTCGTTTTCTTGTTTTGGTTGCTTGACTTTCAATTTTAATGACTTTACCGGTTTGTTTAGATTAAGTGCGTTTGCCGCTAGTGCAAGTTGTTTCGCGAAATACTGTACTGAGTGATTCTTAATGTGCTTAAAGCCATTGATAGAAAATAAATACGTAGATCTTTACATAAAAGCACTTAATAAAAATTAACTTAGTTAATTTTTATTATGCTTTTATGTAAACATCTACGTATTTATTTTCCGTCAATGGCTTTAAGCACAACATGAATCACGCAGTACAGTATTTCGCGAAACAACTTACACTAGAACAACTTTCTGCAAACGTACTTTAGGTATTTTCCCACACTCAAATTAATTCCAACTCGTTATGGTTGTGTACACGTCGCGTCGTGACAGAAAATCAGGGGAAACGGAACGGGAAGTTAGCAGATCGTTATCGTTGTTCTGATTGGCTGAATCATTGAAGAAGAAGAAAGTCATGTTTTTACAACGCCATCTGAATAAAGTGCATCGAACTAACCCGCTCCAATAAGCTTACCACTTGGCTCCATTTAAGTGTCAGACCGGTGGTGCCAACTCTTTACGAAGTTCATTATTTCTCTATGGAGTAACTATTGTTACTACAACCGAGGTCGCACCACCTCTTCCGGTAGAGTTGGGAAATTTAAGGGCAAAAGTTGGGAAAATCAGGTGACCTCCTCCCCACTAGAATTTTTTGGTTGCAACTTCGTAAAGTGTTGTCACTTCCATGTAAACTCGATGGTAAGAGGACAGTAGCGCAACCTGGCAACTCTGCCCCGAACTAGACAAACCGGGCATCGTCGACTGCTCTGTTTATATATTCATTTTCTTGTTTGCATTACTTTCAATTCATATATTTTGATTGTAAATGTATAAGGTAATGTTATAGATTCAGTTGAGAATAACTCACTTTTAAATCCCGTTTTTTATTATATGAATTATGCCATTTAAAATGGCATATTTAATGCTATGGGATGAAATACATATAGATCCGGTGATAATAAATTTATTTTATTTGTTTGCTTTAAAGATTCATGGTGTAATATTTTTGTCTCTTCAAAGTTGAATTTATATTCTTTCTCCCATGCGTGTTTTGCTAATTTAGAACTGGTCGTTTTGTCATTTTAGCGAATTTCCCCTAGGGAAGAAGCTATTACCGTAGGTCTCATGGTAAGACCTAAGCCCGGGTCCACTATAACTTTTCGTTTTGGAGCCCCCAGAAGCCAAAAAAACCATTCGTTAAAATTTATATATATATATATATATATATATATACAGAGCAATGATTCAAAATACTAAGTGTTTCTTTTCGAGCTGAATTCAATGGTGCTAATCAAAATGGGATTATTTTTACTTTTCTAAGTGAAAAATTCAAAAACCCCATCATTGGAGGTGTTTCCCCTCTTCCGGTTGTCTGATATGGCTGGTTTATAAACTCGTCCGATTGATTACCACTTTACATGTCTATAGACCAAATTTCATAAAGATCGGACCATTTTAGCGAATTTCTCCTATAGGGAAGACGCCTATTACCGTAGGTCTCATGGTAAGACCTAAGTTCAAGACCATAATAATTTTTCATTTTGGGGCCCCAGAAGCAAAAAACACCATTCGTTCAAATTTATATATATATATGTGTCTGTGAGCACGATAGTGCTCGCAAAAATGGTCCAATTGTAGTGAAATTTGGCACAGACGTGTAAAGTAGTTACTATTCAGACGAGTTCGAAAACCAGCCCGATCAGAACCTTGGAAGGGGGCGGTAAAGGGTGCGGTAAAGGGGGTTAAAACCCTCCACAAATGTTTTTTTATTTTTTACATAGAACATTCAAAATAATGTAATTTTGGTTTACACCATTGAATTTAGCTGAAAAATACCCCGTTGCAGCAGACCTGCATACTCAGCGAATTTCAAATGCAAAAAAACATATTTTGATCCAGCATAACGAGATTTGACATGTTTTTGTTAGCTCCATAAGATTAACATGGAAAATGAGTATGCAGGTTTGCTGCTACAGGTATGTTTAAACTGGTTGGTTTTAATTCAATATTTAGTAGATCTGAACTAGAAGAAGCCATTTACCAAGTTTTATCAAGATATGTTGAAAAATAAGCGAGATATAGAATTTTACTTATTTCCCATAAGGTTAACATTGAGATAACGTACTGTGTTTACCACTTTCAATATCTCGGTAACCAATGGACATAGAGCAGTAATTCAAAATACTAAATTGTTTGTTTTTTTAGCTGAATTCAATGGTTCCAACAAAAATTTGATAAATTTTTTTGTGAAAAACAAAAACCCCATTTTTGGGGGGTTTATCCCCGTTAACCCCCCCTTCCTGTGGTCTGATTGGGCTGGTTCACGAACTCGTCCGAGTGATTTCCACTTTACATGTCTGTTCCAAATTTCAATAAGATCGGACCATATTTACGGCCGCTATCGTGCTGACAGACACATAGATATATATATAGATATATAGATATATATTTAAATTCGAACGAATGGTGTTTTTTGCTTCTGGGGACACCAAAATGAAAAGTTAACATGGTCTCGGACTTAAGTCTTACCATGAGTACTACCGTAATAGCTTATTCCTTTAAGGAAATCCGCTAAAACAAATAATTTAGTATTTTGATTTGTTACTCTATGACCATTGGGTACCGAGATATCGCAAGTGGTAAACACAGTACGTTGTTTCAATGTTTTCCTTATGGGAAATAAGGAAAATTCTATATCTCGCTTATTAGCGAATTCCCCCTATAGGGAAGAAGCTGTTACCGTAGTCCTCATGGTAAGACCTAAGCCCGAGACCATGATAACTTGTCGTTTTGGGGCCCCCAGAAGCAAAAAAACCTATTCGTTAATTTTCATATATATATATATATATATATATATATATGTGTGTGTGTGTGTGTGTGTGTGTGTGTGTGTCTTTAAGCACGATAGCGGCCGTAAAAAAGGTCCTATCTGGATGAAATTTGGCACAGCCATATGAAGTAGTGATTATTCGGACGAGTTCGAAAACCAGCCCGATCGGACTACCGGAAGGAAGGTCCGATCGGTTGCGGTAAACCCCCGCAAAAATGGGTGTTTTGAGTTTTTACATAGAAAAATAAAAATATCGAATTTTTGTTGGCACCATTGAATTCAGCTCAAAAAAATAAACAATTTAGTATTTTGAATCACTACTCTATGTCCATTGCCATTGGTTACAATGTATTCTGTATACATTGATTGGTTACCGAGATATTGAAAGTGGTAAACACAGTACATTGTCCCAATGTTAACCTTATGGGGAATAAGAAAAATTCTATATTTCTATATCTCGCTTATTTCTCAACATATCTTGATAGAACTTTGTAAATGGCTTCTTCTAGTTCAGATCTACTAAATATTTAATTCAAACCGCCCAGTTTTAATAGACCCGTAGCAGCAAACCTGCATACTCATTCCCCATGTTATTCTTATGGAGCTTTCAAAAACATGTAAAATCTCGCTATTTTGGATTGAAATATGTTGTTTTGCATTTGAAATTCGCTGAGTATGCAGGTCTGCTGCAATGGGGGTATTTTTTAACGTATCTCAATAAAACGTCATATATGGCTTTTTATAGTTCAGATCTACTAAATATTCAATTAAAATCACCTTGCTTTAACGTACCTGTAGCAGCAATGAGTATGTAGGTTTACATACTCATTCCCCATGTTATTCTTATGGCGCTTACAAAAACATGTCAATTCTCGCTATGTTGGATTGAAATATACTCTTTTGCATTTGAAATTCGCTGAGTATGAAGGTCTGCTGCAACGGGGGTATTTGGCGTTTCTTTTGTGTTTGTCAATGCGAGCTTTTAATGGCAGCTTTTTTTCTCCTACACATTCACCTTCACATTCACATTTGATACTACAGACACCATTTTTTGAGGCTTGCTCTGCAAATTTTGGTTTTACTTTAGTAAGATGTTGTTTTAATGTGTTTGATGATTTGAGGGCAGTTTTGATTTGGTATTTCCCTTCTTTTTTAAGTATTGTCACTTGAAAACGAGAGGAGTTTCAATAACTCTCGAAACGTGGTGTAGTTTAGACACTTGAAGCCAGAGGAAAAGTCTAAAAAAATTAATAATAATTACAAATCCTTCGTTATTATATGAATTTTAAAAATAAACTTCTGTAGTTAGTCATTGGTGACATGCCTACAATTATTCTGACATCTTTTTTGCCAGACAAAAATTTGGTCAGGGGTTTTCTTTACAGCTCCTCACATGATAATTGAATTCGAGATGTGCTGTTTAATTAATCCAAAACAGACAAGTTTGGAGAGTTCAAGGTTTTTGAAAGTCCTTATCCTTCTGAGGACAAAAACTCTCCTCGGGCCAGCGACCCCCTCCAACTTCTTAATTCGCTCATCACAACCCTGTCTATCATTCAATCTCACTCCTAGAAACTCGGCAGTTATCGGTTCCAAAATTAGAAGGTCGCAAAATCGTTCCATCCAAGCATACCCAGGTCCACCCAAGATACCTGCTTTGTGCTTTGTGATGACAATTGTATTTTTGTCAAATTCCTTCATTTTAAAAGGAAAAAAACCCTTCCACAGAAATAAAATAACGTTGACCAGGTCGTCCGTAAGCCCAATATTTAAATCCACATTAGTTAGTCTAATGGGTAGAGGAAGTGGCGTCGTACCAGAAAATTCTAGTGGGGGGAGATCACTTGATTTTTCCAACTTTTGGTCTTGAATTTACAAACTCTTGAATCTTAATTTCCCAACTGAAATCATCATGGTACTCTTTTATGAGCAGTGTTATCTTATATGTATGCTTGCTTGGTTGCTTGTTTCCACAATTATATCAAAAATGGCTCCGAGGATTTCCTTAAAAGTCCGGAAATAAGTAGTTCATGGCTAAAAAACGTGTTACTTTTATATGAGCAGCGTTATCTAGTGCGTATGCTTGCTTAGTTGCTTTTTTGCACAATTATCTCAAAAACGGCGCCGAGGATTTCCCTCAAAGTCAGGAAATGAGTAATGTATGACAGAAAAACGTGATCTATGCAGGTTACTTGGCCAGAGATAATGTAATACAGTAATAAAATGAATTTTAAAGCTGTAAAATTTTAACATTGACCTTATGAGTTGTCATGACAGCAACGAAATAAACAAGGAAAGTGTAAAAAAACAAGTAATCATAACGGTTGTCTCCAAACTACAGCAATGTAGGAAAATGCCCCTCATGGGATTAATATTGCATGGAGAAATAATAAACGGTATCAGGAAACTGACACATACTTTCTCCCTTCAAGTCATTTAAAACCAGAAAACATTTAAAGTAAAATAAAACAAATTGACAATTAATCATCACACTACACACAAATATATACCAAATTTTATCAAAATCGGTTAGTAAATAACGGAGATATCGGTTTTGAATATTTGCCATAAGAATAACATTGGACAACGTACTGCATTTACCGCCAAACTAAAATATCAATTATCTTTGTAACCAGTTGACGTAGACTAATGATTCAAAATACTAGATTATTTAGTAAAGTTTTTCAAGCCAAATTTAATGGTTGCAAGTATATTTTCTTTAAAAGTAAAAAATTTTGTGAAATTTGAAAAATATGAATTTTTTAACTCTTAAACTCCATAACTTCTGAACCTGAATTTGTACAGACATGCGGGTGGTGTCATTTAATTTGTCATCCTAAGCACTAAAGACCATGAAATTTTTTTCAAAATCGTTAGAGCCGTTTTTGAGAAATTTGGATTTTTGTCATTTTTTATGGGTTTTTACGGGGTAAATACCCTTAAAAATCAAAAATTCAAAAAAATAAAAAATACGCCTGGAGATACTACGGCTTTATACCTACATGCCAAATTTCATGAAAATCGGACCACTGGTGTCGTCTCTAGCTTTGTTTACATCCACACACACACACACACACACATATACAACCACACACACAGACAGACAGACACCACGCCAAAAACCACTTTTTTGGATTCAGGGAGCACTAAAACGAATATATCCACTAACAACTCAAATTCAAAAATTTTGACGAAAACAATACTTTCTCCATATACTATGTATAAGGGGGGGAAAGTAAAAAGTGTATATTTATAAATATTATTGGCTTTTTATAGTAACTGGATGGACTGGTAAATATAAACAATACCGAGCAAGCTCGGTTCACTAGGTACTTCAATTTAAACAAGCAAATTAATCGGAAAACTGATTTTTGAACACACCCCCTTTAAGACCTTAAAAAGTTGGAAATCTGGAATTCCAAAATTGCCATCCTTAATTACTGGATGATTAATGTACCATGAGCCGTGCGTCTGTGCATTATCATACTTTGGAATATAAACTTAACCGAGAATTGAATGTCAGGACACAATATTACCGCACTTTAATGTAATTTATTTACGCTAAAATTATATTTACTTTCACCAGTTGTACGTTATAGTGTAGGTTTTTTTTATTCTTTATTTAAGGTTTAAAATGACACCTATGTTTACAACTATTACAAATAGAGGTACTTATAATCAACTTATATATAGTGTAGGTTGATTTACCAAAAAGATAGTCGGGAATTCAAGAGCATAGAGTAGTAAGAGAAGAGAAATTTGACGATTGTTAAATTAGGATAAGAGAGGTACAGTAATTTAAATTTAGTTGTCAAATTACTGCAAAATATACAAATAAAGTTTGGGTTTAAACTGAATTATAACTGGCGCCAATTCTTGGGGCCCACGCCGTCCATAAGACTAATGTTAATTTTAGCATTGGGCTTATGGACGGCGTGGGCCCCAAGAATTGGCGCCAGGTATAACTGTGCAATTTACATTCAATTTAAGTTCATTTTTTCAACTAGCTGGCTGGAAATTCCCAGCTTTTTGGTTTTCAAATTCTGGGGGGGGGGAGTCTCCCCCATCAGCCTTCCCAGAGCGACGCCTCTGGGTAGAGGGGGACTAAACTGCGATTTGCATGTACGTTACAACTGATACTAGTACTTGAAGGTACAAGTAAAGTAATCAACGGAAGCTTCAGGGTCACTATAATGTCACTCAGACATATGATTCTTGCTGATTGCTTCTTGTTATAAACTAGCTGACAACACCGTTTCAACCGGTGGCAATTCATCGTAAAACTATTAACATGGCCATATCTAATAGATGGCTGTGCTATTAATCGTTTCCAAAAAATGTTTGCAGGTATAAACGTAAAAAACAAAATGCCTTAGTATAAAAGTATATTTTTTTCTTGAAAGAGCGTCCTTGAAAAACTTGCGCCTCAGCCCAAGGCCTAGGGGCCTATTGGGAAATCCGGTCCTGGTGATTTCAACCACGAGAACACCATCTTCTTCTTATATGAAACATAACTTTTAATTTCTCCCACTATACTGACTTTCTACCGCTGGGTATGTGGAAAAAGTATTGTTTTCGTCAAATTTTTCAAATTTGAGTTGTCAGAAATATTCGTTTTAGTTCTACCTGAATCTGAAAAAGTTGTTTT
The DNA here is from genome assembly GCA_035578135.1 of Flexamia atlantica. Classification (NCBI taxonomy): domain Eukaryota; kingdom Metazoa; phylum Arthropoda; class Insecta; order Hemiptera; family Cicadellidae; genus Flexamia; species Flexamia atlantica. Next base: position 136,917,893 of record JAQJVK010000001.1, on the reverse strand, counting down.
CGGAGTAATGTCTGTTCGTTCTCCGCACCCGCGCACTTGTACGATTTCCATGGAATTTGGCACGCAGGAATTCAAGAGCGAACGCCAAAAAACCACCGGAACAAACCGGTTATTTCTTTTTATCATCGTTGTTCTTCAATGATATCTCCAGGCGTTTTTATTTTCGATTTTAAGATATTTTAAGGGTATCTCAAAAATGGTTTAACGATTTTGATACAAAATTCATGGCTTAATATTTAAAACAAAATGACACCACCCGCATATATATTTAAATGCATGTTCAGGAATTATTAACATTTTAGTGTTAAAAATTCATTTTTATCATCTTATATATTAAAAAACTTTTGTAAAACAAATGTCAGCGACCCTGGCCGTTCTACTGGACCGATTTCCATGCGGGTTGTACCAAAACAAAGGTTATCGGCCCTATATGTGCAGGTTTTATCTTATATGTATTAAAAAACTTTTGTAAAACTAATGACAGCGACCCTGGCCGTTCTACTGGACCGATTTCTATGCGGGTTGTATCAAAACGAAGGTTATCGGCCCTATATTTGCAGGTTTTATTTGTATTTTGAAAATATTTATGTAAATTGGGTCAAAAATGGAAAGTAAACTTTTCTTATGGAGATTTAACATGTGGGGTAAAAGGGGAAAAATCAATTTTTACAATCCTTTGGACAGTTCGTCTGAGACTTCCACTGGACCCATTTTCATGCAGTTTGTACCAAATAAAAGCTCAACTTTTCTACATTTGCAGGTTTTATTTACTTTTACGTTATCTTGCTTTTTTAAATTAAAAAAATCCATATTTCCAAACCTTTGCAATGATATAATTTTACAGTCACTCATTCAGCTGTTTTTAAAAGGCAGCACGAGGTATGTTGTCTAACGACAGAAAAAGAGCAAACGCTCAAGAAGCATTTGGTTTATCATTGCCAGTACATAAAAATGTATGCATTATCATGTATTATCCTTTAAATGGAAAGAAATAAAACAGCTTTTATATTATTTAAATTATAGAGTGTTATAGGTGTAAATAAAAAATAAAATTTTACTATACTAACCCCGTGCAGCGCAAAGCGCCGCAAAAATGATACTTGTACTATTATTTTCCATTACATAGACACTGGCATAATATAACCTCTAAAAAATTAAACAAATTTTATGCTATTTGTTCTGTAATTAGAATCACAACTATACACATTTAATAACCACTGAAATACTTAACTGAAATCAATTACAACATGAACCAAGGAAGTAAGCAGGCGCGAACCCAGGGGGAGATCAAGCTTCTCCCAAACATGCAAAATTTGCAAGAATTCGGAAAACACCATTTTTTAAATTGAGGCCAGAAAATCTCTCAATTGTGTATTCTTCGGTAGATTTCATGATTATTTCTTAGAGATTTGGCCATAAAATCTCTTTTATCACCGTTGGTCAATCTCGGTGATTTTCTCGGTGAATTTTTCGTGTCCATATAAACAATAGGAAACGCTTCTGAATAGACAGTTTCCATCTCCAATAATGGGAGTTATGTCGAAATGTTTATAAGTTGTCATAATCGTAGTTAGTTGTAATCAAGTCATGCTAACCAAACAAAAATTTAACTTAATGATAATCTCAAATATGTTGTTTAAAAATGTTAGTTATATGGCTAATCTTCACTATACCGGGTTTCCAGCCTAAGTTTTCCAATAGCTAACATTTTAATTAAAGAGTGACTTAAACCTCTTAAGCGGAAACCCATTTTTTAGCTGCTTTTAGGTACGTATTTCAATTTTTGAAATTTTCTTTAATTTTCCAATATGACGGAAAACTTTATTTTTCTAATGTAACACCCTGTATTTTATGATGTTTTTTGATTCTACACAGAAAATTTTGAATTTGTTAACACTTACATTTCCATAGCTTCTGAACCTTTATTTTTACAGACACACGGGTGGTGTTATTTTTTTGGCATCTTAAGCACTTCAAATCATGAAAGTATTGCCAAAATCGTTAGAGCCGTTTTTTAAAAATTTGGATCTTTGTAGTTTTTATAGGTTTTATGGGGTAAATACCCATAAAAATCTAAAATTCAAAAAAGTGAAAAAAACATCTGGAGGTATCATGGTTTTTATACCTACATGCCAAACTTCATGAAAATCGGACCATTGGTGTCATCTCTAGCTCTGTTCACATACATCCACACATCCACACACTCATACCCAAACGCGCGCGCGCGCGCACACACACACACACACACACACACACACACACACACACACACACACACACACACACACACACACACACACACACACACACACACACACACACACACACACACACACACACACACACACACACACACACGGATGGATAGACACCAATCTGAAAACAACCTTTTTGGATTCGGGGAGCACTAAAACAAATATGTCCACTAACAACTCAAATTAAAACATTTTGGCAAAAAAATCCTTTCTCCGAAATCAATATTTTTGGATTCAGGGAACACTAAAAAAATATTTCCACTAACAACTCTAATTAAAAAATTTTGACAAAAAATACTTTCTCCATGTAAAGGGGTCAGCATAAAAAATAAGGGGTTTCCTCATAATAAGTTTACTGTCAGTAATGAAATGAAAAAGTTAGCTTGGAAAACTTAATGCTGGATAATCGGTACCTATAAACAATGGTATACCGATGGTAAACAATGGATAAAATGTTATTTGTCATGTTCTTTGAAACAAAACTTTACACATTCAATCACCTCTAACCTAAAATAAAGTAAAATCACAACATAAACAAATCCTTATTGATATTCCTTCCACCATGAACAAACCATGCTATGAAAGTAAAACATGTGTTTTAAAACAAAGCTTTAATCAGCTGATCTGTGCTGTTATATTCAGTTGATCAGTAAAAACAATACTAATGAATAGAAAATATTTTATATTCCATTTCTAACATTTAAAATGAAGGAATATTTAACTTTTCAGGCAAATGGGCATATATAGACTTAATTACCTTTCATTTAACACAACCTAAATGTAAATCGGTCCCATAGAACTCCAGATCTCACTCAAAATAGGCTTAAAATTTTACCCGTGTTATTGTCTTAAGAGACTTTACTTTTCGTTTTTGGACAATTTAGTGGAGTAAAAGCTGAAATCGAAGCAAAATGGGCAAATATAGGTACAATTACCTTTTAATTGGTAACAGTCGTGAGTAAATCGGCCCAATAGAACCATCAGGCTCACTGTCATAAGTTCAATTTTTCCCTATGTTAAATCTCCATAAGAAAAGTAAATTTTCCTTTGAACTCAATTAACATAAATTTGTTGAAATGTAGCATTCATCGTAGGGCTCAAAATGACATTCAATATGAGTGTGAATCATTAAAATCGGTCTTTTACAACATGCCATTTTAATAAACATTTGGACCATCAACGTTATTGAAATCAGCTGTTTCACACAATTTAAATAGTTATAATACTAAACAATTTAGCAATCAAATCTTATTTTTTATTTCCACCTATAAAACTCTAAAATTTAAATTATATAAAACTGGTTTTTTAATCTAAAGGATAATACTTAATGCATACATTTTTATCTATACTGACCATGATAAACCAAAATTTTCTTAAGCGTTTGCTCTTTTTCTGTCGTTAGAAAAAGTACCTCGTGTCTTCACAATCAGCTGAATGAGTGACTGTCAAATTATATCATTGCAAAGGTTTGGAAATGTGGATTTTTTTAGTTTACAAGAGCAAGATAACAAAAAAGTAAATAAAACCTGCAAATATAGAAAATTTGAGCTTTTATTTGGTACAAACTGCATAAAAATGGGTCCAGTGGAAGTCTCAGACGAACTGTCCAAAGGATTGGAAAAGTTGATAAAAGTTGATTTTTTCTCCCATGTTAAATCTCCATAAGAAAAGTTTATTTTCCATTTTTGGCCCAGTTAACATAAATATTTTCAAAATTCAAATAAAACCTGCAAATATAGGGCCGACAACCTTCGTTTTGGTACAACCCGCATGTAAATCGGTCCAGTAGAACGGCCAGGGTCGCTGTCATTAGTTTTACAAAAGTTTTTTAATATATAAGATTACTTAATTATGTGAAACAGCTGATTTCAATAACATTGATGGTATACATGTTTATTACAATGGCAAATTGTAAAAGGTCGGTTTTAATGGTTCACTCTCATATTAAATTACATTTATTTTGAGACCTACGATGAATGCTACATTTGAAAACATTTATGTTAATTAGGTTCAAAGAAAAATAAACTTTTCTCATGGAGATTTAACATAGGGAAAAAATTAAACTTATGACAGCGAGCCTGACCATTTTATTGGCCCGATTTATACACGGCTGGTACTAATTAATACCCCCGTTGCAGCAGACCTGCATACTCAGCGAATTTCAAGTGCAAAACAACATATATCGATCCAACATAGCGAGATTTGACATATTTTTGTAAGCTCCATAAGAATAACATGGGGAATGAGTATGGAGGTTTGCTGCTACAGGTATATTAAAACTGGGTGGTTTTAATTCAATATTTAGTAGATCTGAACTAGAAGAAGCCATTTACCAAGTTTTATCAAGATATGTTGAGAAATAAGCGAGATATAGAATTTTACTTATTTCCCATAAGGTTAACATTGGGACAACGTACTGTGTTTACCACTTTCAATATCTCGGCAACCAATGGACATAGAGCCATGATTCAAAATACTAAATTGTTTGTTTTTTTGGGCTGAATTCAATGGTGCCAATAAAAATTTGAAAAATTTCAAAATACCCATTTTTGGGGGGGTTTACCCCCCTTTACCCCCCCTTCCGGTGGTCCGATCGGGCTGGTTTACGAACTCGTCCGAATAATTACTACTTTACATGTCTATGCCAAATTTCATTCCGATTGGACCATTTTTGCGCAAGTTATCGTGCTTAAAGACACACACATATATATACACACATATATATATATATAGATATATATATAGATATATAGATATATATATATAGATATATATATAGATATATAGATATATATATATTTATGAAAGTGAACGAATGGTGTTTTTGGCATCTGAGGACCTCAAAAAGAAAAGTTATGATGGTTTTAGGCTTAGGTCTTACCATGAGACCTACGGTAACAGCCTCTTCCCTATAGGGGAAATTCGCTAAAAGGTAATTATTTGACCATTTTGCTTCGATTTCAGCTGTTACTCCACTAAATTTTCCAAAAACGGAAATTAAAATCACTTAAGACAATAATATAGGGTAAAATTTTAAACCTATTTTGAGTGAGATCTGGAGTTCTATCGGACCGATTTACATGCAGTTTGTGTTAAATAAAAGGTAATAATTAACTCTCTCTATGCCCATTTACCTGAAAAGTTAAATATTCCTTCATTTTATATTTTAGAAATAGGCCCGCATTACACTATCACATTTTTTATAAAAGATTTTATTCAACCAATCAAAATTAAAGCCAGCTGATATTCAAAACAATAACTTCAATTCTGATAGGTCAAATAAATCTTTTATAAAATATTTGATTATATAATGCGGGCCATAGAATATAAAATATTTTTTATTCATTAGTATTGCTTTTACTGATCAACTTTTTATAACAGCACAGATCAGCTGATTATAAAGCTTTGTTTCAAAGCACATGTTTGACTGTCATAACTTGGTTTGTTTATGTTGTGATTTACTTTATTTAAGTAGCTTAGTGGTGATTGAATTTGTAGAATTGTGTTTCAAAGAACATGTGGAAAATAAAATATTTTAACTTTCTAGATGTTATACCATTATTTTTAGGTATCGAATGTCCAGCCTTAAGTTTTCCAAGCTAACTTTTTATTACATGTCTGACAGTAAACTTCTTAAGAGGAAACCCTTATTTTTTATACTGATTTGTTGTATGTATTTAAATGTTTTTTAATTTTCCTGTCATTTATACTTTTTCTCCCTTTACCATAGTATATGGAGAAAGTTTTTTTGTCAGCTTTTGTAACATTTTTGAATTTGGGTTGTTAGTGGAAATATTTGTTTGAGTGTTCCCCGAATCCAAAAATATAGTTGTCGGAGAAGTATTGTTTTTTTTTTCAAATAAGTGATGAGAAAAAACTTTTTAAAATCATTATTTTATTTGAATACATCATTGATGAAGAGAGAAAACATTATAATAAAAAGGTAAACATAAAAACATGTGATTGTAAATTGAATTAATGAAATGTCATTTTTAGAGCCAGACTTTTAACATTCTCCCCCACCATTGCGATGAAAGAGCAATGAGGAATAGAGTTCAAACTTCCTCAACTGGTAGTTTGCACAATTTAACAATTAATTGGTCTCTTGAGAGTGTTGTTTGATGTTCTTAATGTGGCCACTCTTGATAATCCGTCACGACCCGGATGTAATTCAATCACTTTGGCTAGAGGCCATTTCGATGGAGGGAGTTGTTCATCAATAATCAGAACAACTGAACCGACTTTGATTAGGTCTGATGGATATCTCCATTTATGGATCTGTTGGAACTTCTGTAGATATTCCATTGACCATCTCTTCCAAAATGACTCCAAGATTTGGCGAGTTAACCTCCATCGGCTGAGTCGAGACATTGTCATATCAACAGCATTCGGTTCTGGTATGGTGGTCAAAGGTTCTCCGACAAGAAAATGTCCAGGAGTTAGGATCGAGAGGTCATCTGGATCTTCCGTCAGTTGGCAAAGGGGGCGAGAGTTAAGAATGGCTTCAATTTGAACCAAAACTGTGGAAAATTCTTCGTAGGTGAGTACTACATTTCCCAATACTCGTTTAAGATGATGTTTTACGGATTTGACACCTGCTTCACAGTGACCTCCGAAGTGTGGAGCTGCAGGGGGATTGAATTTCCAAAGAGTTCCGTCTTTTGCTAACAAGTGTTTGAGCCGGTCTGATTCTTTTGAAGATTCTGAAAACAATCTTTTGAGTTCTGAGTCTGCTCCCACAAATGTCGTTCCACAATCACTAGTCAATGTAGCGCAAATTCCTCGACGTCCAGTAAATCGTTTATAGGCTGCAATGAATGCGTCTGCTGTATAGCCTGTAACTATTTCCAAATGAATGGCAGATGTAGATGCACAAACAAACACTGCTACATATCCTTTGTAGAGTTTAGCTTTGCTTCCACGCCGAGGTTTGATAAAGAACGGTCCTGAATAGTCTACTCCAGAGTGAAGAAAAGGACGAGATGGAGTCGATCGTGAGGGCGGAAGCTGTCCCATGAGCTGTTGAGCTCTCTCGGAGCGATAGCGAGCACAGATTACACATTTCAGCAACTCTCTTTTGATAGTTGGTCTTCCACCGATAATCCAGTGTCGTTGTCGAACTGTAGCTAGCGTGTTAATTGTTCCACTATGGAGAGATCTTAAGTGGGCGTCATTTATCACCAACTGTGAGAAAAAGGATGTTTTTGGAAGAATGAAGGGATGTTTGGAGTCATAATCTAAATCAGATTGGTTAAGCCTACCTCCAACTCTTAACAAACCATCTTGGTCGATGAATGGATTTAAGTTTATGAGAGGGCTAGATTTTTCCAATAATTCTTTTTTGCTCAGTTTATTAATTTCCTTTTGAAATGATTGTTTTTGAACAATACCGACCAAACGGAGGTGAGCGGAATGTATTTCGTTTGGATTTAAGAAATTGTTAGTACAAGTTGGAGTAGTCTTTCTTGTGTTCGAGATGAATCGCATGCACCAAGCTGTCACTCGGACCAATTTAGATAAGTTTGAAAAGCGTTTTATAAATTCAGATTCTTGTTCCAAGCTTACAACATGGCATGTTTTGCTACGTCGAAGTTCAGATGTTGCTGCCTCAGATGGCTCAAACTTTTTAGTTGGCCAGTTATCAATATTTTTTTAACCATTCTGGACCTACCCACCATAAGTCATGATTACTTAGAGTTTTCGGGCTAACACCCCGTGATGCACAGTCAGCAGGGTTTTCACATCCATCAATGTGCCTCCAACGAGCAAAGGGCTCAATCTCTTGGATTGAATTAACACGATTTTGATCAAAATCCTTCCATTTTGAAGGGTGACTAGTTATCCATGTTAGAGAGATCATGGAATCAGTCCACAACCATGCAGTAGCTGATTTTAAATTTTAAAAGCTGGTTTGCCTTACCACCTTGACAAGGAGTACAGCTGCCATCAGTTCCAGTCTAGGAATGGTGACAGTTTTGAGCGGTGCTACTTTTGTTTTTGATATAACAAAACTAACATTAATTGAGTCAGAGTTCGTTACTCTTATATAGACTACAGCACTAATCGCAAGTTTAGAGGCGTCACAAAACCCATGGATTTCAATGCAAGAGGACTTGAGGAGTCCAAGATATCTTGGAATGGTTATGAGCGATACATCTTGAAAATCTGACTCTAGCTGATTCCATTGAGTTTGTAGGTGAGGGGGAAGTAGATCGTCCCAACCAAGCTTGACAAGCCATAACTGTTGCATAAATGCCTTATATTTCACAACAATAGGTGCGAGAAAGCCAAGAGGATCGAATAGCTGTGCTATCTTTGATAGAACATTTCTCTTCGTGAGCTTGTCAATTTTTTCTCGAGATGGAGAAAACGTAAAATTATCATTTACCCGGTTCCATGAAAGACCTAGAGTTCGCATGACAGAAGCTTCATTTATCAATAGAGAGTTAACTTGATCACAATGAGTGGAAGATATGGATGAGAGAACCAATGGCTCATTGCTAATCCACTTTTGAAGAGGAAAGCAGCCAAGACTACATAGTTCATCTACCTCCTTAGCAAGCTTTTGACATTCTTGTATTGTGTCTGCGCCACCAAATATGTCATCAACATACCTACCCTTGGTCATCGTTTTACTAGCATGTGGGTATGATTGACCATGATCAATTACCAATTGATTCATCGTTCTTAAAGCTAAGTAGGGAGCGCATGCCAAACCATATGTGACAGTTTGTAACTGATATTTACATAGATTTCCATTCTCAAACCAAAGAATTCGTTGAAGAGTTTGATCGTCAGGATGTACCAGTATCTGACGATACATTTTCTCGATGGCGGCAGAAAACACAAACTTAAAACGCCTGAACCAAGTAATAACATCTGGAAGTTCAGTTTGGAGCTTGGGTCCACTATGAAGAATGTCATTCAGAGATTTCCCTGAACTAGTAGGAAACGACGCATTGAATACAACTCTTAATTTGGTAGTTGTGCTGGATGGTCGTAAAACACCGTGATGAGGAAGATAATAAACAAGAATAGTTGAATCTTCATCATGAATAACTTCACTCATATGCTGAAGGGCTTTGTATTCGTTGATGAAATTTGAATACAAGGACCTATATTCTGGGTCAGATGAAAGACGATGATTTAGTTTCTTAAGTTGTTGGAAGGCTGATGATTTCGAATCTCCTAATCGATCAGTGGACTCTTTGAACGGAAGCCTCACTTCATACCGACCAGAAGGTTTCCTAGCGACAGTTGAGGCATAGTAATCTTCACACTGCTGATCTGCTAATGATAACTTTTGAACTTCATCTTTAACGATGTCTTCCTGTTCCCAAAACCTTTGTATTAGCTCATCAACTTTGTTTTCAGCAAGGCAATGATACATTGATGAACCTGTAGCACTATTTTTGACGCCAGTTGCACCTGATAACACCCAACCAAATACTGTTGATTGAGCTATTGGAGTTGAGGGTGGACCTTTAATGAGACCAGGGAGAATGATTGAACCATAGATGTCAGCACCTATAACTAGATTTATAGTTCCAGGGGTCATAAATTCTGGATCAGCAAGTGTAAGCCCATGAATATGCAGCCAATTTGATTGAGAAGGTGTCATAGAGGGCAAGTTAGAAGTGAGTTTCGGAAGAATATGAACAGCTATGGGGCAGTTAACTTTGTCATTGAAAGTACAACCCAGATTCACGTTTGCTACTCCGCGAGTAGTTGATGTGCGGTTTCCACCTATACCAATCAGAGAAATGGAGGATGATGTACGTTTGATTCGAAGGGTTTGAACTAGTTCCTCACTGATAAATGATATTTCAGAACCTTGATCTACCAAGGCTCTGGTGACAATACTATTCCCATTAGGAGCTGTTACCTTTACCCGAGCAGTTGCTAGCAGGACTACTTGACGAGTATTTCCAACTATAGGATGGGAGTGGTTTGAAGAAACTTGTGTGGCAGATGAGATACCTTCCTTTGATGAGTCGCTAGAATTGAAAGATTGCGAAGGTGTGCAAAGATTAGAGGCATTTGAGAAGTTATTTACATCATGGATTGAGGTGTGGTGCCGATTGTGGCATTTTAAACATGACTTTTTAGAACGGCACTCTTTCAGGGGGTGAGAGCCAAGGCAATTGAAACATAGTCTTTTACTAACCAAAAACTCCTTCCGTTGAATAGGAAGCATACCAGTGTACGCTTTACAAGATGATAAATAATGATCCTGTTTACACAGTTGGCAAAAGCTTTTATTTTTTAACTGTGTTTCAGTTACAAGAGTGATTTTTGATTTAGGTTTAATTGGATTACCTGATTGGAGGTGCGACGGAGCCTCTTTATTACATGATTTAGAAGCCTCGCGTGGTTCCACGTTCTCCAGGGCACGGACTCGCCCTTCGATGAAGGTTTGGAGATCGGCTAGGGTTGAGGGCTCCGTTGAATATCCTTGATTGAGTTCCCAAGCTTCATGGGTTTCTGGGTCGAGCCGGTGGACTATGAGGTACACGATGAGATGATCCCAAAGATGCGTTGGGGAGCCGAGAGCCGAGAGAGCACCTAAACACTCGTTAATAGTGGATATAAGACGATTTAGACCTTTCGCAGACTTTTGTCTCAGTGGCTGAATGCTGAAAATGTCATCAAGATGTTTATTTATAAGTACCCGCTTGTTCTCATATCTCGAAACGAGCTTGTTCCAGGCAGGAATGAAATTATCCCCAGTAACCTGGAAATTAGATATCAATTGTGCTGCTCCACCTACCAGACTGTTTTTTAAATAGTGTAACTTCGCTACGTCTGATAGTTCGGGATTAGATTTTACCAAGGATGAGAATAAATCACTAAAAGGTTTCCAAGATTGATAATCCCCCGAAAAAGAGGGTAGGGATATTTTAGGCAAAATAGGTCTTGCCACTGATTGCAAGTCATTGTTCCCCCGTGCACCTTCACTGCGCACACTACAAACAGATTCAAGGAGGTCCAACATTTCAGCTTTATTGACCATGTACGCTTCTTGTGCTTTGCTAAAGTGGTCTTCCAGGATGTAAGGAAGAGTTTGTAAAACCTCGGGTTTTGATTCACAAATACGTTCATGGTCATTGCAGAACGTTGACCAATTTGATTCCAGAACTTCAATACGTGTCTGAATTTGATTCTTAGTAATAGAACTTACGTCTTTAGATTTAAAAAAGTCTGGAGAGGCTGTAATAGATAGCAATCTGGTTTTTTGTAAGTTTAGTTTCGATTCTAACGTCATGATGAGAATGTAGAATAAATCAGGAACAAACAGAATAAATGAGGAAACCTGGAGATTGAAGACTGAGATGTGATAACGAGAAGAGGTCACCTGAGGTTGAGAAGAGCGATGTTCCCGGTGTAGAAGGACCAAATCTTCAAATAAGTGATGAGAAAAAACTTTTTATAATCATTATTTTATTTGAATACATCATTGATGAAGAGAGAAAACATTATAATAAAAAGGTAAACATAAAACATGTGATTGTAAATTGAATTAACGAAATGTCATTTTTAGAGCCAGACTTTTAACAGTTTTTGTCAAAATGTTTTAATTTTAGTTGTTAGTGGATATAATTGTTTTAGTGCCCCCCGAATCCAAAAAAATTGTTCTCAGAGTGGTGTCTGTCATCCGCGCGCGCGCGCGCGCGTGTGTGTGTGTGTGTGTGTGTGTGTGTGTGTGTGTGTGTGTGTGTGTGTGTGTGTGTGTGTGAGAGAGAGTGTGTGAATGTGTGGATGTATGTAAACAGAGCTAGAAATGACTCCATTAGTTCGATTTTCATGAAATTTGGCATATATTGGCAGTTATAAATCTATGATATATCCAGGTGTTGTTTTTCTTTTTAGCGAATTTCCTTAAAGGAATAAGCTATTACCGTAGGTCTCATGGTAAGACCTAAGCCCGAGACCATGTTAACTTTTCATTTTGGGCCCCCCAGAGGCAAAAAACACTATTCGTTCGAATATATATATATGTCTGTTAACACGATAGCGGCCGTAAATATGATCCGATCTTAATGAAATTTGGTACAGACGTGGAAAATGGTAATCACTCGGACGAGTTCATGAACCAGCCCGATCGGACCACCGGAAGGGGGGGTAAAGGGGGGTAAACCCCCCCTAAAATGGGTTTTTTGAGTTTTTTACATAGAAAATTAAAAATTATCCAATTTTTGCTAGCATTTTTTAATTCGGCTCAAAAAAACAAACAATTTAGTATTTTTAATCACTGCTCTATGTCCATTGGTTTCCGAGATATTGAAAGTGGTACGTTGTTCCAATGTTTTCCTTATGGGAAATAGGGAAAATTCTATATCTCGCTTATTAGCGAATTTCCCCTATAGGGAATAAGCTGTTACCGTAGTCCTCATGGTAAGACCTAAGCCCGAGTCCATGATAACTTTTCGTTTTGGGGCCCCCAGAAGCAAAAAAAACCTATTCGTACATTTTCATACATACATACATATATATATATACATATATATATATATATATATATATATATATATATACACATTTATATATATATATATATGTGTGTGTGTGTCTTTAAGCACGCTAGCGGCCGTAAAAAAGGTCCTATCTGAATGAAATTTGGCACAGCCATATGAAGTAGTAATTATTCGGACGAGTTCGAAAACCAGCCCGATCGGACTACCGGAAGGGGGGGTAAAGGGGGGTAAACCCCCGCAAAAATGGGTTTTTTGAGTTTTTACATACAAAAATAAAAATATCGAATTTTTGTTGGCACCATTGAATTCAGCTCAAAAAAATAAACAATTTAGTATTTTGAATCACTGCTCTATGTCCATTGGTTACAATGTATTCTGTATACATTGATTGGTTACCGAGATATTGAAAGTGGTAAACACAGTCCGTTGTCCCAATGTTAACCTTATGGGAAATAAACAAAATTTTATATCTCGCTTATTTCTCAACGTATCTTGATAAAACTTGGTAAATAGTTTCTTCTAGTTCAGATCAACTAAATATTGAATTAAAACCACCCAGTTTTAATATACCCGTAGCAGCAAACCTGCATACTCATTCCCCATGTTATTCTTATGGAGCTTACAAAAACATGTTGAATCTCGCTATGTTGGATTGAAATATGTTGTTTTGCATTTGAAATTCGCTGAGTATGCAGGTCTGCTGCAACGGGGGTATTTTATTTTAAATTTTTAAGGGTTGCATTATAAAACCCATAAAAAACGACAAAACCCAAAATTTTTCATAAACGGCTTTAAAGATTTTGAAAAAACGTTCATGGTTTGTAGTGCTTCAAATGGCAAACAAAATGACACCACCCGCATGTCTGCAAAAATTAAGGTTCAGAATTTATGAGAATTGAAGTGTTAACAAAATCAAATTTTATCCACTTTAACTGTTCCATCCTATGTATTCCTTACGGAATATAAGAATATTCTAAATATTACAATGCCATGAGTAAATATCAATAAAAATAGTTTTATATGGTTGAATCTAAAAAAAAATCACATTTTAAGGCACTTTTGCCTTTGGTACTTCTTATTTACCCAACTGTTTTCGTTATACAGACCACCAACGACAACATTTCAAAAATCAAACTCAAACTGGTCATATATCTTCACAACAATTTGGTGAATGAAAATATGGAAAAAATAGTTCTTCAAATTGAGTTCAGAATCCAGAAACACCATAAAATACAGGGTGTGCCATAAGAAAAAGTAATGATTTCCGCCATATTGGAAAATTGCAAGACATTTCAAAAATTGTAATATATACCTAAAAGGAGCAAAAAGAGGTACATAAGATACCTCTTAAGGTACCCTATAAGAGGTTTAATGTCATACATAAAATAAAAAGTTATCTATTGGAAAACGTAGGCTGGAAAACCGGTATAGTGAAGAATAGTCATGTGCCGAGATTGACTGACGGTGATAAAAGAGTTTTAATAGCCGTGAAAGCCGTGAAAGCACCGGTAATCTACTAACCTATAATAAGTGAACGGTAGTGGTGGACGTACCACCTACCGATCCAGGGCCGCCGAGAGGGGGGGCATAGGGGGCAGATTGCCCCGGGCCACAAAAGAGAGGGGGGCCACATTTTGAGCAGAGTATATTTTTTGTGGATTATTAAAAATTAGGATTTTTAAATGAAGAAGACCAATATGAAATGAAATATTAGAGAATACATAAAAATTATAGCATTAAAAGCGTGTATTAACAAACTAAAATGCCCTATATTTATTGCCTTATTTTGACACAGTTTCAATTGGTTTTCTGACGTCTCGTCAGGGGCCCCCCGAGGTTAGGTCTGCACCAGACCACACCAAGGCTGTACCCAGCTTTGGCGGGCCCCGGTGAAGGTATTAAGCCGGGCCCCTCATATGTCCTGGTACTGCACCCGTTCCGCTCAAAACCGTGGCTGATTTCCGGCTCGTCAAAAGTGGTGACCTTTTTTTTTTTACTCCCACGTCCCGATTTTGGTCCCTTCGTTGCCGTTACGGGCCCTTTTTACCTGTTCCCGGGCCTTGTCGGGGCTTTCCACTATTTCGGAGGGGGATTCTGACCCCCGGGAGCCCCCTTCGACCCGGCCCGGGCCCCCCTTGACCTTGGGCCCCGGTAAAATTGTACCGGCTATACCGGTCTGAGTACGGCCCTGGACCACACATAACTAAATCCGTACTACTGTCTCTGGTCCAATTGGCTGTCCCCAAAAATTCCTCACAAAACGTTGTACAGGCCCAGAACAAAAACCCCTTGGTCATTACTATGGACCAAGGAAAAGGATTCCTAGCTACAACTAAACGGAGTATACTGTGTTTTACAAAGAATAGTACGGTAGTTACAACATTTACGTGACATGACTTTTTTGCAGAGATAAATAACTTTTTCAGCTTCGTTTCTCCTCTTAGTTTCAGTTTAGCTACGTACAGGGACGAACCCAGGGGGGAGATAAAGGGGATACATCCCCCCCGAAATTTTTGAGAATAGAAATTTTGGACGACAAGACAACCATTTTCGGGTGCCGCGACGCGACTACGATTTTTGTCTACCACGACGCGAAGCCGATTTTCGTCTACCTTAACGCGACGGCGATTTTTGTTTAACGAGACGCGAAGACGATTTTCGTTCACCGCGTCGCGAAGACGATTTTTTTCTACCGTGACGCGAAGTCAATATTTTTCTAGGGCGACGCGAGGACGATTTTGGTCAACTGCGACGTGACAACGATATTTTTATAGGTACTGAGACATTCGTATACCGCGGCATCTAGCACTAAGATACTCATCTAGCGCATCGACGATTTTTGCCTACCGCGACGACATTTGCCTACTGGTACCATGACGTCCATATTCGTCTGTTCTTACCGATCATTGTTGTGCATCCACCGATGTTGTGTTTACGGTGGATTCGGTAAGTAACCGGACATTGTTGATTGTCAAGATGCGGTGGATTTGCCTATTAGTGACTATGGTAACCGGTGAGCTTCCGGTGACTGCGGCTGAACGCGCCCAATCTCTAAGAAATAATCAAGAAATCTACCAAAGACTACACAATTGAGAGATTTTCTTGCCTCAATTAAAACAAATTGTGTTTTCCCATTTTTTTCATATTTTTCCATGTTTGAAAGAAGCTTGAGCCCCCTGGAGTGGCTGCTAACTTCCTTGGTTTATATTATAATTTATTTCATTTAAGTAGTTCAGTGGTGATTAAAAATGTAGAATTGTGTTTCTAATTTCAGAACGAATAACATAAAGTTTGTTTAATGTTTTAGAAATACATTATGCCAGTGTATTTATAGTGAAAGTAATAGTATAGATATCGGTTTTTTGCGGCGCTTTGCGCTGCACGGGGTTAGTCTAGTTTGTATTTTGAAAATATTTATGTTAACTGGGTAAAAAATGGAAAATAAACTGTTCTTATGGAGATTTAACATGGGGGAAAAAAGGGAAAAAATCAACTTTTCCAATCCTTTGGACAGTTCGTCCGAGACTTCCGCTGGACCCATTTTCATGCAGTTTGTACCAAATAAAAGCTCAACTTTTCTATATTTGCAGGTTTTATTTACTTTTACGTTATCTTGCTTTTTTAATTTAAAAAAATCCACATTTCCAAACCTTTGCAATGATATAATTTTACAGTCATTCATTTAGCTGATTGTGAAAACAGCACGAGGTATGTTGTCTGACGACAGAAAAAGAGCAAACACTCAAGAAACATTTGGTTTATCATTGCCAGTACATAAAAATGTATGCATTATCATGTATTACCCTCTAAGTGTAAAGAAAAGAAACAGTTTTATATTATTTAAATCATAGAGTTTTATAGATATAAAAAAAGATTTGGTTGCTAAATTGTTTAGTATTATAACTACTTAATTATGTGAAACAGCTGATTTCAATAATGTTGATGGTCTAAATGTTTATTACAATAGGGCAAATTGTAAAAGGACGGTTTTAATAGTTCATACTCATATTAAATGTCATTTTGAGACCTACGATTAATGCTACATTTGAAAACATCTAACTTAATTGTGTTCAAAGGAAAATAAACTTTTCTTATGGAGATTTAACATAGGGAAAAAATTAAATTTATGACAGCGAGCCTGACCATACGATTGGACTGATTTACACACGGCTGGTACCAATTAAAGAGTACAGATTGATTCACGGTGCTGGGCGCCTCGTCTGCGCATGCGTAGTGATGACTTTCCCCCACCACGGGACCTAATACAGTCAGCTCAAGAAACTGTCATCTGTCAAAACATAATGTTTGTAATGATAAAAACCTTTAAGAGAAAACATTATCAAGGTTTTAATTCACTAAAAACCTAACTAGTTTAACATGTTTCAAATTGAATGCTATGTTTACAAAATTATATAAAAGTAAACAAAACGTATAAACACAGCTGACAATATACAGATAATAGTAAATTAATTAAGTACAAGAAAAACAACAGGTGACATTATAAATTATAACATTCTTCCCTCCTTCATTTAGGAAGATAATCTTAATGTAAGCAGGAACACGTCTCACTCGGGATGATCGACGAAGTGTTGATTGTAACTCATCTCTTGTATGATTGTCTACTTGAGGTTGCGAATGTTCAACATTTTTGCTTAAGGATTGGCGGATTTCAGGCGACTCTTCTTTGTCTAAGAATTCTTAGATTTCTGGCGATTCTTCTTGCATTTGCTCATTCAGACTACCTTGCATGTCATGAAAGCTTCCAATATCGTCAAAGTCTTCCTGCTCTTCTATTTTCTCAGATTCTCCAGTTGGAGCTAAGTGTCTTAGATTCACATTTGTCTCTCGACCATCTTTAAGTCTTACTAAGGCGTAGTCAGGATTTGCATGAATCAGGTCAACTTCTTCCACTTGAGAGTCGTATTTATTTTGACGCACATGTTTCTTCATGAGAACTTTTCCAGGAGTAGTCAACCAGAGAGGTAATGCTACACCAGTTGCTGATTTTCTCTTGTGAGTAAACATCCTTTCGTGGGGAGTAGCATTTGTCGAAGTGCAAAGGAGAGAACGTATAGAGTGTAAGGCATCATTCAATACCCTCCCCCATTGGGAAACTTGTAAGTTCCTTGTTTTCAAAGCTAAAGAAATCGTTTTCCAAATAATGCCGTTGTATCTTTCTACTTGGCCATTACCACACGGATTGTAGGGTGTTGTGTGACTGATAGCAATCCCTTTTGACCTTAAGAATGTCCTCAGATCTTCAGACATGAATGACATGCCTCGATCAGTCTGAATGTATGATGGACATCCAAACATGACAAATACTGATGATAAGGCTTCTATTACAGATTCAGTTGATAAGTTTGTACAAGGTATGGCAAAAGGATATCTGGAATACTCATCAACAATTGTCAACAAATATTTGTATCGATTTTCAGACGGGATTGGTCCTTTAAAATCCAAACTAAGCCTTTCGAAAGGTGCTTTAGCTTTAATCAAGTTCTTCTTCTTCTTATTGAAACATCTTGGTTTTACCTCAGCACAAACTCTGCACGATGATGTTATTTTCCGGATTTCTTCCAATGTATAGGGTAGATTCTGAGACTTTACCCAATGAGCCATTCTAGTCACTCCAGGGTGACACAAGGAGTTGTGTAAGGAAATGAGTGTTTCTATTGTGTGAGTAGTACTGCAAACCCTTGAGAAAGCATCGGCAGCTTCATTCTCTTTTCCAGGGCGATATATAATCTCGTAGTTGTATGTAGAAAGTTCGAGACGCCAGCGTACTATCTTCTCGTTCTTGATTTTCCCAGCATGTTTTGTGTCGAACATAAAAGATACAGACTTTTGATCAGTTATGAGCTTAAACTGACGACCGAGAAGGTAATGTCTCCATTTTCTCAGTGCTTCTACGATAGCATACGCCTCTTTTTCAATAGAAGAATGTTGTCTCTCTGATTTTGATAATGTTCTTGAAAAGAAAGCCACAGGTCGTTGATTTTGAGTGAGTACAGCTGATATAGCGAATTCCGATGCGTCTGTTTCAACACAGAAAGGTATATCATCTTTAACATTAATCACAACAGATTCTTGAATGTATCTTTTAATGTTCTGGAAATCTTCAACCAGTCTTTTATTCATTGGGAATGTCTTACACTGTATTAATCCATGAATTTTGTCAGAAAATTTAGGGATCCATTTTGAGTAATATGAAAACATGCCCAAGGCACGCTTTAGTGACTTGCTATCTTCAGGTATTGGGAGTTTAACAGGAGGTTCTAAGCGTTCTGGATCAGGCTTTAGTGTGTGGTTTTCAATGCTGTATCCGAGTAACTTGATTGAACGATTTCGGAAAGATGACTTTTGCTTATTTATAGTCAAGTTGCATTTCTCACATACTTGCAGGAAGCGATTCAAATTCGTGTCATGATCCTCTTCACCATTGCCATTAACAGTCACATCGTCTAAATACACGTGAACCCCTTTTAACTTTTCTTTCTTGATTATTCCGTCGATTGTTCGTTGAAATGCTGCTACTCCATTTGTAACACCCATGGGAATTCTACAGAATTGCCATAACTTTCCGCTGGCTTCAAATGCTGTATAAGGCTTGTCCTCCGATTTAATTGGAATTTGGAAGTAAGCAGATTTCAAGTCAATAGTGCTATGAATGTTATATTTAGCTACTTCACTTACCACTCTTTCAATTGATGGAATGGGATACGCATCTAACATAGTGTACTTATTTATTACTTACTGAATTGCAGTATAATGCAGCCTACGGTGTCAGTAAATTTTTCCCGTGGAACCGGTTTCAAGTCAATGACGACTCATCTTCAGCCACTAAAACTTGGTATTTCACACTTCTGTGGTCGTCAAAATTTCAAACATAAAGCACATTTTACACTGAACAGTCAGAAACAATACATACACTAAAATTAACATAAAAAACATCGATACTAAAAACGTGTGTACACTTCTCGCGCGATCCGCACCCATTGAAATTTGTAGATCACGTTTTTAGTATCGATGTTTTTTATGTTAATTTTAGTGTATGTATTGTTTCTGACTGTTCAGTGTAAAATGTGCTTTATGTTTGAAATTTTGACGACCACAGAAGTGTGAAATACCAAGTTTTAGTGGCTGAAGATGAGTCGTCATTGACTTGAAACCGGTTCCACGGGAAAAATTTACTGACACCGTAGGCTGCATTATACTGCAATTCAGTAAGTAATTATATACAAGGTGTCTAGGCTTAAAAAGAAAAAAAAAAAAACTTATTTATTGTTTGAGAGTAGTCGATGACAAGACGTTTCCTATGAGTTCCTTGCACGACTAGTGGTTGAGCTCGCCACGGTGACTTACTCTCTTCGATAATTCCGTCTTTGACCATTTGTTCAACCTCAGAAGCTATAAATTGTTCATCTTCACTTGAAAAGCGCCTTGATTTTATGGCTATAGCCTTACAATTTAGATCTAAATGCTCAAAAAGTGATACAGGTTCAATATTAGCACAAGCAACCGCACAAATTTTCAAAGTTGGCTTTGCTCCTCCAAATGAAATGTGTAAACCTGAATGTTGATTTAGAACATCATGACCCAGTATGATGTCAGCACACGATTTAGGTAAAACATTAAGTTTTACATTCGAATACATATTATCATTTAGCTGGAGGTTTACTTTACAGAAGGAACTTATGGGAGTTATAAGAGATGATGAAGCCATTGATACAGAACTCTTAGTTGGAAAAAGTTTAAAACAATGTTTCGAAGCAAAACTATCGCTTATATAACTCTCTGAACTACCTGTATCAATTAGTCCATCTGCTAAGAATCCATTTATTTTCAACTTCACTACAGATTTTGATAAACAGTTAGGGGATGCTGCTACCGTTGGAAAGTTATTATCTGAGGATGTTGATGAAAAATGGTTAGATATTAGAGAATTAGAATGTGAAACATGTCTGGGTTACCATAACCAAAGTTTACCGTGAAACTTTAAAATAAAATATTGCTGCTTCTAAGTTGAGGTTTGAAGGCGACAAATTAAACACACAAGTTAATCAACAACTGAGGTTTATTATTATAAATATTAAATCATATTATAAATCACCATCAGTCTTAGTATAGTTCTACTTCATACATAACCATTAAAGAAAATGGCTAGCTAAATATACAGGCTTCTCAACTAATTTATTTTTTGTACTCAAAATATTTCCAAGTTAGGCCTATAATTAAAATATAAAGTAAATCAGCCCATTTTAGAATTAATAAATTATCAAAGGGGGCATGAGATAAAATATTTATATAAACAAGGGACAAAATAAAATAATTGACAAATACATACACAATAAAATAACAATAAAATATTAAACAACAATAGGACATTTATTTAACTTGAATTTAGCAAAGGGTAAACGGAAATATAACATTTAATAATTGTGGCAATCTATATGGCCCATAAGACAAAATTTAGCGCTGGTGTGAGCCGAATTGGAATTTAGAACAAGTGCCGAAATATGTCTATAGACCAAAGATCTTTAATTAACCCTAACCTTAACCTACCATATCACAGATCAATACAAATATCATTTACATACTCTACACAAAATAAAATCACAACTAAGACTCCAACGCATACTATGTATGCATGGAAACAGCATTAAAATAATTACTTGTTACCTTGTTACCTTGTTACCTAGACGTCATCTTGTAGACCCCTCTTCTGGGGCATAAGATCAGTCACACATTCTATACTTCTACAGCCTAAGTTAATGCAGCTGGGAGCTTTGTCAAGATGAAGGATAAGTGGTAGGGACTTCAGAGAAAAGGAAAACTATGGAAGAACAATTACCTACAATGGGAGGCCATAAAAACATTCTTTTAAAAGATAAGTTTTAAGTTGAGTTTTGAATTTTTTAATGTCATTTAATTCTTTTAAACTTTGGGGTAGTTTGGAGAAAAGTTTTAGACCAACAAATTCTGGTTTTGTTTCAAACAACTTGAGACGATGTTGAATTGAAGGATTCAAATGTCTATTTCTGGTGTTATAAGTATGATTGTGAGGCGGTATAAGATTGTATTCTTTGACAAAGCAAATAGATTCTTACATGAAAAGAGAGAGAACAGTCAATATACTTAAATCTATGAAATGTTGGCGACAAGAGTCACGTGGTCGGAGTTTTAGCATAGCTCTAATCGCTCTCTTCTGAATAACAAAGATTTTCATTAAATTTTGCTTACTAGAATTTCCCCAAAGTACAATAGAATATCTTAAATAACTTTCAAATAAACTAAAATATACTAATCTAGACAGGTGAAGACAATTTAAAGTTGCAATATTCCTTATAACAAAAACATTTCCAGAATGGATGTCGGCTAATTTACTGACATGATCGTTCCAGGAAAGACCACCGTCCAATCTCACACCTAGGTAGTCCACCGTATCGGAGATTTCTAAAAATTCCTCACCCAGACAAACCAAGGGAGCATCCACACCCTCCCTTTGCATGTATCTTTTTTTAGAATCAGTTGAGAAAAAATGTAACTGGATTTCTTGGGATTTATGCTCAAATGAAGTTTGGAAAAGTACTGAGAAAGTTGATTAATCAAAGTGTGATTTTCTTGTTCCAACAAAGACAGATCTTTATGTCTAGAGAAAAGGGATGTGTCATCTGCAAAAATGGTCAATGAGTTGATGGGTATGTGATCGGCAATATCATTAATGTAGATTAAGAACAGAATTGGGCCTAGGATTGAGCCTTGCGGCACTCCTACTTGAAGATGTGAAAGTTTGGATGCGAACTGCTCCCTCAGCCCGCCAGGGTGGGTAAAATCAATGACAGTTTGGTGAGTTCTGTTTGCAAGATAGGAAGTAAACCAATTCAAAACTGTACCCTTGATGCCAAGTTTCACAAGTTTGTCCAAGAGGATTTTATGATTGACTGTGTCAAATGCCTTGGAGAGGTCGATGAAGCAGCCGATGGCAGCCTCACCACCCTCCAAGGCATCGACACACATATTAATGAAGTTAATTAGGGCAAGTTTGGTTGACTTCCTTTTCTGATAACCAAATTGGTTTGGAAAAAGCAAGTTGTTATTATTCAAATAAGTGATTAATCTTTCACACACAACTTTCTCTAAAATCTTAGAGATAGTCGGTAGGTGTGAGATTGGGCGGTAGCTTCCTGGAAGGTGTGGGTCATCTTTTTTATAAAGTGGTTTAATGAGAGCTAGTTTGGCGTCATCTGGAAATTTCCCAGACTCAAGTGAAAAATTGACTAAATGCAACAATGGAAATTTGAGAGATGAAAAACAAGATTTAATTATATTCATTGAAATTCCATCACAACCTGCAGATTTTTTGTTAGGCATTTCATTAACCAATTTTGTCAATTCACTAACAGAAACCTGATTAAATTGAGAAAAGTCAAGGGCAGGATTAACACATACTGGGTCTAAAACACAAGAAGCGGAATTGGCTGAAAGTGAAAAAAAATCATTGAATATATTACTAACAATCACAGGATTTGTTTCTACGTGACCTTCACATTTGAGTGAAATATTTTTTGTTTTGTTGGCACTCTTATTTCTAGATTGGTTAATGAAATTCCATGCCGTCTTTGAGGGGTTTTTTGAAGAATCGATCTCTTTGAGGACATAGTTGGATTTTGCCTCGAGAATTTTTTTTCTGTAGGCCTTCTTGCTTTAGGGCCTTTAACTCATCAGTGAACCACTTTTTGTTTTTCACACTGCTTAACCTAAGTTTCTTTGTAGGACAAGATATTTCAATGTAATACTTAATGGTGTTGATCAAACTACAATATTTACTGTCTATAGTATCAGCAATAAAAACATCCTCCCATCCTTCGTTCCTTAACCTAAAAGCAAGTTCTTTCAGATTTTGTTCATTGAAATCCCTACCCTTAACACAAACCTTATCTAACCTAACTAAAGTACCATTTAGCGGTGCCTCGAGCAAAACTGCACAGTGGTCAGAAACCACAGCTTCAACAACATAAGAGGAGCAATCGGATAAATTTGTCAGAAATATGTCTAAGCAACTTTCTGAATGCTCAGTGAACCTAGTGGGACTGAAATTAATTTGCTTTAAACCAAAGCAGTTTACTATATTGGAAAAAGTTTCGTATTCAAGAGGATGCTTGAGTGGATCAATATTAAAATCACCTGCCAGAATGATATTTCTTGAATTGAAAACTATTGATCTAAGATAAAACTCTAGATTGTAAAAAAAAGAATCAAAATTACTGTCATAGGGTGGCCTATAAGCAGTAGCAACAATTGTGAAAATGTCAGAAACAAAGAAACGAATGTCCGAAACCTCAAATACTGATTCCACAGAAAACTGGGTCTCAGTGTTCCTAACACTAATGTCTAGGTCATTACGATAAAAAATAGCTACTCCCCCGCTGAGAGAATTTGCCCGGCAGAAAAAGTTCTGTAGGTTGTAGTTGTCCAGGGCGAAATTAGACAATGAACGTTCATCAAGTCCATGTTCACATACCAAGAAAAAATCACTCTGCGTTTCATCAAGAAAAACCTCAATAGCTTCTCGTTTCTTGTGAATAGCTCTTTGAACATTCAGAAATGTGAATATTAGTGATTCACCACTTTTGCTGTTCCTCGGTAATGGATAAAAATCGCTACAGGATGAAGGCCTAAGCCCGCTTAGATTAAGTGAGGCGCGAGACACCGCTGTACATTGTAAAGAAGTATGGTACGCATCTACGTTGATAAAAAATTCTTAGGCCTAGTTAAAACATTATTACATAGAAAGTTTGAAACAATTTTGCTGAGTTGCTACTACTTCCATAGTAGGCCGTAGTTTCTGACATAATTTTATGGCTCGCAGCGGTAGAAAATTATTTAATGTTGAAAAAAACTATTGATTTTTTACTGATTTTATGCTGTACTTCAATTTACTAGATTGACAAATTTAAAGGCCAGTGTTTAAAAATTGAAATTTAAAATTATTAAGAAAAAGGCTCGGTCTTGCTGATTAATCTTCCGGGCTGGTATTTCTTGCAGCAATAATAATATAAAAGAGTTGATAGCACCTGAGTAACCGGAAGCAGTAGGTGGCCTCAACGCAGCAGCCATGGGACGCAGCAGTTAGGAACATCAACCGTAGCCGGTGGTGAGGTTAGGTTGGTTCGGTCCAGGTAGCTAAGAGCCATTGGTGAAACCCCCGTAGGTGTCAGCCACTGAAGTTGGACGAGGCTTCACATCTTAAGTCGGTCAGTCAGGAGGTCAGGAAGACAGGAACACAGGAACCCTTTGAACAATGCACAGAACTTCTAAAAATATGTCCCAACCAAGTTATAATATGATCAAGCTTGTTTTTGAAACACCTAACCTCTCTGATTATTTGACTTTGTACTAAAGGCTGGGGATTTCAGTTACTGCTCACTTCTCAAAATGACATTTTACTAGCCTACTGCGAGCACAAAATATTTAAAATGTTTGCAGTAGGAACTCAGTCCTAGTTGACAGCAATTGCCATTACTGCTAGCCTTTACACAATCATATGATTTGGCATCTAAATCGACTTTATGTCATCAAAATACACAATAGCCTATAAATACATAAAATGAAATATAGTTCTTTGATTTTACTTTTTTGGAACGGATATGTAATGCCACACTCAGAAGTCAGGCTAGGCCTAGTCCGTGGATTTCTGAAATTACTCAATACTACCATGAAATCATTTAAAAGGACAACAAACTACTAAACAGTGAATAAATACTCAGTAAATAACACTTTAAAACTTAACCTAAAATACTTAGAGCACATGTGTTCCTGGCGGTGACAGGACATGAAACTTTCATGTCCCGACACAAAACTAACATGATTTTACGCTTACGTACAACAACTGAAATAATAGCAAAGATACAAAATTAACACTGGACAACTTGAGAAATTAGAAATTCACATTTAATCTACTTTTAAACTAAACAAAAGACACGAGAAGTATAGATTTATCGATCTAAATCTAGTCTGCTGGAAGACACCAGGTAGCCGCTTGTGCAACGAGCTACAGCAAAATAAAATTATCGTATTTTTCCCTACATCGAAAAATTTACCTGGCATTTGGTGTCTTAATAATTTAATGCTCCATGACGCTGGTGTTGTCTTCTCTCTTCAAAATTTCATAAACTCGCAACAACATTTCTTCTTGGACGACAACACGAACCGGCACAGCGAAAGGAGAGTGAGGCTTCGGCGGGTGGCCGTTTATATACCCGCCGGAAAGTTCTGGACGGTTCCACAAACGAGACAGTAGTACAGTGCAACTATTCAGGCGTCCAACTGTCGTCTGAGCCGTGAGCAAAAATACTCACACGGCTCAAATGATTTCTTGAATCGATCTCATCTTGTATAGCTGCTGCAGCTTTTTTTACTTTCGACGTCTTGCAGACTTTGGCGTAGTGGCCAGTTTTGCCACAATTTTTACAAACTGCCTCTTTTGCTGGACAAACACTTCTAGGGTGTCTCTGATAACCACAAAAAACATTTTGAATTATTTACAAAGTCTTTAGTTGCGGCAGAATATTCCAAGGTAGCAGAAGGCGT
Source organism: Flexamia atlantica (assembly GCA_035578135.1). Classification (NCBI taxonomy): domain Eukaryota; kingdom Metazoa; phylum Arthropoda; class Insecta; order Hemiptera; family Cicadellidae; genus Flexamia; species Flexamia atlantica. The sequence continues at coordinate 136,891,570 of JAQJVK010000001.1, read as the reverse complement.
CATGTTGTTCTTAGTCGTTGATTCATTTCTATTTGTTTGAGCAGTGAGTTGGTCAGAGGATGACCAGGATTGACTTGAATATGCTTCTGAGTATAGAGCCGCTGATTCCAATGAACGAGCTTTTGTATGTGCTTCATCTAAATTTAGAGTAAAATTTTCCAATAATCTCTGTCGAATAAAGTTTGATTTAAGGCCATTAATGAATGCATCACGTATATATTCTTCTTTGTACTTCTCTGCTGAAACATCTTTGAAAGAACAATCTTTACTCAGGATACACAATGCTTGCATAAACTCATCCACTGATTCATTGGGCTGCTGTCTTCTTGTAGATAAACAATGTCTTGTAAATACTTCATTCTTGTGTTTGTCATATAATGAATCAAGTTTCTTGATGGCATCTGTATAAGATTTGCATTCACTTATCAAGTCATAAACATTATGACTGACATGATTGAAGAGTAGAGATAATTTATTTGAGTCTGTTAATTTACTAGTTCCTTGTTTTTCATCATCGTTGCCTGTCTTAGTTGTTGCTTCAATTTCTGCAATGAAGGCTTGAAATTTTTGTTTCCAATGCCTCCAGAGATTAGTTGCTTTGTTTTAATTGTAGCCTTTTTCGAATCTTTCTGGTTTCAAGTATTTATCCATTTTGTCTAACTTTTGAATAAGGATTAGTGAATTAAATTGTAATGATAAAAACCTTTAAGAGAAAACATTATCAAGGTTTTAATTCACTAAAAACCTAACTAGTTTAACATGTTTCAAATTGAATGCTATGTTTACAAAATTATATAAAAGTAAACAAAAAGTATAAACACAGCTGACAATATACAGAGAATAGTAAATTAATTAAGTACAAGAAAAACAACAGGTGACATTATAAATTATAACAATATTTTTATTATTGTGATTATTTAGGTTATGTTATTTTGTTGATGTGTAAATATGGCAACAAGATTTTTTAACGAAAATGTTTCCAACAACGAAATAATTTCTTTTGGTGCAAAATGTTTGTATTCCTTTTTAAATTCAATTTTTTGCATCCTTCATTAGTTTACATTTTTTATTTTAGTATATTTTGCCTAATCTAAACGAGTGATCACCCGAAGAGACACGTCCACCCGAAGTGATACCTATCATGTTTAAGTTCAAGGAAAGGAATATTAATTGCAAGACACTAACGAAAATATGAAGTGTAGACAGTGAAACAGTATAAACGTTTCGTTCTTGAATTTTAGGAGGTAGTTTCCAAATATGGTTTGATTTTGTAATATTGGTGTCGTGCGATGTTATTAAAAAACAGAAAATACGTAAAAAATAACAGGCTGCTTGAAAAGCCTTGCACTCGTACACATTTTAGGCCTATATTGGCGTGAATAATGAGGATGAGGCTAGCCTATATCAAGATTCCTTCTTTATCACAGTGACATAGGAAGATAGAATAGAGATGACGGTAACGATTGAAATATTACTTTGCAGTCTAAACTGTTTCGTCCTATGTGTTATTACAATTACCTGAAAATACATTTGTATTAATCTTGTGACATATTAATATGAGAAGAGTTTTAATGTCATACAGCAACCATGAAATAATATTTTATGTATTTTATGTATGTTTTTATACTATGTTATTAACATATTTTTCCACCAAAACTCTAGTTCTTCTTAGCATACACCTTTAGGTTGACAGTGTAATTCACAGTATATCTGCTTGTATTAGATTTTCTTTTAAGAATGAATACTATGCAGCAAGGTGGCGACGCGCGGCGCCCACGTTGGGCTCGGTGGCGCGTATATCAGCCTAAGATAAAGTCGTCGTAGGTGCCACCCAGACTCCAGACTAATCGCCACCTCGTAAAAATACTTTGAGCTATTGAATTTTCAATCTCGCCAGCGAGTAAAGGCATGTTTTTATCGATGGTAAAGGTGAGGAAAGATCGTACGACACGGACGACGCGACAGAGCGGCATCCACCATACGCGGATCCATGACGATCGTCCTTGTCACATCGCTTGGTGTGGACCAGCGACCACATAGTTCAAATAAATGTTGTCGCTATTTGCCGCCACCAGCACCGACCAGCCACTGTTGATCGCGTCGCACTTACCGCCCAGTTACTAGTAGGACTGCGCATTAAGATTCTGCAGTACATGTGGGCTTTCAGGGGTTTGTCCCATAAGAGCAAAGTAAATTTCAAACAGTTGCTACGCCTTTTAAAGGTAATAACAATATCTAGAGATCTGTGAGATTAAAGCTTTTAAACATGACACTTGTCTTTGAATAATTTACAATATACATGTGTAAAATTCACCATTTTACATGAACGTTTTAATAAGTTGAACATATTTCGAAAAATTGTCCTCACATTTCTTTTTTTAAATATCAAAAGGAAAAACATATTAAAGAATCATTTTACATTTTAAGGTAAACAAGTAATTTGTGTTCAAAGCAGAACATTTTTAAATGACGTTAGCATGTTCTTATGGGACTAAACCCCAAAAGATGGCGGGAGGTACTGCAGACTCTTTAGGCCCGATCCTACATGGGTGACAAGAGCGGTACGATTTGGGCGACCAAAAATACAATCAAATGGGTTTACATTAATCCTACGTGGACGTCTGGAGAGCGATACAATTCAAACGAGACGAGCGACGCGATTCGAGTTAATTTGGAAAATAAAAAAATCGCTCCGGTCGTGACCGGAGCGACTGTCGGTCGCAGGGATCGTCCGCATCGCTGACATAGGACACTGCGTCACCTCGAGCATTGAATAATATATATCCCGAGCGATTCCAGCAATAATTTACGTATTTCTCTTTTGAGAGAATGATAACAGTAAAGAAGGAGGCTTCAGTGGCTCGAAACACCCGGATCGTTAGTTCTCGTGGCGGTCACGTCACCAGAATCGCGTCGTTCTTGTCGCCCAAGTAGGTCTAGGCCTAACTGTATATCTGCAAACAATTTAGCAAATTTTATGATATACAGGAACTTGTTTAACATATATACTAGCCTACTTAAGACAAAAGTGCTAATTATTGAACCTGGCGGAAGGATGAAATAAATCAGAAAAAATAAATAAAATCGCCAGTATTTCTTGTCCTATTTGATAACATGGTGTTCGACCTTTTCAAACATCCATCCGCACATTAGACGGACGTGACGCCACGGGAGTGTGACATGGCCTTTGTTGGCTCCTGGTTACGTTTATGATTTTTAAAACGTTGCTTGTGGTTTATTTACTATACTAGAATTTATAGATTGTATTTTTCATAACAGTAAATAAAATATGTATTTTTAATCATGATTCTATATAAAAAAACTTGCATCGATTCAAAAACAATCGTTATACATTAACATGTTATAACACATTCTTTATAAATTTGGTTGTTTATGGATATGTTTTTTTGTTGGTCTGTGAAATTTAAAACTCATTCAAATTCTCTTTAAAAGACAGCTGATTATTTAAAGTTGACTGTACGCATTCATTGTAGGGGAAAAGTGGTGGGGGATTCTTCATCTCTCTCGCACACTTCCCTCCCTACACGCCAGGCACCGAGAATCAATCTGTAATTGTATCTATATTTGTCCATTTTGCTTTGATTTCAGCTGTTACTCCACTAAACTTTCCAAAAAACGGAAATTAAAATCACTTAAGACAATAATATGGGGTAAAATTTTAGGCCTATTTTGAGTGAGATCTGGAGTTCTATTGGACCGATTTACATGTAGGTTGTGTTAAATGAAAAGTAATTAACTCTATAAATGCCCATTTGCCTGAAAAGTTAAATATTCCTTCATTTTATATTTTAGAATTAGAAATGGAATATAAAATGATATCTATTCATTAGCAACTTTTTTACTGATCAACTGAGAATACCAGCACAGATCAGCTGATTGTAAAGCTTTGTTTTAAAGCACATGTTTTAATGTCATAACATGGTTTTTATGTTGTGATTTACTTTATTTACGTAGGTTGGTGGTGATTGAATATGTGTAGAATTGTGTTTCAAAGAATGTGACAAATAACATATTTTAACTTTCTAGATGTTATACTATTGTTTATAGGTACCGAATGTCCAGCATTAAGTTTTCCAAGCTTACTTTTTCATTTCATGTCTGACGGTAAACTTCTTATTAGGAAACGGTATTTTTTAACATTTTTTTATGTATTTCAATTTTTAATTTTCCTGTCATTTTTACTTTCTCCCCCATATAGTATATGAAGGAAGTATTTTTGTCAAAATCTTTGAATGTTTGTTGTTAGTGGAAAAATTTGTTTCAGTGTTCCCCGAATCAAAAAAAAAAATGGTTTTCGGAGAAAGTATTGTTTTCGTCAAATTATTTTTATTCGAGTTGTTAGTGGATATATTTGATTTGTTGCTCCCTAAAGTAAAAAAGTGGTTTTCAGAGTGGTGTCTGTCTATCCACGCGCGTGTGTGTGCGTGCGCGTGTGTGTGTGTGCGCGCGCATGTGTGTGAGTGAAAGGATGTATGTAAACAGAGCTACATACACAGAGCCGGGTTCAATTGGCCGAATTTAATGAAATTTGGCATGTAGGTATAAAACCATAATATTTCCAGGAGTTTTCATTTTTTGAATTTTTGATTTTTAAGGGTATTTACCACATGAAAACCTAAAGAAACTACAAAACTCCACATTTTTCAAAAACGACTTAAACGATTTTGATAAAACATTCATGGTTTTTAGTGCTTAAGGTGCCAAACAAAATGACACTACCCGTATGTAAGTATAAATTAAGGTTCAGAAGTTATGAGGATTTAAGTAATAACAAATACAAATTTTTCTGTGTAAAATCCAAAAACACCATAAAATACATGGTACCATAAGAAAAAAATAATGTTTTCCGCCATATTGGATAGTTACAGGAAATTTCTAAAATTGAAATACATACCTAACAGGAGGAAAAAATAATAGGTTTCCCTATAAGAGGTTTAATGTCATACATAAAATAAAAAGTTAGCTATTGGAAAATAGGCTGGAAAATCGCCAAACAAAATGACACTACCCGTATGTATATATAAATTAAGGTTCAGAAGTTATGAGGATTTAAGTAATAACAAATACAAATTTTTCTGTGTAAAATCCAAAAACACCATAAAATACATGGTACCATAAGAAAAATTTATGTTTTCCGCCATATTGGATGGTTACAGGAAATTTCTAAAATTGAAATACATACCTAACAGGAGTAAAAAATAATAGGTTTCCCTATAAGAGGTTTAATGTCATACATCAAATAAAAAGTTAGCTATTGGAAAACTTAGGCTGGAAAATCGGTATAGTGAAAATTAGTCATATGCCGAGATTGACCGACGGTGATAAAAGAGTTTTGATGGCCGTGAAATCACCGAATCCATAAGAAATAATCAAGAAATCTATCGAAGACTACACAATTGAGAGATTTTCCTGCCTCAATTAAAAACATTGTGTTTTTCCATTTTTTGCATATTTTCTATGTTTGGGAGAAGATTGAGCCCCCCCGGGTTCACGCCTGCTAACTTCCTTGGTTTATGTTGTAATTTATTTCACTTAAGTAGTTCAGTAGTCATTAAAAATGTAGAATTTTCAATGACCACACATTTATAATTCTGTTTTAATTACAGAACAAATGACATCAAATTTGTTTAGTTTTTAGATATTGTACTATGTCAGTGTCTTTATAGTGAAAATAATAGTATAAATGTCAGTTTTTTGCGGTGCTTTGCGCTGCACGGGGTTAGTCTAGTTATCAAATTAAACAATTTAATCTTCAAAGAAAAATTACATTCAACCATTAAACTTGGCTTGAAAAATACATGATCCATTATTCTGAATCATTAGTTTACGTTAACAGGTTGCGTAGAACATGGATACTTACATTTGGTGGTAATTACAGTTTGTTGTTTAATGTAATTCCTATGGAAGATATAAAAGACCGAAATCTCCCTTACTTACTAACAGATTTTGTTAAAACTTGGTATGAATTAAATTGTAAATTTGTTTTTCGTTATACTGCTTCAAAAACAGATGTTTTTAATGCATTTTTTCCGGACCTAAATACACTCTTTTTATTCCTAGGAATCAAAAGCTGATGTACTCGATACCAGCTGACTCTTTATAGTCCTAGGACTATAAAAGTCAAAAAGTGCCGAGTACGTCGTAATAATCGAACAATATTCATTCGATTACAAATAATCGAAACATTCATCGTTATTATCGAAACATTCATTGTTGTCAGTTTAGTCAATTTGTGAAACTCGCTCATTTCACCAATCGATTATTACATGCGTTCGATACGTCGATAGTTGTTCATTGTTGTCAGTCTACCCTAATACAAATGAAACAGACAATCAGCTGATTGCTTCAAATAACAAGGACAAGACGGTGGCATATTTTGAAGGCATCTTTAAAGGTAAACAAGCTGTAACATTTTGGTTTTCTTAAGTAGTTTACGTATTGTATTGAGCAATATAACGAAAAATATAGTTCATCACACGGACCTAAAGCTGCTTTTCGTTACTCGGTCATTTTTCAACCTCGGCTTACAGCCTCGGTTGTAAAACTTGACCTTGTACGAAAAGCGTCACTTTAGGTCCTTGTAATGAAATACACTATTATTTTATTTTTGGTTTCACTGGCTTTAAGGGAGTGCCGTATGTGTCAATTTCCTAATACCATTTATTTTTCGTTATACTGCTTCAAAAACAGATGTTTTTAATGCATGTTTTCCGGACTTAAATACACTCCTTTTTTTCCTAAGAATTAAAAGCTGATGTACTCGATACCAGCTGACTCTTTATAGTCCTAGGACTATAAAAGTCAAAAAGTGCCGAGTACGTCGTAATAATCGAACAATATTCATTCGATTACAAATAATCGAAACATTCATCGTTATTATCGAAACATTCATTGTTGTCAGTTTAATCAATTTGTGAAACTCGCTCATATCACCAATCGATTATTACATGCGTTCGATACGTCGATATAGTTGTTCATTGTTGTCAGTCTACCCTAACACAAATGAAACAGACAATCAGCTGATTGCTTCAAATAGCAAGGACAAGACGGTGGCATCTTTTGAAGGCATCTTTAAAGGTAAACAAGCTGTAACATTTTGGTTTTCTTAAGTAGTTTACGTATTGTATTGAGCAATATAACGAAAAATATAGTTCATCATACGGACCTAAAGCTGCTTTTCGTTACTCGGTAAAACTTGACCTTGTACGAAAAGCGTCACTTTAGGTCCTTGTAATGAAATATACTATTATCCAACTCGACGCCTAAATATTTAACTCCTAGGTCATTAGGACCATCTTTCTTATTTGGTAATGCTTTGGCGATTAATTGTAATTGTTTGTATTTAGAGACTGAAATTTGATTCTATCACAAACCAAAATGTTAAAATAAAACCAGTCAATTTGTTCTTTTACTGAACAAAGTTTTTGAAAACTATGTATTCGTTTTTAACCTATGAACATACTAAGTTTAAATTGTTTCCTTACACCATTGACCCGCCGTGATAATATTAAAATTCCTCTTCCCAGACGTTGACATTGACGTATGCATCAGATTTTTATTTTTGTAACAACCGAAACGAATATGCCGAGCCTAGTGGCGTGATCTGAGAGGGTTTGGTGGGTGTGAGGGGGTGGGTGGGGGAGGGCCGTGACAGAGAAAGAACTTGCGCACTAAAGATGCACAGATCGATTGTGGGAGGCGAGAGACTAAACGGTAGACCTCTCGATGAATATAAAACGGTCTAAGTTTAGAATTCCACCGACTTGTATTGAAAGATAAAAAATATCTTTTGGAGAACAGGCTATATAATTGACTATTGGAGCACCGTTCATCTGAGATAAAATGTTTGCTTTAAACATGTGTATCTAATTTTTTAGTTGTAATAGGTTTTGTAATGCGTTAAAAATAGACAGTCGGATGGAATAGATAATAATATGTTAAATTATAAATGAGGTTACAATATGGGAAATATCGAATAGTGTAAAATGCTGCGGCGAAAGTATATCAATTTATTTTTGCATGTAAATTTATTGCAAAACGAGAAAGTAATCTATTTACCCACCTATACACGGGGACTCTGGCCAAACGGAAGAATTTAATTAAAAATAAAACAACTAATTGAACCCAAATTGACAAATGTTTCTACCTTATTTATAGTTAGGGGTGTGTTAGTAGTGATTTTTGAAGTCGAATCGAGTTTTAAAGTAATCGCGAGTTTCGAGCTCTTTTCGAGTCAAGTATTTTGAATAGTGGTGGTTATTACTACAGTGATCATACTTCTACATAATAATCATATCAAAATAATAATTTATTAATAAAATACAAAGTAATATTTTTAATTATTCAACTTGGAAGTGTTCTGAAGTTAAAGAAACCCTGTTTTTAAATAAAGTGAAGATAATTCAGGCCATCTTTTACATGACTTCATATTATTACTAATTATTTGACTAAAACATCAGCCTGATGAGGCCAACTCCTAACTTCACTTGCACTTGTTTTATTGTAAAATATTTGGTTTTTGTAAAGGCTTTCATCTCATCCATCGCACACTCATTCTTCACTTATATTATTTTTAAAATACCATCACGTGGTTGGAGTCTTAAGAATAGGATTGAATGGATTTAATGTTATTGATGTATTTTTTAAGGTTCAAAAATGAAATCACTCTCTTTGAGAATAAATAAATATAAATCTCATATTCTGTGACTATATTATACGTAAATAACAGCTTAATAAACTGTAAAGCACATTTTATTTTATAACTTGTATTCTTCATTGATTTATTTGTCTATATCATTGTCTAGAAAATACCTCTAATCAAGGAATTTGATAGCGTATACATTTTTAAGAAAGGGTTACAATTTTCGTCAGTAAATTGTTTTTGTATGTTCACGACAGAGATATTCCAACAAACGTACATGTTAAAAACATTGTTAAGATTAAACAGTGACAACATTAATATGAACATTTACAAAGACTTCTGAGTAGTTCAACGGCTCATCGGTGGAAGGCTGTATTTTATAAATTTATTTCGGGTATATGAAATAATAATAGAGAACATGGGTACTAAAAATTAACGTGAACCATGGGATGAGGCTGCGTACCGTTTATTTAAAAAAGTTGAATATGAACTTTTGGGGGTGAAATATTTACTTGACTTAATGATCTGACTAAAAAGAAATATTAATTGTTATACGACATGGTAAAAATCGTCCTCGGATGGGTGATTCCAAAATGTAAAATTATGACCGCAATCATCCAGAGGATATTTATTTGCTTGGTTTCTGTTAAGATTTAGCCGAGTCTAAATGAGACGAACCTACTGCAAGACAAAAGTGGTGTAACGATGAGAACGACATTAATGTAGACGTGTAAGTTTATTTAGTTATCAATCGTTTCTGCTTCATGTTGCGGTAAAGAATAATACTAAACAAAATTCGCTACATAAAACGTTACCTGCAAATTGATTAGCCTATAGAAGTTCACTAAATCATATGTTTAAAGCCAACAGGTAACTTAACAATTCACATTTTGCAGCGTAACGGTGGTTTATTATTTTTTTCTAGTAGGCATAAACATTACTGCGAGAGGTGTATCGATAGTCTATCGACAGTCGCGTCGCGAGTGTAGTCGGATCGCAGATCGCTGCCCGAACATCAGTGCTGGCTCCGCTCCCTCACGGTAAGTCCCTTCCTTGTACTCTCGTCATTGTTTACCGTACACGAACTTAACCTCGCAAAAGTCAAGTTTCAAATGTGAAAAAATAGATTTATTGCTTTTAAAATGAGAGACAACTTATTTAATGTATAATTAATTGTAAGTTTAAAGTTATATTTTCATTTTGGTTGAGACTTCATTTAAATTTTACACTAATGAAGTGTTGCGGGCAACTAGGGAGTATTTTGTATTTTTTTATATGTTGCGAATCGGCTCAGTTGAAGTAAACTTTTAAAATATTGTTTATTTTTGGCTTCAAGGACTAAACTAATGATAGGGGTATAGGTATAAAGTCTTTGGATTTTACCTGAGAGGTCTGTAAGTGTAAATAATACAAACATCTAAGACATTGTCAAAATTGTAATTATTTTGTAATCGGTGAAACATTTTAAAGTAACCGCTAGAATTAGAATATTTAACATATTCTTAACTTGGAGAACAGATTATTTTATGTTATACAGTATTATATTACTTATTCTTAATAATTCGAGTTTATTTTTGTTTCTCTTTAGAGCGAGGAATACTCTTTATTCAGTAAGGTTCGATGTGTGAACTTTGGTATTCAGCGCTGCTTCTCGCACCTCAATAGGGCTCTCTTATTTGTCTAGATCTCTTATGTTGATTTGTTAAGCGTAATATCACGAAAACATAAAATTAGATTTATGTTGTATGACCTGATTTCCAAATTACTTCATTTAGGCTATTTTAATGATAAGCAGTGTGGTATTAAATTTAGTTTAAGTAGTTGTTCAATGTTGATACTACAGCGTTAACATTATCACTAAATTTCGGAAAGCGTAAAATTCATACATACATTAAAGTTAATTGACTGTGTATACTATTATTTTACAATTATCAACAACTGTATATACAATACGAAGAAAAACAAACACTTTTGCCGATTTTGATATGATTTAAACAAACCATCCCATGAACTAAGAAATAGCACTTTGATTTAAGACTCCTTTAATAATACCACGAATACTTGTACAAAACATAAATCACATGCCTTGGTGGTAATACAGGAACGTTATTTTACCGTATGCGAGTGAGCGTTTGTTTAAATGATAGCCAATGTGGACTGCCGAGTACATCGTCCGGTGTAGAGGGTCGTGTACCGGAGTAGGTACAGTATCCTTGCAGTATGCAGGGTGTTTTAGAAGTGACTAACAACTGTAGCGGTTGCACCTCAAAGAAAACAATCCGCATAAATGGTCTAGGTAACCTCCCATTTTCGTCTTTATCATTCCGTCAATGCTGTTTCGTTTATAAGTTTTTGTAATATATACTATGAAAGTTTTCGACTTGAAAATTGTTTACCGGTACTCGTGGACAATGCAAGGCAAAAGTGTTTCTATTTTCAATGTTTTCATAAATTTCTGTCTTAAAATGGCAACCAGTGTAGCAATTTTTTCAATATTTGTATAAAATGATTGCAACGGGTGTCCACAAAATCCTGGAAAATGGTAAAATCTTTTTTATCTTAGAAGCGGCACGCATATACACGTTCTAAGATCATGACATAATAAGTTTGTTTTCTAACGGTCGATGACTTTAGTTCTATGTTGCTGCTTGTCATGGCAAATCATTCAAAACCGTAAAAATTATATGATTACTATATAATGACTACTTTATATGATTTTGTTAAAGCGAGGTATTTCAATTTACCTTCCTAGCTCAATTTTATATATACCACTAAATTTTATAGACCGACGAGATTTATTTTTAAGGTAACCAATATATACTGGCGTTGGAAGAATAAATGTTTTGTGTCTTATTTGTACAGCCAACGACGCAATGGCTTCACTGGAAGAAGTTTGGGCTTTATGGTGTCAGGTTAGCAGTTTATAAATCGAGTGAAATTATGTAATTACTAGTAAACGTACAAATCCCATCCGACGGGAAAACGTGTCAGGTATTGTTTGGTCTACTACTGACCTAAAACGAATCAAACCAGTGTGGTTTGGTTATGATCAAATAAACCCTTAGACCCTTGATATTTGGTTCATGTAGATTTACTCCGTAGAAAACATGAGACTGCTGGTTAGCTGGGACCAAACTTTCGTGTAATAATAGTGATTTTTGAGTAGTGAATGACTAATAAAGGCCAACAATTTCATGGTTTACAAAAAATCATAAACTATATCAGTTAACAAAAAATTTAATTTCAACTTGTTTGCTGTGAAAAGCAGTATTTCAAAGCAGTATTTGGCTTGTTTGAATAAATGAAAGCATACAAACATGGCTGACATCAACATTTTCAGTGCTTTTTAAAATATCTGGGACATATAGCAAAAAAGTAACAAAAAAATTGAGTTTTTGAATTGTAGATTTAGAGCTGAATTTAAGAAGTTAATCTTGACATTTCCTCTATGAGAAAATAAATAAAATATATTACTATTCCAGGATTATTCATCAAACATTTCGAGAGTTTCAGGTATGACATCTTAAAGTTGAAAGTAAAACGCAACTATTATAGACTGATATCAATAAAATCAATTTTTTGTTATCAATAACAATAAAAAAACAAATGTCATTTGTAAGAAGTTGCTGGGCTAATTGTCGTAAGAATAAATCGTTTAGTATTTTGTCGGGTTGAATATATGTCGGCATTTGAAAACGCTCTTTGTAATTCAACGAATTATTCGCTTAAGTTTGGAAAATTTCCGATATTTATTATCTCACGGAGACCAACAATAAATTTCCAAAAACAATGCAGCTAGCTATCTGCCTCCGCGCCGCCTGCAGAACACAGATAGCATTTACGCTGTCAAAGGCCCCGCGATAACGCAGTAGCGGTAGTGCTATGCGACATAAAGAGGACCAAAATATACATTCATTCTCAGTTGAAATATTATGTTTAACCCCTTTTTATTGAATATTGATGTATTAAACCTTTTTATTTGTTGAGGTATTGGAATGTTAAACTTGCTGTCAAAGGATAAACAGCTCAAACAAATGTTGACATTGAGGCTTTGGAGTTTTCGTGGATTTAATTTGTTGAGTGTCATAAATTGTAATGTAACGTATTTGTATCTTCTTTTGTTGTTGTTGTTGTTTCAGACCTCTTTCAACCTGTCAAAGGTTTTTCGGCAAAAATTACGGGTTTTTAAAAGTTCACATTAAAACACAATTTGAAACGACGTGAAAAAGGACATTTATAAACAGAAAAAGAATTTGTTGGAACAACAAAAACATTTGCAGATATACAACCTGCTAATGTTTTTTCTCGGTTTACCTATGTTTTTGTTCGGTTTACCAATGTTTTGGTTTGTTCCAAAAAATCTATTTTGTTTTTTCCAACAAAAACATTGGTAAACCTAACAAAAACAAATCTTTTTTCTGTGTAGTGAAAGCTAATCGACTATTTCGATTGGATATATTTTTATAGGGGGAATTCAGTATCGTCAGCAATATAACCTGACTTGTCAAAACATCTGGCGAACACTTCACCGCATGAGGCCTTTTGAGAGTGTTGTAGAACGGGTCATACCGAGCGCACTAGTAGGCTCCACACATTCCTATTGGCCTGGATTTGTCCTTCGACGATAGTGAACTCCAACCATTAAACCCATAAAAAAATGAGTGCAATTGTTGCCAGCTGTTTTATTTGTGCATCATAAAAGAGTTGTTAGACATTTCAGTACGCTACATTTCTTAAATATTTCATCAAAACCAATCCTCTTGCCATCATGTTGAGAATGTAATTCGCCGCCTGACAGAGAGAAAATAATTTGGTAGCCCTATGCTCTAAATTTCATATAAATCAGTTGCTCCAAATTGCTGAGGTGCACTTTTAAACATCCGTATAGCGCTAGAACAAAGTATTGCGATAAAAGATTTAAAATTAAACTCTGACTTCGTTACATTTATAAATTATAATATATTCAACGTTTTGAAGAGGTCTTATTTTGAGCATTCCCGAAATGGCTATACCAATGACAATTTTGCTGATCTTATTACTTTTATGAACAAAAAATAACATTTAAAACTGAAGTGCCTAAAATAAAGAGTAATAGAGGAAACCTGTTTCGCCATGAAATCTTGCAGCCATTATAATCCTTCTGTATATAAATCCTCAAGCTTTAATCTTGAGATTTGCAGTTGTTCGTTCTCTTTTATGGACGAAAATTTAGCTAGCCTAATTATTACTTAAAATACAATGATGTCCATGTTGAAAGGTCTTAAATTCTGATTTTAAGTATGGAACATGCAAGTTAGAAAGAAACCTTTTGATAAAAATTATATTATATTATTTTTACAGAAAAGTGCGCTGTTCTCTACAAACACTATTCCCTATTATTGTGTATTTAGAAAACATACATTTCAATTCGGTGTCATAGGTAAGATAAATGGGCTCTAAAGTCTAAATATCTATGGCAGAACATTAAGATCCATTTTTCTAATATACTAAGAAGTAGGCCTAGATATTTCCATACATCGAAATTCTTAATTTGATACTCATAAAATAGGTTTTACCAATAGTCCAGGTTTAAGAGTACCCAAGGTCAAATTAATTAAATAGATTAATTATAGCTAAATATTTTTTAATGTTTAGCTTTTACATAGTCTAGGTTCTTATGTTACTTTAAATTGGTTTCGAAGTCCAAGTTTCAGAACATCCGGGTCCCAACCTCGCTCCGCGGCTCCACTCCAGTCCTCGAGTTTACACAGCGACCAAATAGTACAAATAAACGGAGCATATGTGCGCTCGGTGGCCGAAACCGTTCCAACATTTAAATAAGACTTTGCGCGAGAAATAATAAGTGCTGCAATCTGCGGTTGACCTTTAAAACTATTTCAATACCGTCTACATCAAGTAGACGACAAAGTGAAAACAAAGTGAATCAAGTAGGATATACTTGTCGATGGATAGCGCCACGATTCCAAAAATTCAACCATTTATTGTATTTAATTTATGCCTTTATTGAAAATGCTGAGATTTGTTAACAAAAATGCAAATACGTACCTTTAAATTGACACATGATCCGTTCAGCCGTTATCGATTTAGGACTGTGAAAAGAAAGCCCCTTAAGTCTTAATACAGGCTAAAGTGACGTTATAAAAAATAACCATAAATAAATATTATAAATAAATGTTACCATATGTGAACTGGAGTGGAGCGACTTTGAGAACTGGAAATTTAATTTTAATTGATTTAATGAAAATGCAATATTCGATTACAATGAAAATATAAATATTAATCTCTCTAGCTCTTTAGCTAATTGAGAAAATACTATTTACATAAGTTATAGTAAGAACTTTAACAATATATGTTTATAGCAAATTAACTTATGAAAAACTACTTTAACAATTAAAACAGAGATATCAAAACACAAGGAAGAAAATTTGTTTTCACTATGTGACAGTCTACATCACTGCGAGGGAGAAAAACCTAGCGTAAGCTATAAACGATGATTACTTAACCTGACAAAAAAAAAAACGAAAGTTTATTTAAGCTAGGCTTTAACTGCAAATCTACAAATTCAGTTATAAATTTTTGAAATAATTATTTTTATTCAGAATAATGATATTATTCCATTATTGTAGATAGTGAAACAGCTATTAATAGTCCGGTTGCTTAGGGCTTTATTTTAAGAACACTGTAACCGGGTGGATAAAAGCACCAAATTTGGCATGACGGTACCTTAGGGTATACTAATCAATTTTAGCTTAGGAGCCCTCACGAATTTTTAAGCATTTCCATACACGGCACCATAATCCAAAATGGCCGACAAATACAGAAATATATATTGAAAAATTTTATTTATGTGTATCCAAGCGAATATATCCCAAGATATCGATTTGGAACCACTGCCTTACTTGCTGAGTAGTAAATACTTTAATCTGATTGGGTATTAATTTTTAGCCGCCATCTTGGATCCGCCATATTGGATATCATGTCAATTTTTTTGAACGTAAAATGGCGTTGTGACACATCATTACAGACTAGATTTTCACGCTGATTACAATGCTAGAATAAGTTTTTGAAAATATGCATTTGTTAAAAAGATATACTCAAATAAAAATTTATCCCTATACATTTCTTATGGGCGTTTTCTGACATATTTTAGCTTTTTTTATTTTTCTTATATTTCTCATTATAATTAACATATGCAGATAGTTTTAGTCTTGTAAATATTTAGTGAAATGACAGCTTTCATTTGAGATATTAATTATCAACATCGGACAAGTAACAGTTGAGCTATGAGCCTCAATGTAACTTAAAAGTCAATTTTTAGGAAATTTGTTTTTGATTAAGTATTTGTATTTCGGGTTCCAAATTAGGTATTGAAATCATTTTGGTCTTAAAATACCTAGTGGATACTTTGGCTTTTGTTTGATATATCAATACGTAAATTTGGTTAAGTTTTTAATGGATTTTAAGGCTCATTACGACTTAAAGATTAGTTATTTTTAAATTTTACGCTTAATAGTGGTTTATATCTCACCACGAACATGTCCAAATTAAATGATCATAGTCTCAAAATAAAGCTGATATTTTATCGAGTATTTTAAAAGCATTGAGAACTTTATACCTGTCCTAGAAATGGAGATAACAGTCTTTATATGAACAAAAATGTCTGAAAAATTCAATTTTATGCAAGTTTTTGGACCGCAACTCACCTGAAACGCAATCTACTAAAATAATTTATGACTCAGATGAAAGCCAATAATCTACAGAGTCAATTAAGACCTTTAAGATTTTTGAGTCTTCTTTGGAACTAGAGAAATCCTTCAAGAACTGTAAAATTATGTAAGTAAAACGAATTTATGTTGAGTGAAAGTTCATGAGTCGCTTAAACTTTAATCTGATTCTATTGAGAGTTAGCTCACTTGAAAGCTGATGGTTTACTGAGTGATTTAAGACCAAAAAGAACTTAATACCTTATTTAAAACCGGAGATATAGATAATTGATTTAAAAAAATACCGAAAATTTATTTATAAGTTCATATTATGCCTTATAGCTCATCTGTCACTCGTCCGAAGTTGATGATTAATATTTCAAATGAGAGCCGCTATTCCACTGAGTATTATAAGACTAAAACTAAGTACATCTCTTAATTATAATGAGAGATAGAAGAAAAATAATTTTAAAAAATGCTAAAAATATGAAACGCCCATAAGAAATGTATGGGGATGAATTTTCATTTCAGTATATCTTTTTAACGAATGCATATTTTTAAAAACGGATTTCAGCATTGTAATCAGCGTGAAAATCTAGTTTAAAATTATGCGTCGCCACACCAACTTTACATTAAAAAAATTGAGTTGATATCCAAAATGGCGGATCCAAGATGGCGGCCGAAAATTATGATCCTGTCAAAATAAAGGATTAACCTCTAAACAACGACATGCGTTGTTTCCAAGTCAATATCTAAAAAAATACATATAAAAATGCAGTAAAGTAACTTTTTTTCAAAAATGATCCCATGTTAATTGTGATTTTACATACCACATTCGGATTTTGGTGCCGGATGTGGAAATTTTTAAAAATTCAAAAGGGCTCCTAAGCTAAAATTCATTAGTACACCATAAGGTACCTTCACACCAAATTTGATGCTTTTATCCACCAGGTAACGGTAATTTCACTAAGCCACCTCACTATAATAGGGCTACTGATTAATAAAATTGTAAACCGGACGTTCTGAAATGAACAAGTTTTGAAACAACTAGCCTTATTAGCTTAAAAATTAAATCTGGACAATATAAAACGACAATTAATTTATTAATTTGGTTAATTTTTATCATATTCGTTTTGAAACCTAATGTTTCAGCACAGATATCCGCATATTTATCATATTAAGGCGCATTTAATAGAGCTATTGTTAATATAGTTTATCGTTGTTGGTTATTATTAATATTTATGGTTATTTATTATTACTCTTATTGTTTATCAAAATCAAATAAATTGTATGGGACAAGTATATTAAAAAAGCCGACAGTAAAAATAAACGACGAAGGTAATTTAAAAACGTTAAAGTTTATATTTGTCCTTAGTTCGTTAGATTTACAGATAATACATTTTTATTTAGCAATTTTGAAAACGATAACCATAAAATGATAACGAAAAACAGTTATAGTAGCTTTGAAAAAGTTTGTCTTTGAGTACTTTTTCTTGTTAACCTATAAGAACAAAGGATTAATATTTACGAGTTATTCTTTAAAATTTGATTATTGGACTTAGTTTTTAGCTCAAGAACACATTTTTAAGAACACTCTAAGAACACATTTCATACATTCAGAATACAGTCGAATGAGCACGTCAACATCATCTCAAAGATTTTTTTTGAGTTTAGAAAGCTCAAAACAGATATCAATAAAACAATTATTTCAATCATTAGGAAGACAGTAGTCCAGGCAACAAAATCCAGGTATAGAGGGAATTGCATAGATCACAATTTTTGACTTTGTAACTTTGATTGGACTAGTTAGGAGTAAAACATATCAAATGTCCCCGCCCTTAGCCCTTGAGCCGGCTGGGCTGGAAGGGCCTAAAGATGCAATTTTTTGGTTTTTCCTAAATATCTTGAAAACTATCAACTTTTAGTATTCCCTATTAAATTTGAAAATTAAAGAAAGGTGTTGGCGAGCTCACAAAAAACGTTATTTTTCAAAGAAATATTACAATTTGTTATAATTTCTTGAAAAATAACGTTTTTTGTAAGCTCGCCAACACCTTAATTTTAGACGAATTTTTATGATTGAGGTGTCAAATTACTGGACATTTTCTCAATATTTCCTGAATGCTTTTCATTTTCCTTTAGGTGAAAAAAGCTTTGCCCAATTGGGCATCTAAGTTACCCTCAAATTTACATGTATTTCTTATGGAAGGGATATTTTTTTAATATTAATAAAATTAGTGCTTTCCTTGTAAACGGTTGGACCAAAGTAGACATATTATGTATTTTTCTTACAGGAAATTTAATTTTCTTTAATTTTCAAATTTAATAGGGAATACTAAAAGTTGATAGTTTTCAAGATATTTAGGAAAAACCAAAAAAATGTACCTTTAGGCCCTTCCAGCCCAGCCGGCTCAAGAACTAAGGGCGGGGACTTTTGATATGTTTTACTCCTAACTAGTCCAAACAAAGTTACAAAGTCAAAAATTGTGATCTATGCACTTCCCTCTATACCTTTTTTTGAGCATTCGTTGCCTGGACTACAGTAGCAGTCGATTGTAATAATAATTATTAGTAAAACTTTTGAGGCATGTTTGTCGGTTGTAACTTGCCCTCTAAAAAGAGGAGTGGAGTGAATAAAACACCGGGATTTCGTGGTATAGTTTAAAGTGCAAGCTACGCAAAATGATGCATGATTTAGGCTGCTCTAATAAAACGAGGTGCGGATGAAGCAATTTATCCGGGAGAGTAGTTGGGCCGGCCAACATTGGGCCCAGGCCCTGTTGAACACAGATGCACACGGTGGTGCTGTTTGTAGAATCGATCGCTCTGTCACCTCCATAATAGAGGCTTGATGGTCAAATCCCACATGACCCACACTACTTTGCCGCTTCTTTTCTTGCATGGTGTCATGCAAGGTCTCTACAAGACAGGCATGTGCTTGAAATAGGCCAATCAAATTAATTAATAGTTTTTTTTACATTTTGTCTTTTTATATATGAGAAAGTAAATGTTCTTGTGTGAAATTACTTTTTAGAGGAAGTATTATAACATGAATATACTTTTTCCTTTGACAAGTAAGTTGTAATTTTTCTCATTACTCATGATTCTCATCTACAGTTTAACTGATACTCAATTTAGAATATACTTAACTAATTTAGTACATCTATTTTAAAATTCTATTCATATTTGGTGATTACTTTACTTATATACGACTTAACTCAAAAGTATGAATTTATTTGGCATCGTCATCGATGAGCTACGTATTTACTAATAATTACATTTCATATTTTGACGATTTATAATAGACTAGCTGGTCACCCCAGTGTTCAGTCGAGAGAGTGGCACCAATTCTTTGATTTAATTTTCATTAGCATTTTGTTTCGTATTTTTCTTTTATTTATTTCCTTTTCCCTGTTTTCTAATCAAATGTCAACCCATGTATTTACTTTTCTCAACTCATCTGTTTTAATTCTTATAATTTTCTTCTTAAAAAACAAACAGTTATAACTTTAATTTTAATTTTGGCAAACATACTTAAGATAATTTTAATAAAACTGAAAATGTGTTAATTTTATAATGAGAAATGAAACTAATGTATTATCAAATGAAACTCAGGAATAAAGATGTATACAAATTGTAAAATAGTATATTTATTGATTTGTGGCCACTACATTATGGATTGCATCTGGTGAGTGAACTACATCATTAGAAGTCAAATTATCATCAAGATGGACATTCCATTTTTGCATCAAATTAAAAATTATTATTTTTAATCTCACCATTGTAAATGTGTGCCAAAATTAGCATTTATTAATTAATTTAATCTTATTTCTTTTCATGCAAATTATTTATTTAGAACTTTATTTTGATTCCCTATAGCTATTGCAGCTAAGGGTGGTCCTCCATTTAATAGATCACCGCTCCCTAACATTTTTGTCGAGTCCGGACCGGATAAATCATGCTATGGATTAACTACTTCTGTCCAATCATTCCTTTAATTATTATTTTTATTTGCTAACTTTAGCCCATTTTCTCAATGATTATATTTTCATTTCCCGCTATTCTCTCGATTCTTCTGAACTCAATGCCACTGAGTATTAATGAAGATTGATTTGTGATTGAACTTTTCTCTCTCTGATTTGAATCTATCTCTCTTTCATCATGGTACCGCCTCGTTCAACCGCTGAGTTTAGAGCGGACACTTACAAACGTAAGACTTTATTAATTAAGAACCGCCTTACAAATATCAAAACCGCTATTGAAACTATGACAGATCAAGCAGTTTCTTTGACCGTGATTCAACACAAACGGCTAGAGGCGTATTTGGCGGAAATTTATTCCAAAAAATCAGACTTTGAATCCTTATTAGATCGTGCTTTAACTCTAGATGCCGATGACGAACTATCGACTGATGTTATAAACGATGATCATGATGAAATTTCTGAATTGATCATTTTCATTTCGAGTCACATAGGAGCACTCATCAAGAACTCTAATGAGTCTTCAAATTTATCTGAACCACATAGTGATACTGTAGTTACGAACTCAGCATCGCAGTTACGATTACCTAAATTGGACCTTCCTAAGTTCAACGGAGACCTGTCTGTTTGGACGTCTTTCATAAACTTGTTTGATACAACCATACACCGTAATGCTAACATTCCAGAAGTAATGAAATTTCAATACTTACTAAGTGTACTCCAAGGCGAACCTTTTAATCTTGTCAAAAGTCTTAACTTAACCGCTGAAAACTATACCATTGCATATCAACTCCTTCAAGACCGCTATCACAATACTCGTAGGTTGCAATCATTGCACTTAAATCAACTATTAGATTTACCCTCTATATCCGCTTCGCACATTCCGTCACTGAGACAGTTTGTAAATGTGTTTACTGAAAACACACAAGCTCTCACAGCTCTTGATTGCCCCGTACATGAATCTAACCAGCTACTTGCAACTGTATTACTACGCAAAATGGATATTGCTCTCCGAAAACGTCTTGAAGGATTCCACTCTCATGAAAACTCTCAAAAACACACTTTGCCCACAGTAAAAGAAATCATAGAATTTTTAATCTCAGAATGTAACCAAAATGAGGACGCTTCATTGCATTTACCATCCCGCTCAACTGAAACAAATCAATCAATCTCCCGCAATAAAGTTCAACTACATAAAGTTACTCCTTTACGCAAAACCGCTTCTCTTATGGTAATGCAATCTCCATCAATAGATTCTCAATCTCAATATCCTCCTACTTTATGTTTTGTCTGTAATCAATCTCATAGAGTATATACGTGCCCTATGTTTAAAAACAAAACTCCCCATGATCGTTATCAACTGATCAAGTCACAAAAACGTTGTGTATCATGTTTAGGATCACATAACATTAAACAATGTAAATCACAATCTACTTGTCGAGTTTGTCGCAAGAAACATCACTCGCTTTTGCATTTTAATGATGATTCATCCCCCTCTACCGCTCTTTCTGAACCTCTCAAAACTCCAATCCCTGGTCACTCTGGATCCATAACTAATCAAGAATCATCAAAAGAAAAGGATGTATCTGTTACGCTAACTTCTCAAGAAACGTTAACAGATTCTAAGGTTACAGTTTTACTCGGAACGCTTATGCTTCAGCTAAGAACTCCCAATGGTGACACGCACACATTTCGAGCTCTCCTTGACTCTGGGAGCATGTGTGATTTAATATCCGAACGTGCAGCTAATATTTTAAATGTTCGTAGGTATAAATCTGACATCCAACTTGCAGGTATCAGCCAAAATGTCACACCAAACAAAGGTCAAATCCATGTGGACGTCACCACTTTATCTGGTTGCCTTGTTGCTCCACGACATCCATTTCTAATTTTGGACAAACTAACGGTAGATTTACCACGAGTCCCGGTTGCTTCTCATGTTCTGAAATATACCCAGACATATGATTTAGCTGATCCTAACTTCCATACTCCTGGACGTATTGATGTTGTCCTCGGAGGATCTATATTCCCACACGTTTTCACAAATGAACAACATTCACTTGGTCCCCAATTGCCTATTATACTCGGCACATGTTTTGGATTTATCGTCATGGTTACAACGCCATGTTTATCGACTATTGCTCAGCCCAATCAGTCTTCATCCTCTCTGAACGTATCCTTACATACCGCTTCTGATGTAGATTTACATGATTCAATCCAACGATTTTGGAAACAAGAAGAACCACCAATATGTTCGACTAAAACTCTCGAAGATGATCTTTGTGATTTCCACTTTGCTACAACACATAAACGTGATAAAGATGGACGTTATGTTGTCCGTTGCCGTTTAAAGATGAACACCCTGTTCTTGGTACCTCCAAACAAGCCGCAGAAATCAGACTTGCTGCTATGGAACGTAAAATTTGTTTCCAACCCTAGATTCTCTCTTTTGTATCATGATTTTATGAATGAATACCTCAAACTTGGTCACATGTCTCCTTGCTCCGATGATTTACTAAACAAACCGCATTATTTTCTCCCGCATCACGGAGTAATGAAAGAGTCTAGTAGTACCACAAAACTCAGAACTGTTTTTGACGCTAGCTGCAAGAGCAGCTCAGGTGTATCCTTAAATGAAATCCTTCTTACTGGCCGCAAGCTGCAAGTCAACATATGTGATTTACTTATGCAGTTTCGACGTCACAATATTGTCTTTTGTTGTGACATAGGTCAAATGTACCGTCAAATATTGATTCACCCTGACGACCGCAACTTTCAATTGATATTATGGCGAGATTCTCCTCAGTCTCCTCTCATTACCTATCAACTCAATACTGTTACTTACGGTATGAATAGTTCACCATATCTCGCTATTCGAACACTACATCAACTTGCCGATGATGAATGTGAAAACCATCCGCGAGCTGCTTATGCTATAAAACATCACACTTACGTCGATGATATTATCACTGGCGCTGCTAATGAAACGGATGCATTGCAACTTCACACTGAACTTATCTCTCTACTTCAACGCGGAGGCTTTGAATTGCGCAAATGGGTTCCGAATTCTTCTTTGTTATTAAAAAATGTTCCTGAATCTCACTTGGAAACTCCAACATTTCTGCAAGAATCTCAGATTCCCCAATTTACTGTACTTGGTCTGCAATGGTCACCTTCTACTGATTCGTTTTCATATAATTTTGAATTGCCTTCACAGTTACACCCTACTAAGAGAACAGTCTTAAGCAATATAGCTAAAATCTACGATCCATGTGGGTTCCTCGTTCCTTTTATCATGCTATTGAAATGCTTCATGCAACTGTTATGGACAAAAGGTATTTCTTGGGACGATCATCTACCTGCAGATCTAGCTACGAAATGGAGACTCATCATTGATACTGTAACTGATTTAAAGAACATTACGATTCCTCGATCTTTATATCTGAGTCCGACGTGTTTGATACAATTGCACGGTTTTTGCGATGCTTCGGAATCTGGTTATGCTGCCATTGTGTACTTTCGATGTGAACTTCCTGATCACAGTGTAAAAGTTAATCCCATAATAGCAAAAAGTCGTGTTGCTCCCTTAAAACGTGTAACCACACCTCGACTTGAACTATGTGCAGCTCAATTGTTAGCGCAACTTGTTTTTCACTGCCGCAATATATTTTCAAATGAATTGATTAACAATTATATTTACCTTTGGTGTGATTCCACAATTGTGCTTTCTTGGATACGCACGCCATCATTTAAACTGAAAACTTATGAGGCTAATCGAGTTGCTTCTATTCAAGAACTTGTTCCCATTGAGTCGTGGAGACACATTTCGTCTGAAGCTAATTCTGCTGACTATGCGTCAAGAGGTCTTCTCCCTTCACAACTAGCTAACCATCCGTTATGGTGGACTGGGCCAAAATGGTTGTCTGGATCTCATAATGAATTTCCAACGTCAATTTTTACGCCAATCACACTTGATGCATCTCATGAAATGAAAGATGATCCCTTACCGGTCTTTACTACGACCTCAGCTCCTGAATGGTCTTTGCTTACCAAATTTTCATCTTGGGACAAACTAGTTCGTGTCATGGCTTTGGTAATGAGATTTTGTCATAACATTCGATCGCATAATCGCCATATTGGTTTTATTACTACGGATGAACTTCGCCATGCGAAAATTAAGATCTTTTCTTTGATTCAAAGAAGACCATTTCCAGAAGAATTCCTTCGTCTTGAAAAACACGAAGACTGTACCAAACAAATCCAACGGTTAAATCCTTTCTTGGATGAGCATGGCTTGATTCGTGTTGGCGGACGTTTAAATAACACTCCCTTCTCTTTTGACAAACAACATCCCATCCTTTTGCCTAAACGCCATCATGTAATCGACTTACTCATTGATTATTATCACTTGCAATACTTACATGCTGGACCACAGTTAGTTCAATCTTTACTTTCTTCATATGTTTGGATCTTATCCGCCCGCAGTCGAATCAGATCACAGATTCACAAATGCATTACTTGTTTCAAACATCGATCCACAAATGTGACTCCGCTCATGGGCGATTTACCTGCTCCTCGTGTAACTCCTGCAAAACCTTTCTTATCCACTGGAATTGATTATAGCGGGCCATTCACCATTAAGGTTGTAAACATGCGTTTTGTTAAACACATCAAAGTGTACATATGCTTGTTCATATGCATGGTTACAAAAGCAATCCATATCGAAGTTGTGACTGACCTCACAACTGATTCGTTTCTTGAAGCCCTAACTCGTTTCATGTCTCGAAGAGGAAAATGCTCAGATTTGTATTCTGACTGTGGTACACATTTTATTGGTGCTGATGCTATTTTGAGGAAAACTATCACCTCTATATTGAAAACCAATGATTCTCAAACTATAATTCAGCGCTTCATAGCCACCCATGGAATTAAATTTCATTTTAACCCTCCAGCATCCCCACACCATGGCGGCTTATGGGAAAGAGCTATACAAAGTGCAAAACATCATTTACGACGAGTTATGGGAAATACAATATTAACCCTGCCTGAGTTTATTACACTTACAACACGTGTTGAGGCTATGTTGAATTCCCGACCGCTCACTCCGCTTTCAAGTGATCCATCTGACTTCACAGCTTTAACGCCAGGACACTTTTTAATTGGCAGTCCTCTCATTTCTTTTGCTGAACCTGACAACTCTCAGGTCCCTAAGAACCGTTTGAAACACTGGCATTTAGTGCAACAACTTCACCTCCATATATGGCGTCGATGGAGCAGAGAATATTTACATACGCTACAACAAAGAACAAAGTGGACTCGCCGCGGCAAGAACATTGAAGTTGGCGATCTTGTCTTAGTGCATTCAGATTCAAGCCCACTCAACTGGCCACTTGCTCGGATTGTTGCTGTTTATCCTGGGTCAGATGACATTGTGCGTGTTGTGAAACTCCAGACTTCTACAGGAATACACACCAGACCAGTAACAAAAGTCTTTCCGCTACCTGCTGCTGATGAAGACATATGTTGAAGCTACGTCGCTTCAAGGCGGGCAGTATGTTCAGTCGAGAGAGTGGCATCAATTCTTTGATTTAATTTTCATTAGCATTTTGTTTCGTATTTTTCTTTTATTTATTTCCTTTTCCCTGTTTTCTAATCAAATGTCAACCCATGTATTTATTTTTCTCAACTCATCTGTTTTAATTCTTATACAATGTTTATTTTCTTTTTAAAAAACAAACAGTTATAACTTTAATTTTAATTTTGGCAAACATACTTAAGATAATTTTAATAAAACTGAAAATGTGTTAATTTTATAATGAGAAATGAAACTAATGTATTATCAAATGAAACTCAGGAATAAAGATGTATACAAATTGTAAAATAGTATATTTATTGATTTGTGGCCACTACATTATGGATTGCATCTGGTGAGTGAACTACATCATTAGAAGTCAAATTATCATCAAGATGGACATTCAATTTTTGCATCAAATTAAAAATTATTATTTTTAACATTGTAAATGTGTGCCAAAATTAGCATTTATTAATTAATTTAATCTTATTTCTTTTCATGCAAATTATTTATTTAGAACTTTATTTTGATTCCCTATAGCTATTGCAGCTAAGGGTGGTCCTCCATTTAATAGATCACCGCTCCCTAACACCCCAGTTTCACTCGTGGAAAACTGGGTTCCACGGTTCCTTAGGTTCATAATATAATGTTTTATTTAATTTTTCATTCTTCATTAGGTTGCCATGACAACCTCATAAACCTCCCTACAGTTTAACATCAAAATTTTGATGTATTATTGGGTGCAGCCCTGAGGTAATTTTTAAAAATCCGTTCTTAGTGGATGCCTACGACCTGAGAGGAACGCCCACGCAAAGTTTCAAGGTTCTAGGTCAAGTAGTTTGGCTGTGCGATTATAGATGAGTGATAATTGACAAATATATAATAGAAAGATAAGGTAATATTTTGACCGATTCTGTTTGAATTTTAAATATAAGCTAAATTTTTAATGAGCTCGATGATTTTAATTGGCGTAGACCTAATTTTTGATCTTACTGTTTATAATATCGAAGTTATTTTCGTTAAAAAGGGTACCTATAAAAACACATTTTAAGTCCACCACTTTGATGTATATGAGTTGAATTATACTGAATTCAATTCATATACATCAAAGTGGTGGACTTAAACTGTGCAGAATGAGCACATTATGTGCCGGAATGAGCAGATTCCGGGATTAGAGTTGATTTTAACCTGTGAGTTGACCAGGACAAAAACGAATATGTATTACTTAATATTAGGATGTAAAACGGTTAAGTATAGGACAGTGTCCTCCTAGACTTTTTTACTATATAAATTCAACCAAGTTTTAGTTGAAAATGCCGACCGTGAAAATAACCAAACTAAGACCCATTAGTCCAGGCAACGAAAGGTTATAGAGGGAATTGCATGGATCACAATTTTTGACTTTTTAACTTTGTTTGGACTAGTTAGGAGTAAAACATATCAAAAGTCCCCGCCCTTAGCCCTTGAGCCGGCTGGGCTGGAAGGTCCTAAAGGTACAATTTTTTGGTTTTTCCTAAATATATTGAAAACTATCAACTTTTCGTATCCCCTATTAAATTTGAAAATTAAAGAAAATTAAATTTCCTGTAAGAAAAATATATAATATGTCTACTTTGGTCCAACCGTTTACAAGGTAAGGACTAATTTTGTTAATATTTAAAAAATATCCCTTCCATAAGAAATACATGTAAATTTGTGGATAACATAGATGCCCAATTGGGCAACGTTTTTTTCATCTAAAGGAAAATGAACAGCATTCAGGAAATATTGACGAAATTTCCAGTAATTTGACACCTCAATCATATAAATTGGTCTAAAATTAAGGCGTTGGCGAGCTCACAAAAAACGTTATTTTTCAAGGAATTATAACAAATTGTAATAATTCCTTGAAAAATAACGTTTTTTGTGAGCTCGCCAACACCTTAATTTTAGACCAATTTTTATGATTGAGGTGTCAAATTACTGGAAATTTCGTCAATATTTCCTTAATGCTGTTCATTGAAAAAAACGTTGCCCAATTGGGCATCTATGTTACCCACAAATTTACATGTATTTCTTATGGAAGGGATATTTTTTAAATGTTAACAAAATTAATGCTTACCTTGTAAACGGTTGGACCAAAGTAGACATATTATATATTTTTCTTACAGGAAATTTAATTTTCTTTAATTTTCAAATTTAATAGGGAATACTAAAAGTTGATAGTTTTCAAGATATTAAGGAAAAACCAAAAAAATTTACCTTTAGGCCCTTCCAGCCCAGCCGGCTCAAGGGCTAAGGGCGGGGACTTTTGATATGTTTTACTCCTAACTAGTCCAAACAAAGTTACAAAGTCAAAAATTGTGATCCATGCAATTCCCTCTATACCTATTTTTGAGCATTCATTGCCTGGACTACATTCAAACACGAACGAACCATAACCAAATTACTTTTCTGATATTATTGATCAGGTTAAACAAATAAATACAGTTAAAAACTGACGTTCGAAGTTCTTGTCCATGTATTGTTTTGTAGATTTAGTGCCAGCCATTGTTTTTGATAAACAGCCCTGGAATCAAACTGAATTTATTCAACGTCAGCATTTTTCCTAAAAGTAATATTTCAATATCCTAATCGGAAAACTGACAAGTATTTACTTATCCAAAAAATTATAAAGTGCCAAGAAAATATGTTTTTTTTAAGTAAGATAGACATTTTATTTCTTCATTGGATCAATATAAAAAATGACATGCAATGTTACAGCTGCAATGTATTATAACACATATTTTAAATTGCAGTCATTTTTAAATTAGATTTCTTTCAAGAAATCTAAACACAGATTTTTCACATAGATTTTTAAAATTAGAATTTAGAAAATTTGTTGCTTTTTTCTATAAACAGTTCCTGTAGTTATTCATTCGAGGTTAAATTCAATATTATAATAAGGAATATAATTTTGATCAATAATATCAAATTTTTACATGACAAAAACTGTTAATAAAATGAAGCTATATGACATGGCGTCTGAAAGTACATTTTGTATATTTAATAACTATTGGGCTTCTACCCACCTCGGTGATAATTCCGTCCGTTCAGCGATGATTTTTTGAAGAAATCCTCTCGTCAAACACGTAAGAGCACTAAACCTAACACACAAATAATGACACGAAACATAAAACGCCCAAATATACACCCGACGTTTTACGAAACCATAAAAACGTTTCTCGTTTTCTTAGGGAGTGCCTGAGTTTTGGACGCCGCAACCGAGCCGAACGATGGAGTCGTAATCAGGCGTTACGATTACAAAGACCAGTCTCCAGTTGCGAAAATATTTCTTCCTTTTAGCGAATTTCCCCTATAGGGAAGAAGCTGTTACCGTAGTACTCATGGTAAGACTTAAGACCCAGACCATGATAACTTTTCATTTTGGGGCCCCCAGAAGCAAAAAACACAGTTCGTTCGAATTTATATATATAAATATGTCTGTTAACACGATAGCGGCCGTAAATATGGTTCGATCTTAATGAAATATGGAACAGACGTGTAAAGTGGCAATCACTCGGACGAGTTCGTGAACCAGCCCAATCGGACCACCGGAAGGGGGGGTAAAGGGGGATAAACCCCCCCAAAAATGGGTTTTGTGAGTTTTTTTATATAGAAAAATAAAGTTTTTCGAATTTTTGTTTGCACCATTGAATTCAGCTCAAAAAACAAACAATTTAGTATTTTAAATCACTGCTCTATGTCCATTGGTTACCGAGATATTGAAAGTGGTAAACACAGTACGTTGTCCCAATGTTAACCTTATGGGAAATAAGTAAAATTCTCTATATCGCTTATTTCTCAACATATCTGGATAAAACTTGGTTTGTGGCTTCATCTAGATGAGATGTTATGTTTAATAGTCTAAAATCACCAATATTTCCTTTTTTCGTGGCAGCAAACCTATGCACAGTCATTCCCCATGTTATTATTATGGAGCTTACAAAAACATGTCAATTCTCGCTATGTTGGCTTGAACTATATTCTTTTACAATTCAAATTCGATGAGTATGCAGGTCTGCTGCAACGGGGGTATTTCGTTTTAACTTGTCGTGACCAATAAATAACAAAAATTATTACTAAATTCTCAATTATAACTAAATTTTCCTCTACATACATTTTAATTTAATTTATTTCAATGTTTCTTACGGAAACACATTTAGGTAGGAAAATCCTTATTGTTTGCTAGACTGTAAATTTTGTATGACAGCACATTCATCCTCTTTCAAGAAAAAGATATAATAAATATAAAGTATTTGAATTTTTAGATAGTATTTGATAGAGTGACGAAAAGCTGGAAGAAAAGCTTTCTTTCGTAAGTCCTGTAAAGAAAAGATCACGAAATTTAGTACAACACATTGCAAAGAACAAGTAAGGTATCAATGACTTATACAGTTTTTTTAACAAATATATTTTCACTAGGCCTACTTTAATTTAATTTATGATTAACTTAATTTTAGCTTAGATGCAACTTTCAAAGTTAGTTTCTTTTGGGTAAAGACTGTATAGCCATTGGCAGTTACCGTGTGTTACATATTTTGGTATATCAATTGGAGAGAAAACTACACGTTAGACAGAAATCATACAATTGGATTTT
Source organism: Flexamia atlantica (assembly GCA_035578135.1). Lineage (NCBI taxonomy): Eukaryota > Metazoa > Arthropoda > Insecta > Hemiptera > Cicadellidae > Flexamia > Flexamia atlantica. The sequence continues at coordinate 136,861,035 of JAQJVK010000001.1, read as the reverse complement.
AATAGAAATTAATATGAATGTTACGTCAAAATAAATTGTTAACCATACTTTTAGCGCTTATTCACTTAGTAATTTACTTGATACTACTTCAGATAAACATTCAATCGTTTAATTTTTTCTCGTATCAAGTAAAAGCGTTGATAGAAGAGCTAGCAGCGAAATAACCCAATAAACGGAAGCCATATCATGTTGACCGTCAGCGGCACGGCACAGGTCCTATGTCGTGCCACATTTGACTATGGCTCCGCCTGCCGCCACCACACACCTTCCGATATAGTCCAGGCGGTATCTGTTAAAAAAAGCACATGGTTGGGTAAATCGTACAGTATCCGAGATTTTTGTGTGAATGGCTTCGGAATATCATTAAAAAAGAAAATTTCACTATGCGTACAAATATAAACCTGTAAAAAATTTTTTCTCGAGGAATATATTAAAAAGTAAACAAAAAAATCCACGTTTTTCGCCTGTTTTTTTATGATATCTCCAAAACTTTTTAATTTAGACAACAATATATGGCACCAAACGTTTTATTATGAAATTCTACATTGAAAAAAGTTATTTTAAATTTAGTCTTTCTTACAAAACGTGCATGTTTTTATTGAAAAATTAAAAAAATAGTAAAAATAATCTAAAAAATTACGTTTTTCGCGATTTTGTTGTAGCATGATGACTCAACCAATGACCAATACACTTTTCACTGTAAATGTTTGTATTGTAAAAAACAATTACACCAAGTTTCATTAAAATCAGCCCAATATCTTAAGCACAATAGTCATCTAATAATCGTACTGCCAAAATATTGAACAATTTTCATATCCATCTAAACCGCAAAGTACGATCCGCAGATACATGAAATTTGGGGCAAATATAAAGGAAAATTAGATCTTTCAAATAAATCTTAAAATAATAAAATCGGTTCACTAAGGGTGCCAAGGCAGGTGTTTAAATGTAATATTATGTTTGGCAATTTCTAGCAACTTATTAATTTGCATAATTTTCTATTAAAGTATATTTTTAAAACTCAGAATCATTTATTTCAGGTCTGAGTGGCCTTAACATCGAGTCTGACCTTCATTTGTCAAAGCTCGGCCCCCAAAAACTCAAGGGACGCCTTTTTTATTAGCAGTCCTCGTACAACGCGATCGAACTGACATTCGTATGCATGAAGCTCGACCTCCAATAACATAAATCCATTTTGCCTACCTTCCCTTCGCCAAGCTCGGTCCCCAAAATTAAACATGTTGCCTTCATTAAGTAATACTCAGCCCCCATCATAGGACTTTTTTATGCGAAGCTTGATTACCAAGTTCAAATAGGTTTACTTCAGTTTCCTTTGGCCTTCTCTCATAACCGGAACGTCCTTCTTGTCCACTTCTTTATAGATGTATGCTGAAGTCGCTCTTTGCAATTTAAAATATTCTGCATTTGTTTAATGCAATGTCGATTGTTACAAAATAAAGTGTATAAAATATTCAGGCAATTTAAGTGAAATTAATGGTTTTTAAACTGTTTTCCACGTGATATTGGTGCAAATTTTATAAAATTATTTCAAGGAATTTTGACTCGATAGTTGAACGTTTATTCTTGACTAACTTTTTACAATAGAAAAACGTGCTACACATCTTTTTGTCTCCTTCTGAAGTCTAAAATGTACTGTCCATACACCTTAGATTATAGAAAAAAAGAACAATATACTGGACTTTTAGCGCTTTAACTATTTTCTGTAACAAAAATTTAGATTTTTTTGTTCATGCACATAGAGGAAGTTTTTTAAAAGGAAGTTTTTTTTGTTAAAGCTATATTTTCTATAGCCTTGATGGTTTTACTTAGGCCATTACCAACACGAACAGACTTTCACTGGAGTATAAGGATTAAACAAACTATTTTATTTTATTATTGAAAAAGAGATGATTTGATTTACTTTGAAAGGGCCACTACTGATTTAATAGTATATTCTAAGTATGCGTGTCTGTTGTGTATGTCATGTACGCAAATGCATGACATGAGGGACGGTGATCATCATATTAAGTTGGTGAGACTATGCATGTAAGTAAAAAAAGGCAATGGTCATGTTTGCAGGTAACAAAAACTTTCTTACTAATATGTATTTTATAGCTTTCATTCCCTTTTTTCAGTAAGGATTGAAAAATGTCGAATTGGACTACCATTTTCTTACACGAGAGTAAATTGTTTATTACGATGAGGAATGTTTCTATTTCCCTGAATACTTGCTGCAGACTATGTAAGGAGATATTTCAGTCGCTAAAGGCTTTTGTTTTCAATAGTATGTATTTTACTAAATAATTATATTTCAGTTGTCTACGTAGAGCTTAAAATAGTAGTTTTTATCATACTGTACCGAAAACAGCCGTTTTTAGTTCTTTAAATCGTACGCAAAATGATCGTTTTTGGATCACTTCGAATAGGAGTACTGAAAAAACATATGGTAAATTTTGCCGTACTCTAATGTCAAAATTTGTTTATGTTACGTTTGAAAGGCTGAACGATTTCTTGAGCGGAATTCTAAGACGCCACTCAAACGTACCCTCACTCAAACAACACTCAAACAACATTTAAACAACGGATCGGCTGTTGTTGTATTCAATGGTGTCACAGCTGTTTCTGTAAATCAAAGTCAAAACAAAGAGTTTTTAAAGGTTATGTTTATTTCTATTGTTTACTATGAATTTATTGTATGGCTCTCAACTTCTCATTTTCAGATTTATTTGTTATTTTTACTTCTTTTTTATATTCCTAATCATTATTTATTTGATTATCCGATTTTTAAAAGCCGTACAGTTATTATTTATCATGGAAATATTGGATGAAGCTTTAATTGCATGTATAGAGCATATCAATGATGATTTATTTGTAAAGATTGCTGTACCGAGGAAGGAATATTTGGAACAGTTTCTGTTTTTTAATGAAAGTGCATTTTTGAGACGGCATAGATTCCAGAAAGACACAGTGAGGAATCACATTTTATCCTTGATATACGGGGATGATGACGACTCGTTCAGAGGACTTCCTATTCCTCGGGAAATTAAAGTGACTACGTTTAAGGCCATATCGTACTGCCGTTGTGTCGCGTCTGTCTAGTATGCGGGTGAATGTTTAAAAAAGTCGCGAACCCTGTTATCAAATAGAAAAAGTCACACTGACGTAACCGACGTGGCGTCGCGTCCATCTCGTCCGCCGACGCGACGTCCGTTCGTAGTTAGTCGCGGCTGAAGCAACTCTTGAGGCCATGTCAAAGTGCCTTAACGTCGCGTCCGTCCGTCCATCCACATCCGCCGCGACAATCTCAAACCCCGTTACACAACAGACGTGCGTCTGTAGACCACGCCACCTTTCCTATTAGGAAGGAGTAAGCTTAATACCTGGGGAGGACCAGTCCGACGTCGGCGGACGTGACGGACGCGACGCTACGCCGGATACGTCAGTGTGACTTGTCCTATTTGACAACATGGTTAGCGACTTTTTAAAACGTCCATCCGCATACTAGACGGACGCGACGCCACGACAGTGTGGCATGGCCTTTACCAAATGTCCGCAGACGCGGAAGGTGGCTCGCGCATGCGCATATACGCATATGCACATGCGCTCAGTACCTTCCCTGGTACTGAGCTTGCTCCTTCCTAGAGATATGTGGCGTGGCCTACGGACGAGCGTCTGGCAGTGTGACAGGGTTTGAGACCGTCGTTGCGGACATGGATGGACGCGAATGGGTGGTTGGACGCGACGCCACAGCGCACAGCGAGCGCAGACCGAGCGACCAAATGATATCGGGAAGTGATTTTTTTAATTCTAAGGGAAAATTAAAAGTCAAAATCATTGCCCATCATAAATTACAATTAAATTTAGGTTATTTAACTTCTAATAGAATGATTGCAATCACAGATTTTTTGCTTTTGATCATAAGTTGACTGTGCGACCAAGGCCCGCCGTACATTGTAAAGAGGCGATGTGCAGTATGGGCGGATTTAGGTACAAATATGTGGGGGTCCCAGCTCACCTAATGTTTGAACTATTGTAGGCTCACATTCAAACATCCAACTCCCATTTCAATGGTTCGTTCCAAGGAGGTAGGCTACTTATTTTATTTAACAACAACCATTTGTAATTTAAGCAAATACCTCGATCAAAGTTATGTTGAAAACATTTTCCCCCTTCACTGCCAACAAATACACCAAATTTCAGAGGGTGTCATCAGGTACCCGCTGGCACCCCCAGAAATCGGCCATGATGCGCAGGCAAGGTACAGGCTGGAGGGAGCGGACTTGGTAAAACAGACTGTTGTCACCCGTCACGGCATGACACTTCTCAAAAGCAGAATACTGTAATCCGTACACAGTACGGACTCGGTCAGGAAAGGACAGAGCACGGAAGCTCTGTCTAATACAGAGCACGACGGTAGTCAAATTCTGTCGTGGCATCGCAATGTACGATTATCGTTAGCGTGTTACTGCAAACAAATATTATCGTAACTGAATCTTTGCTCCTTAGACGGGTGCCGAACCTCAAAACGGTCGCCCCTGAGATAAAAAAAGTATTTTTAAGAGTATGAGCTACAATCGTTAACATTTTTATATGACCTACCATGCATGTGTATCTAATTGACATAGCTACGTTTTTTACGTGATTATTTAGAGCAAATTGGCTCAAAAGTGATTGCGTAACCTTTGATATTAAATACGGATTCAATGCGCGTTTTTTTGGTTATTTTTACATACCAAGATCGTTCATTCCATTAACTTACAATAATATAATATCAGACAGTTCATTTTAACGAGATCAAATGTGTTAATAAGAATTAACCCCTAAATGTAAATTTATTTGTTTTTCCTTCCTTCCTTTCTTTTAATTCACTTTCTTTTATTTATTTATACATATATTTCAAGCGGTGAATCTATTCATGCTATTTATCTAAAAGCCTTTGCATCACAACTTTTAACTGGTTGCAATTTGAAATCAGCTGTGATACCATTCCCGAACAACACTGAACATTGAATGAACAACGGATCGTGTTGTTTGAGTGTTGTTTGAGTGAGGGCTCGCTTGAGTGAGGTCTTAGAATTCCGCCCCTTAACTTGTGATTTAAACAACTAACAGATGTGTAAATAACGATGACTATTTTGGATAACCTCAAAATTATGTAGTCTAATTTTTTAACGATTAAATGGTTATTTATACATAATGATGAAAATAGTTGTTCATCAAATGGAGCAAAAGTGTCTCCTTGGTACTCGATCGCATTTCCAAGCTCAGCTGCGCCTCGCCTTAAATTACGATCTCGTACCAAAAAGAGCCACTTTCGCTCCTAGTAATGAAAACTACTATTCCACCACAAGGAGCGATTTTTTTTATCATTCTGCACAAATAAGCTTTTAGTCGTTAAAATTCTTATCGTAAACATATTTTTTGAGGTTACACCGCAATTTATAATGTTTACATTTCTGGTGTTTACAAACAACAATTTTCATCTTGCAAAGAGCGACTTCAGCATACATACACAAAGAAATGGACAAAAAGGTCCACCGGTTATGAGAGAAGGCCAAAGGAAACTGAAGTAAATCTTTTTTCACTTGGTAATCTAGCTTCGCATAAAAAAGTTCTATGATAGGGGCTGAGTATTACTTAATGAAGGCAACATGTTTAATTTTGGGGACCGAGCTTGGCGAAGGGAAGGTAGGCTATGGGATTTATGTAATTGGGACCGAGCTTCATGCATACGAATGTCGGTTCGGTCGCGTTGTACGAGGACTGCTAATAAAAGGCGCCCCTTGCTTTTTTGGGGGTCGAGCTTTGACAAATGAAGGTCAGGCTCGATGTTAAGGCCACTCAGGCCTGAAATAAATGATTTTGAGTTTTAAAAATATACTTTAATAGAAAATTATGCAAATTAATTAAATTTCTAGAAATTGCCAAAAATAATAATATATTTAAACACCTGCCTAGGCACTCCTAGAGAACCAATTTTATTATTTTTAGATTTATTTGAAAGATATAATTTTCCTTTATATTTGTTCCAAATTTCATGAATCTGCGGATCGTACTGCGGGTTTAGATGGATATGAAACTGCGAAATATTGCAAAATATTGTTCAATATTTTGGCAGTACGATTATTAGATGACTATTGCGTTTAAAATATTAGGCTGATTTTAATGAAACTTGGTGTAATTATTTTTTATAATACAAACATTTACAGTGAAAAGTTTGAGGGCCATTGGTTGAGTCATCGTGCTAAAACAAAATCCCGAAAAACTTATTTTTTTAGATTATTTTTTACTATTTTTTACATTTTCCGATAAAAATGCATTTTTTTTTGGAAAAACTAAATTTAAAATAACTTTTTTCAATGTAGAATTTCATAGTAAAACGTTTGGTGTCATTTATTTTTGTCGAAAGTAAATAGTTTTGGAGATATCCTCGAAAAACGGGCGAAAAACGTGGATTTTTTGTTTGATTTTTAATGCTTTCCGCGATAAAAAATGTTGCACAGGTTTATATTTGTACGCATAGTGAAATTTTCATCTCGGATACTGTATGATTTACCCAAGTCAAAACATATACTGCCTGGTCTATATGTCGGCGCAGTAAATGTGCGATGAGGAGACTAAACGACCTGTATGATAGTTTTGAAATAGCTAATATGGTTTAATGAGAAAAATGAACGTATTAACCTTATTAGTAGGCCTGAAACAACCGGCCGGGAGTGATGTCCGTTGTATGTCGTCGTTGTTAAATGTTTGTTTCGTGCCGTGTCTCAATGTACTGTGAGAACTGCATGTCTCTTTTAATATTTTATCGACAACTATAGATATGTGGGATTAATTTATGAGGTATAAAATGCCACTGAGAATGAGTTATTAATCTCTCGAAAGCTTTTATTCCAGTTTTCATCACTCTATCAAATACTATCTAAAAGTTCAAATACGTTATATTTATTACATCTTTTTCTAGAAAGAGGATGAATGTGCTATCATATAAAATTTGATGCAGTATCTGAGTATCGCTGTAGTGAGGAACATGCCATACATCTCGCGTCGCTGCGGAGTCGCTCATGACCTGACATATTGTTTGATATCCTCCCACCGTGCAATACCCAGGCAATACCTTATCTACCTGATAAAGGGAACCACCAACTTTTCAACTATATTTGACTGTCAATTATAGTTTAAGTTTTTACCGTTTCTAACAAATAAATTTCTCATATTGGAAATGTATATGTATGAAAACCCCAAGGTTATGTCAGCAGTTTCTTGCTTGATGGATATTTTGTATAATTAATCTTGGATTATAATGTATTACTTGAAAAAAAAACAATGCAATTTCTTCAATTCTGAAAAACTAATGTAACATTTCATGTCTCAAGTAGCAAGTTTTAGAAATGATTTAAACTCATCCCTTCCGCCTGTTCACTCGGACCCAGCCGTTGAGAGGCTTCTATAAGAGCGTTAACATTCGCATACTTCTCTCCCTGCGTCTAACACAGATCTTTGTATTCTAAGGAATAGTTATACTGCTTTCGTCGATAACATATACAGGAAATTTATTTTCATATGGGGTAATATATAATACGAAATTTATTGATTAATAGTTATTTGTGTATTAATGGAGTTAAGGACAGTGTACTTTTACTTAACAGAATTTCGCTAAGTAATCTACAGATTATTTTTGCGCTGAGACATCTGATTAGGTGCAACAACAGTGATGAATTCCTTGAATACAATCAGAGGGCACGCGGCGATGATGTCGCCCTACAAACATGTCCACGTGCCGAGACCCGAGTGAGTGAAGTAGCACTACACACTTTTAATGTTAACCAATATGCAACAATGACCAGTTCTTCCCTCGGGTCTGAAGACAATCTTATTTCAAATGACACCTTGAAAGGTCATTGAAAAATATTTCACGAGTATTAAAGCAACTATTCATAAAACAAGCTGACTATAAATAGGTTTACCATAAATTTTCAGATCTAATCCCGGACACCAAAAGAAAGGGGGGGGGAGAGAAGAGGGGACAAGGGAAATGAAATGGTGAGGTAAAGTTTGGTCCGGTGTAATAAGGGTCTCGGAAGACGAGCTATTTTGCTGCCCTTTTGCATGTTATTATCGTTCCTTGTATGCTGATTGGCTAAAAAGCAATGATAAAGGCCTTGTGACCAAGCAGAAGACGCAGTTGAGCAGTTGTCGCGCAACGAATTTTCCCGTCGCCGGCCGAGACCCTTTTAGTGTGATGCCTGGTGAGAACATAAAATATCCCTTCGTTTCGTTTAAAATTTCTTTTGTTTTGTATACAATTTCTTAAAAACTGCTCAAAAATAATTAATAATTCATTTATTTTGTGCGTTTTCCTTTCTTTTTCACGCAGGCTGACTAAAACCCAGGACAAAATTCAACCCTGGACGTTTCCCCGGATGCAAGCCTGAGATCCGGACTGTCCAGGGAAATCCCTGACGTCTGGTAAGCCTAACTATAAACCTAAGAAAAGTCAGGCATTGAAAATAATTGAAAAAATGGGACAGTAAACAATTAACTCAGGGATACCGGGCATATCTACCACCCATAAATACTTGGGTTCTGGACCATGTACTCATGTGATTAGCTTTACATTATGGTCCTAATATTTAAGTTGTACTCAATAATGTATCTTACTTAATGTAATTACTTAAGCAAAATTCGAGGGACATTTATTTGAAAAATTATGTGCAATACAGTATAGCTCAAACATTACCAGTTATCATTAAATGTAAAATAAAAGGTGATTATTTACACACCCTAAGTATGGAACATAAGTATTGTTACGAACGGTATATAATAACAGTCTCATAAACCAACCACTTTGTGGTGAACGTCAGGCGTGGGGGAGCTGTTACATATATAATATGATATGCAGTTTAGGTTCACTTTTCCTGAGAGACAATCATAAATTTGATGGGGTACTTCTTCCAGAATTTGCACTGGATTCTTCTTGCCTTGGTTTCCTTAACCCTTTTAGGCTAGACATTTTATGCGTAAAATAAACGGTATCAGGAAATTGACACATACTTTCTCCCTTCAAGTCATTTAAAATTAGAAAACTTATATAACGAAATAAACAAATTAACAATTAATCATCACACAAACACATACCAAATTTTATCAAAATCGGTTGGTAAATAACGGAGATATCGGTTTTTAAATATTTGCCATAACAATAATATTGGACAACGTACTGCGTTTACCGCCGAACTAAAATATCAATTATCTCCGCAACCAGTTGACGTAGAGTAATGGTTCAAAGTACTGGATTATTTAGTTTTTCAAGACGAATTTAATGGTAGAAAGTACATTTTCTTTAAAGGTTACAGATTTTGTGAAATTTGAAAAATATGAATTTTTTAACCCTTAAACCCCCATAACTCCTGAACCTGAATTTTTACAGATATGTGGGTGGAGTCATTTTGTTTGTCATTTTAAGCACTAAAAACCATTAAATTTTTATCAAAATCGTTAGAGCTGTTTTTGAGTGATTTGGATTTTTGTAATTTTTATGGGGTTTTATGGGGTAAATACCCTTAAAAATAAAAAAATTTAAAAAATGAAAAATACGCCTGGAGATACCACGGCTTTATACCTACATGCCAAATTTCATGAAAATCGGACCTCTGGTTTCGTCTATAGCTTTGTTTGTACATCCACACATACATACATCCACACACACACGGGCAGACAGACAGACACCATGCCGAAAACCACTTTTTTGGATTCAGGGAACAATAAAACGAATATATCCACTAACAAATCTAATTCGAAAATTTTGACGAGAACAATACTTTCTCCATATACTATGTATAGGGGGAGAAAGTAAAAGTGAATCGACCTTACAAGTCCTGCCCACGTTGAAACTTCGCACAGATGTTAAATAAACCACCCTAATTAAAATGACAAAACTCCCCTGAAATCCCTGCTATGCTCCAGCTGCCATCTTGAAACAAAAACAAAAACACTTCCGGTCCGTGTTTCCCTAAACATTTGATCAGTTTACACGAAAACCATATTTTTTACCATAATAGAAAACAAATAAGTATAAATGGTTTTTTTGTAGAGGATAAAATATCCAATAAAATGAGTATAAATATGTACAAAAATATTAATACAACTTCTAATATTTTTAATTTTCTTAAATGTTGTGATTCTAATACCCCTGCCATAAGGAATACATGTAAAATTTTATGTAAAATACATTCCCAAGGTATTTGTTCCTAAGTCCTTTGTTCTTAATACATAATAAATAATATCTATAGAATCCTGATAAAAATTCTAGTTATTTGACACCTCATTCAGCAAGAATGGTTAACAATAAAGGCGTGGGTAAGCTCACAAAAATGATTCCTCATGTTAACATTTTTACTACTTCCTTATCTCTTTATTTGTTAGGTTGATTTTCCTGGGAAATTCCTGGACTATTGAGATTCATTAAACAAAGGCCCAATGTAGTGTGGCAGACTTAAATGATAAAACTAAATATCCCTTGCAATTTTTTACATTTTTATTTAATTTTTTAATCTGAAGGCAACTTTTTATTACGAGGAAGAGGGGGGAGGGCAGGAGTTAGAGGTTTGTTATTTAGTATATCTATGAGATAGGCTATTTCCCCTCCTAATTGTTTGTTTCAGAAATATTGCTAGCTCAGTAAGTCGTAATGTCAGTTAAAATTTAAGAAGAATATTTTTGCAGAAAAATATGTGCACCTAAATCTGATTACGCGGATCGAAATCAAAACTGTCCTTTCTGGCTACGTACGTTAACTTTGTCCGTGTGAGCACACTTTGGTAACAACAATTTTAACAACTCATTTCACCTTTTTAGTTTTTTTTTAGATTTATATCCACTAATTTATCAAACAGGCTATAAATCCTCACGACTCAGCCTGCTTATGTAAAAACACAAATTCCTCAAACAAAATTTGAACTGTCAGAAAAAAATAGTTGAATACCAAAAACTATTTCGGAATTTTGGTATTTAGTTCTACATCATGTCTATAGATGTATGAGACATATTTTGGAACTAGGTAACTTGGTACCTAAAAGTCAATCACAGCCGCGCAGATTAATTTGAGCAACGGAGAATCAGCAGCGCTGACGAAGCGACAAAAGAGAAATTTTTACCCCAGAATTTCATAGCAATCTTTGGAGCTTCATCAATACTAAATGGAATTTTTTTGTCCAACCAAATGTCTCAATTAAGAAGTTAAAGAGAAAATTTAAAGAATCAATTGAAGATTTAAAGGTACTATTTAGCCTCCTTATCTAAATATTAGGTACTACTTAATTTCACAAATAAAAGAATTTTGAAGGATTTGCAAAATAAATTGATAGGCTACTTTCTTGAATTGATAAAAATTATTAAGGATTTTCTAACAAACCAAGCCGAAGTTTTAGTGTACAATGTCAACTTTTTGCTTACAATTTATGCCAATAGCATTTTTAAAATTTGAAAAGCACCTATTAGCGAATTTCCCCTATAGGAAAGAAGCTTATGTCTCTTGGGAGTCGGGAATTTTCGGAGGGAAATTTCCCCTCCCGGAGGGAATTTTTCCCTGTTTTTTATTTTCCCTATTTTTGAGGCGAGAAATTCAATAGAACCATCCCCGTCACCCTACGACCCCCCCTTGTCGCCCTACGACCCCCCCTTGTCGCCCTACGACCCTCCCTTTTTTACCGAATGGGGGGGTTTTGGCACCCCTAATTAAAATTTTTTTCCTTGGATCGATTCCTTGTATTGCCCTGAACACAAAATTATCGGGTTTGTACCATCTATCTGCCCCCTTTATTGATCTAGGGGGCAAAAAACCCCTTGGACCCCCCGTATAGGGGTCTTGGGAGTCAGTATGTTTCAGTTGAGCTGTGAGGCTGAAACTCATTATGTACCCTATTTTCGGGGCGAGAAATTCAATGTAACCATACCCGTCCCCCTAAGACCCCCCCTTTTTTACTTAAAGGGGGGGTTTTGGCCCCCCTAATTTAAGAAAAATATTTTTTACCTTAGATCGATTCCTTGTATTGCCATGAACACAAAAATATCGGGTTTGTACCATCTATCTGCCCCCCTTATTGAACTAGGGGGCAAAAAACCCCTTGGACCTCCCGTATAGGGGTCTTGGGAGTCAGTATGTTCCAGTTGAGCTGTGAGGCTGAAACATTACGTACATACCAGGTGGGACCGTACATACTATACGTGGGGGTACGTACGATTTATTAACGTATGTATTTTATCATCATACATACTTTTCCAAGAGTACATACCATACTATAACGCATATACTAGGGGGTTACGTACATATTCAAATAACATACGTACATATCTTTTTAACAATATGTACCATCTTATAACTGGTGGAAACGTACATACGTAGGAGGTACGTACGATTTAATAACGTAAGTATGTTATCAACATACATACTTTTTCCAATAGTCCGTACCTTACTATAACGTACATACAAAGGAGGAACGTACATACTATACCAGAAGTACGTATTATTGTTTAACGTATACATGTTATCATCATACATACTTTTCAAGAGTTCATACCATTCTATAACGTACATACTAGTACTAAGTTTTTTATACATACTACAGATAATCGTATATACCATAATGGGGTACGTACAATTTTTTCGTATGTATGTTAATAACGCACATACATATCGAAAGAGTACAATTTTTTCGTATGTATGTTAATAACGCACATACATATCGAAAGAGTACATTCCGATTTATCGGGTACGTACTATTATGGGGGATACATACAAAAAGAAGGTACGTATATTATTTACAAGGAAGTAAATTTTGTATACATTCATTTGATTGTTTTAGTTTTGTCTTTGCTTTTATATAATTTAATTGGGTGCAAAATTATCAATTCCATTTTAATAATTTTTCATTAGTAATAATTAACGAACCAATATTCTAATGTATAAATTATTAATGTAATATTTAATTAAATGAAACCAAAGTAATAACCAATTAAAATGTATATTTATTTTATGTTTACTCCCCCTTATTAGGCCTTCCCCGTCTGTTTCTTTTCGGAATTTTTTTCTTAGCAGATTTAATCTGATTTTCTAATTCCTTCTCTAGTCTCATAAGTCTATTCATCTCTTCCACTGTACTGGCACCTCGTAGCGTCCTATACCTTCTTATTGATGCAATTTTACATTTTATTCTTTGTAATTTTTTGTGTTAGTGCCTTGTTGACTGCTACATTGCACCTCTTCTTTTCACTAGTACGGAATAGTCTTCTTTGTTCATGGTTTCCTCCTTGTACAGTTGGTGTTCTTGGTACTTCTTGTTGGGTCTGAATTAGTTGAGGAGGTCCTGTTACCTGAGCAATTACTGCTGGTCCCGCGGAATTCTGGTATCCTGGTAGAATTGGGCTCATTACAGGACTTACCTGTCCTGTGAATATAGATCCACTTTGGGGGATAGCTTGCGACACACCACTGCCACTACTCGAACTACTGTAGTTATGTGTTACAACAGTAGTTACAGTTGTAGGTCCTAAAATCGGTGATGTCATACCAGCATTTGATGGACCAGGCACTCCTGGTTCAAAGTATTGATAACTATTACCGAATTGGTTACTCACAATTCCCGCTGGCGTCCTGAAAACGATCGGTGTTTGTTGTGGACTCGATGTTTGTAATTGACACATCTGTTCACGGGGACTTAGTTGGGGTCCTGTAGCTATATTTGACGTATTACCAGTTTGTTCACCCCTCAAAACCAGTCTTCCAGGAGATGGTGGGCCATAATCATTGATTAACTCTTGTAATAGTTCTGGTTGCCAACAACACCTGCAGTAGCATATTTTTTCAACTTCGTAAATTGTGTCTCCCACATTTTGTTGAGCAAAATCCAGGATGAATAATCTTGTTCCGTTAATGAGATGTTTCTTAATCCATGTAGACCTCTTCGCACCCAAACACTTCATTATTTTTTTTGCCATGTCAGTCTTATTATCACATTTTAACAGTTTCTCTGGCACTAATGCTCTTAGTAGTGAAGTGATCCTTACCCTGTTCACAATTTTTAAATGCCAGGCTGTAATATATTCCTCGCCCAAAACTTTAACTCCCTCAGTACAGGAAAGGTGAAACGATGTCATATTTTTAAGGGGGAGGATAATGTATATAGAGATTTGTGTTAATTTACATTTTTCAAATTTTGATACGCTAGTTGCTATGGTGTTATATTGATTTAATTATTGTATTTTAGATTAACTTATTATTGATCACAGTTTGTTCGTTATGAAATAGTCCATACTCAACAGAAAGGAGTAATTTCTTAATGTTTCCGCACATATGTTTATTAATGGTATGTATTATCAAGTAGTACATATAGTTTAAGCGTACTAACACAATAGTGTTAGTAACTATAAAAAGTGTATAGTTTAAAATAACACAATAGTGAATGTTATGTTAATATATTACAAATTTAATAAGCATTATTAACTGTTAACAGTTGTAAGCATGACCTTGTGGTTTCATACCCTAACCATGTACCTGAAAATGTAATACATTTTATGTTATTATTATTCGTATATTTACTATAACCTTTCTTTCATATTATTAAATACAATATTGATAATTGTTGCAATTTACTGCTAAATAAATATATTTTAATGTGTAAGTAGGATATGATACGAGTTGTGGCTTCATACATTCTATCTCGTTCAAACGAACGATAATTAGGTAAGTCGAAATCTTTTTTTAATTCGTCAAATATCAGTTATAATTCATTAATATTTAAAAATACAAACAGGATATTTGGTCTTATATTCTACATCTTATCAATATATTCATATGTAGTAGTATGAATTTATAAAAGTCGTGGCTTCATACGGTCTAACTCATTAGACGAACGAGCAAAATCGAAGTCAAAAGATATATATACTCAAAACATTATATCCAAATATCACACTATTATATATCATAGAATAAACAATTAAATGTTATTTTATTATATTATAATATATACTATTAGTTCATAAAACTTTTAAGCATAACTTCGTGGGTTCTTACCATTCCCTTGTACTGTAAATTGGAATAACATTAATTTCATTCTAACCTTAAATAACACTTATATTTCTTTCATAAAATAAAATACAATTATGAAAATTGGTCTTGTGTACTGGTAATAGACAATATATTCACCTGTAGTTGTATTAAGTGATATAAGTCGTGGCTTCATACATTTAATCTCATTAATCTAACGAGCAATATGTATCTCATACGTTGTATTCTCATACAACGTATGAGAATACAACGTACATACATACATAATACAAGGAACCTATCTAAGGCAAAAAATATTTTTTTTTACATTAGGGGGGCCAAAACCCCACTGTGGGATAATTGTGAAAATAGCTCAGATTGAAAAATGGCCGTTAAAGATTAATCAGTCATTAGACCTATGCTACTAGATTTTTAGCGATTTTTAGCACTGTATTAATACAAGTTCAAAATGAAGTGTTGTCACAGACCTTGGATGACGTGAAGCAGTAGTCGGGGTACCCCACCTGAGCAGATCGTAGATCCCGAAGCGATGTAGATGTCTGTCCATTTTGTTGAATCTTGCACTACACTTTAAATATTGTCCGTGAGCGCGACCGAAAATGGTTCAAATAAACTTCTCCTCGTACAAAATTGAACTTAAATACTTCTGATTACTATTTACAATGACTGATTAGTAAAATTTAAGAAACGGCATTTTATTTGCGGTTATTTGCGGGTCGCAAAATGCGGAGCGGTAAGAAGCGGGATGATTTGCCGGTGACATTCGGCAACGGACTGTGTCGTTTGCATGGACATCAGCTGTGAGTACAAGGGTCGCATACCTTCCTTATCGCAAGGAGCAACTGTATAGAAGAAATACGACTTGGGCTATGGATTATTATTTGAAATTGAGTGTGGAAAATATAATATTGGAAAAGTAATAATAAAATAATAAATATATCCAACACCCCCCCTCCTTATGTAACAAAGGGGGGGTCGTAGGGGGACGGCGATGGTTCCATTGAATTTTTCGCCCCAAAAATAGGGAAAATAAAAAACAGGGAAAAATTCCCTCAGGGAGGGAAAAATTGCCTCCGGGAGGAGACATTTCCCTCAGAAAATTTCCCACTCCCAAGAGACATAAGCCTACCGAAGCAATTACTGTAGGTCTCATGGTAAGACCTAAGCCTGAGACCATGATAACTTTTCGTTTTGGGGCCCCCAGAAGCAAGAAAAACCATTCGTTCGAATATATATACATATATATATATTCTATGTGTGTGTGTGTGTGTGTGTGTGTGTGTGTGTGTGTGTGTGTGTGTGTGTGTGTGTTTGTGAGCACGATAGCGGCCGTAAAAATGGTGCGATCTTAATGAAATTTGGTACAGACATGTAAAGTGTGATCTCTTGGACGAGTTCGTAAACCAGCCCGAACGGCTCACTGGAAGGGGGGTTAATGGGGGGTAAACCTCCCCAAAAAATGGGTTTTTTGAGTTTATAACTTAGAAAATCCAATTTTTGTTATCACCATTGAATTCAGCTCAAATAAACAATTTAGTATTTTAAATCATTGCTCTATGTCCATTGGTTACCGAGATATTGAAAGTGGTAAACACAATACGTTGTCCAAATGTTATCCTTATGGAAAATAAATAAAATTCTATATCTCGCTTATTTCTCAACATATGATAAAACTTGGTAAATGGCTTCTTCTAGTTCAGATCTACTAAATATTGAATTAAAACCACCCAGTTTTAATATACCTGTAGCAGCAAACCTGCATACTCATTCCCTATGTTATTATTATGAAGCTTGCCTAAACATGTCAAATATCGCTATGTCGGATTGAAATATGTTGTTTTGCATTTGAAATTCGCTGAGTATGTAGGTCTGCTGCAATGGGGGTATTTTTAAAGTATTGACTAAACCCATCGATGTAAATCAATACAACTGGATAGCGCGCTCCCCGTGTAAGGCTCGTGTCGTAATTTCCGAGCCAACACAGCTGTGCGTTGGGGTTGCAGCAAGCCGAATTGAAGGGGCGTTGGGGGAAAGAGCGCGAAACTGTATTGTTAACCGTATTGAAACCGCACGGATTTGGGAGTAGTGTTACGGATAAAGCTTGCTATAATAGAAGTATTGCTATAACTAATAAATAATTACAATTAATATTTAACTAGAAGGTCAGTACAGGTTGGACGGCAAAAAATGCATTCCCCCAACGCCCCTGCAAAATCTTAAACGCAACCACTGCTGGCGGCTCGCGTTGCGGGGCCTGAGTTACCAATCCAGTGTACTTATTTACATCGATGACTAAACCATAAGCCATGTCTAAATAGAAAAATCGCCAAAACAAATTTAATTCGGAACGTAACGTTTTCATCAATTATTACCTCGTTACTGTTATTTAAAATAAGTATTTTCGTGTCACAATGTATTTTGTACAGAAATGAAACATAATACTGATGGGAGATTCCTTTATTTTGTTCTGAAGCCATAATTTTAAAATTTTGATAACAGAATTTTTACTTCATGACAGCTGGTTTCGAAATGTAAAGTTGGATCCTATCATGCTTATCATTTCTCTGTAGCGTTAAATAATTTTTAAAATAATTTTTGGTTTTCAAACAAGATTAAAATTGATCTGGATGACAAGAAAAAACACACAAAATTCAAACAGATCTAGATGACAAGAAAAAAAACACGAAAGGTCCGTTTATAAATCATGACATATAATAGCCACATTAATCAATCATAGAAACAGCATATTACTATATAAAAAATCATGCATTTCTAATGACAATGGGAAGAAGTTATGTATAAATAGTAGCCTATATTCATTTCACCTTGCCTCGCGCGTAAAGTGCTATCTTGCCCCAAAAGTGAGACATATTTGTAACGAGTGGTTAGTGGTGAACGATCATTTCCATCAAAATGCAAATACCACCAAGCACAATTAAACATCACCACACGTCAGCTGTTTCAAAAACGTAGAATGGAACACATCGTCTGGCAATTTTTTCATGAGTAAACAACTTACGGTCTCACAATTTACTTTATTTTTTAAATTAGCTTAAGAGTTTAAACATCATACTACACAGGAACATCTGTTTTCTCTAGGTTGGAAAGTTCCTCTTTGCCGAGCACTGCAC
Organism: Flexamia atlantica; assembly: GCA_035578135.1. Taxonomy (NCBI): domain Eukaryota; kingdom Metazoa; phylum Arthropoda; class Insecta; order Hemiptera; family Cicadellidae; genus Flexamia; species Flexamia atlantica. Next base: position 136,842,840 of record JAQJVK010000001.1, on the reverse strand, counting down.
GGCAAATTTACTATGCTGTGCACAGTAAATTTACCGTTCACTAGAAAACGGAAATAAAGGAAGTCAATAATGAAAACAATCAGCTGATTGCAGTAAACCAACGTCTAATGCATGTTTATTGGTTACTTCAAGAGGACTACATAGTGGCAGCACTGGTGGCAGTAGCAAATGTTTGTTTGTTTATTATAGGCTAGGTTTGAATAATTGAGAAACGTACAAGTTTATGCAAGGAATATGGTACGATTAAAAAATATGTATTTTTCTAAGTAGTATGATGTAAAGTATCGTGCGTCACACGCCCGATAAGTTTTACCGTACTCACATTAAAATCTCGCACTCGCCTGCCGGCTCGCGCGGTAACTATCACGCTTGCACGGTAATACGGTTCATACCAGACTATTAACGTGATAAACTATTGTTTGGAACAAGTAAACTAATGTTTAGAACATTGTTTTACATTCTTTATTATGGCCTATGATTTCTCCCGAATGGCCCACAGCAAACGATAGTGATTACAATTTACAAATTTACAGGAGTTTAATCGAAATGTCAGTTCTAAATTAAAAATAAAGAGCAATATATTTTCATTCATTTCTTCAAATAACGACAGTATATTCACTGGAGAATCCACTTTCATACTAGCCAGTTCTTTAAATAAAGACTTTCTTGAGTTACACCACTCAGAGGACAAGCAAAAATCAGATGGTCTCGGCTGGCCGAATTTGTGCCACAATCATACTTGAATTTAAAAGACAAGTATAGGAAAGGTTAGCTGATAACTATTTTTCTTATATAAGGAAATCAAGGATATTCATATACCTCAGATGTATGGTATTGGACTATATTCTAATACATCAGAGCAATGAAAGATACCTAAATGTTAATACTAAAAATATTAATGCATATCTATAATATTTAATTGCTATCAATTATCTAACAGTTTTGCAGCACAAATGTTGGCTCTTTACGTGTCAACATACCGTTCGAGCAAGTTTTATGAAAATTAACCTAATAATATACGAATAACAAACTTATCTTCGATCATACAACGTGTATTCTTTTGATGTGGCAACGTGCCAGCAACAGTAAAATTATTCTCCTTGCATGCTTAATGTTCCTCCAGCAAAAGCTTTATTGCAACCCACAAAAGTTTCTCTGATACATCGCCTTGTACCCCATCCCCCCCAACATAGCGTCACCTACTTGAAAGCTTTATTGCAACCCAAAACAGTTGCATTGACACATCACCTGGCGCCCCTCATCATTCCAACCTAACATATCCTAATTGAAAAGTTAATTGCAACCCACAACAGTTTGTTTAGCTCAAAAAGAAGTAGGGCCTAAATTACTTAAAATTAAAAGTAATATAGCCCTAAAAAAAGTAAATCTTAAATATTTTAGCACTCCTTACATTGATATTATTATTACTGGAGATCACCAGTGGTCGAAAATTCGACCAATTTTCAAATCGAGAAATAGGGATAACTAATTCTGAAAATTATCAGGGATATTAGCCTCCGTCGCAGCAGAACTTGCGTACATAGATACATTACTTGAGTAAAGGATGATTGTGGCGCGATCTTGTAGTCTTGTTACTGACTAAGGCCGACATGTTCCTTGACAGGACTGTTAATTAATAGTCCATCAGCCAATGGCAACTAAGGGATATTATATTTTAACGTGGAATCCGAACCACAATTTCCTCGGTTAACAGTTTTACGAACTGGTCTAACTATGAGGACGGTCCTATGAACGTAGTATTAAATTGTGCGGACGTTAATCCCCACTAAGGAACACCGCGTCCACAAGCTATTGCTCATAACTATCCACAATTCGTGACCTCCAAGTAGCTGGATTATAGGACACGCCACAGTTAGCGAGTCCTATGCCAGTTTTCTGTTTCATGAAAGTATATGTACGTAGAACGTAGTACATGCCTTCATTTAATGTCAAAAAACTCTAAGGGTATTAGAGTCTGTCTTGAGCAAGAAAAGACAAATCCTTAACTTAACAATTCACTCTTATAAATTATATGTACAAAATATTAATCCAAGCGACTCAAGCCTATGGCAGGCTACAAAACGCATTCTTCGTCATCCGACATTAATTCCTCCCCTCCAACAAGATGGTCGGTATTTCCAAAGTGATTCTGAAAAGTGTGATGTACTTGCAGACTTCTTTGAAAAATCTTTTTCTCCTAACGATATAATTGACCAAAGGACCGCTGATCTTGTCGAATGCTCCATGCAGAACATAAAACAGACGGTTGAACTACCTATTCGATTCTCCTCACCTTCAGAAATTTATGAATGCATAAAGAGGCTCCCAGCAAAGAAATCTCCAGGACCTGATCTTATACCAAACATCGTTTTGAAGAATCTTTCACGCAAGGGTCTTGCAATCCTCGCATCCATCTTCAACGGCTGCATCTCTCGTGGATATTTTCCATCTACCTGAAAGGAGGCGGAAATTATAGTAATACATAAGCCAAACAAACCTAGGTATTCTCCTTCCAGCTACAGACTTATAAGTTTGCTGTCCTCTATCTCACAGCTGTTGGAAAAAGTAATTCAGAAGAGATTGTTACATTACTTTGAGTCGTCTAATTCAATCTTCCCTCATCAATTTGGATTCCACCCAAAACACTCCACGGCTCATCAAGTTCAGCGGATCGCTGAAGTTATTAACAACTAGCGGGTTTTATCAATATTGCCCAAGCTTTTGACAAGGTCTGGCATAAGGGTTTAATATTTAAAATTAAGTCATTAGGTATTCCGCTTTACTTGCGAAATTTGATTCAATCATTGCTCTTTAATAGGAGATTTCATGTGAAAATCGATTACTCCAATTCAAATACTCGTGATGTCTTGGCTGGAGTTCCCCAGGGTTCAATATCTGCCCCTGCCTTTTAAAATTTTCACATCTGACATCCCCGTTCCACAAAACGCTTCGCTCGCGTTGTACGCAGATGATACTGGCATTATATCAAAACTTTCTGATATTCTCATAGCCCAACAAAATCTACAAAATTCCGTTGACACATTGGTGGAATGGTTCGACAGATGGAGGTTTAAGTTAAGCACCTCGAAATGTGAAGCCAAGATCTTTACTTTAAGACGACCTCAACTTCCTCCCAATATTACTATAAATGATACGATAATTGAATGGAATCCTCCGGACCGGTCCATAAAGAATCTGGGAATTAATCTCGACCAAAAATTGAATTGGAATCTTCACGTAAACACAAAATTGGGGCAAGCTTATTGAAGGTTATCGATCCTTTTTCCGTTACTTAATAGGAAGTCTACGATCAAACCAAAATATGGAATTTTGCCGTATAAGAGCATTTTGAGACATTTACTAATGTATGCTTCTCCTTTCTGAGGATTATCCATTTCAAAAAGCAAGTTAAATAAAATTCAAATATTTGAAAACAAAGTTCTAAGGATGTGTACAAATTCTCCATGGTTTATACGTAACAACAAATGCATGAATAATTTGGTGTGGACACTACTGAAGATTATATTAAAAACAGTGCAGTCAATTTCTTGAATAATATTGGACTTTTTCCCGGGGCTCAATTTTTTAACATTGGTGAGCCAACAGCCAACAGGCGGTTAAAGGGCAAGAGTGGTTCAAGATATCTTGGATGATATTATTTGATGTCAAATTCTATACTTTAGTTACGGGGTGTCTCCAAGTGGGGCGAGCCCAATAATGTTCTCAATTGTTATGTTAGATTGTTACAAACTTCTGTGTGTAATTACAAACTAAATATCAATTGTTATGTTAGATTGTTACAAACTTCTGTGTGTAATACTTTGTGTATTAAAAAAACTCACATATACAAAATAAATCCTATGGAAATTCGCTGAATATGCAGGTCTGCTGCGACGGTGGTATTTTGAAGATTCTCTGTTCTGATTATTTCTTTCATCAGCTTGTGCGTCTGTCTCCATTTTTGTTCGAATCTGTTGCGGTAATCTTTCGCTCTCTCTTTCCGAAATTTTTGAGCTGTCCGGAGGACAGGTATTCTCGGTTCGCTATGCATTTTTTGTAATTCCTTTGGACACGTTTCTCTTTTTTCCTTAGTTTCATTTCTTCGTTCAATGATGAGATTTGGGATTGCGAAAATTCTCTCCTACGTTTTGGCATTTTCTCATTTTGTTTTTACCTTTAGAATTTAAAACAAAAAATATGTAGTTCTACAGTTTATTGTTCTTCGTGTTCTTAATAAGATTGACTATCAGTGAAAATTTACTAAATAATTAAAACATAAATAAAAACTTATTTGCTATAAAGTGTCGTGCAAAAATAATTGTTGGTAGGCCTACTGAGTTCTGTTGCCAACCATTGGAGCTATTTAAAATTAAACCATTTGTTTTGATATAATCAAATAGATATTTGGGAGATTCCAAATTTCAATTTGACACCAAGATCAAGGGTCATCAAGCGATATGTAGTTTTGGCTGTAGCACAAAATACAGGGTATCTATAAAATAACCCCGGGATTTTAAAAATCCATATCTTAATAACGGTTGAAGATAGCAAAATGCATCCGCTATCGCTGTCCCTGATCAACTGTTGGTTTATGCAAATGTTAGAAGGGGATTTACAGTTTTCTTCATATAAAAAAAAAACTTTCCTAAGTCCTGAGTCGACTAAGGGTCTACCCTGATCACCTGGAAATAAATTCTGTGATATTCTAAAATATATTTCAATATGACTTTATGATTAATAACAACGCTTTTAAAATGATTCCTATTATTCTTAATTCCTAAATGATGATGTTATTAATTCCTCTGTAACGAGTAGCTCATCAAGTTTTACTCATAAAAATTAGGAATGGTTTCGTCAAAAGATGGCAGCGCTGCGGAGCGTTGATCTTGAAACAACGTAGCACGGCTCTCTGGGCTGTCTGGATTGCCGCGCTAAGGCAACGCCGCAACAAAAGGCTCAATGCGTTATTTGGCTAATAGAAACGAAATCTTTTTTACTGTACAATGAAAATTTCGAAAATTCATGATGTTGACCATCTTAGGCAACGAATAATCAATTCTTTGGCAACCGTCCCCCAGACATGCTTGCTAAGGTGGAATGTCGTTACGATGTGTGCTGTGCAACTATGGGGGCTCATACTGAACTTTAATAGATTGCTAAAAATCTTGAAAATGCAACCTTTACAATCATGTATTACACAACAAACAACTGTTCAACTTTTTTACTTCATTAAAATATTCTGCCTCAAAACCTGGAGTTCTTTTATAGACACCCTGTATACCAACACACAAGTCCCCTTATATAGATTTTAGGGTTTAAGAAATTAAATTGCAGAAAATATTTTATGATGTGATCAGTAGATGTTTTTGTACCTGTATAATACTAAAATTAATTTGAATTATTTTTGTCTGAGGCTGAACGTGCTACTTGAACTTGCGACGCGGCGGTGAGAGTCAATGAGCTATTGCTAATGAAAATATGCTAATAAATCATACTTGGTTCATCTGTATGTAAGCTACATTAGATCAGAGCTCTTTATGGTTAGATCTAAAATTTTAAGGTTTGCAAAAATTGAGTCTTATCATGCTATTCTTACACCTATTTAGGCCAACGGTAACGTCGACTTCTTTCCTCCGAGGATGACGTTCGCTTCATAATGTGCATTCTTCCTTTTTCACCGTGAAAAATATGTCAAATTTAAATTGAAATAAGTAAATTCAGATACATTCATAGACGATGAAAAGTAGTTGGCAATAGAGGCCAATCGTTCCCAACACGAGGTTATAAGCCTTTCAAACTCCAAACTGCCTCTCACATGAAACCCAATTAATTTTGTTTTTAATTGTAAGGGCACATTTGCAATGACAAAATTTGCAGTTTGTACTACCTTTATAAAACTAACATTTTTAATCTAAAGAATAACCGACTCAAAAATATGTATTTTATTCTAAAACATCATAAAATCATATAAAATAAAATAAATCATATTTTGTATTTCAATTTGGAAGATTAAATAATTTTAATAATTCACAAAAAACAGTGATCACAAAATCACTGGGGTTCTGGTATGTTGTAGTTTGCATGTTTTTAGTCTGAAAATCAATTAATCATTAAGCATTGTACTTATATCCATGACTTATTTACAACGCATCACACAAAACGTATACGTGACATAAATGGCAAATACGTTTGTTCGGATTTGAAAAGTTAAATTTGTGATATCCCAAACTGCATTTGGAGCAGAAACTACAACTGATAATATGACCACCGAGAGACCAATAATCCCAATACTTGATGCCGTTAATAATCCGCTATCGCTGTCCCTGCTCAACTGTTGGTTTATGCAGATGTTAGCGGGTGATTTACAGTTTTCTTCATATAAAAAAAACTGTCCTAAATCCGGAGTCGTCTAAGGGTCTATCCTGTTCACCTGGAAATAAATTCTGTGATATTCTAAAATATATTTCAATATATTTCAGAATTTTAATATATTTTAGAATTTTTTTAGGAATTATAAAATGATTCCTATTATACATAATTCCTAAATGCTTAAATGAAAATTCTCGCAATAATACCTTTTGCGACTTTATTATCATCACGATTAATACCAACAATTGATTCCTGTAATACGGGCAATACATGTAATAAAATATATAACTTGTTATGACAAATCTGCATACTCAGAGAAATCAAAATTCTTAAAAAATATATTTAAACCCGTCTTAAGTGACTACTTAAATTTTTCCATGTTCTGTGCAAGAATTGCATGAAGAGTAGGTTTACTAGTGCATATATTTAAATAAATTGGATTGTTTTAAGCCAGTATTCAGTAGACCTCATCTTAAGAAGCCATATACCAAGTTTTTTACAGAGTGTTTATAAATTAGGGGGTTTTAGAATTAGTTTTATTTCCCATAAGGCTAACATTGGGATAGTATATTGCGTTTACCACCCTTGATATCTCAATAACCAATGGGCATAGAGCGACCATTCAAAATACTAAATTGTTTATTTGAACTGAACCCAATGGTGCAAAGGAAAAAATTATTTTCTAAAACCCAATTTTGAGTGTTTGGTTTCCTCCCTCGTCTGTATACCCGCTTTGAATAAATCAATCGGGCTGATTTTCGAGCTCCTCCAAATATATATATATATATATATATATATATATATATATATATATATATATATATGAAGAGAGTTGTGTGTTGGTATATTTCGTGCTACAGCCAAAACTACACATCGAATACACTTGATCTTGGTGTCAAATTAAAGCTTGGAATCTCATGATGTGCACTATGGTGGTTTGGTTTTGATACTAAGGCACGGGATCGTCCGAAAGGGACCCATGTTAAGGGTTTTTGGAAGTGCTTTGAATAGTTACTATGGTTACCATTTCAAATAGCTTCTATGGTTACTAACAGAATAAAGCACCAATAAACAACAAGAATACAAGAGAAGAATATTCTCCCGGGCAAAGCCGGGGTTATCAGCTAGTAATTACTACTTTAGGCTACATGACTGTATCAGTTGTCAAATATCAAACCGTTTAAACGAGAGTTATCGATCAAACACGTACATTTATTTTACATATTCGAACGAATTGTGTTTTGGGGCCTCAAAACAGAAAGTCAACATAATCTCAGGCTTAGGCCTTGATAATAGACCTGTGATAATAGCTTTTTCCTATAGGGGAATCCGATATTACGTTGTGAAAATGTTTAGAAGTAATATAACGAGTCAGATAAATAAACAGACCAATCTGGGCATAACAGTTTTTTTCGGATTCACAACATTCATATTACATTTCATTCAACAATTTTAAAGATAATGTAAGCTCAGATATATTGATGGATAAAACCTTTTAGGCAAGTCAATCTAGAGTCAAAATAAGCCATACATCAAACTAAAGGTAATAGAAGTGAAATATATTACATTTTGTCAAGGAAAGGGTCTACAATATCATACTAAAAATCGGCGGAAAGTCACCATTTTGGAAAAAAACATCCGCCATATTGGATTTATGTAGAGTTTTATTAAAACTGCAATAGTTTGACAAATAAGCGTCTAAGAACTCTGCGGTTTGCTTTAACAGCTTCCTCATTAACTTTACTTCAAGATAATAACAACTTTTATACCATTTAAATATTTTTTTAAGGAGTTTTAAATTGAAACAATACCAAATTTCAATATTTTTTTTCTGTAAAATATTTATATATTTGCAAATACAAACTCAGGTAACTTAAACATACACATTTTGTGGTTCTTAAAAGCATCTGCATTTAATTTTGAACAAAATTCATCAACACATAAATTTGTATCCTGCTTTGAAGGTGGGAAGAAAGGTGCTTTGAAGGTGGGGTTATATTAGTGAAATGTAGTCAACGCTTCAACTTGGGCCGCTAGCCGTGACACCACTTGTGACGCGCACTGCAACGCTGCATCAGCACAGGTTGAAAGGTCCAATGTTACAAACACTGCTGTGATGACATAAACAGGTTTTTATGTATGCACAATACTTTAATAGGCTGTTTATTTGATAATAATTTTAATAAATGCTTCACTATTAAAAATCTGCCTATGTTTACTTCTAACTCTCCAAAAACGTGTTCTTGGCTTTTATTGCGATCCCTATGAGTATACTTTACAGGGGCGAACCCAGGATTTAATTTCAGGGGGGGAATATCCTATAAGAAGGGGGAAGGGGGTATTTAGGTACTCACAAAAACCCGTACTAATGTTACGGTATAGACAAATTAGGTTGTCCCGGTAGGCGAGTATCGCGTCAAATAGGCGAATATGGACGTCGTGATAGACGATATCGTCGTTGCGGTAGACAAATATCAATGTCACTGTAAAAGCGAATTTAGTCGTCGCGGTGGACGAATATGGACTTCGCGGTATCAGTAGGCAAATATCGTCGTCGCGGTAGGCAAAGATCGTCGATGCGCTAGACGAGTATCGTCGTTGTGGTAGACGCTGCGGTAGACGAATATCGTTGGCACGTGGCAGTTGACAAAAACCGACCTCGCGTCGCGGTAGGCAAAAATCGTCTTCGCGTCGCGGTAGACGAAAATCGTCTTCGCGTCACGGTAGACAAAAATTGGTCGCATCGGGGATTGGGGCACCCAAAAATGGGTGCCTTGTCGTCCAAAATTTCTGCTCTCCAAAACTTCGGGGGGGGGGGGGATATATCTCCCTTAACCCCCCTGCGTTCGCCCCTGATACTTCATAACTCTTTAAATAAAACCTTAATTTATTGGCCATGAATTAAAAAAACATCACTTTAGACTTCAACCCATTTTTCCTACCAAATTCTGCGTTAGGTTCACATTGATAATTATTTCAGGGACACAATCATTATACCTTAATTACTTACTGAATTGCAGTAAAATGCAGCCTACGGTGTCAATTCAATTTTTCCGTGGTACCGGTTTCAAGTCAATAACGACTCATCTTCAGCCACTAAAACTTGGATTTTCACACTTCTGTGGTCGTCAAAATTTCAAACATAAAGTACATTTTACACTGAACAGTCAGAAACAACACATACATTAAAATTAACATAAAAACATCGATACGAAAAACGTGTGCACACCTCTCGCGCGATCCGCACCCATTGAAATTTGTAGATCTACTCTACTTCTGGATTTTCAGAAGTGTGAAAATCCAAGTTTTAGTGGCTGAAGATGAGTCGTCATTGACTTGAAACCGGTACCACGGAAGAATTGAATTGACACCTTAGGCTGCATTTTACTGCAATTCATTAAGTAATTATATACAAGGTGTCTAGGCTTAAAAAGAAAAAGAAAAAAAAGAAAAAAAATTATACCTTGTTCTGTCGCGTGTCAATGATGTATACTGATTATTTATACATTAAGTTTTGATAAAATGAGTAAAACCACAAATTTAAATCAAAATTAAAACAAATTTAAATAAAAAATTTTATTTACAGCTATGAAAAATTCATCTCTTAACTGAATCATTTAAATGAAAGTCTATCCATCGTTGTCACAGTCTTTGTATATGTCATCTACGTTTGTGTTGTTGCGTAGAATACCGTGGCACCCACCATACGCAGAAGAACACTGAAGTCCACGCAACTGGCAAGAACATCTAGATGAACTACAATTTGTCTGACTTACAATAACATCTTATAATTTATAATATGTTAGTTGGAGCCTGTTTTAGGTCAGTCATTATGGGAAGTAGTTTGTTGCTTTGTAATCTCCAACCCCACTTCAGGGGTGATAAAGAAGTATTATTATTTCACACCTGAATTTGGTGGAAAACTCTCATGCTGTGATATTTCGCAGCAGCTGAAGAAGGTTAAATCAATCAAATCAAATCATTTATTTTTCATTACATTACATGTAATGCATAAACATGGTCACTTGACAGTTTACAAACAAATGTTGTAAGAAAAGTTACTTACACGAACATGGTTATGTTTACAATCAAAAAGTGAAACAAGAAACAATTTTTACTTAGGCCGATACATAACATAGACAATTCACGATCAATGAACGGTAAAAGAAAGAGTTACTAAGGCCTATGACTAAAGAAACAGGCAATTACCTCATTTTTTCAAAAGGCAAGTCCAGGTCATTAGGACATTTTGAAATCAACCATTCTTTCAGTTCTTTTTTTAAGTTTGCTTCCACTTATATCCAACTGAGGTTGCACAGCTTGTACCGTTCTCTTACTTGTTGCCTTGACAGAAAAACGCTCTTAACGTAAGTCATCAAGTGTCTCAGAAACCCTTCCACCATACAATGACACTGAAGCCTTTTCTCCGGCAGAGATTATTTAATCTTTCATGGAGTTTGGGATAAGAAACACATCAGAATACTTTCTGAATAAAGTATTTTTCACTATCATTGATAATCCTTGACCTTTTCCAATGCCATGAAGTTGTGATGTTGTATTACAACCTAACATTGAATGAATAAATAACAAGCCTGAACAGACGTCTTCACCTATTTATTTTTTAAGCTTCTATATTCCAGATTCGGGTTTTGGTTGATGTAGTTTTAGGTTCTGGCTTTAAAATAACTTGATTTCTATTCAAATTTGCATGAAAACAAAGAACAAGTACAACAGACAACAAGTACAACAAGTACATCAGAGTAATTTTTTAATTGCAGTAAATTAAGGTTTTATTTAAAGAGTTGTAAAGTATACTCATAGGGGTCACAATAAAAACCAAGAACACGTTTTGAGAGTTGGAAGATTTTTAATAGTGAAGCATTTATTAAAATGATTATCAAATAAACAGCCTATAAAAGTAGTGTACATACAGTAAAAGTAGTGTGTTGATGAATTTTGTTCAAATAAAATGCAGATTCTTTTAAGAACCACACAATGTGTGTATGTTCATGTCACCTGATTTTGCATTTGCACATGTATAAAGTTTACAAAAACCTTGGAAATTTGTTATAGTTTCAATTTAAAGATGTCTCATTCAAAGAAAAAAATATTTAAATGGTATAAAAGTTATTATTATCTTGATTTAATCTTAATGAGGAAGCTAGTAAAGCAAACCGCAGAGTTCTAAGACTCTTAGTTGTCAAATTATTGCAGTTTTACTAAAGGCTTACATAAATCCAATATGGCGGATGTTTTTCCAAAATGGCGGCTTTCCGCCATTCCGATTTTTGCCGATTTTTAGTATGATGTTATGGACACCTTTGCTGACAAAATCCTATAAATTTAATTTCTATTACCTTGACTTTGATGTTGGACCGTATCTTGACTAACCTTTGGTTTTTGAGTTTTATTCTACTCACTATTAGACAGACTCATTATTTATACTGATAACACTCATGTTATACCACAGTTATACGTGTAACTGAATGATCTACATAACATATTTACATATTTATCAATTCAGAGAACAGAGAACAGAGAACAGAGAACAGAGAACAGAGAGCAGAGAGCAGAGAGCAGAAAGCAGAGAGCAGAGAGCAGAGAGCAGAGAGCAGAGAGCAGAGAGCAGAGAGTAGAGAGCAGAGAGCAGAGAGCAGAGAACAGTGAACAGAGAACAGAGAACAGAGAACAGAGAACAGAGAACAGAGAACAGAGAACAGAGAACAGAGAACAGTGAACAGAGAACAGAGAACAGAGAACAGAGAATAGAGAATAGAGAACAGAGAACAGAGAACAGAGAACAGAGAACAGAGAACAGAGAACAGAGAACAGAGAACAGAGAACAGAGAACAGAGAACAGATAACAGAGAACAGAGAACAGAGAACAGAGAACAGCGAACAGGACAACAACAACAACAGGACAGAGAACAGGGAACAAGGACAAAGGACAAGGGACAAGGGACAAGGGACAAGGGACAAGGGACAAGGGACAAGGGACAAGGGACAAGGGACAAGGGACAAGGGACAAGGGACAAGGGACAAGGAATAAGGAACGAAGAACAAAGATCAAAGAACCAAGAACAAATAACAAAGAACAAAGAATCAAGAATCAAGTATCATGAATCAAGAATTTTCTTACTTTACCGTTACCATTTATTATTCTTGTTAAAAAATCTATTTCTTTAAACATGACAAATGTCAAAACAGAGATTTTTTTAGAAATTCGCTTAGTACGCAGGTCTGCTGCGACCAGGGTATTCTATTCCTGCCTAAAGGGCCTGTCTAAAAATTACAATGCCGCTCCAGCAATTAAAAAAATGCTGTCTTACGTTTTCAGAATCCATATTGAGAACAAAAGGAACAAGCCGTCCTGGCAATTTTTGGAAGTGCTGTAGACCAAATTAATAGTTTACAGTAGCACACTCTACATCTTTAAATAACAGCTATTATAAAAAATAAATCTTTCAAGTATCTCTAGTCAGTAATTTATTTTATGTTATATTCCTGTAAGCTAGTTCAAACTTATACAACATTACTTGCTTTTACATCTTTTTAGCGAATTTCCCCTATAGGGAAGAAGCTATTACCGTAGGTCTCATGGTAAGACCTAAGCCCAAGACCATAATAACTTTTCGTTTTGGGGCCCCCAGAAGCAAAAAACACCATTAGTTCAAATTTTTAGATATGTATATATATATATCTATATATATCTATATATATATATATATATCTATATATATGTGTCTGTAAGCACGATAGCGCTCGCAAAAATGGTCCGATCGGAATGAAATTTGGCACAGGTGTGTAAAGTAGTAATTATTCGGACGAGTTCGTGAACCAGCCCGATCGGACCACCGGAAGGGGGGGTAAAACGGGGTAAACCCCCCCAAAAATGGGTTTTTCGAGTTTTTTTATGTAGAAAAATAAAATTTATCGAATTTTGGTTAACACCATTGAATTCAGCTCAAAAAAACACACAATTTAGTAACATGAATCATTGCTCTATGTCCACTGGTTACCGAGATACTGAAAGTGGTAAACACAGTACGTTGTCTCAATGTTAACCTTATGGGGAATAAGTAAAATTCTATATCTCGCTTATTTCTCAACATACCATAATGAAACATGGTTTGTGGCTTCAAATAGATGAGATCTAATGTATTTTAGTATAAAATCCCGGATATTACCGTGTTTATGGCAGCAAACCTGCATACTCATTCCCCATGTTATCCTTATGGGAAATAAAAAAAAATGCAATATCTTCCTTATTTCTTAACATATCTTGATAATACTTTGTATATGGCTTCTTATAGTTCAGATCTACTAAACATTGGATTAAAACCACCCTGTTTTAAATTACCTGTTGCAGCAAACCTGCATACTCATTCTCCATGTTATTCTTATGGAGCTTAAAAAACGTGTCAAATCTCGCTATATTGGATTGAAACATGTGCTTTATAATTGAAATTCGCTGAGTATGCAGGTCTGCTGCAACGGGGGTATTTTATATGTGCTTCAATCTGTGAGAAATAAATCCAACTAAACCAATTTCACACAGAGATCACCTGTTCAAGTATGCCTATACTCAGTTCCACGTTCACCTTTCAGTGCAGTCCATATATGGGAGCTAGCTATTCCATTTCCATTGCTGGGTACATTTGCTTACAAATATCCATATCAACATGTTATCAAATCATCAGCTGATTATAACATAATTTGGCTAATACAACTTAAAATGCCAAATTAAATACACAGCTTATGGACATTCCATACTGAAAGGTGAACGTGGAACTGAGTATACATGTCATTTATTTTATATTATGTAAACAATAATATCTTTACTTAAGGCTCACTTTTGGGCCTCTGGGGAGGAAGTCCGTTAACTATATACTTATATACCAACATCCTCTTATATATATATATATAAGAGTTTTTAATATATATATATATATATATATATATATATATATATATATATATATAGATTAAAAACTGGACATGATTTTCTCTTTTTTCAAATTAGCTAACAGGTTGCAACTAATAGGTTATGGCAAATCAAAAATGAGAAATAATTGCATATACAGTACCAAAATAACAGCTTTATCTGTCTCAAAATAAAGCGGCAGTGTAAAGACCAAATTGTGTTCTCCCCAAAACCCCCGTGATGATGATTAAACCACGCAGAGCTCGTTTCCCAGTCCTCCGTTTCACCCCGAGTAACCCAATTCCAAATCCAGTGTTCTTCGTCCTATATGCAGCCTATCCTTATACGTCACGGGCTATAAAATAATTAAATTCGCCCAATATTTACCGCCCTAACATTAATGTCATAGTAATGTATAATACTGATCTTAATTTTTCGTGAACTTGTGTAGTAGCGTAGGCATTGCAGGAATACTTTTTCCTCTAACGAACTCACAGTCAATTTCTATACTGTATCTGTTATACAAACAATATTTATCTACGACCATTGCAATAAGCACCAATTATGGTATTACAATAAACATTATAATGATATACATTAAAACACCAAAAACCAAGCAGTACTCTAATGTCGACTTTAGAGTACTGGTGTCACTTTAGAGTACTGGTTCTAGACCAATGAGAGCTCGGCATTTGACGGAAGTAGTGTCATAATAACAATTACGTAATTCGCACATCAGCTGATTGTTGCATTACGATTCATGTCTGAGTTTACTTATCCCATCAGCTGATTGTTCTACAACGATTCATGGCTCAGTCTGCTTATTTGCCTAACCTCAAATTTTAGTTGACCTATTCCATCATTAGTAAGTCATGAGTTTTGATTAACTTCGGGGGAAATTTTGTCGTATATTCTTGGTCGTAGATAAAATAGTGTATGCAACGATTGTATTATGCCTTTAAGCCACTCGTGAGATATTTAGAACACTCGCTTCGCTCGTGTTCTAACTTACATCTCACTCGTGGCTTAAGGCATGCATTATACAATCGTTGCATAAACTACTATTGTATGCTTCCTTTGCTTGTAAGCTTGCTTAGTTATCAAAAATATTGTTCCTAATAACTCTTTTTTATACTGAAAATGATTTATTCCTGGCTCAGTTACATATTCCATGCATGTTACTTATGTCTGAACAAAATTTATTAACATAAATGGACAATATTTCACTAAAAATATGTATACATGGAACATCATGGGTTGTTATTTTGGCTATGAAATAATTAAGAAAAACGTAAAAAACAAGTAATCATAACTGATATTTAAATTACAGCCTTCTGATACGAAGAATGTCATATATCAGCGGGTGGGGTGAAGATAAAAAATTTGACTATAAAATATTTAATATATTTTTACTATAGCATAGTAATTTTTAGTGGTGTACATTTTTTTGACAACAGCAAGAACTAGTAAAAGTAAAAATTACCGAACAAGGCTCGGTATACTAAGTATTTTCTTTTAATGTATTAAACAACTAAATCCAAGTAATTAATTTTAGCATCAATAGTAGGTAACCGTTAAAGTGCAGTAAGAGCAGGAAAAATTTACAGCTACAATGATATCACAGTTACAACTGAAAGTTAAAACTGAAATAATACATCATTCTACAATATTATTTAAGAATTAATTTCATCCCACTACTTTTCCACGGTAATTTACTTTATGTAAATCATTTTCAATTAAGTAGGTTTAACCAATCATATAAGGTAACAAACTGCTAAACTCCTACCCTGATTATCGAAAGAAGGTGAACGGCGGAGCGAGCGCGCGGCAGTAAAATCATTGTTATTCATAACGCTGTAGAAACGTAAAAAACACTGTTAAAAATTTGCGGTCCACTTTACTCCAACGACCAGTTAATTATCTAATCGGCACTGTTTTCAAATAATTTTTAACATGTATCGTTTAGATTATACTGTGATTTATATTACTAAAAACACGATTTACGAATTAAAAAGTAAATTCTTTGTGTTTGATTTATGATAACTCTGCTTAAAAGCATGAAAAAACTACTGTACGGAACCTTTAGTCGACTTTCTTGGGAACAACACATAAAATTTCAGAGTCCTGAGATCAATATTTACGTCGTTATTAATTTAATTATCAAGAACTGTTAACTCTTTTGTTACTTGAGATTTTCATTTCATTTTTCCTTAAATGACATTAGATAGTTTCCACAATAAATATTCACTTAAAAAATTACTTCAATACTACTAGATAAATCCTTAGTCAGTTGATAATTGAAATTAATTACCAACCTTGCTCGGGCCAGCGCGATCCAGACGAGGTACAGCAACTGGCCAATAACAACGGAGCACATGCTTCCAACACACACAGCACATGCAGTTCAGAGCAACTGAAAGGTTCCTTACTGTTCAATGTTGGTAAACCGGCATTATTTTTACAATGAATTCTAAATCTGGAAGCGGGCGTTGTTTATAAGAGAAAAACTAAGACATGCAGTGGCGCCCGAATAAAATGGGTCCACTAGGTCCAGGCTGTACTTCAACAGTCATTGTTGCGCTTTGCCTCGCAGAGATACAATCGTTTATATATTAATCTATTACGACAAACCATTTCAATAAAAACATAAAACTGCGACGGAATTAACTTATATTTCATTCAAAGACAATGTTAACTGAATTTCGTTCATCAAGTAGTTTAATAGCTGAGATGACAGTACTTTACAAAAAAATTAATAACGACGTAAATATTAATATATAAATAAATATAATATAAATAAATAAATATAAATATAAAAATATATACTATAAAACTAAACATTGCTTAAAAGAGAAAATTACATATAAAATAATTATGAGCAACACTGATTTTGAATAAATTTTATTAATTTTGTTTTTTGTTTGTATTAAGGTGACCCCTTATGGGCATTTGCCTAGGGGAACTTAATTATTCACCAGAGTTTTATTAAATTTCTGTTTTTATTCAAGAAAAAAAACATGTACATATATTTATTCATAGATAATTATGATTCAGATGTAACATTGTAACAATGGTGAATAAAGTTATTGTTTATTATTATTATATATTATATTATATATTATATATTATATTATATATTATATATTATATTATATATTATATTCATATTATATATGAATGATCTGGCTGATTTAAAATTAAAAAGTAAATTGTTGCAATATGCAGATGATAATATAATATATTTTGTGCATACAGATTTAAAAATAGGCCTAAGTCAAATACAAACTGATCTGAATTTAGTCATTAAGTATTTTTTTAATAATTCTATTAAGTTAAATTCATCAAAATCAAAAGCAATTATATTCAGGAATCCAAGAGTAAATATTAATGAAAACAAATTGAAAATTAACCTATTTTGTCATGAAAAAGAATGCCTTGATGTTAGTAGGCCTACTAGTAACTCTTGTGACTGTAAATCACTGGGTTTTTATGAGAGTATAAAGCATTTAGGAATTTATCTAGACTCAGATATGAAATTTAATACACACATAACAGCGATTTCAAATACCTTGAGAATTTTTTTGTATAAATGTTATAGGCTAAGCAGTTTTTTCCCTATAAATATTAAGAGAATAGTGTATTTTTCCCTAGTTCAAAGTACAATATTTTATGGTATTACTATTTATTATTTAGCTCCTGAGTACATTAAGCAACGCCTGGTAAATATTTTAAATAAAATAGTAAGGGTTTTATTCAATGGCATTCCTAGAGAACTTTTGGGTATAATGTCTTTTGAAGCACTGGCTAAGTTCACTGATTTGAATAGAAATTATTTTAAAGAAGAGTATAGGTTGTTAAATGAAATTGACTATAACCTTAGGCAAAGAAACTTTAGAACAGCTAGGCATTATAATAGCTATGGGAAAAATGTTTTAGAATTTAGAATACCTAATTTGCTGAACTCACTGCCTGAGGAATTGAGAACACTAAAAAATAAAAATCAGTTAAAGATTAAATTAAAATCACATTTTATGCATGATTCATAAGGAAAAAGTTTTCATAAATTTTATGTAGCATGAATAAAATAATAATGTTAGTATGTAGACCTACCTGTTTGGTTAGTTTGTTAGTATCCAGTGGTTAGTGCACATTTATGTTAATAACAACACATTACACATAATGAACATTCATTGGGATGAGGTAAATCAAATTTGCTGTTTAATTAGAATAAGTATATTATTTTGAGGATATAGTCATTAACTTTGGATCAAGCAATTGCCTGAAAGAGGTTGTTGGCTTGTCCTTGAACTATTCTGATTTGACAGGCAGGCATGACACAGAGTGGGGGGAGAAAGTAAAAAGAAGATGCATGGAGTAAGGACCTGAAATTAATGTTTTGTATTGCAAATTGTATAGACCTTTGATGTATGTAATGTGTTGTTAAGTTTTTGTTTTTGATATAGTTTATTTGTTAGTTTATTGTTTGTTTTTTAAATAGTTTATGTATTAGTTTATGAGCACGCCCATCTACTAAAATAAAAATAAAAAACATTAAATGTATTGTCAAGAAGAGTTTGGTTTTGTACGAAAAAACAATTTGGATATTTATAAAAATGTGATGTTTATTGTATGGAAAAATAATGTAAATAGCATGTAAATTACGTAGAGTTGTTCTCTTAAAATAGCTTTTAGCTAGAGAGATATGAAAATCACTGCAATGTAAGTCGCATGCGCATGCTATAAATAAAGAATTTTAATTTTAATTTGAATTATTATTATTATTATTATTATTATTATTATTATTATTATTATTATTATTACAATGGAGGTAGTTGAGGCAGTGCGGAGGGCGGAGGACCACAACCACTGGTCGCGCCGCGTGGTCCTTCTCGTCACGCTCGACGTGAAGAACGCTTTTAACTCCGCCAGGTGGAGCGATATGCTGTGGGCGCTTGAGCATATGTTCCAAGTTCCCTCCTACCTCCTGCGTATGTTGGAAGCGTATTTGTCAGACCGCGTTCTGTTGTACGACACGACCGAAGGTCAGCGGCGCATTCCCATCACTTCCGGGCCTGCGCAGGGGTCCATTCTCGGACCAGATCTCTGGAACGTGTCTTACGACAGCTTGCTGAGGCTAGACATGCCCGATGAGACCCGCCTCGTTGGCTATGCTGACGATGTCGCTGCCTTGATCGCTGCGAGGAACGTCGAGCAGGCAAAACTGAGGCTCAGCGTAGTGATGGCCAAGGTCAACGGGTGGATGCGAGATCACGGCTTGTCCCTGGCTATCAGTAAGACGGAGATCGTCGTCCTCACCAAAAAGAGGATTAACACCGTGTTCCCGGTGCAGATAGGTGACGTCACACTCGAGACTAAGCCTGCTGCAAAGTACCTGGAAGTCATGGTCGATAGCAGACTGTCTTTCGGCGAGCAGATCCAGCGCGCCGCCGACAAAGCCGCTAAGGGTGTCGCTGCCCTTGGTAGGCTTATGCCCAATGTCGGCGGTCCTCGCTCCTGCAAGCGCCGCTTGCTCATGACTGCCGTCCAGTCAGTCTTGCTGTACGGGGCGGAGGTATGGGCTCACGCACTCGAGAAGCGAGTCTACCGAGACCGGCTTGCCCGAGTCCAGCGCCGAGGAGCTCTACGGGTCGCTTCGGCCTACCGCACAGTCTCCGAGCCTGCTGTGATGGTGATCGCCGGAGTCATTCCCGTCCTCTTCCTCGCGAGGGAGAGGCAGGCGATTTACCGGAGGAGGCCTGAAGTGGGCCGGGAAACAGCTGCCAGGGAAGAGCGCGATCGCAGCTTCGACTCTTGGCAGCGCGACTGGGAAGCCGAGCTGAGGGGACGTTGGACCTTCCAGCTCATACCTTCCGTCCGACCATGGGTGGAACGGCAGCACGGCGAGGTCGATTACTACGTGACCCAGTTTCTTTCTGGGCACGGGTACTTCCGAGCCTATCTGCACCGGATGGGCAAAGTCGCCAGCCCGGACTGTCTGTATTGCCTCGGCATCCCAGACACGTCCGAGCACACTTTCTTTCAGTGCGACCGTTGGCACGTCCGCCGAGCCTCGCTTTCATCTGAGATCGGCGTGGTCGTCAGCCCAAACAACATCGTCGGAGCTATGCTCCAGGGAGAGGGCAACTGGAACTGTGTCCAGCACTACGTCCAGGCCATTCTTCGGGCGAAAAAGGTCGACCTCGATCGGCCTTAATCCTCAGCTTTTCCCCAAGGAGGTTGCCCTAGTGGCGAAATATCAAAGGCCTAGCCCGAAGTAATGTGTGAAACAGTTCCAGGCTAGTGTCCTCGGTGCCGAGGGAGGTGGTTTAGTCGGTAGTTCACGGGACATCGAGCTCGTGGGAGTCCGACACTACTGAGGGGACAATGAGCCCCTCAGTGTGCGTAAATGCATTCCACCTCCTACCCAAAAAAAAGAAAAAAAAATAATAATTATTATTATTACTAACCACAAGACTATCATATTTTGATATATTATTCCCAAGAAAGTCGACTAAAGGTTCTCCATAGGAATTTTTCCCACGATGCTTCTAAGGAGAGTTATCATAAATCAAACAAAAAGAATTGTCTTTTAGCGAATTTCCCCTTTAGGGAAGAAGCTATTACCGTAGGTCTCATGGTAAGACCTAAGCCCGAGACCATGATAACTTTTCGTTTTAGGGCCACCAGAAGCAAAAAACACCATTCGTTCGAATTTTAGCGAATTTCCCCTATAGGGAAGAAGCTATTGCCGTAGGTCTCATGGTAAGACCTAAGCCCAAGACCATGATAACTTTTCGTTTTGGGGCCACCAGAAGCAAAAAACACCATTTGTTCGAATTTATATATATATATATATATATATATATATCTATCTATATATATATATATTTATATATGTGTCTGTCAGCACGATAGCGGCCGTAAATATAGTCCGATCTTAATGAAATTTGGTACAGACATGTGAAGTGGTAATCCCTCGGACGAGTTCGTAAACCAGCCCGATCGGACCACTGGGAGGGGGGGTTAAGGGGGATAAACCCACCCAAAAATGGGTTTTATGAGTTTTTTACATTAAAAAATAAAATTTATCGAATTTTTATTTGCACCATTGAATTCAGCTCAAAAAAACAAACAATTTAGTATTCTAAATCACCCCTCTATGTCCATTGGTTACCGAGATATTGAAAGTGGTAAACACAGTACGTTGTCTCAGGGAAATAAGTAAATTTCCATATCTCGGTTATTTCTCAACAAATCTTAATAAAACTTGGTAAATAGCTTCTTCTAGTTCAGATCTACTAATTATTAAATTAAAACCACTCTGTTTTAATATACCTGTAGCAGCAAACCTGCATACTCATTCCCCATGTTATTCTTATGGAGCTTACCAAAACATGTCAAATCTCGCTATGTTGGATTGAAATATGTTGTTTTGCATTTGAAATTCGCTGAGTATGCAGGTCTGCTGCAACGGGGGTATTTATATATCTATCTATCTATATATATATATATATATGTGTCTGTCAGCACGATAGCGGCCGTAAATATGATACGATCTTAATGAAATTTGGAACAGACATGTAAAGTGGTAATCGAATGGACGAGTTCGTGAACCAGCCCGATCGGACCACCGGAAGGGGGGGTAAGGGGGGATAAACACCCCAAAAAATGGGTTTTTTGGGTTTTTTACATATAAAAATAAAATTTATCGAATCTTTGTGGGCACCATTGAATTCAGCTCAAAAACACAAACAATTTAGTGTTTTGAATCATTGCTCTATGTCCATTGGTTACCGAGATATTGAAAGTGGTAAACACAGTACGTTGTCCCAATGTTAACCTTATGGGGAATAAGTAAAATTCTATATCTCGCTTATTTCTCAACAAACGCTTAATGTATTTTAGTCTAAAACCCCCTAAATTTCCATTTTTGAGGCAGCAAACCTGCATAATCATTCCTCATGTTATCCTTATGGGAAATAAAAAATTCTATATGTTATTTATTTTTTAATATTTCTTGACAGAACCTGGTATATGGCTTCTTCTAGTTAAGATCTACTAAATAATGAATTAAAACCAACCAGTTTTAACATACCTGTTGCAGCAAACCTGCATACTCATTCCCCATGTTAATCTTATGGAGATTACAAAACATATCTAATCTCGCTAAATTTTATTGAAATATGTTGTTTTGCATTTGAAATTCGCTGAGTATGCAGGTCTGCTGCAACGGGGGTATTTTAATTCGTAAATCGTGTTTTTAATAGTATAACTCAAAGTATAAACTAAACTATATATGTTAAAAATTATTTGAAAACAGCGCTGATAACGTTATTAACTGGTTATTGGAATAAAGTCCACAGCAAGTTTTTAACAACACTTTTTACGTTTATACAGCGTTTTGAATAAGAATGTTTTTATTGCCGCGAGCTCGATCTGCCGTTCACCTTCTTTCGATAATCAGGGTTTTTTTAGTTTTAAACTAAAATATCGAGTTTAAACAGTATTTGCCCCCAAACTAAATCGGTTATTTTCAATTAGAAGATTAAAATGGTGTCTTGTTATACAAAGGGTGTCTGGAAATTACGGTAAAATACTTAGCGATTGCATATATTTATTATATCTCACGTACCTCTTAACGAGTAAACTTTAAACTTGATATATCAATTAATATTATTAAGAACAATTTTTATTAGAAGTATAAAATATCTACTTTTGAACTTGTCAAAATGGTGACGGTCTTTAGTTTATTCAAGCTAAATATCTTAAAAATCTATAACTTTACTGTAAGAGGAGTCTTACAAGAGACAAAAAAGTCGTAAAATATAGTTAATTTAACGCTGGTATTAAGATAATGATGATCGGATTACTAACAACGGAGAAATTGTAATTTTTTCCGAATAAAAACACGCAAATTTTAGACAGTACGAACTATAGAACTATGTTTTTATTCGGAAAAGTTACAATTTTTCCGTTATTGTAGTCCGATCATCATAATCTTAACATTAACGTTAATTGGGCTGAATTTCGCAGCTTTTAATGTTCTCAAATTTATGGTTCAAGATAATCAGCGTTGAAAACAAAAAGTCATCGCCATTTTGAAATGGTACGAAGTAGAAATTTCATAATTCTATAAAAAATAGTTCTTGATAGTGTTCATATTTGCCAAGTTTGAAGTTCATACGTTAAGAGGTTCGTGAGATGTAATTAAATGCCGGGAGTCCCATAATAGCCCCCCCCCCCGACTTTTTCCTATATTTTTTCAAATGTCAATCCCACACAACCCCCAAACATTGTTGGGTAGTTAATACTTCATTTTGAATGGGAACCCAATTTTGGTCGCTATCTAGGATCCACCATATTGGATCCAAAATATTTTTTTTCAAATGTATAAGTGGTGTTGTGACCTAATTATTTTAAGAGAAACTCATTCATAGTGAACAAATTATATATTTTATAAAACACTGAAAATGGACTAAAAAGTAAACAACAATAATAATAATAATAATAATTTATATCACATAATTCTAAAACATGTGCTATAATAAACATCTCCCTCTTTGAGCTTCTTATCTTACACTTTCTCTCCTCTTTATACAATTTTAATTTCTTCGTTTTACCCCCTTGTCTTTGATTTCGACTAGATATGACCTTGGCTGTTTTTTGGTGTTTTGTACAATCATCCCTTCATCCCACTGCTTGTTTAGTGTATCTTGAACCCATACTTTCTCTCCAACAGCAAAGTTTTCTTCATTTTTTAATGCAGTTTTGTCATAGTACGACTTTGTCCTTTCTGTGTCTCGAGCAATTTCTCATCAACATTTTCATCAACTAACTTTGGTCTTAGTAATTCTTCTCTCATAGGAATCTTACTCCTTAATGTTCTGCTGTTAAGCAGCTGAGATGGTGACACTTCAAGATTGGATATAGGACTATTTCTGTAATTAAGTAAATATAACTCTAAATCCGTTTTGGGGCCACCAGAAGCAAAAAACACCATTTGTTCGAATTTATATATATATATATATATATATATATATATATATATATCTATATATCTATCTATATATATATATATTTATATATGTGTCTGTCAGCACGATAGCGGCCGTAAATATAGTCCGATCTTAATGAAATTTGGTACAGACATGTGAAGTGGTAATCCCTCGGACGAGTTCGTAAACCAGCCCGATCGGACCACTGGGAGGGGGGGTTAAGGGGGATAAACCCCCCCAAAAATGGGTTTTATGAGTTTTTTACATAAAAAAATAAAATTTATCGAATTTTTATTTGCACCATTGAATTCAGCTCAAAAAAACAAACAATTTAGTATTCTAAATCACCCCTCTATGTCCATTGGTTACCGAGATATTGAAAGTGGTAAACACAGTACGTTGTCTCAGGGAAATAAGTAAATTTCCATATCTCGGTTATTTCTCAACAAATCTTAATAAAACTTGGTAAATAGCTTCTTCTAGTTCAGATCTACTAATTATTAAATTAAAACCACTCTGTTTTAATATACCTGTAGCAGCAAACCTGCATACTCATTCCCCATGTTATTCTTATGGAGCTTACCAAAACATGTCAAATCTCGCTATGTTGGATTGAAATATGTTGTTTTGCATTTGAAATTCGCTGAGTATGCAGGTCTGCTGCAACGGGGGTATTTATATATCTATCTATCTATCTATATATATATATATAGATATATATATATATATATGTGTCTGTCAGCACGATAGCGGCCGTAAATATGATACGATCTTAATGAAATTTGGAACAGACATGTAAAGTGGTAATCGAATGGACGAGTTCGTGAACCAGCCCGATCGGACCACCGGAAGGGGGGGTAAGGGGGGATAAAACCCCAAAAAATGGGTTTTTTGGGTTTTTTACATATAAAAATAAAATTTATCGAATCTTTGTGGGGCACCATTGAATTCAGCTCAAAAACACAAACAATTTAGTGTTTTGAATCATTGCTCTATGTCCATTGGTTACCGAGATATTGAAAGTGGTAAACACAGTACGTTGTCCCAAGTTAACCTTATGGGGAATAAGTACAAATTCTATATCTCGCTTATTTCTCAACAAACGCTTAATGTATTTTAGTCTAAAACCCCCTAAATTTCCATTTTTGAGGCAGCAAACCTGCATAATCATTCCTCATGTTATCCTTATGGGAAATAAAAAATTCTATATGTTATTTATTTTTAATATTTCTTGACCAGAACCTGGTATATGGCTTCTTCTAGTTAAGATCTACTAAATAATGAATTAAAACCAACCAGTTTTAACATACCTGTTGCAGCAAACCTGCATACTCATTCCCCATGTTAATCTTATGGAGATTACAAAACATATCTAATCTCGCTAAATTTTATTGAAATATGTTCATTTGAAATTCGCTGAGTATGCAGGTCTGCTGCAACGGGGGTATTTTAATTCGTAAATCGTGTTTTTAGTAGTATAACTCAAAGTATAAACTAAACTATATATGTTAAAAATTATTTGAAAACAGCGCTGATAACGTTATTAACTGGTTATTGGAATAAAGTCCACAGCAAGTTTTTAACAACACTTTTTACGTTTATACAGCGTTTTTAATAAGAATGTTTTTATTGCCGCGAGCTCGATCTGCCGTTCACCTTCTTTCGATAATCAGGGTTTTTTAGTTTTAAACTAAAATATCGAGTTTTAAACAGTATTTGCCCCCAAACTAAATCGGTTATTTTCAATTAGAAGATTAAAATGGTGTCTTGTTATACAAAGGGTGTCTGGAAATTACGGTAAAATACTTAGCGATTGCATATATTTATTATATCTCACGTACCTCTTAACGAGTAAACTTTAAACTTGATATATCAATTAATATTATTAAGAACAATTTTTATTAGAAGTATAAAATATCTACTTTTGAACTTGTCAAAATGGTGACGGTCTTTAGTTTATTCAAGCTAAATATCTTAAAAATCTATAACTTTACTGTAAGAGGAGTCTTACAAGAGACAAAAAAGTCGTAAAATATAGTTAATTTAACGCTGGTATTAAGATAATGATGATCGGATTACTAACAACGGAGAATTGTAATTTTTTCCGAATAAAAACACGCAAATTTTTAGACAGTACGAACTATAGAACTATGTTTTTATTCGGAAAAGTTACAATTTTTCCGTTATTGTAGTCCGATCATCATAATCTTAACATTAACGTTAATTGGGCTGAATTTCGCAGCTTTTAATGTTCTCAAATTTATGGTTCAAGATAATCAGCGTTGAAAACAAAAAGTCATCGCCATTTTGAAATGGTACGAAGTAGAAATTTCATAATTCTATAAAAAATAGTTCTTGATAGTGTTCATATTTGCCAAGGTTTGAAGTTCATACGTTAAGAGGTTCGTGAGATGTAATTAAATTGCCGGGAGTCCCATAATAGCCCCCCCCCCCCGACCTTTTCCTATATTTTTTCAAATGTCAATCCCACACAACCCCCAAACATTGTTGGGTAGTTAATACTTCATTTTGAATGGGAACCCAATTTTGGTCGCTATCTAGGATCCGCCATATTGGATCCAAAATATTTTTTTTCAAATGTATAAGTGGTGTTGTGACCTAATTATTTTAAGAGAAACTCATTCATAGTGAACAAATTATATATTTTATAAAACACTGAAAATGGGACTAAAAAGTAAACAACAATAATAATAATAATAATAATTTATATCACATAATTCTAAAACATGTGCTATAATAAACATCTCCCTCTTTGAGCTTCTTATCTTACACTTTCTCTCCTCTTTATACAATTTTAATTTCTTCGTTTTACCCCCTTGTCTTTGATTTCGACTAGATATGACCTTGGCTGTTTTTTGGTGTTTTGTACAATCATCCCTTCATCCCACTGCTTGTTTAGTGTATCTTGAACCCATACTTTCTCTCTCCAACAGCAAAGTTTTCTTCATTTTTTAATGCAGTTTTGTCATAGTACGACTTTGTCCTTTCTGTGTCTCGAGCAATTTCTCATCAACATTTTCATCAACTAACTTTGGTCTTAGTAATTCTTCTCTCATAGGAATCTTACTCCTTAATGTTCTGCTGTTAAGCAGCTGAGATGGTGACACTTCAAGATTGGATATAGGACTATTTCTGTAATTAAGTAAATATAACTCTAAATCCGTTTTGGGGCCACCAGAAGCAAAAAACACCATTTTGTTCGAATTTATATATATATATATATATATATATATATCTATATATCTATCTATATATATATATATTTATATATGTGTCTGTCAGCACGATAGCGGCCGTAAATATAGTCCGATCTTAATGAAATTTGGTACAGACATGTGAAGTGGTAATCCCTCGGACGAGTTCGTAAACCAGCCCGATCGGACCACTGGGAGGGGGGGTTAAGGGGGATAAACCCACCCAAAAATGGGTTTTATGAGTTTTTTACATAAAAAAATAAAATTTATCGAATTTTATTTGCACCATTGAATTCAGCTCAAAAAAAACAAACAATTTAGTATTCTAAATCACCCCTCTATGTCCATTGGTTACCGAGATATTGAAAGTGGTAAACACAGTACGTTGTCTCAGGGAAATAAGTAAATTTCCATATCTCGGTTATTTCTCAACAAATCTTAATAAAACTTGGTAAATAGCTTCTTCTAGTTCAGATCTACTAATTATTAAATTTAAAACCACTCTGTTTTAATATACCTGTAGCAGCAAACCTGCATACTCATTCCCCATGTTATTCTTATGAGCTTACCAAAACATGTCAAATCTCGCTATGTTGGATTGAAATATGTTGTTTTGCATTTGAAATTCGCTGAGTATGCAGGTCTGCTGCAACGGGGGTATTTATATATCTATCTATCTATATATATTATATATATATATATATATATGTGTCTGTCAGCACGATAGCGGCCGTAAATATGATACGATCTTAATGAAATTTGGAACAGACATGTAAAGTGGTAATCGAATGGACGAGTCGTGAACCAGCCCGATCGGACCACCGGAAGGGGGGGTAAGGGGGGATAAACACCCCAAAAAAGGGTTTTTTTGGGTTTTTTTACATATAAAAATAAAATTATCGAATCTTTGTGGGCACCATTGAATTCAGCTCAAAAACACAAACAATTTAGTGTTTTGAATCATTGCTCTATGTCCATTGGTTACCGAGATATTGAAAGTGGTAAACACAGTACGTTGTCCCAATGTTAACCTTATGGGGAATAAGTAAAATTCTATATCTCGCTTATTTCTCAACAAACGCTTAATGTATTTTAGTCTAAAACCCCCTAAATTTCCATTTTTGAGGCAGCAAACCTGCATAATCATTCCTCATGTTATCCTTATGGGAAATAAAAAATTCTATATGTTATTTATTTTTTAATATTTCTTGACAGAACCTGGTATATGGCTTCTTCTAGTTAAGATCTACTAAATAATGAATTAAAACCAACCAGTTTTAACATACCTGTTGCAGCAAACCTGCATACTCATTCCCCATGTTAATCTTATGGAGATTACAAAACATATCTAATCTCGCTAAATTTTATTGAAATATGTTGTTTTGCATTTGAAATTCGCTGAGTATGCAGGTCTGCTGCAACGGGGGTATTTTAATTCGTAAATCGTGTTTTTAGTAGTATAACTCAAAGTATAAACTAAACTATATATGTTAAAAATTATTTGAAAACAGCGCTGATAACGTTATTAACTGGTTATTGGAATAAAGTCCACAGCAAGTTTTTAACAACACTTTTTACGTTTATACAGCGTTTTTAATAAGAATGTTTTTATTGCCGCGAGCTCGATCTGCCGTTCACCTTCTTTCGATAATCAGGGTTTTTTTAGTTTTAAACTAAAATATCGAGTTTAAACAGTATTTGCCCCCAAACTAAATCGGTTATTTTCAATTAGAAGATTAAAATGGTGTCTTGTTATACAAAGGGTGTCTGGAAATTACGGTAAAATACTTAGCGATTGCATATATTTATTATATCTCACGTACCTCTTAACGAGTAAACTTCAAACTTGATATATCAATTAATATTATTAAGAACAATTTTTATTAGAAGTATAAAATATCTACTTTTGAACTTGTCAAAATGGTAACGGTCTTTAGTTTATTCAAGCTAAATATCTTAAAAATCTATAACTTTACTGTAAGAGGAGTCTTACAAGAGACAAAAAAGTCGTAAAATATAGTTAATTTAACGCTGGTATTAAGATAATGATGATCGGATTACTAACAACGGAGAAATTGTAATTTTTTCCGAATAAAAACACGCAAATTTTAGACAGTACGAACTATAGAACTATGTTTTTATTCGGAAAAGTTACAATTTTTCCGTTATTGTAGTCCGATCATCATAATCTTAACATTAACGTTAATTGGGCTGAATTTCGCAGCTTTTAATGTTCTCAAATTTATGGTTCAAGATAATCAGCGTTGAAAACAAAAAGTCATCGCCATTTTGAAATGGTACGAAGTAGAAATTTCATAATTCTATAAAAAATAGTTCTTGATAGTGTTCATATTTGCCAAGTTTGAAGTTCATACGTTAAGAGGTTCGTGAGATGTAATTAAATGCTGGGAGTCCCATAATAGCCCCCCCCCCGACCTTTTCCTATATTTTTTCAAATGTCAATCCCACACAACCCCCAAACATTGTTGGGTAGTTAATACTTCATTTTGAATGGGAACCCAATTTTGGTCGCTATCTAGGATCCACCATATTGGATCCAAAATATTTTTTTTCAAATGTATAAGTGGTGTTGTGACCTAATTATTTTAAGAGAAACTCATTCATAGTGAACAAATTATATATTTTATAAAACACTGAAAATGGACTAAAAAGTAAACAACAATAATAATAATAATAATAATTTATATCACATAATTCTAAAACATGTGCTATAATAAACATCTCCCTCTTTGAGCTTCTTATCTTACACTTTCTCTCCTCTTTATACAATTTTAATTTCTTCGTTTTACCCCCTTGTCTTTGATTTCGACTAGATATGACCTTGGCTGTTTTTTGGTGTTTTGTACAATCATCCCTTCATCCCACTGCTTGTTTAGTGTATCTTGAACCCATACTTTCTCTCCAACAGCAAAGTTTTCTTCATTTTTTAATGCAGTTTTGTCATAGTACGACTTTGTCCTTTCTGTGTCTCGAGCAATTTCTCATCAACATTTTCATCAACTAACTTTGGTCTTAGTAATTCTTCTCTCATAGGAATCTTACTCCTTAATGTTCTGCTGTTAAGCAGCTGAGATGGTGACACTTCAAGATTGGATATAGGACTATTTCTGTAATTAAGTAAATATAACTCTAAATCCGTTTTGGGGCCACCAGAAGCAAAAAACACCATTTGTTCGAATTTATATATATATATATATATATATATATATATATATATATATCTATATATCTATCTATATATATATATATTTATATATGTGTCTGTCAGCACGATAGCGGCCGTAAATATAGTCCGATCTTAATGAAATTTGGTACAGACATGTGAAGTGGTAATCCCTCGGACGAGTTCGTAAACCAGCCCGATCGGACCACTGGGAGGGGGGGGTTAAGGGGGATAAACCCACCCAAAAATGGGTTTTATGAGTTTTTTACATAAAAAAATAAAATTTATCGAATTTTTATTTGCACCATTGAATTCAGCTCAAAAAAACAAACAATTTAGTATTCTAAATCACCCCTCTATGTCCATTGGTTACCGAGATATTGAAAGTGGTAAACACAGTACGTTGTCTCAGGGAAATAAGTAAATTTCCATATCTCGGTTATTTCTCAACAAATCTTAATAAAACTTGGTAAATAGCTTCTTCTAGTTCAGATCTACTAATTATTAAATTAAAACCACTCTGTTTTAATATACCTGTAGCAGCAAACCTGCATACTCATTCCCCATGTTATTCTTATGGAGCTTACCAAAACATGTCAAATCTCGCTATGTTGGATTGAAATATGTTGTTTTGCATTTGAAATTCGCTGAGTATGCAGGTCTGCTGCAACGGGGGTATTTATATATCTATCTATCTATATATATATATATATATATATATATATATATATATATATATGTGTCTGTCAGCACGATAGCGGCCGTAAATATGATACGATCTTAATGAAATTTGGAACAGACATGTAAAGTGGTAATCGAATGGACGAGTTCGTGAACCAGCCCGATCGGACCACCGGAAGGGGGGGTAAGGGGGGATAAACACCCCAAAAAATGGGTTTTTTGGGTTTTTTACATATAAAAATAAAATTTATCGAATCTTTGTGGGCACCATTGAATTCAGCTCAAAAACACAAACAATTTAGTGTTTTGAATCATTGCTCTATGTCCATTGGTTACCGAGATATTGAAAGTGGTAAACACAGTACGTTGTCCCAATGTTAACCTTATGGGGAATAAGTAAAATTCTATATCTCGCTTATTTCTCAACAAACGCTTAATGTATTTTAGTCTAAAACCCCCTAAATTTCCATTTTTGAGGCAGCAAACCTGCATAATCATTCCTCATGTTATCCTTATGGGAAATAAAAAATTCTATATGTTATTTATTTTTTAATATTTCTTGACAGAACCTGGTATATGGCTTCTTCTAGTTAAGATCTACTAAATAATGAATTAAAACCAACCAGTTTTAACATACCTGTTGCAGCAAACCTGCATACTCATTCCCCATGTTAATCTTATGGAGATTACAAAACATATCTAATCTCGCTAAATTTTATTGAAATATGTTGTTTTGCATTTGAAATTCGCTGAGTATGCAGGTCTGCTGCAACGGGGGTATTTTAATTCGTAAATCGTGTTTTTAGTAGTATAACTCAAAGTATAAACTAAACTATATATGTTAAAAATTATTTGAAAACAGCGCTGATAACGTTATTAACTGGTTATTGGAATAAAGTCCACAGCAAGTTTTTAACAACACTTTTTACGTTTATACAGCGTTTTTAATAAGAATGTTTTTATTGCCGCGAGCTCGATCTGCCGTTCACCTTCTTTCGATAATCAGGGTTTTTTTAGTTTTAAACTAAAATATCGAGTTTAAACAGTATTTGCCCCCAAACTAAATCGGTTATTTTCAATTAGAAGATTAAAATGGTGTCTTGTTATACAAAGGGTGTCTGGAAATTACGGTAAAATACTTAGCGATTGCATATATTTATTATATCTCACGTACCTCTTAACGAGTAAACTTTAAACTTGATATATCAATTAATATTATTAAGAACAATTTTTATTAGAAGTATAAAATATCTACTTTTGAACTTGTCAAAATGGTGACGGTCTTTAGTTTATTCAAGCTAAATATCTTAAAAATCTATAACTTTACTGTAAGAGGAGTCTTACAAGAGACAAAAAAGTCGTAAAATATAGTTAATTTAACGCTGGTATTAAGATAATGATGATCGGATTACTAACAACGGAGAAATTGTAATTTTTTCCGAATAAAAACACGCAAATTTTAGACAGTACGAACTATAGAACTATGTTTTTATTCGGAAAAGTTACAATTTTTCCGTTATTGTAGTCCGATCATCATAATCTTAACATTAACGTTAATTGGGCTGAATTTCGCAGCTTTTAATGTTCTCAAATTTATGGTTCAAGATAATCAGCGTTGAAAACAAAAAGTCATCGCCATTTTGAAATGGTACGAAGTAGAAATTTCATAATTCTATAAAAAATAGTTCTTGATAGTGTTCATATTTGCCAAGTTTGAAGTTCATACGTTAAGAGGTTCGTGAGATGTAATTAAATGCCGGGAGTCCCATAATAGCCCCCCCCCCCCCGACCTTTTCCTATATTTTTTCAAATGTCAATCCCACACAACCCCCAAACATTGTTGGGTAGTTAATACTTCATTTTGAATGGGAACCCAATTTTGGTCGCTATCTAGGATCCGCCATATTGGATCCAAAATATTTTTTTTCAAATGTATAAGTGGTGTTGTGACCTAATTATTTTAAGAGAAACTCATTCATAGTGAACAAATTATATATTTTATAAAACACTGAAAATGGACTAAAAAGTAAACAACAATAATAATAATAATAATAATTTATATCACATAATTCTAAAACATGTGCTATAATAAACATCTCCCTCTTTGAGCTTCTTATCTTACACTTTCTCTCCTCTTTATACAATTTTAATTTCTTCGTTTTACCCCCTTGTCTTTGATTTCGACTAGATATGACCTTGGCTGTTTTTTGGTGTTTTGTACAATCATCCCTTCATCCCACTGCTTGTTTAGTGTATCTTGAACCCATACTTTCTCTCCAACAGCAAAGTTTTCTTCATTTTTTAATGCAGTTTTGTCATAGTACGACTTTGTCCTTTCTGTGTCTCGAGCAATTTCTCATCAACATTTTCATCAACTAACTTTGGTCTTAGTAATTCTTCTCTCATAGGAATCTTACTCCTTAATGTTCTGCTGTTAAGCAGCTGAGATGGTGACACTTCAAGATTGGATATAGGACTATTTCTGTAATTAAGTAAATATAACTCTAAATCCGTTTTGGGGCCACCAGAAGCAAAAAACACCATTTGTTCGAATTTATATATATATATATATATATATATATATATATATCTATATATCTATCTATATATATATATATTTATATATGTGTCTGTCAGCACGATAGCGGCCGTAAATATAGTCCGATCTTAATGAAATTTGGTACAGACATGTGAAGTGGTAATCCCTCGGACGAGTTCGTAAACCAGCCCGATCGGACCACTGGGAGGGGGGGTTAAGGGGGATAAACCCACCCAAAAATGGGTTTTATGAGTTTTTTACATAAAAAAATAAAATTTATCGAATTTTTATTTGCACCATTGAATTCAGCTCAAAAAAACAAACAATTTAGTATTCTAAATCACCCCTCTATGTCCATTGGTTACCGAGATATTGAAAGTGGTAAACACAGTACGTTGTCTCAGGGAAATAAGTAAATTTCCATATCTCGGTTATTTCTCAACAAATCTTAATAAAACTTGGTAAATAGCTTCTTCTAGTTCAGATCTACTAATTATTAAATTAAAACCACTCTGTTTTAATATACCTGTAGCAGCAAACCTGCATACTCATTCCCCATGTTATTCTTATGGAGCTTACCAAAACATGTCAAATCTCGCTATGTTGGATTGAAATATGTTGTTTTGCATTTGAAATTCGCTGAGTATGCAGGTCTGCTGCAACGGGGGTATTTATATATCTATCTATCTATATATATATATATATATATATATATATATATATATATATATATATGTGTCTGTCAGCACGATAGCGGCCGTAAATATGATACGATCTTAATGAAATTTGGAACAGACATGTAAAGTGGTAATCGAATGGACGAGTTCGTGAACCAGCCCGATCGGACCACCGGAAGGGGGGGTAAGGGGGGATAAACACCCCAAAAAATGGGTTTTTTGGGTTTTTTACATATAAAAATAAAATTTATCGAATCTTTGTGGGCACCATTGAATTCAGCTCAAAAACACAAACAATTTAGTGTTTTGAATCATTGCTCTATGTCCATTGGTTACCGAGATATTGAAAGTGGTAAACACAGTACGTTGTCCCAATGTTAACCTTATGGGGAATAAGTAAAATTCTATATCTCGCTTATTTCTCAACAAACGCTTAATGTATTTTAGTCTAAAACCCCCTAAATTTCCATTTTTGAGGCAGCAAACCTGCATAATCATTCCTCATGTTATCCTTATGGGAAATAAAAAATTCTATATGTTATTTATTTTTTAATATTTCTTGACAGAACCTGGTATATGGCTTCTTCTAGTTAAGATCTACTAAATAATGAATTAAAACCAACCAGTTTTAACATACCTGTTGCAGCAAACCTGCATACTCATTCCCCATGTTAATCTTATGGAGATTACAAAACATATCTAATCTCGCTAAATTTTATTGAAATATGTTGTTTTGCATTTGAAATTCGCTGAGTATGCAGGTCTGCTGCAACGGGGGTATTTTAATTCGTAAATCGTGTTTTTAGTAGTATAACTCAAAGTATAAACTAAACTATATATGTTAAAAATTATTTGAAAACAGCGCTGATAACGTTATTAACTGGTTATTGGAATAAAGTCCACAGCAAGTTTTTAACAACACTTTTTACGTTTATACAGCGTTTTTAATAAGAATGTTTTTATTGCCGCGAGCTCGATCTGCCGTTCACCTTCTTTCGATAATCAGGGTTTTTTTAGTTTTAAACTAAAATATCGAGTTTAAACAGTATTTGCCCCCAAACTAAATCGGTTATTTTCAATTAGAAGATTAAAATGGTGTCTTGTTATACAAAGGGTGTCTGGAAATTACGGTAAAATACTTAGCGATTGCATATATTTATTATATCTCACGTACCTCTTAACGAGTAAACTTTAAACTTGATATATCAATTAATATTATTAAGAACAATTTTTATTAGAAGTATAAAATATCTACTTTTGAACTTGTCAAAATGGTGACGGTCTTTAGTTTATTCAAGCTAAATATCTTAAAAATCTATAACTTTACTGTAAGAGGAGTCTTACAAGAGACAAAAAAGTCGTAAAATATAGTTAATTTAACGCTGGTATTAAGATAATGATGATCGGATTACTAACAACGGAGAAATTGTAATTTTTTCCGAATAAAAACACGCAAATTTTAGACAGTACGAACTATAGAACTATGTTTTTATTCGGAAAAGTTACAATTTTTCCGTTATTGTAGTCCGATCATCATAATCTTAACATTAACGTTAATTGGGCTGAATTTCGCAGCTTTTAATGTTCTCAAATTTATGGTTCAAGATAATCAGCGTTGAAAACAAAAAGTCATCGCCATTTTGAAATGGTACGAAGTAGAAATTTCATAATTCTATAAAAAATAGTTCTTGATAGTGTTCATATTTGCCAAGTTTGAAGTTCATACGTTAAGAGGTTCGTGAGATGTAATTAAATGCCGGGAGTCCCATAATAGCCCCCCCCCCCCGACCTTTTCCTATATTTTTTCAAATGTCAATCCCACACAACCCCCAAACATTGTTGGGTAGTTAATACTTCATTTTGAATGGGAACCCAATTTTGGTCGCTATCTAGGATCCGCCATATTGGATCCAAAATATTTTTTTTCAAATGTATAAGTGGTGTTGTGACCTAATTATTTTAAGAGAAACTCATTCATAGTGAACAAATTATATATTTTATAAAACACTGAAAATGGACTAAAAAGTAAACAACAATAATAATAATAATAATAATTTATATCACATAATTCTAAAACATGTGCTATAATAAACATCTCCCTCTTTGAGCTTCTTATCTTACACTTTCTCTCCTCTTTATACAATTTTAATTTCTTCGTTTTACCCCCTTGTCTTTGATTTCGACTAGATATGACCTTGGCTGTTTTTTGGTGTTTTGTACAATCATCCCTTCATCCCACTGCTTGTTTAGTGTATCTTGAACCCATACTTTCTCTCCAACAGCAAAGTTTTCTTCATTTTTTAATGCAGTTTTGTCATAGTACGACTTTGTCCTTTCTGTGTCTCGAGCAATTTCTCATCAACATTTTCATCAACTAACTTTGGTCTTAGTAATTCTTCTCTCATAGGAATCTTACTCCTTAATGTTCTGCTGTTAAGCAGCTGAGATGGTGACACTTCAAGATTGGATATAGGACTATTTCTGTAATTAAGTAAATATAACTCTAAATCCGTTTTGGGGCCACCAGAAGCAAAAAACACCATTTGTTCGAATTATATATATATATATATATATATATATATATATATATCTATATATCTATCTATATATATATATATTTATATATGTGTCTGTCAGCACGATAGCGGCCGTAAATATAGTCCGATCTTAATGAAATTTGGTACAGACATGTGAAGTGGTAATCCCTCGGACGAGTTCGTAAACCAGCCCGATCGGACCACTGGGAGGGGGGGTTAAGGGGGATAAACCCACCCAAAAATGGGTTTTATGAGTTTTTTACATAAAAAAATAAAATTTATCGAATTTTTATTTGCACCATTGAATTCAGCTCAAAAAAACAAACAATTTAGTATTCTAAATCACCCCTCTATGTCCATTGGTTACCGAGATATTGAAAGTGGTAAACACAGTACGTTGTCTCAGGGAAATAAGTAAATTTCCATATCTCGGTTATTTCTCAACAAATCTTAATAAAACTTGGTAAATAGCTTCTTCTAGTTCAGATCTACTAATTATTAAATTAAAACCACTCTGTTTTAATATACCTGTAGCAGCAAACCTGCATACTCATTCCCCATGTTATTCTTATGGAGCTTACCAAAACATGTCAAATCTCGCTATGTTGGATTGAAATATGTTGTTTTGCATTTGAAATTCGCTGAGTATGCAGGTCTGCTGCAACGGGGGTATTTATATATCTATCTATCTATCTATATATATATATATAGATATATATATATATATATGTGTCTGTCAGCACGATAGCGGCCGTAAATATGATACGATCTTAATGAAATTTGGAACAGACATGTAAAGTGGTAATCGAATGGACGAGTTCGTGAACCAGCCCGATCGGACCACCGGAAGGGGGGGTAAGGGGGGATAAACACCCCAAAAAATGGGTTTTTTGGGTTTTTTACATATAAAAATAAAATTTATCGAATCTTTGTGGGCACCATTGAATTCAGCTCAAAAACACAAACAATTTAGTGTTTTGAATCATTGCTCTATGTCCATTGGTTACCGAGATATTGAAAGTGGTAAACACAGTACGTTGTCCCAATGTTAACCTTATGGGGAATAAGTAAAATTCTATATCTCGCTTATTTCTCAACAAACGCTTAATGTATTTTAGTCTAAAACCCCCTAAATTTCCATTTTTGAGGCAGCAAACCTGCATAATCATTCCTCATGTTATCCTTATGGGAAATAAAAAATTCTATATGTTATTTATTTTTTAATATTTCTTGACAGAACCTGGTATATGGCTTCTTCTAGTTAAGATCTACTAAATAATGAATTAAAACCAACCAGTTTTAACATACCTGTTGCAGCAAACCTGCATACTCATTCCCCATGTTAATCTTATGGAGATTACAAAACATATCTAATCTCGCTAAATTTTATTGAAATATGTTGTTTTGCATTTGAAATTCGCTGAGTATGCAGGTCTGCTGCAACGGGGGTATTTTAATTCGTAAATCGTGTTTTTAGTAGTATAACTCAAAGTATAAACTAAACTATATATGTTAAAAATTATTTGAAAACAGCGCTGATAACGTTATTAACTGGTTATTGGAATAAAGTCCACAGCAAGTTTTTAACAACACTTTTTACGTTTATACAGCGTTTTTAATAAGAATGTTTTTATTGCCGCGAGCTCGATCTGCCGTTCACCTTCTTTCGATAATCAGGGTTTTTTTAGTTTTAAACTAAAATATCGAGTTTAAACAGTATTTGCCCCCAAACTAAATCGGTTATTTTCAATTAGAAGATTAAAATGGTGTCTTGTTATACAAAGGGTGTCTGGAAATTACGGTAAAATACTTAGCGATTGCATATATTTATTATATCTCACGTACCTCTTAACGAGTAAACTTCAAACTTGATATATCAATTAATATTATTAAGAACAATTTTTATTAGAAGTATAAAATATCTACTTTTGAACTTGTCAAAATGGTAACGGTCTTTAGTTTATTCAAGCTAAATATCTTAAAAATCTATAACTTTACTGTAAGAGGAGTCTTACAAGAGACAAAAAAGTCGTAAAATATAGTTAATTTAACGCTGGT
Source organism: Flexamia atlantica (assembly GCA_035578135.1). Classification (NCBI taxonomy): domain Eukaryota; kingdom Metazoa; phylum Arthropoda; class Insecta; order Hemiptera; family Cicadellidae; genus Flexamia; species Flexamia atlantica. Next base: position 136,803,661 of record JAQJVK010000001.1, on the reverse strand, counting down.
ATTAAGATAATGATGATCGGATTACTAACAACGGAGAAATTGTAATTTTTTCCGAATAAAAACACGCAAATTTTAGACAGTACGAACTATAGAACTATGTTTTTATTCGGAAAAGTTACAATTTTTCCGTTATTGTAGTCCGATCATCATAATCTTAACATTAACGTTAATTGGGCTGAATTTCGCAGCTTTTAATGTTCTCAAATTTATGGTTCAAGATAATCAGCGTTGAAAACAAAAAGTCATCGCCATTTTGAAATGGTACGAAGTAGAAATTTCATAATTCTATAAAAAATAGTTCTTGATAGTGTTCATATTTGCCAAGTTTGAAGTTCATACGTTAAGAGGTTCGTGAGATGTAATTAAATGCTGGGAGTCCCATAATAGCCCCCCCCCGACCTTTTCCTATATTTTTTCAAATGTCAATCCCACACAACCCCCAAACATTGTTGGGTAGTTAATACTTCATTTTGAATGGGAACCCAATTTTGGTCGCTATCTAGGATCCACCATATTGGATCCAAAATATTTTTTTTCAAATGTATAAGTGGTGTTGTGACCTAATTATTTTAAGAGAAACTCATTCATAGTGAACAAATTATATATTTTATAAAACACTGAAAATGGACTAAAAAGTAAACAACAATAATAATAATAATAATAATTTATATCACATAATTCTAAAACATGTGCTATAATAAACATCTCCCTCTTTGAGCTTCTTATCTTACACTTTCTCTCCTCTTTATACAATTTTAATTTCTTCGTTTTACCCCCTTGTCTTTGATTTCGACTAGATATGACCTTGGCTGTTTTTTGGTGTTTTGTACAATCATCCCTTCATCCCACTGCTTGTTTAGTGTATCTTGAACCCATACTTTCTCTCCAACAGCAAAGTTTTCTTCATTTTTTAATGCAGTTTTGTCATAGTACGACTTTGTCCTTTCTGTGTCTCGAGCAATTTCTCATCAACATTTTCATCAACTAACTTTGGTCTTAGTAATTCTTCTCTCATAGGAATCTTACTCCTTAATGTTCTGCTGTTAAGCAGCTGAGATGGTGACACTTCAAGATTGGATATAGGACTATTTCTGTAATTAAGTAAATATAACTCTAAATCTTTTTTTGTTTCTTGACATTTTTTCAAAATTTCCTTGACCATTCTAACTGATTTTTCAGCCAGTCCATTTGATTTAGGATAGTACGGGCTTATAGTAATAGTCTGCATATCCCACTCATTGTCAAACTGTTTAAATTCTTGACTGTTAAATGGTACATTATCAGCAATCATCGTTTTAGGGATCCCAAATCTTGAAAAACTTCTTTAAGTTTCTATATTATCACACCGCTTCTTTTGTCACTGATTTTTAAAGCTTCAATCCATCGAGAATAGAAGTCGACAATCACTAAATAGTAGCTTTTATGAAATTCAGCAATGCCCACTCCGGTTTTATTGAATGGAATGCTTGGGATTTTATGATTTATCATTGGACTTTTGGTTTTAGACTTCCCAAATCTTTGACAAATCTTACATGTTGATACAACATTTGTTACATCAGATGCTATTCCTGGCCAATAGAACAACTGTTTCATTTTCTTCAAGATTTTAGACGATCCTAGATGCGTTTCATGTAAAATATCTAGAACAAATTTCCGCAAACCTTTTGGAACGATCAATCTGTCGCCATAGTATATTAAATCATCATTAGCTTGCAGTTCTTGTCTAATATTAAAAAAATACTTAGGTTCGCATTCAAGGAAACTTGGATCTGGCCAACCTCGATGAAGATACTTATTAATCACTGTTAGAGTTTCATCGGTTTTAGTTTTGGTTTGAAACAGTTTCAATCTAGATTCATCTTCAGTTATTTCATGAGCTTCGACAGTGTTAATGTAATCATACATGAGAACATCTTTAGTTTCTGGCGTTTTGATTCCACATCTTGACATGAAGTCACCGATGAACATGTATTTTCCAGGTAGATATTTGATTTTCAGTTGATAATAAATTAATTTGAGTTTCAAGCTTTTGAGCCTGTTGTTTGGAATCTTACTGAGTGATTTTACCGCAATTGAAACTAGTGGTAAATGGTCTGTAAACACAATAACATTTTGGTGACCATAAATGTAAGTGTGTAATTTATTAATTGCAAAACAAATGGCCAAAAACTCTTTTTCTATCCGAGCATAATCTTGTTCTGTACTGTTCATTGATCTTGATCCAAAATGTACTGGTTTGTTGTTCTGGAGCATGCAAAAGCCAATGGCATACTTGGAAGCATCACATTGAATTTCCACCGGTAAATCTGGGTTGAAAGGTGCAAGAACCTGTGAGCTGCAAATAATTTTCTTTAAACCTTCAAACACTTTTGCATGAATTTCAGTCCAGTTCCACTCAACATTCTTTTTTAATAGCTCTCTAAGTAGAGCGGTGACTTCAGACAGTTTCGGAATAAAACCTCTCAAATAATTTACCATACCAAGCATTCTCTGTAATTCAATTTTATTGCCTGGTTTAACTAACTTGTTAATGCTATCAACTTTGTCGGGGTCAGGTGACATGCCTTCTTTTGAAAATCGTACACTCTGGTACTTCACTTCACTTTTACAGTACTGAAATTTATTGAAATTAAACTTTATGTTGTATTGCCGTGCTCGGTCAAAAACCTTTTTAAGGATTTCATCGCTTTCTTCTTTAGAGGTACTTGCAATGCATAAATCATCAAAATAAACTGATACTCCTGGTATATCTGCAAAGTATTTACTTACAAGCCTTTGAAACATTTCTGGCATGCAGGAGAGTCCAAAAGGAGCTCGCAAAAGTTTGTATGTACCAAAAACTGTTGCAAATAAACATAAGTTACTTGACTCTTCATCTAAACGTACCCATCTTTCAAATCTAGTTTGGAGAAGTGAGTTTTGTTTACTAGTTTTGGAGCAATTTCATTTAATGTTGGAATTGTGAATTTCTCTTGTACGATATGTTTATTCAACTCAATAGGATCTATGCAAATCCTCAAAGAACCATTAGGTTTTTCCACTACTACAACATTACTTACCCAATCAACTGGTTCCTCTACAGGTTTCATTCTTCCCCTTTCCACAAGAGAATCTAGAGTCTCCTTAAATTTGTCTTTAATTTTCAAAGGCAATCTTCTTGCAGTACTGATGGTTGGTTTTGCTCCCTCTTTAAGTTTTATTTTGCACTTATCAGGAAAACAACCCAACCCTTCAAAATCATCTTCATTTTTCTCAAATACATTTAGTTTCTCCTTTTCCAGGTAGAATTCGTTCTCTTCACTACTTACCATGTCGATACGTTTCAGCAAATTGAGTTTAACACAGGTCTCAAGACCTAATATTGGCACTGTATTTTCACTTTTTACTATCAAAAAGCTGGCTATATCAATTTTGTTTTCTGTCTCGATTTGTCCATCAATGACACCAAAAGGTTTAATAGAAAACCCCCCAAATGATTGCAAAGTTATATTGCAAGGTCTTACTTTACAATTAATTTTGAGGTCCTTGAAATAATGATATGGTAAAACATTAACATCGGCTCCACTGTCAAGTTTGAATCTTATCTGTTTCCTTTCAAGCAAAAGTGTTTTGTGCCAATCGTTTTTATTCTTTAAAGAATCAACAATGTAGAGACTATTAATATCTGGATCATCACAAGGTTTTCCTTTTACTGACGGCTCACTTTTATTTCTTAAATCATTACAATGTTTGTAACCAAGAAACTTCTGAGATGTCTTGCAAACATTTGCAAAATGATTTGGCATACCACATTTCTTACAAGTTTTTCCCAAAGCTGGACACAAATGAACCCCATTATGGAAACCACCACATCTATAACATTTTTTTGTCTTATTTGGACTTACCTTTGACATGCCTTTGAGACCTTGTTGTGCAGTTGATACGCCTTCATTAGCTGATACATCTTTACTGAATGATTCAACATTAAACTTCTCATGAAGAATGTTACTATTACTATTGATGATTTGCATATTTTTCCTAGCAAGCTCTGATGCTTTACAAAACTTCAAAACTTTGTCAAAACTTGTGTCTTCTCGTAAAAGTTTTTCTTGCAATTCTTTGTCACTGACTCCTAAAACTATTAGCGCTTTTAGGATTTATTCTTCCTGACCCTCAAACTTACAGGGCTTTATCAAGTGTCTTAGGGTCGCATAAAATGATTCAAAGTTTTCATCGGGTAATTGTCTCCTAGAAAATAGAGTATGAATGATCATGGTCATGTTATGTTTCGGCGTACAATGCTTTTCAAACGTTTCCATCACATATTCCACACTTTCAATTACAGATTCATTTTTTTTATGGAATTGTACAGTTTCAGTCCATCTGAACCTAATAAATTATTCAGCCTTGCTAATTGAACTTCTTTACTTTCCTTTGTAGTTTTTGTGGCAACAAAATAAATGTCAATTTCTTCCTTAAATTGCTTGAAGTTATCTGCAACATTGCCTTTTAGGCTAAGAGGTTCTGGATTGTTGAACTCCATTTTCGTTTTGTATTTTGTAGTAATAAGGTATATTTTCAAATCACTTCAAACTATTTATTTTGTATTTATCATTATTTTTACTTCTTTATTCGACTGCACCATAATTATTTTAAGAGAAACTCATTCATAGTGAACAAATTATGTATTTTATAAAACACTGAAAATGGACTACTATATGTAAACAACAACAACAACAATAATAATAATAATAATAATAATAATAATAATAATAATAATAATAATAATAATAATAATAATAATAATAATTTATATCACATGATTCTAAAACATGTGCTATATTAAACTGACCCATCATTTCAAACTAGATTTTTTCACTGATTACAATGCCGCAATTCGTTTTTTAATATCTCGATTGGTTCTAGAGATTTTAGTACTTTTAATTTATTTATTTTCAACCAATTTAAACTTTAAAAGTGATAAAATAGGCCCATAACCACAAAATGATGATAGATAGTGACCAATAACCACCATCAGTCATTGTTGGGTTGTTCCCACTCAAACCTAAGGTTGTGGGTTATTTCCACTGATGTAAATTTTTTGGCCGCCATCTTGGATCCGGCATTTTGAAATGAGGTAAGTTATTTCAAATATGAAGATGGTATTGTGACCCATCATTCCAAACTAACATTCTACGCCGAATTCAATGCCGAAACCCGTTTATGATTATTGTGTTTAGTTTTTTAAGTATTGAAAAATTTCTAATAAAATCTAAAAAATATGAATTTTTGAAAAACTATTTTTTATAGCTAAAAACAGGTCGCGGCATTGAATTCTGCGCAAAAAGTTAGTTTGAAATGATGTGTCGCATTACTATCTTCCATTTCAAAATGGCGGATCCAAGATGGCGGCCAAAATATTTACGTCGTTGAAAGTTTAGTGGAAATAACTCATTAAATACTCATGGTTGTTATTCGTCACTATCTAGCATTATTTTGTGGTTATGGACCTATTTTATCAATTTGAAATGTTTAAATGAATTGAAAATAAATAAATTAAAAGTACTCATATCTTGAGAACCAAACGAGATATTTAAAAACGGATTGCGGCATTGTGATCAGTGAAAAAAACTAGCTTGAAATGATGGGCTTGAAACCTTGAAAAACAACACCACTTTTACATTTGAAAAACATATTTTAGATCCAATATGGCGGATCCAAGATGGCGGACAAAATTGGGTACCCACTCAAAATGTAGTATTCACTACCCAAAAATGTTCGGGGTTGGTGTGGGATTGATATTTAATAAAATATTGGAAAAGTCGGGGGGGGGGCTATTATGGGACACCCGGTATATGAAAAACACAAACAGGCTCACAGACGGAAAACGAAGTACTTTGGGACTTATGTTTATATCAGTGTTTTTATTTCCACCTCTACAATCATATCCCAAAATATTTCACCATGATTTCCAGACACCCTGTATACGAAGTATTAAACAACCCATCTTAGGTACAAACCTACAAGCGGTTTGCATTGTTTGAGAGAGTTTCAGATTCCAATCCATCGTATTGCTTGTCGGAGGAACTTCAACCATTATCATAAGCTTTATCCTGTGCTATCAACGTCAGGCAGAGATTTGCAGTTAAGGGTCAATTCTACTACAGAATTAATTTCATCCAGATGTTATTAGCAAATATTCTTAGAACAATTATTTATCAAACATTTATTATTGACATCCCTGAAGTGCGCGCTCAAACACACAGTCTCCATGCTTAAGGAAAAGACTACATTTCTCATTCAATCCAAGGAAAATACGTTCCTACACTATACTGTGAAGCAAATAAAGGTTGTTTTAAAAGAATCTTGTATTAACCTAAAAACTAAGTCATGATGTTTAGTCATTTTTCAGATGCTTCAATATTTTAAAATTTTAAATGAAAGTAAAGTTTTTTCATCTTATTTTGAATGCCTCGTTTTATAGAGTAAAATAGGCTAATTAAAGGCTTGTTTAAATACAACTTTAAATGGGTTTGAACTAGGGATGGTAGGGTCCCGAAAAGTCGGGAAATTTTCGGGAAAATTAAATTCCCGATTTTTGGGCGGGATTTTATTTACTTCGGGAAATTTTTCGGGACGGGATCATTTAGCGATCGCAAATAAACAGCGGGTGTAGCTTCGCAAAACTCGCGATCGGCCGCGGAAAACGATCTCGCTTATTTTTCGATCGCAAATAAACGTCAAATCCAGCTTTGCAAAACTCGCGATCGTCCGTATTTGCCGATCGTAAATAAACGAAAAATGCGGCTTTGCAAATCTCTTGATCGGCCGCGAAAACCATCGCGCGTATTTGCCAGACGCGGATGAACGGCAAAAATAGATTAGCGCTGTTCGCGAACGGCCACGAAATACGCTGGCGCGTATCTGTGGATCGCGGATTAACGGGCGATGTAGCTTTAACGATTAACGGAACTCGTGATCGGCCGTGAAAAACGATTGCGCGTACTTACCGATCACGAATAGACGGCAAATCTAGCTTTGCCGATGTTGCTTTGCGAAACTCGCGATCGGCCGTGAAAAACGATCGCCCGTATTTGTCGATCGTTGATAAACGGCAAATGTAGGATTGCTAACTCGCAATTGGATGTGAAAAGCAATCGTAGTTATTCACTGATAGCGGTTAATCAACAGAAACAACTTGCTAAAAGGCGTGTCAGTGATGATTGTTCATATAGTTGAAAAGAGTTGAAAAACTTTTTATTTTAATTTATATTTCATGACTGTAAAAATGTTTTTGTAATTTGCAATGTCGAATGCACTATATTTGTTTACTTTGTGTATTGAGTGTAGTTATTTTAAGATTGACACCATTTATTGTACAGAGTACAAAATATGAATAAAGCATTTTTGAATTGAATTGAATTGAATAGTCGGCCACATTGGTTTGCTACAAATTGTGGTTTTGCCCATTGATTCAATTTTCTAAACTAATTCAGATGTCTTTGAATCCCATATGAAAGTATGATTATTTTTCATATATAAGTAAAAAAAATGACAAAAGTAAAGGCTTTTGAGACTTTTAATAAATTTTCTAATACATAGGTAGGCCTAATTAATATTTGATGTAACTTAAGAAATATTAAGTTTGGGAGCTGTGAACTTCAAATTTATAATTTTAAGCTTGGAAAAACTAGTGTTATGGTTGTCATCTTGAAACTAAATTTATTTTTATTTTTTTTTTACCGTAGTTTAAAGTGCTGGAAAAATTTTGAGTCATAGAGTCATTTTCTAAAACAAGAACTCCAAAGCCCAAAGTTTATAAAAATACAATAACAAGTTTACTGATTATACATGACAGTATATTGCCAACATGGATTTTTGGAGACCAAACAATAAAACAAAAAGCAGAAACTTAAAAACTATTGTGTTTCTATCAAACGTTAAAAAATGCATATTATATTTATTTATTTCTTTTTTTTATAGTATTTCGATTTTTCAATGCATTCAAATTAGAATAAATATTCAAATTTAATGAAAAATATAATAAATAAACAATACATTTTATTTATCAATATTTATATAAGTTTGTGTTTTATTTATAATTAACAATTTCATTGTGTTACTATTTTTTATGTGTTTCTAATGTTTGCTATTTTGTCAATTGCATATAAGTTAGTATTTTTACTTTCTCCCCCCTATACATAGTATATGGAGAAAGTATTGTTTTCGTAAAAATGTTCGAATTTGAGTTGTTAGTGGATATATTCGTTTTAGTGCTCCCTGAATCCAAAAAAGTGGTTTTTGGCGTGGTGTCTGTCTGTCTGTGTGTGTGTGTGTGTGTGTGTGTGTGTGTGTGTGTGTGTGTGTGTGTGTGTGTGTGTGTGTGTGTGTGTGTGTGTGTGTGTGTGTGTGTGTGTGTGTGTGTGTGTGTGTGTGTGTGTGTGTGTGTGTGTGTGTGTGTGTGTGTGTGTGTGTGTGTGTGTGTGTGTGTGTGTGTGTGTGTGTGTGTGTGTGTGTGTGTGTGTGTGTGTGTGTGTGTGTGTGTGTGTGTGTGTGTGTGTGTGTGTGTGTGTGTGTGTGTGTGTGTGTGTGTGTGTGTGTGTGTGTGTGTGTGTGTGTGTGTGTGTGTGTGTGTGTGTGTGTGTGTGTGTGTGTGTGTGTGTGTGTGTGTGTGTGTGTGTGTGTGTGTGTGTGTGTGTGTGTGTGTGTGTGTGTGTGTGTGTGTGTGTGTGTGTGTGTGTGTGTGTGTGTGTGTGTGTGTGTGTGTGTGTGTGTGTGTGTGTGTGTGTGTGTGTGTGTGTGTGTGTGTGTGTGTGTGTGTGTGTGTGTGTGTGTGTGTGTGTGTGTGTGTGTGTGTGTGTGTGTGTGTGTGTGTGTGTGTGTGTGTGTGTGTGGATGTATACAAAGCTAGAGACGACACCAATGGACCGATTTTCATGAAATTTGGCATAAAGCCATGGTATCTCCAGGCGTATTTTTCATTTTTTTGAATTTTTGATTTTTAAGGGTATTTATCCCATAAAAACCCATGAAAAATAACAAAAATCAAAATTTCTCAAAAACGGCTCTAACGATTTTGATAAAAATTTCATGGTTTTTAGTGCTTAGGATGACAAACAAAATGTCACCACCCGCATGTTTGTAAAAATTCAGGTTCAGAAGTTATGGGGGTTAAAGCGTTTTCAAATTCATATTTTTCATATTTCACAAAATCTGTGACCTCTAAAGAAAATATACTTGCAACCATTAAATTTGACTTGAAAAACTAAATAATCTAGTTTTTTGAATTATTAGTTTACGTCAATTGGTTGCGGAGATAATTGATATTTTAGTTCGGCGGTAAACGCAGTACGTTGTCCAACGTTATTCTTATGGCAAATGTTTGAAAACCGATATCTCCGTTATTTACTAACCGATTTTGATAACATTTGGTATACATTAGTGTGATAATTAATTGTTAATTTGTTTTATTTCACTAAATATGTTTTCTGGTTTTAAATGACTTGAAGGGAGAAAGTATGTGTCAGTTTCCTGTTACCGTCTATTTCACTTAAATTGATTTCTTGACATTTTTTGAGCTGAGACGGTACAAACATTTATATATGACATTGTTTTTAACCTAATGCTATTATTATAATAAAGAAAATAAATTCGTGAACGAGCATTTCCCGAAGATTTAGGGAAGGCAAATATCCCGTCCCGTCCTGTCCCGAATTAAAGCGCGAATTAAAAAATTTTTTCACGTCCCGTCCCGAACTGAAAATCCAATCCCGTCCATCCCTAGTTTGAACTTAACCAGATAATATAATGTTGTATAAGGAACGTTGTTGAAACACAATTTGCATTTAGCTCGTTTTTTGATACATTTAAGAAGGTTCATAACTTATATTTGAAGAGGGCTTGTGCAAAGGCCTCAAACGTTTCATCTCATTGTTTATCCATCATTCTTTGTATAGTAGACTGAATCCTGGCAATATTATATCATAAAAAAGTTTGAATCGTTCAGTGAAAAAGTCCGTTAAAAGCAAAAAATTTAGTTATAAGATAAAAAAACATGAATTAACTGTAGTTTTATTTCAATGTTTTAAACTATTTCGATGTTGGAAGGAACCGAACGTTTATCAAAGTGAAATAAATATTCTTACATTACCCATATGTATATAGGAGTATTTTGAAGTTTTTTACATGACAGGGACAGGTTTTTGAACTAACACATAGGTATTATTATATTAAGACAGAAAATAAATAAAATAATGGATATATAAAATAAAACGAAAATAATGTTTAAAACAAGTGTTTATGAAATTTGTTTACTAGAGCTAGTGTGTATTTAAAAAAAAATCAGTCAATTATTATAAAAACAATGATAATGACTTCATTCATTTTATACTTTCCAGCTGGATATACCTTCCTTGTAGGTATGAAAGCACCGACCGGAGTGACTATATACACAACTACCAGCATTTAGAAACAATAAATAGCTGTAAACAACTATGATTCATTGATACAAATCTTCAGAATAGCAAAAAAATGCCCTACTTCACATGTGCAGAAACCCTGCTGTAAACACTGAAAATGACGGGTTTTTGCACTGAACAGATGTCAACCGGTAGTATATTAGTTTGTGAGAGTGGAACACGGCAGGTTTATGCACTGAGACTTAACGATCCTGATCCCTATTTATTACAATAAAATACTCCTAATTCATTTTCGCTTAGTTTGGCCTTTAACGGCTTTTTGAAATAACGATTCGTTTGATGATGATAACCTTTTGCTGTTACTTTTTCAGCATATTGAGGTTGAAAGTTTAGTCATGATTACAATATAAGGAGGATAGCTGTCGAAACACCTTCATCCTACCTTGATACGCCGCGCATTTTGCAACATACGATATGTATTTCCATCGTACCTTTTGCGACGTCTTGTTGTATTATGTGTGGGTGGTATCTCACTAAAATTAGGATTTTCATTTATAGGAAGGATGCCTTTATTTACGCCTGGGCTTGATGTATTTATTATTTATTTTTGTTATTTTGTTATTTTGTTATTTTTTTATTATTGTGTGTGATTTTCTAAATCACGTGATTCATTTCGTCGAAGCAATTTGATTACATCGTAGTGGAAAGTAAATACACGGTAAAATATAACTTACGGAGTGGGAAAACACCACGTTTAAATAGTCCCACTTAGTGAGAAAGGCCGAATTCACAATTCCCTTGCATTCCTATTTCGTAAGCAAATATTCTTATATACCTCATCTTTGGCGAAATTGTACTTTAATCAATTTAAAACAGATCTTTCAGTAACTACAACAACTTTAATTAAGTATGGCAATACAAAAATAACTATCGCTATTAAATCAAATTTCAAGTTAAATCAATAATAAATTAACTGTAATTAAGAATGACGAATTTACCTTTGAATTAATTCTATACTTATTTATTAAGCTAGGGGGTTTTATAATCAAGACAACTCATACAATTCTCAACCGATTTTAATAATTAAGGCGTCAGGAAAGAGTTTCGCCTAATGTTTTGCAGGAAATACAATTTATGTAGGTTCGTTGAAAGGGAAGAGCCCATGTCGCCATATGTCCTAATTAAACATGAGAATAGAGATTCCGATTGAAGTAAACACAGTTTTTCAACAAAGGATAGAGATATTAATAAAATTGTAAATGCCATTACAAGCGAAGCTGTGCCAGTAATCTAGTGTGATTTATCTCAATAATATTCCAAGGAAACATCGACAAAAAATAAGTACCGTTTAGATTTAATACATGACGGTTTTAATTATATTTTAACAAGATGGATTTTTAGTTTGCAGAAACCGTTGTAATTAAGCTGAGAGAAGAAACATAACGGGTTAAGTCCTCGTTAATTTGAACCGTTGGAGAGCAGCACAACACCTCTTTCCTCCCTTGTGTAATTAACGAACTGAGAAATGTCAAAGGCGGACTCACGAGAACCACAATGGGAATTTTAAAACTGCATCACATTACGTTTGCTTTGTTCCTACAGTGCAACAAATACATCATGCCAACTTAACAATATAGCAAGTTGTAAAATGTTAAGTTTTATATATATTCAAAATCTAAAGTTAGTATTAAATACAAACAATTGAATTAAAATCACAGTAATATCAAACTGCTGCACTAATTGCTTGCTGAGTGTCAAATCATAACTAGTCTGCACTAGTCTGGTCTGCCAAGTCCGTCGGACAGTTACCTCTTCATACAGGAGATAATAGTTACCAGGAGATAGGAGTTACCTCTTTGGTTTATGACGGAGCTAAGTTAAAAACTGACACGAAAAAAGTTAGTTTAAATTATAATTAGTTAAGTATAATGAAATTTAATATGAAACTTGTTTTTCCTCAAACTACGACGAAATCACCTGTTTTGCTTACGTCATATGGAGGCCGGTAGCAGCTCTTTTCCGTCAGAGGGCCAAATATTTTCGGCCCTAGGACCGAAAGTCAGCTCATTGTTTATTTTATTGAAACAATGTATGAACATCCAATAACTGTACACGGAATTCAATAGGTGAGATGAGTCTCCTTAGTTGGCCAAAGCATGTACTAATCATCTGATCAAAAAGTTTTGTGCCACTCACACTGAAAACATTATTGGTAACACAGTGTGTTTGTTTACATTTTCTTCAAACTGTCAAATCGCCACGTTGCGTTTGTTTATAATATTGTTTTGTTGACTTACTAGCAGGTTCCCGTGGCTTTGCTAATGATCAAACTATGATTCCCGATGCTTAAATGAAGATATGCCATATTCTGAGTTTATGATTAAACAGGTAAGGTACAAAAACTATGATGACTTTACTTTAACTAACAAAACTATAGTTCTGGTCAGCCTTACTGGTGGGTGGCGAAAATTGTTATCTCCCAAAATGTCTACTAAATGAACACATATTTTGGTAGAACTGTCAAAACTTTGTTTACGTTTCACCTCATTTACACTACAAAAGAATGTCCTGCAGTATTTCACCGAGAGATTTCTTACGCAATTTAAATTTCTGGAAAATATTTGCGCAGTGCATCAGCTGGTCTTTTTGTTTTGGCAACCTTCCATCTTAAATGATTTGTTTACATTTAAGAATGTGTTTCCACACTTCCGTCGTCGTACTTCATGAATTGTGTTGAGCTCGCAAGCATTTAACATTTGTTGCACTTGCGGTTGCAGCAAAATATTTTCTTGTGTAAAGTACCTTTACATAATCAAATGACCATGTGATTTATTACCAAAACATTGCAGATATTAACGACAACAGCGCACTCACTCACCCGCCAGTAAGGCTGTCCAGAGCTATAAATTAAACTTTTATATATTACATATTACCTGAAAAAATCAACAAAACAACCATAAAATCATTATGAAAGGAACCAAATCATAAATCAGCTGTAAAAACGTATCCGTATCATATGCGTAGCTTGAACTATCTGCTCGATTGAATGAACATTGAACAATTAAACAAAAGATCATCCATTACATTTACGCAGTAAAATTTCAAAACTTCGACCCCACCAAAACCCCCTTTGAAAAACTGTTCTTTTAGTGGAAGCTTACACCTTAAAAGGAACGTCCATACAAAGTTTCAAGGTCCTAAGTCAAGTAGTTTAGGCTGTGCGATTACAGGTCAGATATATTTGACAAATATAAAGTACATAAACTTTCATGAACCAGAAAGATGTTTTTGGGAATCTGCTAAGTCTGCAATATTACAAAGAAAAACCGTTTTTTAAAATTTAATTTCCAATCTAATGACACCTAAATCATGGAAATTGGTTCATAAATGAGTTAAAGTAGCTAACGAGGCAGCTAATTGGCCTGTGTCAGCGCATGCCTCAGCGAAACAATGAGCCACTTTGTTCCAAATTATGCTGTCTTGTTAGCTGAATTCGACCATAACTACTACTTATTAACCGGTTTTCATAATTTTTGTGCCATTAGAGTGCATATTTAATTTATAAAAAATATATTTTCTTTTTAATATTTTGTAAAACATACAGTTTTTCCGGTGTTTTAATTTAAAACCTTTAAACGGCCGTCATATTGACATTTATCATTTGATTATGTTATTTTTTCAAAAACTGAACTTGACTAGCTAAAAAAAACTAACTAAAACAAACTAACTAATAATAACTAACCACAATAAATAACCAACTAACGAATAACTAAAACAAACAGAGTTAAAAAAAATCTTTTAAAAAACTTCACAGATGAAAAATACAAAAATGCGGATACCTGTGTAAAAATGCATTTTAGAACATACCTTCATGACAGCTTTTTGCTTATTTTGACCCAATAAAACATATTATGAAGTTTTGTGGTGGACTTTACGGAGACCCTGTATATGAAAAACACATGCGGTCGTATATAATATAGATTATTTTACCATACTGTCACAGAGACATCTCATCCGGCCGAGGCTGGAAAGTTTCCCGGTCTACGATTACAGGAAACGGAAGTAAACAATCAGCTGATTTGCAGTAAAACGACGTTTAATTATTTTTAAAAACGACGTTTTAAAGTCATTAACTTATGAGACTAGTTGTATTGTAAATTCAATGAAAACTTGTTGGAGGATCTTTCAAGATAGTTAATCTCGCTTAAATTAAGATACAGTTCTTCAAATCAATTAAATCTAAGGTATATTTTAAAACTGTGTTCGTTCGGGTAGTGATGCAGTCGGAAATTATTAATAACAAATATTCCGACTTTCCTCTTCAAAACTAACTTTTTCTTCACACAATTGCGTAATTGAGAATACCAATATTATAATTAACTGCGCTATATAAAATTAATTTACCGAATACAAATAGCTAAAATGACAGAGATATCGCATTGTATATCGATTCAGTCAAGGGTCTTTGGGTAACGAACTGTATCAAATTCCTCAGAGACCGGAGCCTTTGAAAACGATTTCAGCTCGAATAAATCTGAAAAAGTGATAATACTTGCTGGAAATTACTTCCTAGAACGCTTCATCAAATACTTATGACGATTACATAAGACATTTTCTTAAGACTATTTATTTATTCATTTTCACAACTCTACAAAAGAGCACAAGCCAATTACAATGTAGCATAAAGTATATAGAATCAATAAAATCACAGCTCGGTTCCTAAATAAAATTACAGCCCAGACTCGTGAATGGTCTTTAATCAATTGAAAGTCAAGCCAACAAATCAACAACCCAGTAACTGAGGCCAGCATGACAGGGATAAATGTCTCGGGCAACTGTGGCAGAATTGTTGCCTCTGTCTCAGCACTCCCTTCTTTTACAATTTCTTCTAGTTATTTTGCGTGACTTTATTACTAGTTTCAACTGCACTGTAAAAATTCGACTCGTTACTTTTTTACTTTTGAGCACAACTTATATTAATTTTTCATCATACTAACACAGAAACATCTGTTTTCAGTTCCTTTTTGTTGGCTCGAAAGTTACCCATTGCCGGCCTAGAGGTCGGATAAACTCTTATCCGACCTAGGCCGGAAAAAACGGAAGTAAACAATCAGCTGACTTGCAGCAAACCGATGTTTAATGTTTGTTTATTGGTTAATTTTTAGAGGAATGTAGTCTATGTAGTGGCAGCACTGCATCCGCAGCAAATGTTTGTTCTGTTTGTTATAGGTTAGGTTTGAAGGATTGAGAACGTATGTTTATGCAAGGACTACGTTATGATTGAAGGTATGTTTTTTCTGCGTAGTATGATGAAAAATATCGTACGTTACACGGCTGGGAAGTTTTGCCGTGCTCGCATGAATATCCCGCACTCGCTTTCGCTCGCGCGGGAACTATCATGCTCGTCCGGCAAAACAGTACTTCCCGGCCTAGTAACGTAATATACTATTTTCGAATTCTGCTTTTAGCGAATTTCCTCTATAGGATAGAAGCTATTACCGTAGGTCTCATGGTAAGACCTGAGCCCAAGACCATGATAACTTTTCTTTTTGGGGCCCCCGGAAGCAAAAAACACCATTCGTTTAAATTTATTTGTGTGTCTGTTAGCACGATAGCGGCCGTAAAAATGACCCGATCTTTGTGAAATTTGGTACAGACATATTGTAAAGTCGTAATCAATTAGATGAGTTTGTGAACCAGCACGATCGGACCACCGGTAGGGGTAAAGGGGAATAAACCCCCCAAAAATGGATTTTTTGATTTGTCACATATAAAAATAATAATAATCCAATTTTTGTTAGCACTATTGAATTGAGCTCAAAAAATCAAACAATTTAGTATCTTGAATCACTGCTCTATGTCCATTGGTTACCGAAATATTGAAAGTGGTAAACACAGTACTGTACGTTGTCCCAATGTTAACCTTATAGGAAATAAGTAAAATTATATACCTCGCTTATTTGTAAATATATATATATATATATATATATATATATATATGTATATCTTAATAAAACTTGGTTTGTGGCTTCATCTAGATGAGATTTACTGTGTTTTAGTCTTAAATCCCTGATATTTCCATTTTCGTGGCAGCAAACCTTCATACTCATTCCCCATGTTATCCTAATTGGAAATAAAAAAATTCTAAATCTTCCTTATTTCTTAATACATCTCGATAAAACTTGGTAAATGGCTTCTTCTAGTTCAGATCTACTAAATATTAAATATAACCACCCAGTTTTAACATACCTGTTGCAGCAAACTTGCATACTCATTCCCCATGTTATTCATATAGAGCTTACAAAAACGAGTCAAAACTCGATAAGTTGGATGGAAATTGTTCTTTTGCATTTGAAAATTTGCATTTGCAGAGTATGCAGGTCTGCTGCAACGGGGGTATTTAATATTCCTTGATCGATACTTAGATTATTATTGCTGTCAATGGGTTAATACACGTTACATGAAATATTTATTATGAAACGATTTTAAACAGTTTTATCTACGACCATTGCAATAAGCACCAATTATGGCATTACAATAAACATTATAATGATATACGTTAAAACACCAAAAACCAAGCAGTACTCTAATGACGTCTTTAGAGTACTGGAGTCACTTTAGAGTACTGGTTCTAGACCAATGAGAGCTCGGCATTTGACGGAATTAGTGTCATAATAACAATTACGCAATTCGCACATCAGCTGATTGTTGCATTACGATTCATGTTTGAGTTTACTTATCCCATCAGCTGATTGTTCCACAACGATTCATGGTTCAGTCTGCTTATTTGCCTAACCTCAAATTTTAGTTGACCTATTCCATCATTATTAAAAGTCATGAGTTTTGTTTATCTTCGGGGAAATTTTTTTGTATCTTGTGGGTCGTAGATAAAATAGTGTATGCAACGATTGTATTATGCCTTTAAGCCACTCGTGAGATATTTAGAACACTCGCTTCGCTCGTGTTCTAACTTACATCTCACTCGTGGCTTAAAGACATTCATTATACAATCGTTGCATAAACTACTATTTAATCACTATATTGTGGTTGGTTAGTTTGTTATTCCAAAGCGTAAATCAGTGTTTTAGTATTGTAATAGTTAAAAACTATTAGACTATAATGGGGGTTCTAATTTTATGCATTTAATTTTCTTTACTGAAGGCTATACATTTTTTTGACTTTTCGTCCTGCTCTTACTTATTTAGTTGGTAAAAACATAAATTTTAAAAAACCGTTCTAAAAATAAATAGAATTTATGACATAAAGAATGATTCCGTTATATATTAAACAGTCCAGTTCCAGGGTAAACTGGTTTATTCAAGATGCGAGAGTGAAAGCGTACAAATGATAACACTCTTTAAAGCCGTATAAGTACCTCAGACACGAGTAGATGAATCACCATAACAAAAATAAACAATAATGTAATAACACTCATTTCACAAGTGTATTCCCCCTCCTTAACCGAAGGACAAGAGATGTTGACTTTCTATCAAAGGTATGGATTTAAGAGTAGGCCTATTCTTTGCAAAAGTGGCGAAACGCACCCGTCAGGTTTTGTGCCACAAGACCAATGTTTACTTTCTGGATGCCTCTATCACTAACCGCCTAGTCTTGATATTAGTCACGATATGTATGTTTTTTCTTTATGTATATTTATGATGAATGGTATTATATGCTTTTACTGTTTTTGCTATTTCTTATTATTAATATTTAGCTTTTGATATTGCGAATATTGATAATGCAAGAAAACCAAAAATACAAAAAAAAATTTTTTTTGTGAAAATGTTTTAACAGTTATAAAAAAGAATTTTTGACCTAATATACTCTATTATGAAGGAAACACACATTAACAACCAGAAAGGATTTTTAATGCGTGTAATGCGAAGAGGTCGGCGCAGGGCGCGCCATCGATCCCGCGGCTCCCCGGCCTCTTCGGTCCTCACACGATTGAATAAATCGACTAGCCAATGTCAGCTTTTATTTATATCAAGAAAAAGGCCATGCACTATTTATGTTTAGTTATTAAAATCTCTTCACTAAATGTATTGAAGTAAAAAGAGAATTGTTCAGTAGTTCCAATTAATAATTGTAAAGGATTTTTCTTTTGATGGTTTGGTCATTATTTATTTTTAGATAAGATAATCGTTAGTGTATGAGCCAGCTAGCCAAATGAAGGAAACAGTATAATTTTGAGGTACCAATTTTCCTTTTCACCAACATTCGACAGGTTTGTTAGAATGTCAAAAAACCTTTGCCATCTCAAAGCGGTAGCTAAAAAAATGGCTGCCAATCCAAGATTACGGATTGTGAGGTTTAGAAAACCAACTATACTATCTCTGGAACTTTTCGTCCAATTACAATATTTCTTTTTACTTTCTCCCCCCTATACATAGTATATGGAGAAAGTATTGTTTTCGTCAAAATTTTAGAATTTGAGTTGTTAGGGGATATATTCGTTTTAGTGCTTCCTGAATCCAAAAAAGTGGTTTTTGGCGTGGTATCTGTCTGTCTGTCTGTGTGTGTGTGTGTGTGTGTGTGTGTGTGTGTGTGTGTGTGTGTGTGTGTGTGTGTGTGCGCGCGTGTGCGTGTGCGTGTGCGTGTGCGTGTGCGTGTGCGTGTGCGTGTGCGGGTGCGTGTGCGTGCGCGTGTGCGTGTGCGTGTGCGTGCGCGCGTGTGTGTGTGTGCGTGTGTGTGTGTGCGTGTGTGTGTGTGTGTGTGTGTGTGTGTGTGTGTGTGTGTGTGTGTGTGTGTGTGTGGATGTATGTGTGGTGTCCGTGTGGATGTAAACAAAGCTAGAGACGACACCAGTCGTCCGATTTTCATGAAATTTGCCATGTAGGTATAAAGCCGTGGTATCTCCAGGCGTATTTTTTTGAATTTTGGATTTTTAAGGGTATTTACCCCATAAAAACCCATAAAAATGACAAAAATCAACATTTTTCAAAAACGGCTCTAACGATTTTGATAAAAATTTCATGGTTTTTAGTGCTTAAGATGACTAACAAAATGACACCACCCGCATGTCTGTAAAAATTCAGGTTCAGAAGTTATGGGGGTTTAAGTGTTAAAAAATTCATATTTTTGAAATTTCACGAAATCTGTGACCTCTAAAGAAAATATACTTGCAACCATTAAATTTGACTTGAAAAACTAAATAATCTAGTATTTTGAATCATGAGTTTACGTCAACTGGTTGCGGAGATAATTGATATTTTAGTTCGGCGGTAAACGCAGTACGTTGTTCAATGTTATTCTTATGGCAAATATTTAAAAATCGATATCTCCGTTTTTTACTAACCGATTTTGATAACATTTGGTATATATTTGTGTGGTAATTAATTGTTAATTTGTTTTATTTCACTAAATATGTTTTCTGGTTTTAAATGACTTGAAGGGAGAAAGTATGTGTCAGTTTCCTGATACCGTTTATTTTTTTATGGAAAGCTCTTTAAATGTGCTACAAATTTTGTAAAATACATTATTGAGATAAAATCAACCTTCAACTAGTAATAAAGGGAATATTGAATGTTTTTCTAACATTTCTGCAAAAACATGGCATTTTTTAAATACCGGTTAGCAAATATCAAAATTAAAAAAAGTTTGATTCCTTATTTGAAGTCAACTGGAGATTGCCTACTGGCCAAAATTAAACCAGAAAATATTTTGTTTTAGTTTTACTCATTGCTCCAACAAAACATGTGACTGCATTTGTTGTTATTCCGTAACCAACATGGCCAATTTTAATTTTCATCAATCCCATTTTAATTTTTCTATAATTTCAAATTAATTTTTACAATTATTCTCAAAAACATTATGGGAAATTGTAATGGGATTGTGCATATACCCAAGAAAGTGCTTTTCTAACGGCGTGCCTTGATTTTTCCTACGTTGCACGCAGACTGAGAAAAATATATTACAAAAACCATGCTTACCTATTCATGTATTGATACAGTAAATTAAAACCGAAATAAGGACCGAGGAATTACGAAATCATTTTTGTTAAGGATTACGAAATACTTAACAACCTATCACCGGAAAACGTTTCAGTTGATCGGATTTTTAAAACTGAACCGAACTGAACTGAATACCGGCACTTCCTGTCTTACCTTATATTGAGACTCAGCACAGGTACATAAAACTAACTGTTCATTGATTATCCAACATCTGAAAACCTACGAGACGGATCTACATCAGTGTTTTCTCAATTTATTTGTTTAAATATTCAATCTAAAGGGCCAACTTTCATAGGGTAAGATTTCTTAAAGTTTTTACTTTCAGTTACTGATATTCGTACGAATGAGTTTTGGAAAAAGACGTTTAGGAGATTTAATGTGTACTCTTGGAATATTAAACAAAATATTTATGTTTTCTGTGTGACGATATAAGCGATGCCACTTTGCTCCCTGATAATAGCTATTAATTGTAATTGAAATTGGTTATAGTAAAGAAAATACCCCCGTTGCAGCAGACCTGCATACTCAGCGAATTTCAAGTGCAAAACAACATATTTCGATCAAACATAGCGAGATTTGACATGTTTTTGTAAGCTCCATAAGAATAACATGGGGAATGAGTATGCAGGTTTGCTGCTACAGGTATATTAAAACTGGGTGGTTTTAATTCAATATTTAGTAGATCTGAACTAGAAGAAGCCATTTACCAAGTTTTATCAAGATATGTTGAGAAATAAGCGAGATATAGAATTTTACTTATTTCCCATAATGTTAACATTGGGACAACGTACTGTGTTTACCACTTTCAATATCTCGGTAACCAATGGACATAGAGCTATGATTCAAAATACTAAATTGTTTGTTTTTTTGGGCTGAATTCAACGGTGCCAGTAAAAATTTGAAAAATTTTATTTTTCTATGTAAAAATTTCAAAAAACCCATTTTTGGGGGGTTTACCCCCCTTAACCCCCCCCCCTTCCGATGGTCCGAACGGGCTGGTTTACGAACTCGTCCGAATAATTACTACTTTACACGTCTATGCCAAATTTCATTCCGATTGGACCATTTTTGCGCAAGTTATCGTGCTTAAAGACACACATATATATATAGATATATATATAGATATATATATAGATATATATATAGATATATATATATATATATATTTATGAAAGTGAACGAATGGTGTTTTTGGCATCTGAGGACCTCAAAAAGAAAAGTTATGATGGTTTTAGGCTTAGGTATTAGCATGAGACCTACGGTAACAGCTTCTTCCCTATAGGGGAAATTCACTAAAATATACTTCGTCATCAAATCACTTTTTTGTTACTATTTACTTGATAGAGCGAATTACTGGTTATCATTACGTGGCTAGGAGGGATGTATATAATTTATCTCATCTTAAAACAAAAATGAGTCTTTTTAAATTATTGTGTTTAACCATTGACTATGAATGTATTAGTATAGTCAATGGTTTAGCTTACAAAACATCGCTTACAAGGAGTAAGAACTGAAGGTGCAAGGACTGAAATAGGGACTTTCCCCCAAAAGAATGGAAGTTGACTCAGTTTGCAAGATCCTTCGCTCGAATTTATTAGGAACGTTCGATTTCATATCACGTCCTGCATTTGCATAGCAGGCCACTACAACAGGGTGGGAATGGTGGAACGGAATGTTGTTTTACTGCGATGGCTCCACTATTCCACTTCATTACTGCATACATTTTAGTGTTATAGGATGCGTGGTTTAGTGTGGAAATAGATGTGTCCTGATTTACAGGACTTTATAAATTCATTTAGTTGAAAATTTCCTAAATTAATCCTTTCATAAAGTCATTCATATTTTTCAGATGCATGGTTTTAATTACGATTCGGTTATTAAGAAAGAGTGACATCACCCTCCAACCCATTAACCTTTCAGTTTATAATGTAATCACCAAAAATTTATTTAAAGCGACCTTTTCAGTACTACAGAAATGAGGTCGCATGCAGATCAATACTGAGTTCCTATGAGGAAGTGTTCCAGTACATATAATTACTGTATCGTATTATTAAATCTGTGCCTGTGTAATGCTTTGTTACCCCTTAAAAAATCATCAGCTAAGGAGTATATAAATAGAGATAGGCCAGTAACACTATGATCGAGCCTGAAAAAGTTCTTGGAAAGCTGGAGATCGTCTTAATCTTTTCGTTTTACATAGTTTTTGTAATCTTTTAATTTGCTGCCACGAAAATGAAAATATCGGGGATTTTAGACTGTTATACATTACAACTCATATAGATGAAGCCATATACCAAGTTTTATTAAGATTTTATGAGAAATAAGCGAGATATAGAATATTACTTATTTCCCAAGGTTAACATTGGGACAACGTACTGTGTTTACATTGTCAATATCGGTAAGTAAAGGACATAGAGCAATGACTTAAAATACGAAATCATCAGTTTTTCGAGCTTAATTCAATGGTGTACACCAAAATTATATTACTTCAATTTTCATTTGTAAAAAATGCAGAAACCCATTTTTTGGGTTTATCCTCCTCACCCCCATTCCGATGGTCGTATGGGGCTGTTTTTCAAACTCGTCCGAATAACTACTAATTTACACGTCTGTGCCAAATTTAATTAAGATTGGGCCACTTTTACGAGAGTTATCGAGGTAACACACACATATGTCATATATATATATATTTTAATTCGAAAGAAATGTGTTTTTGGTTTCTGAGGGCCCTAAAACAAAAAGTTACCATGGTTTCGGGATTAGGTCTTACCATGAGACCTAGAGTAATAGCTCCTTGCCTAAAAGAGAAATTCACCATACCACTTTATTTAGCTTATCATATATAAGTCATTATTTAAAGTATCTTTATTAGAAGGTACTAAAAAAACTGAATTTAGAGCTCTGCAAATCTTGTATCGAAACGTTTTATGTAGAATCATACAGTAGTTATTTGTGTGTTGAGTGAGTAAAGTACAACATTGTCTCACGAGGGAGACAATGTGCTTTTCTCTCAAAATACACAAAACATTTTTCCATCACCTGCAGTATTAAATACTCAATACAATCTATTTCACTGATTAAGATAGTAATTATCAAACAAATTCATTTTGTTTCATTTGCAATTAGTGCCTGGTGAAAATAAGATTTACACTGCATTTTAAGCTATATTTTTAATGACATATAAATTTATGTACAACACAAACAGTTGTCAGAGGTATAGTACTTCATTTTATCAGGATAGTATATAGTTTTAGCTGCCATTTTGGATCCACCATATAAGATACAAAATATATTTTCAAACGTAAAGGTGGTGTTGTGACCCATCATTTTTAACTAGACTCACACACTAGTAGTTTTAATGCCGCAATCCGTTTTAAAAATTATTGACCCATTTTAAAGACACAAGGTTTGAAAAAATTGTATTTTTAACTCAGTTTAATTTATTTATCGTAGAAATAAGCCCATAATCTCAGAATAAGGCAAAAAAGGATTTTTTATATAATGACAATTAACCATCAACAGTCATTGTTGAGCTAGTTTCTAGTGATTTTGATGGATTTAAAATTTTCGGGCGCCATCTTGGATCGGCCATTTTGAAATGAGCTACGTCATTTCAAATATATAGGTAGTGTTACGACCCATCATTGTCGACTAATTTTTTTACGCTGAATTGAATGCCTTAATTCGTTTTGCAAATATTATTTCTTGGTTTTTGAGATATCGCCATTTTGTATATTATGAATAAAAAAATGTCGATATCTCAAACACGAAAAATAATATTATAAAACGGATCACGGCATTCAATTAAGCATGACAAATTAATTGAAAAAGATAGGCCACAACACCACCTTTACATTTTAGATTAATTGGGTCATTTCAAAACGGCGGGCCCAAGATGGCACCTGAAAATGCTATATCAGAATCAGGTGAAAGTGGCTCGACAATGACTTTTGGTGGATACTTGTCATTATCTAGCTTGATTCCGAAACTGTAAGAGCTTAATTCTACAATGAATAATGTTGAAATGAGTGAAAAATTAAATTTTTTAAACCCCTAATATCTTAAGAATGGGTGAATATTTTAAAAACTGATTGTGGCATGAATACCAGTGTAAAAATCTAGTTTAAAATAATGGATCACATCACCTTTAAGTTTCAAAAATATTTTGTTTCCAATAAGGCGGATCCAACATGGCGGCCAAAAATGCCTACCCTCCCAAAATGAAGTAATTCCTACCCAACAGTGTTTGGGGGTAGTCTGGGGTTGATGTTTAAAAAAATGTGGAAAAAAGTAAGGAAAGGGGACATTCAAAATTCACCCTGTATACAACGTGCTATACCTTTACATATAGCATATATTTTGAGATTTGAACCTGTGACCTTAATTTATGAAACTCCCTGTAGATGAATATTGAGCAAAATATTTTTAATGGATTCGTCACATCCGAATTAAAGGGGAAGAACTGTACTTAGCATTTCTAGGTAATACCGTTTACCCATTAAACTATGGGTGAACGGGTGGTTTGATTGATACCCTGTATAAATATATAAAACAATAGTGAAGAATTAAAAAAACTTCTTTAACTCTCCCTAACATAGTCCGATTTTAATGATGAATAGCTCAAATTAAAGCTATAATAGTTCACTGGATGTTTTAAAACGATTCAGACCGACAGACCTTATTCAAGACTGGAGATAAGTAAAAATTAATTTATACTGATCCAAGTTCCATAACTCACATAGAACGCGACCGACTTAAGTGATTAAGAGCTTAAATGAAAGCCAATAATGTTCTGAGTTAATGAAGATCTTAATTAAGTTTGAGTCTCTGCTAGATTTGGAGGTATATGTCTTTAAGTAAAGAAAAATCACGAAAGTAAAAATATTTTATGTTAGATGGTGGATCATAACTCCATTTAAATTAGTCGGATTTCAATAAGCGATAGCCTATAGTTTACTGAGTGATTTGAGACCCGATAGAACTTGGTGGCCCATTTGTAACCTGAAGAAAAACTAATTTTCATGTTGCGTTTAGCTTTATAGCTTTTCTTATACTCGTTCGATATTAGTAATCAATAGCTCAAATTAAGCCGGTAAACCACATAGTGTTTTAAGACCAAAGCGAACTGAAACACTCGTTTGGATTTGGAGATATAGGGAAAATAATGCAACCACCACCTTCACATTTGAAAAATAATATTTTTAATTTAATATGGCGAATCCAAGATGGCAACTGAAAGTGAGTTACCTCTCAAATCAAATCAAATCAAATTTCTTTATTGTCAAAAAACACAATAATGTGCATAACAATCGTCAGTACAACACAGATAAAATTCAGTCCAACATAACAAAAATCAAGTAAAATATTCATTCAGGCTATAATACTCCTATAGGTACATTGGCAGATGGTTGTAAATCTTTATTAAGCTGAAATAGTTTTGTTTTTCAAAAAAAGGATGTTTTGTGTTTAGGGATAGGTTGGCTGTGAGATGTTCGGAGATTATGTTTGGAGGGAAATTGTTTGGGAAAAATACTAAAGTTGTTCCTAATAAAAACTGAGCAGTTGAATATATAAATTGACGGGAATGTTAACATATTATTAACCTTAAATACGCCTCTACATGAAGATGCTTTCCGTAGACCAAATCTAATTCGCACAGCTTTCTTTTGGGCTTTGATCGATTTGATTTTTGAACTATCATGACCCCAGATAGCAACTCCATAAGCAAGGATAGGAAAACAACATCCATAATAATCCGTGAGGAGGATATCACGATTTGAGAAGTACGTGAGCCTGCGAAGAAGGAAGAGAACACGACTTAAACTTTTTGATACACTGTCAATGTGCTCATGGAAATTGAGATTTGAATCTATGACTATCCCCAGAAAGTTTGTGCTGGAAGATGAAGTCGCTTCAAAATCACCTAACATTAGTTGGTTAATCTCTGAACCTTCCCCTTTTCTCAGAAAAAAATCTACAACCTTTGTCTTGGAAGCATTTACACCTAGTCAATTTTCAGACAACCTGCAAAACTGAGTTTGCTTTAATAAATATTTCGACCTCTAGTTTCTCTCGACATTTGTTTGAAAGAGAAAGAGACGTATCGTCAGCGAACAAGCAAAGATTTCCCCTGGAAACACTTTTAGCAATGTCATTGATGAAGATAAGGAATAAAACAGGGCCTAATACAGACCATTGCGGTACTCCAGACTGCACTGTCAAACTTTCTGAGTCTCCTAACTTGAGAAAACCTCGATCATCAATGAATGGAACTGAAACAACTTGTGACCTGTTCTGTAAATATTGAAGAAATCCAGTCATAGGACTTACCTCTGAAGCCCAGTTTTTCCAACTTCTTAAGCAAGATAGAATGATTTACAACATCAAAAGCTTTACTCAAGTCAAGGAACATACCCAATGAGTGCCTTTGCTGGTCGAGAAAGGAGGATAGGTAAGATACAAAGCTGAATAAGGCATCAACAGTTGAAGTGTTCTTTCGGAATCCAAACTGATTCTTAAAAAGAATTTCATGCTCGGCCAGGAATGACGACATGCGGTTCAGAAATACGTTTTCAATTACCTTGGAAAAAGTTGATAAAATTGAAATCGGCCTGAAGTGTTCAGGGGAGCGGGCATTTTTATTTTGGGCAAAGGCTTGATAGTAGTGGTCTTAAGCAATGATGGAAACTGTCCACACGTAAAAGAGGAATTAACTATGTGGACTAGAGGACCTGGTAGGTTATGAGCACAAGCCTTGAGGATTTCGGATGAAACACCGTCAAGGCCAGAAGAATTATTTGACTTCAGGAATTTTATTGCTGTTGCAACCTCTTCCTTGTTTGTTGGTGACAAAAAAATGCTCGGTCCAACAGGGTCTAAAGAAGGGACTTTCGACAACGGTCCATCACTACCAATTCTGATTCCAACCTCAGAGAAGTAATTTTTGAGGTAATTAGAAACTACCTTCGGATCATCCAGCAGGCTCCCAAAATGCAGCACTAGCAAATCAAAAATTATTAGCTGTGGTCCCAAGTCAATATCTCGAAAAATTAAGATAAAAAATGCAGCCGAGTGAATATTGGTCTTTTTCAAAAGATTCCTATTGTGTTAAAAAGCCACCATTTTGAAACGTAATTTTAAGGGATTTTCCATGGACCGAGTTTAAATAATATGCACACATGTATGTTCAAAAATTAAGAGCGGACTACCAACATGAGACATCCGTTATTTCAATTCAAATGGCCTCACATTTTACGATGTTACTTGTGAGTTTCTCAATGTGTGCAATTCAATATGTATGGCCAGTATATTATTTAAGCCCAACTTAAAAATATGTACGTAATGAAAAATGAGGTTATTTTTGGAAAAAAGTAATAAGTAACGACTCGTCGGGTCGATAGCACTAGCTGTTTATCTCCCCGAGTCCTTTATCTTTGGAATTATCTCCCTGCATAAATCCTTCATCTGCATACACACGAATATATTTACATTTTTTTAATTTTGTGGGTCAGCTTCTACTTGTTTAAGGATTATTTTAGGCATATTTTCATTGTCCATATGTCTCAGATCATATAATATTTCAGAGTTTCCATTTACTGTTGTATACAATGAAAATAAATTTATAATTCAAGAATTATTAAAATTGTTTTAGAATACGTTAGACTAAAAAAGCTTGACAGGTATAAACAATTTATCTCAACCAACTCTCGGCCATGTCGATTTGCTCCCTTGGGCGGTGGTTCATCGCTTATCGATCCTACTTTTAGACTTTCTTATTGTATTTGAAACTACATTTACTTTACGGGCCATGAATCCATTGGGGCTGTTAAAAACCTCAGGGTTTGCCTTTTTCAGATGTCTTCAAATTTTATTATTGTTGGTATATTCTTCCATTTTTCTATAAGATGCTTTCGTCTCTTTATTGTGAATCCGAACATGAAATAAAAGAAACATTACTCACTCATAACAAGTAGGTATGGAAATAAAAATAAATTATAATTATGTCTAATTTAAACGCTGAGGAGTATATTATAGAAATATCGTGAGTTAATTAATATCATTATGAATTACTACATAAATTTTGAATTTAGCCTGTAAAACAAATTCGTGTCAAGCAGAATTATGATTAGTTTGTTTGAAAACCCTTTTGGGTCACGCACTTTCTGCTCAAAAACCTTAATAACTATCATCCTTATTTCTTCTTAATACTTTACAAACATAAATATGTAAAATGAAAATGAAATGAAAAATTCTTTATTTACACAGGCAAAGTTAGGGCCGCATGGCCCTTTCTTACACTTAACCTGCCTAAACAATTTATAAACAAATATAATACAACAATAACATTATGAAACAATAACAAAAACATCATGAACTCTTCCAATAAATTGAGAAAAAACAAAAACATAATTTCCTTTCACTCTAGCACATTCATTCTCTGCCAGTAACCCCGCCCAAGACAACCACCTAGGATACACCAGCCAGAGTCATCCGCTCAAAAAGCAAAATTTTCAGCGCCGCCACAAACCGACGATGACTATCTAGGGATTTAATGGAAAAAGGAAGGTTATTCCACAAGCGGCAGGCAGTCACGACAAATCCTCTGTCATATACTGCAGTTCTGTGTTGAGGCATCCGCAAAGTAAGTGAGGCAGAACGTGAGCTCCGAAAATTATTTTGGAATTGGGAAACAAATTTAAAATCATTTTCAAAATATTTTGGCAAACTGGTTTTTAAAATTGAAAAAGCTAAAGAAAGGATTTTTACTGTTCTCTGATCATTTAGTTTCAACAATTTTGACCCAATGTAATAAGGTGTAATATGCTCCACTCGTCTCAGATCATAAACAAATCTCAGGCAATAGCTCTGAACCCGTTGAAGCATATCAGAAAGAGTCACAGTCATGTCATTGATCACAGAGTTACAGTATGTAAAGTGAGGCAGCACGAGTGATTTGACAAGGTGTAGTTTAGTGTGTAGTGGCAAAAAACTTTGTAATTTTTTCAGTGAGTGGAGTGATGCAAATACCTTCCTCCGGATATCCACCACTGCATCATCCCAAGTAAGTGTTGAGTTGAAAGTCAGTCCAAGATTTTTCACTTTGTCATAGTAAGGAAGTGCGTTTCCATTAACTATAATGGAACTTACAGTTTGAAAATCAATTGAGTTTCGTAAACGTGAGTGGCAGATGATGATGGGTTTTGTTTTGTCGTGGTTTAGTTTAAGTCCATGTTTTTCAGTCCACAAAGTGATTCGGTTAATGTCTTCGTTGATTTCTTTGACACAATTATTTATGTCATTAGTTGAAAAGTGAGCATAGATTTGTAGATCGTCAGCATACATGTGATATTTACAGTTCTTCAGATTTGAATTTAAGTCGTTTACATATAGTACAAATAGCAGTGGCCCTAGGATAGATCCCTGAGGCACGCCGCAAGTGACAGTCTCCCAGTCAGATCTTATGCCGTCAACACACTGCCGCCTATCTGACAGATAAGATCTCAGCCATTTAAGAACATTCTGAGAAAACCCTATGGCCCTTAATTTCTCTATCAGCAGGTTGTGATTTACACAGTCAAAAGCTTTTGAAAAATCGAATAGGGTAAGAATCGTGCCCTGTCGTCGTTCCATGGCAAGTCTAATGTCCTCTGTTACATGAAGTAGTGCAGTTTCTGTGCTGTGAGCTTTTCTAAAGCCAGACTGGTAGTCCGACAAGATTTTACTTTCATCCATGAAGTCAGTAATTTGACAGTGCACGATCCTTTCAAGGCCTTTTGATAGTGCGGGCAAAATGCTGATCGGCCTAAAGTCCTGACAAGATGCAGGAGCTGAGATCTTGATTAAAGGGCGAATAAGAGCAGACTTCCAACAAGAAGGGAATGAACAGTTTCTCAATGAAGCGTTAAAAATAAATGTTATGGTCGGAAGGATGGCGAAAAGAATATCTTTAATGAATCATACTGATACACCATCAAACCCGACAGCATTGCTTCGAATTCGACGAATAGCTTTAAGCACATCCGACTGAATAACTGGTTTGAAATTGAACAAAGGATAAGTAAAATTCTGGGTCGATGTATTTACTAGTTCATTGATATAATAATTGACTTGATGCTGATTTGCAGTGGGACTGGATGAAGAAAAATATTGATTCAATTCATTTAGGGGAATAGTCACTGGTTGCGTATCCGTCTGCCTCCCAAGCCCAAGCCCTTTTACATTGCGCCACAAAATTTTAGATGATTGTTTTCTGTTTTCAAAAAGCTTATTTATGTATCTGAGTTTTTAATTTCGTAAAAGTTGTTTTACTCTATTTCTAAGGTAACGATATTCATCCATTTGAATTTGATTATGAGAACGTTTGGCTTTTCTAAAAAGACTATCACGTCTGGCCATCATACTACGAATTTCAGGGGTCATCCAAGGCACAGGTTTTCTTTTGGTTAATCGTTTAGTTAAAACTGGCGCATGTTTGTCAAATAGATTTAAAATTGTAGAATTTGGCTCAAGAACCATTTCATCAACAGAATTTAAATTTTCAATATTGTGCCATGACGTATGTTAAACATCAAATAAAAAAGAAGCCTCGTCCATGTTTTTGAAGTCTCTATATTTAATAATTTTTGTCTTGGGCTTGGGAGCTTTGATCGAACAAACACAGAAGATAAGGTCATGCTTAGAAATAGCAGGTACTTACATGCTTAGAAATATGTATGTAAGTAAGTAAATGTATTTGAACTAATGATGCTTTTTTCGCATCTGGGGACCTCAAACCGAAAAATTATGGTGGTCTTACTCTGATCCCGAGGGGCAAAGGCTTCTTTTTCCCGTAGGAAAATTTGTTGATATAAAGTGGAGTGATTTAATCTATAAATAATGTATAAGATACCACTTAAATAATCATTAAATGTTGATCTCTCGTACGAGACCAACGTAACACACTCACTCCACTACAGAACTGAATCAGAGAGATAAAACGAAGTATATACATATATTTGTTGTAGAAGTTATAAAATATATAATTTGTAAAATATATACAAATTTGTTGAAGAATTTTTATGAATATACAGTTACGTAAGGGGAATTTTTGATCCAATATTATAGGCGTTTTTCAAGTTTCAGGATGATGGGAGAGGGAAAAATTGAAGGCCTTGATCCAAGGAACTTGGTTTGCATTGAATTTAACTGGAAAACATATAATTAAGTTACTCGAATCATTTCATTTGGTTACCGAGTGGTTAACTCAGTAGGTGGTTCTCAGTGGATTGAGAATTCACATTCAACGACAGTACGTTGTCCCGATGCTCTCCCTCTGGGAAATAAATAAAATTTCATCTAACTTATTTCTCTTCTTATCTTATAAACGTGGTTTGTAGCTTCACATAATAATGATGAGCTAACGTTCATTAGCAAAAAATCCCTCATCTTTGCATTTTTGTGACATCAAACTTACATACCCATTCCCTTGTTGTCCTTATAAGATATGTAAAAAAAGATATCTTTTTATTTGTCAACGCAACTTAATAAAATTTGGTACATGACTTCTTTTAGTTCAGGTCTTCTTGATATTGAGTTATAACCGCCCAGATTTTACATAGCTATTGCAGCAAAACTGCATACACACTCCCCAAGTTATTCTTGTTGAGATTACAACAAGCATACTTGGAGCTTATGTTGGATCGAAATATATGTTCAAATGCATTTGAAATTGACAGGGTGTACAGGTCTGCTGCAACGGGTATTTTTCCTTTTTATCGTCCACGTTTTTTCATGAATTCACGTATTGCTGCTGAAATTGAGTGAATAGAAAGGGATTTATAACACACTACTCGAAGTTTAAATATAATTTATCCTTATAGTAAAACTGAAATCTGTATAATAAGTTTGATCGTGCCTTTTCACTACTTATCTTATTTTTCAATATTTAGACAAAAAGTAATTTGAATTCCATTAATGCCTCAGTTTGGTCAGTTGAGGTAAATTAACCATCGTTATTATTAATAAATTATATTCCTCAAAGTGTCTGAAACGATTTTACTAACGAATCTTAAATTATTGAGTATACTTAAGTAAAAATATTTAAACTGAATCATACTTAACCACTAACAAGGCATCAAATTCACGTGGCAATGGAACGCTGAGTCTCCCAGATCGATGGCAAAGTCGTTGCTCCCCTCTCTTCAACGCCAAACCCGTGCTTATATATTACGTTTGAAATTGCTATTCGCCGTTTTCCAACGATGAAGAGAGCTTTTGCATAATTCTTTCGTAATGACGAATATATATATATTCGTCAAAAGAAATATTTTCGTAAGAAGTATAACATTTCTATTTTGTACCATTTCAAAATGGCAACTGTTTTTTGTTTTCAAAGCTAAATAGCTTAAAAACTGTAAATTTTAGAAGAAGTATGAAAGAGACGAAAAAGTTGCAAAATTTTATCAAATTAATGCTGATATTAAGATTATGATAATCGGACCAATAATAATGGAGAAATTGTAGCCTTTCTGCATGAAAACATGGGTTCTTAGAACATTCTGTCAGAAAATTGCATGTTTTTATTCGGAAAATTTAAAACTTTTCCCCATTATTAGTAGTTTGATTGTTATAATCTTAATCTATATATTTAAAGCCGTAAGGAAAAAACCTTGGGACAGTTCGTTTGAGACTTCTACTGGGCCGATTTACATGAGGGTTGTACCAAAATAAAGGGTTTCGGTCCTATATTAGCAGGTTTATTCTGTATTTTGAAAATGTTTACGTTATATGGGTTAAAAATGGAAAATAAACTTTTCTTATGGAGATTTAACATGGGGAAAAAAGTACTCTTTTTCAAACCTTGGGACAGTTCGTCTGAGACTTCCACTGGACCGTTTTAGATGCGGGTTGTACCAAAACAAAGGTTTTCGGTCCTATATTAGCAGGTTTTATTCGTATTTTGAAAAACATTAAAACATGTTAAATGGGTCAAAAATGAAAAATAAACTTTTCTTATGGAGATTTAACATGGGGAAGAAAGTCAACTTTTTCAATTCTTCAGACAGTTCGTCTGAGACTTCCACTGGGCCGATTTACATCCAGTTTGTACCAAATAAAAGCTCAACTTATCTACATTTGCAGGTTTTATTTACTTTTACATTATCTTGCTTTTTTAAATTTAAAAAATCGAAATTTCTAAACCTTTGCAATAATCTTATTTAACAGTTCTTCAATCAGCTGTTTTTAACGGCAAGGGTTATTTGTCTAACCACAGACGAAGAACAAACGCTCAAGAAGCATTTGTTATATTATGTCCAGTAGGCTACCTAAAAACGTGTACAAATACTTTAAATTGAAAGGGATAAAAATACTGTTTTATATTATTTTAACCAAACAAGTTTATAGTTCTAAATTATAAAAACAAGTTTTTATTGTTAAATTTTGTAGGGCTACATTTGAAGTTACTTAATTATGTGAAACAGCTGATTGCAACCATTAATGGTCCAAGTGATTACTGCAATGGCAAATTAATTTTGTAAAGGCGGGTTAGTTTAAAAGGTTTAGGCCTACATTCATAGTAATTACCATTTTTAGCGTAATAAGGAACTAATTATAAGTAATTTAAAATTTAGCAGTGGATCTGACTAAATGTTGTCTAGACAATTAATTATAAAATATACAAGCAGTTTACCTTTAAAAACTCATATTAACCCCGACTTCAGTAATACTTTTTTCAGTAACAATACACCGGTTTTAATTCGACGCGTGCTCCAAATCCTGTGCGTGTTACGAAAATTATCGTAACATATAGATTTATTCCCCAAATCCGATATTAATTCATTGTGCTTACCTATACGCGCAGTGCCCAGGCATTGTAGCTCGATCGGTAACGCTTCAGGTCTCTACCTCGGCGATCCGGGTTCAAATCCGTACAGCGCCGCCATACTTTTTGATACGTCGTTACAAGTGGCGTCACTAAGGTCTGTTTTTTTACTAATAGTGATATTTATTTTAGGTCAACTAAGTTGTACAGGAATTACAATGTCTATAGGCCTTCAAAAATTCTCGAAAGATTTTTTCTTGAACATTTTATAAACAGTTTAATCCAATAAAAATTTGTAGTATTACGCCTACTTATTTCTGACGTTTTTGAACCTAACAGAACGCTTTAATTAGGCTACTAAGGTCTAAGACTAAGTAATGAGGCCTTAGGTCTAGTCCTAAGGTTAGACCTAAGGTTTATAAGCTTTAAGTTTAGACCTAAAGAGGGTCTGGGTATGCAATGATGCAGCATTATTGTTTTAAAGGGTACTTTGACAGACGATGAAACTAAAGTAGGCTAATTTCTATTTTCTGTGAAAAATCTTTTTTTCTGTTAGCAATTTGGGTTCAGCTATAAACCTATCTTACTTATTATAACTTTACACATTGGATAATTTAAAGATATTTTAAAACTGTAAATGGTTATATCATTGACTTATACATTCATAGTCAATGGTCATATTATGCTGTGCTTTCATAATTTAGGTAAACTTTTGCCACCACACTGCATAAACACTGACGTTTCAACCGGTTTCCGATAAAAAGTAAACGTCCTGTCTTTCCTTTCAGCAGTTTCCGAAATTGTGACACTTTGTCAATCACTGTGTTTAACTTGCTTTGAATTAAACTGTTTAAGTAAAATATTTTCGTGTATAAATATAGTAAGTAGTTATATTTTATTCCTGATTCATTTATTTATTTCACTGAGAAAAAAATGACACCAACCAGTGAGAAAAAGATTGAGTCCATTGTAGGCGATGGAAATTGCCTGTTCCGTGCAGTTTCTTATTTAAAGTTTTGGAATCAAGACCACCATAAAGTTATAAGAAGTAAAGTTGTGTGCTACATATTGATTCACTGGTATTTTAATGTTGGGGATACTTCCTATATGGTACCAATAACGTGCAAAAATGATTACCATAATGTAATGTCCCTAGGTGGTGAATTAATGAAGTCATGCAGAACTGCACGTATTCCTAACTGTATTAATATCCCAGAAAAGTAGATTATGAGTATAAAATATATTTCACTAATGGCTGAAACCATTTTTCTTTTTGAAATTTGCTGAAAGAAAAATACTTGGAAGAAAACAGCAGTTTAAAAAGGACATTCATACATATTTCGCACCAACTGCCTTGCGCTCCAATCACCACGAAAATGGAGCCGTGTCCGTCGAGTATCGACGGGCAGCAACTAGTATCATCGTTAATTAGATTAAATTTTTCAACTTTTTTGTCTCTTGCATACTTTTTCTAAAATTTACGGTTTTTAAGATATTTACTTTTGAAAACAAAAAATAGTCGCCATTTTAAAATAGTACAAAATAGAAATTTGATACTTCTTACGAAAATAGTTCTTAATAGTGGTTATCCATATACCAAGTTTGAAGTTTATACGTTAAGTGGTCCGTGAGATATGATTAAATATGTAAAAATCATAAACAGACTGACAGGCGGAAAACGGAGCACTTTAGGACCTTTGTCTACAAACATTTTTGCTTATTTTGACTCAAGGAATCACTACGTAAATTATTGCCCCACATTTTTTGAACACCCTGTATATATGTGTCTTTAAGCATGATAACTCGCGTAAAAATGGTCCGATCTTAAAGAAATTTGGCATGGACGTGTAAAGTAGTTCGGACGAGTTCGTAAACTAGCCCGATTGGACTTCCGGAAGGAGGGGTAAAGGGGGTAAACCCCCCAAAAATGGGGTTTTTTGAGTTTTTTTACATATAAATATTAAAATTATCAAATTTTTGTTAGCATCATTAAATTCAGCTAAAAAAACAAACAATTAAGTATTGAATCACTGCTCTATGTCCATTGGTTGCC
Source organism: Flexamia atlantica (assembly GCA_035578135.1). Classification (NCBI taxonomy): domain Eukaryota; kingdom Metazoa; phylum Arthropoda; class Insecta; order Hemiptera; family Cicadellidae; genus Flexamia; species Flexamia atlantica. Next base: position 136,767,457 of record JAQJVK010000001.1, on the reverse strand, counting down.
GAGATATTGAAAGTGGTAAACACAGTACGTTGTCCCAATGTTAACCTTATGGGAAACTAGCAGAACCCGTGGCTTCGCTCACGATAAAAATTATCGTCTAACCTTGATATGAAGAATCTAGAGGACTGAATAGAAATATTCATATCAAGGAATATGTCATGTAGAGATATGTTTGTTTTATGGCGGAATGTAGGATAAAATGTAGATACCACAGTAGGATGTAGGATACCACAGTAGATAGTGAAGGTTTTCTTTTCAACGTTATAACTCGAAAACGGCCGGACCGATTTTAACACCAAATGTGTCGATTTTAAGGTACTTCCATTACGTCCCTGGGTTGCCTAGTAGGGCATCAATTAAGTACAGTAAAGGGCTGAATGTTCGAAACAGTTATGGTGCTATCCGTGGGCAGTATTTCAAACTCGATTCACTTAGTTTTTAACTTAAAATATGGACGGGTAGGAATAATTTAAGATCAAGCACTGATTGCAGCATTTATTTTTCCGTGAAAAGCCGGGACACCGTCGAATTAGATGAAAAAGGAATTTGCCAAATTATTGTAACTGGCATGATTGTAATTAAAAACATGAAGGACGGCCTAAGGAAATAACTATAGCTCCCGCTGCCTAAAAAGATGGTACCACATAATGAGCTTATGATTGAATTCGTATTCGTATGATTGATTCGTATAAGGTACGAAACTAAACCAAATGTAACTTTTATATAGTACGAATAACCTAACAAAATCATCAAAACAACCATAAAACCATGATAAAAGGAATCAAATTATAAATCAGCTGTAACAACGTATCCGTTTGTGAAGCTAATATGCTTGATTGAATAAAATTGGAAATTTAAACAAAAGATCATCCATTACATTAACATGGGGCATTTTCAATGCTTCAGCTCCACGAAAAACCTCTAAAAACCTCGAATTTAAAAAACCCGTTCTTGGTGAATGTCAACACTCTGTAAGGAACGTCCATGCAAATTTTCAAGCTCCTAGGTTAAGTAGTTTTGGCTGTACATAGGATAGGTCAGTGGTATTTGACAAGAATACAGTAGAAAAGATAGTAAAAATATAACTTACAATCAGGGATTTGTATAATTTATAAATTTTTACATAAGTAGATCAAAGAATCATGTCATTTCAACACATTCTATTTGTGACTGAAAAACCACTGTTCTTTTCTCTTTCCATCTTACCAGGATTTAGTCTCAGCCACAAAAGGCAGTATGCTCTTCACGTTTAAAACTGCTAACTCCCGCTACCAAAATATAGATGGTGCCACTTAACTAATTAATGGTGGATTTTATCTAAACTAAATGTAACTGTTATATAGTACATAATTATGTCCTTGAAACAAATCAACAAAAATCAATGAAGCCATGATCAAAGAAATCAATTTATTATCATCTGTAACAATGTATACATTTCCGAAGCTAACTACCAGCTGATTGTTTTATGAACTTAAAAATGTAAACAAAAATCGTCCAACATACTTTTAAATGGGAAAATTTGAAAACTTCGGCCTCTCCAAAAACCCCTTTATACTACGAATTTTGTAAAATCTGTTCTTAGCGGATGTCTACGCCCTAAGAGGAACATCCATGCAAAGTTTCAAGGTTCTAGGTCAAGTAGTTTGGGCTGTACGATGTTTCCACTGAGTGGTATTTGACAAATATATAGTAGATAAGTACAATTCTATACCTAGCTTATTTCTCAACATATCTTGATAAAAATTGGTAAATGGCTTCTTCTAGTTCAGATCTACTAAATATTTAATTAAAACCACCCAGTTTTAATATACCCGTAGCAGCAAACCTGCATACTCATTCCCCATGTTATTCTTATGGAGCTTACAAAAACATGTCAAATCTCGCTATGTTGGATTTAAATATTGTTTTGCATTTGAAATTCGCTGAGTATGCAGGTCTGCTGAAATGGGGGTATTTTGATTGTATAGCTATTTAATATTAATTTTAGATTTTTAAACTATAAATAAACCGTAATTTATAATATTTTATTCTACAGTGATTGGTTTTTAATGTTTTGACGATTTATTTATGGTATGATGTTAACTAATTACTTAGGTCAGAACTCATAAAACAGAAAAATCGAGATGTAAAGACTATGTAATAAATGCTAATTATAATTCCATAAGGCATAGGTTGATGATTTAAAAAAAGTTTGTATATGTAAATAATAAGATTACATCTGACCTTGAACAAATATTTTACAGCAACATCCCAACACTCCAAAATGAATTGGACATATTGCAGTGTGAAACAGATAGTCATAACTTGTTTGTGTCAAATGAACCTTGGACTCTTCATGAAGTGCCCAGTTTAATTGAGCACATGCTGTAATTTTGATTGATATGTAATCGACTTACAATATGTGCCCAGGCAGCGTTGGGCACTTCATGAAGTCCTCAAGTGGCTACGACATATGTCGGTCCTCGGGGTTTTCGCATTTTATTTCGATATTTATGAAGTTGAAGTATCTTTCGCCAGTAAACTACTTGTATGCATGTGATTGAGTTTATTGTAGTGCCAAAGTTTTTTTATAAACGCAGTGGTAATTGGAACAAACAGGATGGTAGTTTGCTGTTCGTATTCGATCATAAATTGGATGATTCTATACTCAATATTTTGTCATATGTTAACAATTCACATATGTTGATTTTAATTCCACATTGTAAAAACAAAACAACAAATATAGTTTTCTTTCAGTAATTATCATAACGCATTCAATTTTTATTCTTTCTAAAATGATAATATTTTTTCTTAATTATACATACATTCACGCAACACATTGGTCCATCGAGCCGGATTAACATTCACCCTGATGACCGAACTGTAACTATCAATTAATTCTTTGGAGAGAAAATACTTATGAACCAATTAGTATTTATTGGCTCAATACCGTAACTTACGGTATGATTAGTCCTTTCTTAGCCATTCGCACACTACACCAACTGGCCAATGATGATGGTCATAATTTTCCAAAAGCAGCCCAAGCCATTCGTTACTACACATATGTTGATGACATCATCATGGGAGCTGACACAGTGGAAGACGCTATTGATTTGCAAAATCAACTTATTTCTTTATACTAAAACGTGGTTGTTTCGACTTACGTTAATGGGTTTCCAATTCGCCTAAACTTCTAAATAATGTCCCAAATTCCCATCTAGAGACTTCTACATTCCCACCTAATTCTCCGGATCCTCAGTTTTCAGTTTTGGGTCTAAGATGGTCATCAACTAAAGACGCATTTTCTTACACTTTTCAATTGCCTGAAAAACCTATCATTCACACCAAACGGACAGTTGTAAGTACCATTGCAAAAATTTATGATCCGTGTGGTTTCCTCAGTCCTATTATTATGCTTGCAAAATCTTTCATGCAACTAATCTGGACGAAAGGTTTAACATGGGATACTCCTCTACCAAATTACCTTCAGTCGCATTATTATTAAAAGATACTGACAACTGATCTAAAATCACTAATACCTCGTTCCTTGAATATCAATCAGTCTATCACATAAAACTGCACGGTTCCTGCGATGCATCGGAGAACGGATATGCCGTTGTCGTTTATGTTAGATGTGAACAGCCTAATCATTTGTTAACCTATTAATATCCAAGATCCGGGAAGCACCTTTGAAGAGTGTCACTATACCACGACTAGAATTATACGCAGCTCATCTACTCGCACAATTAACAGCTCCCTGCATTCCATTACTTCCCGAACATTTTAAGTAAGATTCATCTTTGGAGTCACATTAACCTGGAACATTAACGATCACATTAACCTGGCTAAGAACCCCATCTATCGTTTGACAACATATGTGGCAAATCGGGTATCTCAAACTCAGGAGCATATTCCAATCGAAGCATGGAATCATATTTCATCAGAAGATAACCCAACTGACTGTGCTTCACGAGGTTTACTTTTGTCCCGTTTGAATAATCATTCCATTTGGTGAAAAGGTCCATCATGGCTTTCAGTACCATCATAAGAGCGGCCAAAAACGTCGTTCACTCCCATACCACTTGACGCTTTGCATGAAGTTAAATCAAATTCTTTGCCATTTTTGTTGTATTGTCCACCAGTCAAGCAGAAGAATTAGCAATACTTTCCACGTTTTCATCTAGGACTGAGGTAGAACGAGCAATGACGTTCGTTTTAAGGTTTATTCATGACTGTCGAAGTTCAGCATCGAGACTCGTTAACCTTACATGAGAAGAACTTCAAGAGTAAATAAAATATTTTACTTAGTTCAACAGTCAACATTGAAAAATGAGTTTTTATCACTGACTCATAACGAATGTCCAAAACAATTGCGAAAATTAAATCCATTCATGACGCAAATCGCATGATTCGCATTGGTGGTAGCTTGCAGAACACTTTACTGCCACAAGGCGCAAAATATCCAATCTTATTATCGGAACGACATCATATTGTTGATATCCTTATCGACTAGATACATTACTTAAAATGGCTTAAAATACCAGGTAGGTATTTTAAGCCAATGAATGACAGATGAGCGAAGGATGATTGTGGAGCGATCTTGTAGTCTTGTTACTGACTAAGGCCGACATGCTCCTTAGACAGGACTGTTAATTAATAGCCCAACAGCCAACCAAGGGACCTACATTTAAACGTGGAATCCGAACCACAATTTCCTAGGTTAACAGTTTTACGAACTGGTCTAATTATGAGGACGGTACTATGAACGTAGTATTCAACCCTATTATCATGTTCAACATTTACATGCCGATCCCCACCTTTTCTAATCGTTATTGTCGCAAAATGTCTGGATTTTGAACGTAAGGAATACTGTCAGGTAACGCATTCATAAATGTGTTGTGTGTTTTAAATATCGCCCAACAAACAAAAACCCATTTATGGCAGACTTACCGTCATTTCAAGTCAATCTAGCTAAACCATTCACATCAGCTGGCGTAGACTATGGCGGACCTTACACAATCAAAGTAGTGAACATGCGGTCCACGAAAACGATTAAAGAGTATATCTGTGTTTTCATATGCATGGTCACCAAAGCTATTCGTTCAGCTTGAAGTTGTCATGGACTTAACAACTGACGCTTTCATCGCAGCAATCATCAGATTTATGTCAAGGCGTGGATTATGCATGGCCATTTACTCTGATTGCGGAACCAATTTCATGGGTGCCAACACAGTTGTCCGTAATATCATCAAATCCACAATACAATCTACTGATGCCAAACAGCGTATTCAAAGGTTCTTGTCATATCTGTCCATTCGCTTCCATTTTAACCCACCTACATTATCACATCATGGTGGGCTTTGGGAGAATGCCATAAGGTCTGCGAAACATCACCTTCATAGAGTAGTGGGAAACATGATTTTGACTTTACCCGAATTCATTACTCTGGTAACAAGGATTGAAGCCATGCTTAACTCGAGACCATTGACACCTATTTCCAGAGGTCCATCAGATCCAAAGCCACTAACCCCAGGACATTTGTTAACACATCATTACCAGAAAATGATCTAACCCATACACCTGCGAACCGCCTCAAACATTAGCAAATAGTGCAACATCTCTTCCAATGGATTCGGGATCGCTGAAGTCTTGAATATCATTGAATATACACACAATTCAACAACTTCATTGACATTCCACTTGTTACAAGTGGAATGTCAAAACATTAAATTTGGAAATTGAAGATTTGGTACTTTTACAATCCATGTCTACTTCATTATCATGGCAATTAGGAAAAATTGAGGAAAAATTTCTAGGATCATATGGAATCGTGCGGGTGGTGAAAATCAAGACTAAAGATGGCAGTTACATACGACCAGTGACAAAAATATATCCACTGCCAACAGATTAACAAGTGACATTACGTTGAAGTGGTTACTTCAAGGTGGCCGTTATGGACGATTCTATACTCAATATTTTGTCATATGTTAATAATTCTCGTGTGTTGATTTTAATTCCACATTTTAAAACCAAAAACAGACAAATACAGTTATCTTCAAGCAATTATCACACTTCATTCAATTTTAATGTTTTCTAAAATAATTATGTTTTTCTTAGTTATTCACGCAACATTAAATCATTAATCAAATGCAAAAGAAATAAAGCCAATTTATTTTCGTAAAAGTTATCAATTTAATTAATTTTTATCAAACAAAATTGAGGTTGATTTTTTTACGTTTTTCCTCCAGCCAGTCAACCCCTACATTGGAGGAACATAAAGCGAGAGAACCAACTTTGCATATTTACGTGCAAGGAAGTTATCGTCCCTTCGACGTTATTCTACTACTTTAATTTAATGAAGTTTCCCCGAGTATTCTCTTCTCAGACTTGCATTACTTATTTTTTCACCCGGATTTCCATTTTTAAACGTAATTTCCCCATAAGTAAAATATTTTGAAACTTACATTTTTTCAACTGTAGCACCAGTATGTTTATAAGCTTTCAAACTTTTTTTTTAACACTTCATTAAAATTTTAAAATATTTTTGAATTATATTTACTGGTATAGTCTAAACTTGGCACCGTGGTTCAGCAGAGAAGGCACTTCTGGAACTCCTGAAACTTGATAATTGGACTCGCGCTGAGGAGGTTTGGCTTTGTTCCTTTGTTCAGAATGACATTATTCTCGTCGGACAGTCCGTGTCGAAATTCTCAAAGAAATGAAAAACAATCATAAACATACCGAAACCTTAAGTTTGTATTGTTTACCCATTACTTGTCCAGTCAAGGATACACTTTTTGGGAATAAAGTGTCGGTACCTTTTCCATTTAGTGATGTAAAAAGCATATAACATAACGGTTTATTCAATGCTTTATCATTAGTAACTAAGATGAGATCAATTTGACAACGGAAATTTCCATCACTTTTGTACGTTTAACTGTATGCTTATTTTTATGCAAATTACGGACTTCAGCATCCCTGTTTATCCTCGTTTGTATTGTTAGTTGAACCCATCGATGTAAATAAGTGTATTTATTTACATCGATGGTTGAACCCACGTTGTACGATCAACTGTCCCCGTTACACAATCAGATTAACACACACAAGTGTTAACGTGCAATTCGTACAACAATAATCACGTTTTACGCTTGTATTATTCATAGCTTTAATATACACCCTTAAGAGGACCCTATTTCATGCGTCCCTATTTCAGTACTTCTCTCTAGTAGCTTGTATGTTAGTTCGGAATTTGCTGAATATTAATAAGTACGATTTGCTAAATAAGACTGATTAGTAGAGTGTTATAGTAAAGTTTTTAGAAAACCCCACAAATGAAAAGTCCACGAGCCTCTACCGGATGCGTTTCTACTTTATCCGGCAGGTGAAATGTCATCCCGAGGGTGTCCTTTAACATAACAATGTCGAGATACGTCTGTGGCTTTATTTCTTCTTTCCCTCCCGAGAAATCTTTCATCGTTTGCTAACATGTTCTAAGAAAAGATACTTCTTGAAGGATGTTCTCTTGAGATTTCATCCATTACTGCAAGCTGGTTTCTTTTTCTTGCTGTTAAAAATAACACGAGTTTTTTTATAAGAAAAAGTAGATTAGATAATCAGTTTTTGCAATCTTAAAATAAAATTTACAAATTTAAATTGGAAATCTAAAGCAAATTTTGAATAATTTCAATATTTTTACAGACTATTTTACTTCTACTTAAAAATACAGGCTGTCCAGAAATCTTGGAAAAATATCATTATATGATTGTGATTGTAAAAATAAGAAAACAAGTTTGTATAAACTTGGACTCTAAAGTGCTTCGCCTGTTACTGTATTATCCATATATTTAATGATATCTCACGAGCCTCTAATTGTACTTCTAAATTTGGCACATAAATGACCACTACTAATTCCTATTTCTGTAAGAAGCATTAAATTTATCTTTGTACCATTTCAAAGTGGGGACTGCTTTTCATTTTAAAAACCATAAAGTTTGGAAAAATATTTAAAATTGCGAAATTTAATTCTATAAACGGTGATACATATTAAGATTACAATGATCGGACAGCTAAATTGACGTTCACATTTATTTTGATATTACAATATATTGTCAATACTCAAACTCAAAAGAGAAGTCCGACAAAATAAGCCACTTCAATACTAGTTTTTCTAACATTTCCAATCAAGAGAGTTTTAAAAGAAGGAAAGCGATGAAACAATTTACCTTTAGGTAGAGAACTACCTTCTCTCCGTGAACAGGAAAATTAATATTTATCGACCAAATCCACTCGTACCTCTCACTCTATACATTACTTTGCTTCATTGTATTTATTAGAGAAAACCTGCACGTAATGATTTAGATTAATCATAAATTTAATGAAAAAAGTCAATAAAGTAAAGTTTTACAATTGGACTAAATATTTGTTATAAACTACTTATATACAGCAGCATTTTTCCTAATACAATAAAATGTGTTTTGAGTGGGATATTGGTGCGAATTCCCTAGTGTCTTAGGTCTTTCTGCGCCAGTGGCATATTTTAACGTTTTGATCGGGAACGGTTCAAATTCGGGTCTTGTTACTATCTAACGGTGGCCTTTTTTAGTTAGCATCATTAATTTATAGCCTAATGACAAATAGCAACTGTGCCATGTTTCGATCCTGGTCAAGATACAAAAAATAACAACGTATTTGCTTTATCAATAGCGACGAACAAAATCCATGGAAACAAAGTAACAGTGTTAAATAAATGCAGCCAGGAACATGAAAGCTGCAGTTATTTTTAAATGTTTCTAATTTATAGTTCACAAATCCGTTAAATTAGGTAATTGAAAAATAATTAACAACTAACTTAAGGGTATGGACGCACTACAGCTGCTATAAAATTGCAGCGTTAAAACTAAATGCTTTTCGACAAAAACTAATATTTATACTTACAAACAACAAATTTAAAGGAGGCATTGAAAACAAATTATAATTAAATTTATGTGGCACATTGTGAATTATGGTAACCATACAGACTATATGATTTTTAAATGAACCCATTAGGTTTAAAGTATAAAATACCTAGTGCATATGTATCTTGTTTTTGCTTTATTAAAGGAAGAAAGGAAAAGAAATAAATAATTTAGTTCCAACCAAGCTGCCACATACATCAATATACATACAAAATACAGTTTATAACATATCATCATATCAAATGAACAGGCGAAAAAATATCATTAAATCAAAAATAAACATAACATTTAAAAATACTTATTGCAGCATATGTAACAAATAAATAAAAAATATAGGTAACTAAATAATATTCTTGAATGGAACTAAAAAAATAAAACGCGACGAAGCAACTGTAGTACGTCCATACCCTTAAGTCGGTTATAAATAAATAAATAAATAAAAATAATACATTAATGCCTTGATATTACAAATTTAATAAATTAAATCAAAATTAAACTTTACAAATGAATAAAAATATTTACAAAATACTTCGTAAGAAATTAGGTCTCCCAAAGGCAGAGCCTGAGTCGGGGTGAGCAACACTTCAATGACAAAGAGATGCAGGCCGTTGCACCTTTAGTTTAATTAAAACCAAATGATGGTAAAAAATTATTTTTCATATTTTTGCAATTAAAAAGATTTCCTCTAAAATTAAAAGGTTTTATTATTAAAATAACTTTACTTATAAAAAATACTTATGTTTGAAGATAAAAAGGAGAGCTGTGTTAGTAATTGAGCGAAAATATTTTCACAAAAAGATAGTATTGAACATAAATCAATATTTACAAGAATACTAGCCAAAATTTGTACTTTGATTTAAAAACAAAATTTGCAATTTATAAAAGAAAATATACCAAACAATGCTAAATTTAAAAATTCCATTTAACCAAAAATGTTTACCAATATGTTAGCTTACAAAATAAAAGAGCCTTTTAAAAACAATTTCTCAGACATGATGCAGCACAAGCAGTTTTGTCGTTGTTTATATCCAGAACTAAGAAACTAAGAAACTAAACACAAAATAAATACTTTTAGATCAGATTTGCATACAGGCCTAAACAAATTCTTAATATATATATATATATATTTAGCATTATGGGTAAATAAATTAAATAGATAAATTAAATAGATGTAAATATATTTAGCATTATGGGTTTTATTCATTTAATATTTTACTATTAATTTCACAATAAATGGCAGAATTAAATTGTTTAATGGCCAGAGCAGTATTTTATATTTTTATTTTATTATCATAGTACAAACCATTAACCATGCAAATATAAAAAGAGTTGCAAGAAAAATGCAAGAGAAACTGCAACACGCTTGTTGGAGATAAACATTTTATTTTTTAGGATGATAAACCTAGCGGGATATAACAAATAAAGCCGCAGCAATACCTGCGGAGTAAAGTTGGAGGGAGCCCCATGATATAAAGGTGCCTCTGTCAAGCCTAGACACAAAACTTTCATATTCACTTTCCCGTCAAGTTTGTAGGTACAGAATCTCTTTCGCAAAAACTGAAATTAAACTTAGAAACATGAATCCTTTTTTTAAATGAATAAATCATTAGAACATCCCAAAATGGGGGCTTAATAGGAGTTTTTTTAACAGCGTAGTTTTAAACTATAATAAGAGATTTCTTTGTTATGTTCAGTAACAAACTGAAAGAAATAATTTTTTCCAAACGGCGCCTTTCATGTACGGCTAAATTTTGATTTCAAATTGGATGGCAGGATAGATTGTAAACAACTACTTTTCCTATCCCCAAAAATTGTAGTATCATACCTATGAAAACGTAGCTCTCGCTGCGACGAATCCTTACAATTCAAGTTTGAATCGGTCAGCATAATGCATTCTGATGAAATAACAGAACTTAACAGTTTAGTGTGTATTATTTAGGAAATTAGAAAACACAATTTTTAATTTTTTTCAAACATAACAATAATTTTACTGATGGTGTTTTATCTAAATCAAAGTTAAGCAGCGAGGGAGAAAAGGTAAAAAGTTAAATGTACCCATGCGATTCAAGCAAAATTCTACTGCAGTATTTTACTTACAATTTTTATTCATTTGTTCACTAGAATATTTTGATTTATTCCACTTAACATTGACAATGATACAGACGAAGCACTGTAATAAGGTCCTAGGACATATTAAAAATTACAGGAACCTCTAACAATTGTCGTATTAACGTGTAACTTTGATAATTCATCGGAAAGTAATATATAGGTTATCAACTCATTATAACCTCATTGTAAAACATTTCATAGACAATGTAGCTTAAAGTACGACGTCTGAAGAGCGTTTAATTTATTGATCTATTATGGTGCCATTAGCTTCACTTTTTGACTCTACTTTCTTTACGATTGCGAGGAAATCCAAGAAGTATCTCATCAGGCGGAGGTCTCATCTGCGCCGGGCGCCGCCGACTCCGGAACAGGAAAGCTTTAATTTATTAGATTTCGCAGTGTCATCGTGATTGTAACTTTAACAATCCCTTCAAATCCTTGTTTTGCCATTCGAAGCCTCAAGCTATTTATGGAAACTTTTTGTGAAAGAAAAAATATAGACCTGATGTTTTTTATATTCAAAGAAATACTTCAAAGGTAGTCTGAAACAAGTGTGATTAAGTCAAAATTATACTGGGGGGCCAGGTCGAATGAAGTAATTTATTGCAAATATTTTGTAATCTAGGTCAGGCTCAATAATTCAATTTAACTTAAATATAGATAAACAAAATTAAAAAATAACGAGAGTAAAACGAATTGTGCTCATATTTATGACGGCTTTTAGATTTGCAGTCTATTTGATTAAAAAAAAAAAACAGACATTTATGTTTGCACACCACAGAGATGCTCTTTCATCAGGAAGTCAAAACAGCCAGGCATGTAGATACGGTAAGCAGTGCTTTCGTTGCTTATATCAATTTATTTTCTATTACCATGTGAACATATTTATTTTCTGTGTAAAAATATCTACATTTAAAGAGATTTTTTAGACAAACTCCAAAATCATTACAGAAAAAACATTATGCTTATTAGAAAAGTAATTTGACTAACTTTTACAGAATGTAAGAATAATGTAAAATGTGTAAAGAATGTTTCTTTTTAGTACAAAGAATGGATATTAAGTCTATAATGTAAAAGTATAGGAGGAGTATTAACTTCTGATAGCATTTCGATTTGAGTCTTAATTAAAAAACAAAAATAAATACCAATATCAACATTTTTCTCAAACAACACGGATTTTATAAAATGTTTATCAGAATAAAGACAATTTCAGATGAGTAATATTTTTTCAGTTATAATTTTACAAAATCCAATCAGTTATAGGCCTGTCATAAAAAAATGCTACCTTAATAATTATTTCAACATTCACACAAAGAGAAAGTTCGCAGGGCAAAATACAGGGTTTTTTTAACGCAACCCAAAACGTTATTTGATCAGTAAAGGATTATTTCCCCAAAGATCCCAGGATTTCACCCCAATATATTATTTTATTTGGAGTTATATAAAAAAGTGAAGACCTGCGAAAACAATTCACAGGATCTTAAGCACTTCAAAACAAACATAACAAATTTAATGCAAGAAATTCAAAGAGGTACCTTGCAACACGTGTTCGGAAATTTGATGGAGGGAGCACAACTTTATACAAAACGCCAAAGGCTTTACACAAACTTAATACACAATGCAAACTAAATGTGATCAAACTTAAATAATAGGTTGTATAAGAAGTATAGATCAACAAAACAATACTCATTTCATATTTGTTCACTTGGCGCATTATATCTTCACACTTGGGAACCCTTTACACCTGAAGCAATTGGAGTGGAATGAAATTCATCGGGAGACTACAGCTGATACGGAAAGTTGTACTAGACTGATGTGTTAGCATTTTCCAACAGCTGTCAGTGTATATCTTAATTGTTATTTGTAAACAAAATACAGCTAATGTTGGTAGAAATTGGTTTTTATATTGTTTTTTGTCCAAAATCGTTGACAATAAACAATATCTGACAGCTCCAGCAATGGACTAGGCTAAGGGTCAAGATATAATGCGCCAAGTGTATGTGTATTATTCAACCTTAAAAATGGGTTGCGTTAAAAAAATACCCTGTATATGTCATAATAAATTGCCTGTAAAATTGTAAACTGCTTTTACAAGAGTTTTAGTTATTTATTAAAACCAACTTGTACTTGTAATTAAAACTAAATAAATAAGCGGAGGCAAACAAATCATTTGTCATAACAAACATTAATATAGTGTGTTTCCTAATTATAATTTACTTTCAGCCCATTCACACAATGAGCTATTTTAGGCAGTAAGTAGGCCTAAATTAACTTTTTATACCAGAGCTTTTTGTAGGTATAAAATTGATTTCCATAGTAAGACTCGTTTCTTGTGAATTTATAAATTAATTTGTACACTAAGATGAAATAAAAACTTTTAAATTAATCTGCCCGAAATAACGAAAATATAGCTCATATAAAGCAAATTTTAAAAAGTGGGTCGGTCCTACAAAAAATGCCTTAAATTAAAAAAAGTTGAATTGATTATTTAAATAATCTTCTTGTGCTATTGTGTTAAAAGTGGAACGACAATCCATAAAGATTTTTCAATAGAAAGGAAATCGTTCCTCCCATGGATTACCGATAATCACGACCGTCAGGAGCGCACGACCTCCCGACAGGCGGGCTGTGCCTTCTGGAGGGAGCAGGCACGACCTCCCGACAGGCGGGCTGTGCCTTCTGGAGGGAGCAGGCACGACCTCCCGACAGGCGGGCTGTGCCTTCTGGAGGGAGCAGGCACGACCTCCCGACAGGCGGGCTGTGCCTTCTGGAGGGAGCAGGCACGACCTGCCCGACAGGCGGGCTGTGCCTTCTGGAGGGAGCAGGCACGACCTCCCGACAGGCGGGCTGTGCCTTCTGGAGGGAGCAGGCACGACCTGCCCGACAGGCGGGCTGTGCCTTCTGGAGGGAGCAGGCACGACCTGCCCGACAGGCGGGCTGTGCCTTCTGGAGGGAGCAGGCACGACCTGCCCGACAGGCGGGCTGTGCCTTCTGGAGGGAGCAGGCACGACCTGCCCGACAGGCGGGCTTGTGCCTTCTGGAGGGAGCAGGCACGACCTGCCCGACAGGCGGGCTGTGCCTTCTGGAGGGAGCATTGCATTTATTAAATGTAGTTTTTTATGTACTTTAGTCTAGTTCAACGATTGAAAATATGCAATAATATCGCGGACTTCCATTCATTCTCTATTTTCAGTAATTGTAATTGAGAAAGATATCGATAGATTGCATTAGATTCTTGCCTTGGTTATTATTTGTTTAGTTATGTAGAGGGTAAAAAAGAATGTATTTTAGTAGTACTGTGAATTATAAGTATAATTCACAATATGTGCTACAACTTAGGTAAGAGAAAATGTGTTCACAAATAAATATCAATTATCAATAAAAATACTTACAAATGTCAAAGATAACTAATTAAGACAAAACACAAATAAATTTCCTACAAGGGCTTTAACTTCAAAAAATCATTAAATTATTTGGTGACCAACATTAACACACAATCAAGCAGAGTTGCAACAAACTTGACTGATCAGGTGCAATACAAAACATACGAGCCAAAAGAATAATGAAGGGTTGCATTAATTAGCAGTATTATGAGAAAACATAAATTAAGGAACGTAAGTCTAACTAACTACAGTCTGTACTTTGCAATTTTATGCCATTGGGATAAAAATATTTTAAGGCGTCCTTAAAACTGATTTTTCACGGGGAGCGAAAGTGATGACTGTTTTAAGTTATGCCAGAGGATTCCCTCAGGTAAAACTTCCCACCTGATGAAACCTTTTGTTGTAGGCAGAGATTTATCTAGTTCGCTACAAACCCGGATTGCCTCTGTTGTTATTGTGAAATAATATATTATATTTTAAATCTCAGGGTTCGTTTTTAAGTTTAAGTTTGAACTATATGCATATGTTACTTTTGTAGAAAGAGTATCTTTTATTTGTTCAATGTACATTTCAATACGTTTACTTTAAAATGGGTGAATCATTTTTAAATGCAAGTTATAACTTCATGGTCATTTGCCTTATATATAAAGAAATTAGGTTAAATCTTCAAATGTGGACATCTAGAAACAACTAGACAAAACATATGTTACTGCAAGTATAACAAAAATATTTGTTTATCCTCGAACCGTAATGTTTATCATCGAAATGTAATGACGTTCAGCTTCAAATGGAAACAAAAATGAAATCACTACAGTTGGTAAACGATGACGTTGAATTATGAATACTTCTTGTAGCAAAGCTATCCACTTTTAGCTGCTCCTTGAAACTATTTGAAAAAAATATTATACGGAAATGTTTTTTCGAACACAAACACAATTACACTTTGAAAATCCATCAGATGTCCTGAGAAAATATTTTTTGTTAATATTCCTAGCACGATGTGTTGATAGTTGACAGCGGTGCGAGAATTTCACGAAAATTAACAAAGCCTGTCACCTGTCTCTCTGAACGTTCGGCAAACAACGCTACACTGTCCGTTTGACATGCCTTATTAATGGCAATGCATGAGTACGATGTAAGTGGTATTATATTCAGCTCAGATGATTGTGAGTTGAGTATGACTGAGCATCATTAAAAGTTATTCACTATAATACATTATTTTGACATCGAATTAAGTAAACTAAATATTTTTATTTTTAAATTTGTTGCGCAGTTATTTATGTAACATGGGAGTATGGATGTTACCACTCACTACATACAAGAAATAAAAAGCTACAAGCAAGTTAAAAACTAATTTTCCGGGTGGCTCCAGTGGTTATAGTGCCTGACTACAAATCACAAGGCCTCCAAAAATCAATCCTAATGAAGGTCTTAGACTTTTTAAAGGTCGATTTTGGTCTCAGCTATCACATGTAATTGTCAGACAATAATAACGCTTTCATAGCATCCATCCTATCTTTCAATCGTGCGTTCTCTTAAAATACCACCACGTCGCGTCGTCGGAGCCTTGCGAAGTAAATAGCTTAGATAAGAAAATATAAGGAAAATATGAACACGTAATACATAAGATTTAATGAATATAAGTAGGATTTAATGTACTGTTAACAAATATATTTGATCGACATGATTGTTGCAGGCATGCACTGATGGTATGGAGGAGGGCAGCAGTCACGCCAACCCGCCGGGCCACGGGCCTGCTGCGAGCCACGGACCCGCCGGCGCCCACGGCGACGTCGAGCAGATACACATACAGGTGACACGCTAAACAACTAATCAAGTCGAGTACAGTCGCACCTTTTGAAAATGGAGTAATTCAATCGAGACACAACTCTTTGGGCGATACAAATCTAGAAACAAAATTTTCAGGTTAGATTCTACATATTCAAAACTAATCATCACCCTAGAATCACTATAATTGTAGCAATATTTTTTTAACTGAACTACAGCAGAGACAACCGTTATTTTCGACGAACGCAGTGAAGAGCAGTTCGTCGACAAACCCTCTCGGAGCCATCGTTGAAGAAAGTGTCTTTGATAGTTCTTTTTTAGAAATACCGGAGACAACACGTTTGTGACAACATTGCCGAAGCCAAAATTAGTCCCCCAAAATGCAAACAAAATTCAAAATTTTCCATCAACAAAATTCTCTGTTGTTCATCAAAATGCACAGTCAGCCACGAACAAAATTGAGGAACTGTCTCTCTTGTGTGACGAGCTAAAGCCTGACATATTTATCGTCACTGAGCATTGGTTTAAAAAAGAGTCCATACATCTTTTCAAACTCAACAATTATCAATTGGCTAGCTCATTTGTGCGACAAAGGCAAAAATGTGGGGGCGTGGTAATTTTTTCAAAAAACCATTTGCAATTCCAGCCTTTGGAAATACCATACAGCTCTGAGTTGGATTTTGAGGCAATCGGCATCACAACTCCAACAGAGCACTCTGGTAAACTTTCTATTGTCGGGCTCTACAGATCACCAGATGGCTGCCCTGAAAATTTTTTTCTCAACTTCGAAAGGCTTCTAAATTCCCTCAAGTCGAAAAACATCAAATTTTTAATCACTGGTGATTTTAACATTGATATATTAAATCACAACCACCCCCTCACCCGGCGGCTACGCGACACCCTAACAACTTTCGGCCTTTCTTGGTCCGTGAATTCACCAACCCGAGTGACCCCAACATCTAAAACAGCCATCGACAACGCTATTACGAACATACCACACACGGTAGTCTCAGTTGTAGATGGAGCCATCTCTGACCACTTCTCCGTTGAAGTGCTGATTAGGGAGTTGGCACCAAAAAAACGGCAACCAATTTCTAAATTCTGTCGGGCCGTTCAGCCCTCAAATGTGAATCTTCTCATTCGAAACCTGGAAAGAGAGACTTGGTCATTTCTAGGAGAAAGTGACTGTGTCAATGACATGTTCACGACGTTTAACAACTGTTTAACGTATTACTTAGACTTGACATGCCCCTTCAGGGCTATCAAAGAGATCCCAAGGTCCCAAAGGGATGCATGGATAACTCCTGGAATTCTTGTCTCTCGAGAAAAACTTAAATTTTATCATGGAATTTTTTACCGAAATTATAAGAGAGTTTACCGTAGAGTCATTAAAGCCGCAAAGGCCATGGACATTAACAGCACCTTACAGTCTTGCGAAAACTTTTCAAAGACTACATGGAAAATCATCAATCAAACCACAAAACAACAAAGTTTTCAAAATCCTTCGAACATAACTCTAAATATCGATGGTAAACGGATCGAAGATCCTAAGGAGGTTGCCACGGCATTTAATTGTTTCTTTTCTTCGGTAGGATCCACAAAAATTTCTGAAAAAACAACACTCAAAATGTCAGAAGCCCAGCTTCCTCGATGGTGCTAACCCCTGTCGATGAAGCGGAGGTGGCTCGGACTATACTGAGGCTGAAACCAAAAAATCGTGTGACATTGGTGGTATGTCTATGTGGTTGCTTAAAAGATGCTACAGGCCTCTCTTAACACCTCTGACTAAATTGATCAATACCTCATTTGAAAGAGGAATTTTCCCTGATGCCTTGAAGACAGCCAAGGTCTTGCCAATTTTCAAAAAAAAAATGATCCCACATCTCCCAATAATTATCGACCAATTTCAATTCTTCCGGTACTGAGCAAAATTTTCGAAAAACTTTTTTGTGATAGATTGACAAGCTTCCTAGAACGCTTTGAAATCTTGAATCCTGGACAGTTTGGATTCAGAAAACACAGGTCAACAATTGATGCTGTGTCCAAACTCGTTGAAACTGTTGTCGATAGCTTGGAGAGACGAGAACATGTGCTCAGCATATTTCTTGATCTCTCCAAAGCTTTTGACTGCGTGCATCATGCGAAACCGTTGCACCAGTTGCATGCCTATGGCGTTCGTGGACTGCCACACAAGTGGCTCTTGTCTTATCTGAGCGATAGGCAGCAACAAGTTTTAGTTGGAAACCAATTTTCTGACAAGATCAAAATCTCCCAAGGTGTCCCACAGGGATCAATCCTGGGTCCAGTTCTCTTCTTGATCTATGTCAACAATTTAAATGAATCTGTCCAAAATGGAAGTGTGATTCAGTATGCTGACGACACAACTCTCTGTTTTAAAGAAAAATCCCTAAGGGATCTGGAACTAAAATCCTTTGTTGGCTTGAACTCCATTATTCAAAATTTTTCAGAAATCAATCTAGAATCAAACAGCTCAAAAACAACTTTTCTCAACTTTTCTCTCCGACAGCAAAATCAAGAAAATCAACCAGCTGTCATGATGGATGATGTCCTTTTAGAGGAAACAGATTCCACAAAGTTCCTAGGAATGTACCTTGATGAGGGCCTGACTTGGGACGACCACATTGATCACATCTGTTCAAAGGTTTCTCAGGGTATTTATGCTCTGCAAAACCTTGCTCAGTTTGTCACTCAAGATGTACTCAGAATGGCCTATTTTGGCCTTATTTACCCACACTTAGCCTATGGAATCAGGCTTTGGGGTGGGTGCGCAAAGTACAAATTCGATCGAGTATTTCGGCTGCAGAAAAAGGCAGTTCGAATCATGGCAAAATTAAATTTCAGAGAGTCGTGTAGAGATTCATTCAGGGAGCTTGGCTTACTCACTCTGCCCTGCCTCTTTATGCTCGAGGTCAGTGCGTATGTCCGATCGCAAACTGTGACTCGCGGTCGAGATGTCCATGGATATGAGACAAGAGGCAGGGATAATTTCCGGATTCCGCAACACAGAACAACTGCTTTTGAGAACCTTCCGACGCAAGTCAGCCTCAGAGTGTTCAACGTGCTCCCTGATGAGATCAAAATGTCAGCAAATCAAAACCAATTCAAAACCTTTTTGAAACGGTTTCTGGTGTCTGGGGTATTTTACTCGGTTGAGGAATTCATGAGGAGCCGTCGGGTTGTATTATAGTAGTATAAATCGCGAGTCTTCAGGCAACGTTGTCCCGTATGTATGTGTGTATGAGTGTGCAACAAATATATGTATGAATGCGAGAGTGACTGGCAAACAGATTTGTTGTTTCGTAATATTTTAGAAAAATAAATTTTATATACAGTATTGACGCATTGTATACATTATGTAATTATTGTCGACACAATAAAGATATATTATTATTTTGCTGGAGGAGGGCTCCCTGTAGTGCTCCTGGCTCCAGCGCAACACCAGTGTACACAAGGCCTCCCTCAGTTGCGCCATGTCGCTGTGTCACTCTAGGTGTTGTGTTGCAGGAGGGCGGACTGTCGGACGGTGGCGTGTGGCTGTGTTGCCTGCCGTCTCCAGCGCAACACCAGTGTACAAAAGGCCTCCCTCAGCTGCGCCATGCCACTGTGTCACTCTCTGTGTTGTGTTGCAGGAGGGCGGACTGTCGGACGGCGGTGTTTGGCTGTGTTGCCTGCCGTGCTCCTGGCTCCAGCGCAACACCAATGTACACAAGGCCTCTCTCAGCTTCACCACGCCGCTGTGTCACTCTCTGTGTTGCGTTGCAGGAGGGTGGACTGTCGGACGGCGGCGTATGGCTGTGTTGCCTGCCGTGCTCCTGGCTCCAGCGCAACACTAGTGTACACAAGGCCTCCCTCAGCTGTGCCATGCCGCTTTGTCACTCTCTGTGTTGTGTTGCAGGAGGGCGGACTGTCGGACGGCGGCGTGTGGCTGTGTTGCCTGCCGTGCTCCTGGCTCCAGCGCAACACCAGTGTACACAAGGCCTCTCTCAGCTTCGCCATGCCGCTGTGTCACTCTCTGTGTTGTGTTGCAGGAGGGCGGACTGTCGGACGGCGGCGTGTGGCTGTGTTGCCTGCCGTGCTCCTGGCTCTAGCGCAACACTAGTGTACACAAGGCCTCTCTCAGCTTCGCCATGCTGCTGAGTCACTCTCTGTGTTGTGTTGCAGGAGGGCGGACTGTCGGACGGCGGCGTGTGGCTGTGTTGCTTGCCGTGCTCCTGCCTCCCGCGCAACACCAGTGTATACAAGGCCTCTCTCAGCTTCGCCATGCTGCTGAGACCCTCTCGTGTTGCGTTGCAGGAGGGCGGACTGTCGGACGGCGGCGTGTGGCTGTGTTGCCTGCCGTGCTCCTGGCTCCAGCGCAACACCAGTGTACACAAGGCCTCTCTCAGCTTCGCCATGCCGCTGTGTCACTCTCTGTGTTGTGTTGCAGGAGGGCGGACTGTCGGATGGTGGCGTGTGGCTGTGTTGCCTGCCGTGCTCCTGGCTCCAGCGCAACACCAGTGTACACAAGGCCTCTCTCAGCTTCGACATGCCGCTGTGTCACTCTCTGTGTTGTGTTGCAGGAGGGCGGACTGTCGGACGGCGGCGTGTGGCTGTGTTGCTTGCCGTGCTCCTGCCTCCAGCGCAACACCAGTGTACACAAGGCCTCTCTCAGCTTCGCCATGCTGCTGTGTCACTCTCTGTGTTGTGTTGCAGGAGGGCGGACTGTCGGACGGCGGCGTGTGGCTGTGTTGCCTGCCGTGCTCCTGGCTCCAGCGCAACACCAATGTACACAAGGCCTCTCTCAGCTTCGCCATGCTGCTGTGTCACTCTCTGTGTTGTGTTGCAGGAGGGCGGACTGTCGGACGGCGGCGTGTGGCTGTGTTGCCTGCCGTGCTCCTGGCTCCAGCGCAACACCAATGTACACAAGGCCTCTCTCAGCTTCGCCATGCTGCTGAGTCACTCTCTGTGTTGTGTTGCAGGAGGGCGGACTGTCGGATGGTGGCGTGTGGCTGTGTTGCTTGCCGTGCTCCTGGCTCCAGCGCAACACCAATGTACACAAGGCCTCTCTCAGCTTCACCACGCCGCTGTGTCACTCTCTGTGTTGTGTTGCAGGAGGGCGGACTATAGGACGGCGGCGTGTGGCTGTGTTGCCTGCCGTGCTCCTGGCTCCAGCGCAACACCAGTGTACACAAGGCCTCTCTCAGCTTCGCCATGCTGCTGAGTCACTCTCTGTGTTGTGTTGCAGGAGGGCGGACTGTCGGATGGTGGCGTGTGGCTGTGTTGCTTGCCGTGCTCCTGCCTCCAGCGCAACACCAGTGTACACAAGGCCTCTCTCAGCTTCACCACGCCGCTGTGTCACTCTCTGTGTTGTGTTGCAGGAGGGCGGACTGTCGGACGGCGGCGTGTGGCTGTGTTGCCTGCCGTGCTCCTGGCTCCAGCGCAACACCAGTGTACACAAGGCCTCTCTCGGCTTCACCACGCCGCTGTGTCACTCTCTGTGTTGTGTTGCAGGAGGGCGGACTGTCGGACGGCGGCGTGTGGCTGTGTTGCCTGCCGTGCTCCTGGCTCCAGCGCAACACCAGTGTACACAAGGCCTCTCTCAGCTTTGCCATGCCGCTGTGTCACTCTCTGTGTTGTGTTGCAGGAGGGCGGACTGACGGACGGCGGCGTGTGGCTGTGTTGCCTGCCGTGCTCCTGGCTCCAGCGCAACACCAGTGTACACAAGGCCTCTCTCAGCTTCACCACGCCGCTGTGTCACTCTCTGTGTTGTGTTGCAGGAGGGCGGACTGTCGGACGGCGGCGTGTGGCTGTGTTGCCTGCCGTGCTCCTGGCTCCAGCGCAACACCAGTGTACACAAGGCCTCTCTCAGCTTCACCACGCCGCTGTGTCACTCTCTGTGTTGTGTTGCAGGAGGGCGGACTGTCGGACGGCGGCGTGTGGCTGTGTTGCCTGCCGTGCTCCTGGCTCCAGCGCAACACCAGTGTACACAAGGCCTCTCTCAGCTTCGCCATGCTGCTGAGTCACTCTCTGTGTTGTGTTGCAGGAGGGCGGACTGTCGGACGGCGGCGTGTGGCTGTGTTGCCTGCCGTGCTCCTGCCTCCAGCGCAACACCAATGTACACAAGGCCTCTCTCAGCTTCGCCATGCCGCTGTGTCACTCTCTGTGTTGTGTTGCAGGAGGGCGGACTGTCGGACGGCGGCGTGTGGCTGTGTTGCCTGCCGTGCTCCTGGCTCCAGCGCAACACCAGTGTACACAAGGCCTCTCTCAGCTTCGCCATGCTGCTGGTCATGTCGCTGTTGGTCGCCTCCCCCGTGTTGTTCCTCATCAGCAGCGCACCTTCCGGCCCCAGGAACGCACCCTGCAAACCGGTATAGAGATTTTAGCTTTCTCCTTTAGCGAACATAGTTTTAAACAAAGCTTAGCTGAGCGTTGGGACTTCACACGGAGTTTCGTTCGTTCAAATCCTCCGGACGAAAGAATTTTTTCAACACGGAGAAAGTAATAGGTTGTCCCAGCTGACTGCAATGCGATAGGCAGCGCCAGCGGTGCATGAACGCATGCGCGGACGGACTCTAAAGACAGACGCATGTTGCTTCCTGCCATCCTCCAAAAATCCTGTTTGCCAAACCATTCTCCTCATATTTCTAAACCTCAAATACCCATTTTATTGACTAGGTTAGACGTTACCTAAACGAGGTAAATACACCAGGAAAGTTTGTGATATGGAAACATTTTATGTTTATTATTTTTGCAATAACTAATATGAGCAGAACTTACAACTTTTGAAACATGGCTTTTCTCATTCATGTCCTGCCTTGAAAGTTTGAAAGACTGAAATTCAACCTGAGATGAAACATAGGAATTGTTTAATCAAACTGTAATTTTATTGTGTTTTGTTATGAATTTTATATAATTTGATTGTATGTCTTATTTGTTGACTGTAGCCTATGTTTTTTAAATATGTAGATTGTTTAGCTGTCTCTTAGTCATTGTTCGTTCAAATCTGGAACCTTGTTTCATAGGCCTATTGCAACTATGCCTATAATTATTGTTACACTGTCATTCATAGATCCAAGCGAGCTAGGCCTAACCCAGGCGTAGAATTCTATGTTTTGTAAACTGTCCACATTATTTTGGCAGAGAGGTGTTTTTCACTGGCTCTTAAAGCTTTTTTTGTTTGACGTTTGCATAACGACAAACATGATTATTTCTGATTCTTGTCCTAGCTGCAATCTTCAAATAATTGATGACATATCAGAGTCCATAAAATGTGATAACTGCAAAAAACGGATACATGCAGATAAGAGTTGTAGTGGTATTTTAGGTAGTTTTTAGGTATTAGACCAAAAATCCTCGTAGTTTTTAGGTATTTGACTAAAAATCCTCCTTTGTGGGTTTGTAAAAATTGTTTTAATCCATGGAAGGAATTACTTGAAAATTCTCTTGACTCGAGAAGCGATGTTGTTAGACCTGTGCCTAAGTGGGCAGATTCACAGTTAAGTAAAAAAATTGAACTGAATCTATCCCTGCAAGATAGAAATAAGCAACTGCTCAATGAACTTAATGAAAGGGAGGCAAAAATAATTGAGCTAACTGATAGGTTAAGTAGATTAGAGCCTAGACTAAGTGAAACTGCAAATCCTGGGCCTTGCAATCTTTGCTGCAAAATCAAAATCAGAAACAAAAAACTAAATCAAAAACTTTGTGTAGTAAAAAAGTAAAAATGAAGGTGCAGAGGCCTAGGACTGAAATTAGGGGTGTTAGCCATGCAAGATACTGCGGTACCAGACTCCGTAATGCGTTGGGACGCGATTTTGAGGTTGGCACCATCTTCAACCCGGGGCATCCCATGCTGCCATTGGTGAGGCGGGAGCTGGGCGAGACTGCGAGGACACTGAGGCCTGAGGATTATCTTGTGGTCATCGGTGGAGTGAATGAAGTCAGTGAGAATAGTGTTACCGAACTTGGACACAATGGCGGTGGAGTCTTGTGGGTGGACACTCCCTTAAGGTTTGATGATGTAAGCCAGAATAAAATTATTGTCGAACAAAAAAAGTGTGCTTCCAATAAATGGGGATTTATCAACTTCAACTGTTTAGCTGACAGGAATATGTACACTGGCCATGGGCTTCATCTAAATCAAAAGGGTAAGGATCTTCTTTGTAATTTAGTCGTAAACTATTTTAGGAACAGTTCTCCTCCTGAGGTAGGTCTAGGAAAATCCAATTATGGAAAAACTCTTTGGTCATACGTCAAGAAGTCATAACTTAAATACATTCTCAGGTAGGGTATGTAGTAATGGCCCTGTAAATCAGAAACCTCTTTGTTCTAGTTTTAGTAAGTGCAAATCAAATGTAATCCATCTTAATGTAAGAGGCATCGCAGGAAAAATTGAAATACTTGAAATCTTCTTGGTTGAAGAAAACCCTGATGTTTTTATTGTTAGTGAGCATGGCCTATATCATGAAAACCTTGCAAACGTTAACTTAAATAATTTTTCACTGTTGCATTCACACTGCAGAGAGGAAAATCATATGTGTGGTGTAGCCATCTTCTGTAATAACAACTCAGATATAAAAGATGTAAAGATTTTAGATTTCACAAACAGTATAAACCAAGATTTTGTTTTTGAAAGCGCTGGAGTAAAGTTAAAGTTAAATGGAGAATGTCTTCTACTGGGTGCAATTTACCGCACACCTTCAGATCAAAACTTAATTCCTTTCTTTGAAACTTAGTATTTTTCTTGAAAAAGCTTGTTTTCTCTCAGATAAAATACTTGTTGGTGGTGATTTTAACATTTACATTTAAAAAAAGATAATAAACGTATAACCTTAAATATGTTTGGCCTAACTCTAGCGATCAAAACTCCAACCAGGGTTACATAAACTACCAGCACTTGCATCGATAACTTCATTTCAAACTTCCAATCTATAAAAGCGGGAGTAATTTCCCCGCTAATTTCTGATAATGACGCCATTCAGTTGTTAATACCAGCCGCTTACAAAGAGAGGGAAAAATTTATCCTAGTTTCCAGGCGTGAAGTTAAACATCAGAACCTGAAAGAACTGAGGCATAGGATGAGTAGGGACAGCTGGAGTGAGGTTTATCAGGCTAGGGATACAGACTCAATGTATAATAACTTTTTAAATAGTTTTTTATTTAATTTCAACATCTCATGTCCCAAAAAGAAAACTAAAATTTTTAATAACAATAGCTGTAATTGGATAACAGATGAGGTACAATTTAAGAAAGCACAAATGTTTGAACTTTTTAGTAAATTTAGAAAATCAAATAACTTAATAGATAAACTTAACTAACAACAATCCCGTAAGGAATACAGACAAACTATTTTAAAAGCCAAAGCAGATTGGATGGAATATTCCTTCACAAATGCACAAAACAAATCTAAACAAGCCTGGAAGATCATAGATAGTTTTAGGAAAGTTAAGACCCCAAACCATAAAAACTTAAGTATAATCGTTGATGGTAGGAAGGTAGATAGGCCTAGGGACATTTGTACTGAGATGAACTGCTTTATTACAATCGCTGAAAAAACTAAATAAAACATTTTTGTTTGCGGAACAAACAGCCCTAAGGCCGCGCCCCCAACCTGTCAATTAAATGATTTCAATCAAATTTCAAAAAGTCAACTTGAAAAAGTTTTTCCCAAATTATCACCGAAAACATCTTCCGGTTACGACGAGATCAGCATGCTGGTCTTGAAGTTCTGTCAAGATGAAATCATTGATCCTTTGCTCCTCATCATCAACAATTCACTTCAAAATGGAATCTTTCCTGAAAACTGCAAACTGGCCAATAAAATCTCTTTTCAAAAAATATGATGAGACAGTTCTCGGGAACTACCGCCCAATCTCACTCCTTCCAGCTTTTTCCAAAAATTTCGAAAGGGTTGTATGTGAGCAGCTGACACACTACCTAGAGATAAATGATTTATTATGTAAAAAACAGTATGGATTTAGGAAAACAAATCCACCAAATTGGCTTTGATTGACTTTGTGAACCAATGTATTGACGCTCTCGATGCGGGTGAATCCGTAATAGGCTGCTTTCTGGATCTCACTAAAGCTTTTGATTGCGTTGACACAAAAATTCTTTTGCAAAAATTAAATTCTCTTGGAATAAGGTCTCGAGGGTTCACATCATTCCTTTCTTAAGAAAACAATTTACTGAAATCCATCATCAGTCAAAATCCAAAATTCAAAATTTTAGGTCCGATGAAAAAATAATCTCAAGTGGGGTCCCTCAAGGGTCGATTCTTGGGCCGGGACTGTTTCTGGTATTCGTAAATGATATGCCGGAGGCAGTGCCGGACAGGAATCTTATCAGGTTTGCGGACGATACCACACTTTTTACCAAAACAGCAAAAACTTTGAACAACTGGAAATAGACACACACATGAAAATCAATCAACTTGCTCAATATTTCTCAAACAATCAGCTCAGTTTGAATTCAAGTAAAACCGGGTATCTCCGCATTCAGACCAAACAGAGGAACCTCACAAATGTAAATTCAACTTTTGATGTTTTATAGGAGAGGATAGACTGAATCCCTCTGATTCGGTAGATTTTCTCGGAGTGAGGTTGGACGGTGGTCTCGCATGGACTAATCAAATCGAAAAAATAGAAAAAAGATATCCTTTGGGCTCTTTGTTCTAAGGAGAACCAGCAAACTCAACCCAAACTTAAATTTGTCAAAGTTAGTTTATCATAGTTTGATAGAATCTCACATATCTTACTCCATAGTACTCTGGGGAGGCTACAAAACCCATTTAGAGAAGATTTTTATTCTTCAGAAGAAAGCTTTAAGATCAGTTTATGGCCTACCTCCTTGGGAACTCTGTGGCGATTTGTTTGTAAAAACAGGTATTATGACAGTCCCGTGCCTATTTGTTTTCGAATTGATTATGTATATTAAAAGTCAGAATCTCAGTTCATTTGGGCAGAGATCCCACTCTTACAATACCGGGCACAAAAATAAATTCTCCGAATACCATAGACTCTCACTTTTTGAAAAAAAAACATTGTATTTAGGTCTTAAGTTCTTTCAAAACCTTCCATCTTTTGTATCAGAAATAGTCAGCTCAAATAAATTCAGAGATGCTCTAAAAGATTACCTCATTTTTCATAACTTTTATAATGTAGACAGTAGATCATTTTAACATTTGCACCCCGGCCTGTGAATATCTCACCGGACCTACCCTACCATTATTAAACCCTACCTAGTGGCTAACGGAAGAGTTGGCGCTATATTGACCTGTCTACCGCTCATGAAGAGCCTACGGACGGCGCAACTAAGTACAAGTAAGTAAGTTCGTCTCTAGCCGTCCGTCCGTCCGTGCGTTGCGTTACTGCGGCGAGTGCGATATAGGGTTTCATATCACGTGTGAGCGTCTTCGCACTGGCCAACGACGTCGTTTCACTGTGGGCATTACTTTGGTCAGCGTTGCGTGTTTTGCGTCCGACTGTCTCACGCAACTAGGCCCTGAGTGTAAATTTTCATTGTTTCAGAATTTTTAATCATTTCAGACTTTTTTCATTCTTCGAACTTTTTAATGTTCTTGCCAAACTAAACTATGAAATATAACGTTAAAACAAAAAAAAAAAAACATTTATGCCGGTACACCCACAGCTATGAAACATCCAAGTAAAATATTCAGAAGTGGAGGTCATTAAGTAATCAACTGAAGCCTTGAACCGTTTTATTTTTATTCTTTATTTGTTACCTTCATGTAATTATTTAGTGATTCGCTATATAAATCTCCTTTATTCTTAGATAAAAAATATCATGCATCAAAGTATAGTAAGGATACAAACACAACTCTATGTTTACTTGAAATACGAGGATTCCCATAGTTTGGGGAGGTTTCAGATTGGGCGCCAGTTACATTGGAAAGCTTCCAAACGCAGAAGGTGTATTTATTATACAAACATTTGTCATACATCACTCGCAATTTTTGTTACTCTACGGTTCCATGAATAATGTTACATTCAGTTATTTCAAATAAGTTTTATAAACGGATAGTTTCTTATTCAACTACAGTTAATTGTTAATAGCAAAACGTATTTTTTCTTGTTATTAATTATTCTCAGGAATAGTAGTGTTATAAACAAAACAGCAAATTGTAAGCACGAATAAGTAAAGAAAAACTCCACATTTACCATATAACAGCATGCATTTACTTGAGTCTACTTGCTTTTCAATGTAAATAGAAATCAATTAGTCAGTAAAACAATCAATCAGCTTATTAATATAAATTAATTGATTCAATGTATAGCAACCAATAATTTCATGGTTTAAATAATTTCTTGTGATTTAAACCAAAAAGTCTATATATTTTTGTTGTATGAATTGAGTGATGATTTTCTTTAAGATAAAAATTATGTAAAAATTGGATGTAAAGAAAAAACGTCTTACAACACTTAAAAATATACTTACACTTATACTGTATTTACATACAAGATGGTAAATATACAAAAATGGTGGGAGGTGGCGATCGATTTCGCCAGCCATCAGCCAATGAGAGACTCATTGGGCCTGATGATGGTTGGTGTGACCAACCGAAATCGATCGCCATTTTTCACCATTTTTGTATTTACAATCTTGTATGTAAATACAGTATAAGTGTAAATATATTTTTAAGTGTTGTAAGACGTTTTTCATTTACATCCAGTGAATACAACAACACGCATCATGCTAATAAGGAATTTTTTAAATATAGAAATCCAACTCACCAAATTTACTCTTCAGGAGAGGAAAAGAAGAAAAATTAATACTGTAATAAAATATATTATCGTTCAAAAAACATTAATAAATGTATTAATACCATTGTTGAAAAAACTGCAAACTCAATTAATTTCAAAATTTTAATACATCTTTCAGCACAATATACTTAATACATAACGACAATAGATTTTTAAAATTCTTTAATCAAAACAATCGGTTGAATCAATTTTCTGACCTTTTTCAATATTATTTCTTTAAGAGAGAAAATATGTATGTTTGTTAATGTATATATTGCAATCCTTGCAGAAGTTGTTTTTATAAAAGTACAAGGTGCCTTTTTTCAAACGCAACCCAAAACTTAATTTTATCAGTGAAGGATTATTTCCCTCAAGATCCCCGGATTTGACCCCAGTATATTATTTTCTTTGGGGATACATAAAACGTAAGGCATACAAAAACAATTCACAGGATATTCAGTCCCTCAAAAGAAACATAACAAATTTAATGCAAGAAATTCAAAGAGTTACCTAGCTTCACGTGTTCGGGAATTTGATGGAGAGAGCATTACTTTATACAGATACCAGTAGCGGATTGTTTGAGCCCGTAAGGTGAACTAAATGTGATCAATCTTAAATAATAGGCTGTATGAAATGTAAAGATTCCTTAAAACAATACTCATTTCATATTTATATGTGCTTTATTCAATCTTAAAAATGGGTTGCGTTAAAAAACACCCAGTATTAAGCTAAAAACTATGAGGACAATTACCAGAAAATTACTAAATAATTATGCACGGTGAACTTGGAGGTATTAATCAGTTCACATTACTTTGCTCAGAATGTTGATCTCAATCCTTAAGAAGACTATAGAAATCATTAAACATTTGGAAACATTATAGAAGAATTAAATATGTGCTGGGAACATGAAAAACTTTCGATGATAACGGATCTCTTTCTCATTTTAAAAATATCATACTTAAAGTTCTTAAGTCCAACTGGAAATAATTCCCATTTTATAAGTTTTACGAATTTCATTTTAATCCGAATCTAACGTGAGCTGTTAAAATTATTCTAGCCATGGAGCCAACAACGAAATTACTTTGGCATCAGCCCAAAAAGCTTTACTGCTATATTTTTCTGTCCTAGTTCTCTCTTACCTAATAACAACTTTATCAAGCTTTTTTCAGAACCAACAGCAAAATTAATTATTTTTGCAATTAAGATACTATTAAAACTAAATTTTCACTAAATTGTTAAACTAAATTGCACAGTGTGTTATGTCTGGTTCCTTTGTTGTGCACAGGTGTTGTTTCTAAATGTTTAAAAATCATTTTCTAAAAGAATTGCCTACGCTAATAAAATTTAAGCTCTTCTCAATGATATAAACCATATTTTGTGAACAAAAAATGCAATTCAAAAATGTAACTACACGATTATGCAGATTGTAGTTTGCTGAAGGAGCACCACAATGGTAGGTATGATGTGTGCATGCAAGTCAGCCCCCGTGTGGTACACAGACCGCCAGTGGGGATCGATGCCTAGAGCCAGTCCAGTCATTAGGTCAATTAATCACCTCATGCTTACTGCTGTGACGTGAATGTCGCCACCACCCAGTGCCATTCAACCCATATCAAATGGCATTCCGCTCCGTTAAAACAGAGGGGGTGTGCTCAAATCAAATATAAACCTTTTGTTTGAATTGCTGAATAATAGTGTAAAACATGGCGTTAACTTATAAGGAAAACTGAAATAAAAAATGTAAATATTGCATGTTTAATACACGTTACAACATGATTTTAACATGTTTTAAATAAATAAATGAATAAATAAGTGATGAAAATATTTTGAAAATTAAAAAGATTCAAAAATTGTATAAATTAATTTAATTGTTTTAAATTGCAGCAACGTGCGGGAGTGCCGCTTGCCGAGACGCAGCCGCCAGGATCGACCTGTCTGTCCTGGAAAGTGGATCCCTGCAAGGACGTGTCCTGCATGTTGCTGTTGCAGGACGAGGACGTGGGGTGCAGGGCGAAGGTAGCGACGTGCGGGAGTGCCGCTTGCCGAGACGCAGCCGCCAGGATCGACCTGTCTGTCCTGGAAGGTGGATCCCTGCAAGGACGTGTCCTGCATGTTGCTGTTGCAGGACGAGGACGTGGGGTGCAGGGCGAAGGTAGCGACGTGCGGGAGTGCCACCTGCCGAGACGCAGCCGCCAGGATCGACCTCTCCGTCCTGGAAGGTGGATCCCTGCAAGGACGTGTCCTGCATGTTGCTGTTGCAGGACGAGGACGTGGGGTGCAGGGCGAAGGTAGCGACGTGCGGGAGTGCCGCTTGCCGAGACGCAGCCGCCAGGATCGACCTGTCTGTCCTGGAAGGTGGATCCCTGCAAGGACGTGTCCTGCATGTTGCTGTTGCAGGACGAGGACGTGGGGTGCAGGGCGAAGGTAGCGACGTGCGGGAGTGCCGCGTGCCGAGACGCAGCCGCCAGGATCGACCTCTCCGTCCTGGAAGGTGGATCCCTGCAAGGACGTGTCCTGCATGTTGCTGTTGCAGGACGAGGACGTGGGGTGCAGGGCGAAGGTAGCGACGTGCGGGAGTGCCGCGTGCCGAGACGCAGCCGCCAGGATCGACCTCTCCGTCCTGGAAGGTGGATCCCTGCAAGGACGTGTCCTGCATGTTGCTGTTGCAGGACGAGGACGTGGGGTGCAGGGCGAAGGTAGCGACGTGCGGGAGTGCCGCTTGCCGAGACGCAGCCGCCAGGATCGACCTGTCTGTCCTGGAAGGTGGATCCCTGCAAGGACGTGTCCTGCATGTGGCTGTTGCAGGACGAGGACGTGGGGTGCAGGGCGAAGGTAGCGACGTGCGGGAGTGCCGCGTGCCGAGACGCAGCCGCCAGGATCGACCTGTCTGTCCTGGAAGGTGGATCCCTGCAAGGACGTGTCCTGCATGTTGCTGTTGCAGGACGAGGACGTGGGGTGCAGGGCGAAGGTAGCGACGTGCGGGAGTGCCGCCTGCCGAGACGCAGCCGCCAGGATCGACCTCTCTGCCCTGGAAGGTGGATCCCTGCAAGGACGTGTCCTACATGTTGCTGTTGCAGGACGAGGACGTGGGGTGCAGGGCGAAGGTAGCGACGTGCGGGAGTGCCGCGTGCCGAGACGCAGCCGCCAGGATCGACCTCTCCGTCCTGGAAGGTGGATCCCTGCAAGGACGTGTCCTACATGTTGCTGTTGCAGGACGAGGACGTGGGGTGCAGGGCGAAGGTAGCGACGTGCGGGAGTGCCGCGTGCCGAGACGCAGCCGCCAGGATCGACCTCTCTGTCCTGGAAGGTGGATCCCTGCAAGGACGTGTCCTACATGTTGCTGTTGCAGGACGAGGACGTGGGGTGCAGGGCGAAGGTAGCGACGTGCGGGAGTGCCGCTTGCCGAGACGCAGCCGCCAGGATCGACCTCTCCGTCCTGGAAGGTGGATCCCTGCAAGGACGTGTCCTGCATGTTGCTGTTGCAGGACGAGGACGTGGGGTGCAGGGCGAAGGTAGCGACGTGCGGGAGTGCCGCTTGCCGAGACGCAGCCGCCAGGAT
This sequence comes from Flexamia atlantica, assembly GCA_035578135.1. NCBI lineage: Eukaryota > Metazoa > Arthropoda > Insecta > Hemiptera > Cicadellidae > Flexamia > Flexamia atlantica. The sequence goes on along the minus strand of JAQJVK010000001.1, from coordinate 136,734,924 downwards.
CGACCTCTCCGTCCTGGAAGGTGGATCCCTGCAAGGACGTGTCCTGCATGTTGCTGTTGCAGGACGAGGACGTGGGGTGCAGGGCGAAGGTAGCGACGTGCGGGAGTGCCGCGTGCCGAGACGCAGCCGCCAGGATCGACCTCTCTGTCCTGGAAGGTGGATCCCTGCAAGGACGTGTCCTACATGTTGCTGTTGCAGGACGAGGACGTGGGGTGCAGGGCGAAGGTAGCGACGTGCGGGAGTGCCGCGTGCCGAGACGCAGCCGCCAGGATCGAGTCCTCTCTGTCCTGGAAGGTGGATCCTTGCAAGGACTTCTACCAGTTCGCCTGCGGAGGGTGGGGCAGGCACCACGGTCTGAACGCGAGACAGGCTTACGTGGACGCTGAAATAAAACGTACGTTTATATTGTTATAAGTTTCGAGGTTTCTAATCCTCGAAAAAAATGAGATCCAATGAATTGCTCTAGCATTAGACATTTTCAACGAAACTAAGTCTGCTGCCATCGGTGCAAGCTTAGAAGTATCCCGGAGTATGTCTAAGTAAACAATAACTTTCAGGTATGTGCGATCTTCCAAACGCATAGAAAGAGCAATATTATGTAATGTAAAAAGTACTTTTACTTTTTTTAATGTAATTTCTGTCATATTTTAAGGTATGAATAAGGTTTTGATTCTTTTTAGCGAATTTCCCCTATAGGGAAGAAGCTATTACTGTAGGTCTCATGGTAAGACCTAAGCGCGGGACCATCATAATTTTTCGTTTTGGTGCCCCCAGATATCAAAAACACCATTCGTTCAAATTTGTATATAAATATATCTATATATATATGTGTGTGTGTCTGTAAGCACGATAGCGCTCGCAAAAATGGTCCGATTGGAATGAAATTTGGCATAGGCGTGTAAAGTAGCAATTATTCGGATGAGTTCGAAAACCAGCCCGATCGGACCACTGGAAGGGGGGGTAAAGGGGGATAAACCCCCCCAAAAATGGGTTTTTTGGGGTTTTCACATATTAAAATCAAAATAATCCAATTTTAATTAGCACCATTGAATTCAGCTCGAAAAAACAAACAATTTAGTATCTTGAATCATTTCTCTATGTCCATTGGTTACCGAGATATTGTAAGTGGTAAACTCAGTACGTTGTCCCAATGTTAACCTTATGGGAAATAAGTAAAATTCTATATCTCGCTTATTTCTCAAAAATCTTAATAAACTTTGGTTTGTGGCTTCATCTAAATAAGATCTAATGTATTTTAGTCTAAAACCCCCGAAATTTCCATTTTTGTGGCAGCAAACCTGCATACTCATTCCCCATGTTATCCTTATGGGAAATAAAAAATTCTATATCTTCTTTATTTTTTGACAAATCTTGATAAAAGTTGCTATATGGTTTCTCCTAGTTCAGATCTACGAAACATTGAATTGAAAACACCCAGTTTTAATGGACCTGTTGCAGCAAACCTGCACACTCATTCTCCATGTTATTCTTATGGAGCTTACAAAAACATGTTAAATCTCACTTTCTTGGATTGAAACATGTTCTTTTGCCTTTGAAATTCGCTGAGTATGCAGGTCTGCTGCAACGGGGGTATTTTACTTATATCCTTCTAATTTTATAAGTCTGAAGGTTGTAAGTTTGTTTCTTGTTTGTTTAGGACCCTACCATGCCAAAAAATCTTACCATTTCACCTTATGATTATTATGAAGTTAGCTGTTACCAATACATGGGCATATTATTTTTTTTTTACCTGGGACTATGACCCTATAAAATATTGTAAAATTTTCCTTCATCTTTCTTCTTTCTACTATACATATTTGTCAAATACGACTCACCTATCATCGCACAGCCCAAACTACTTGACCTAGAACCTTGAAACTTTGCATGAACGTTCCTCTCAAGACGTAGGCACCCGCTAAGAACGGATTTTTAAAAATTCCCTCAGGACTACGCCCTAAGATACATCAAAGTTTCAATGTTAAAGTATAGGGAAGCTCATGTAGTTGTCTTGGCAACCTTAAGATTAAATGATGAATCCAAGGAGGTTTTTCTGTTTTTCCACGGGTAAAACCGTGTTGATCAGCTAGTGCGTTTATAAAGCCCGTGTTCACTACCTCATTGAAATTTTAATTAACACATGTTTGGAACAGATAGGGAGGAAAGATAAGGAGGAACCAGGATGTAAATGTATAGAGGAAAGAATTTGTAAAGGGTTTTCTCTAATCAGCTTTAAGTTTGTAAAGCCAATGCACACGTAATATGAAGCTAATCAGAGCAGTTACCCGATATTGCGGCCAATTCTCTGGATACCTGTAATGGATAGGATTTAGGTGTCATCTGCATCCACGGCCAGTAACTAGAGTAGCCCCCTATTATTCCCTATTATACCTATTATTCCGTATCATACAATTATATGACATTAACCTGTTGTGAGATTATACAGGGTGTTTTTTTTAAACGTAACCCATTTTTAAGATTGAATAATCTATATAAATAAAAATCGATTCGATGAGTGGTAAACACAGTGCGTATAATCTTACCTAAATAAATAAAAACATTTCTATTTCTTCAAAATTCAACAACATTTTTATTTGTGCACCAAATTGGATAATTCTTTTTTTGTTTTCTTCGTATTTTTAGGACAAGGTTTGTGTGAAATAAAATTTTAAATTCGACCCTGGGGCTCTCTCCCACTGGCCTTTAAGTTACTTGAGACGCATTGTGGGACGTATTCAGTAGAATAGTAGAATGACAAAAACGCGGGTTGCAACACGCACACATCCTTATTTGGTTGGTTGAGAGGATAAAACCGAATGAAATGGATTATGTGATATCAGCAAATATAATGAAGGATATCTATTCAGCTAAAAGTCGGTTCAGTAATTATTGTGTTGCGGATCATTAACTCACTACTTATTTGTAACGGCACTCAGATGACGGTGAAAAAATTAATGAACAACATAATTGAGGCAACGATTTCCCAAGGAATCTACAAAGGTGAAGACGTTTTTATTCCATGTGTCCAAATAATTCCAAACGATACGCCCTTTTCTCTTTAAGAGGCAACAATTTCCAGCAGCTTGCATTTGCAATGTCCGCATTAAATGGGCAGTCGTTGAATGTTTGTGGAAACAACCTTGAAAATTCATGATTTTCACATGGCCAATTGTATGTCGCCTGAACACTGAAGAAATAATTTTTGCGCCAGAAAACAAAACTAGCAATGTTGAATATTAAAAAAGTTTTAGAATAAAATCTATGCTGTTGATGTGACTATTTTAATATTAATTTATTCAAATTAAAACAAATTATTGATAAAGAAGACAGGACAACGTCTGTCGGGTCAGCTAGTGCATTCATAAATATGAAATGAGAATTGTTTTGTTAATATTTACAATTTATAAACCAATTATTTAAGTTTGAACACATTTAGTTTACATTATGTGTTCAACCAATCCGCCATTGGCATTAGCAAAAAGTTGTGCTCTCTCCATCAAATTCCTGAACACTTTTGCAAGGTACGTCTTTGTATTTCTTGCATTAAATTTTTTATGTTTGTTTTGAGTGCTGAATATCCTGTGAATTGTTTTCGTATGCCTTACTTTTTATTTATCCCGAAAAGAAATTATACAGGGTGTCTGTAAAGTCCGCCACCAAACTCCATAAATTGGTTTATTGGGTCAAATTTAGCAATAAAGTTCCGTGAAGGTATGACCTAAAATGCATATTTACCCAGGTATCCGCCATTTTGTATTTTTCACAAAATATTTTTTATCTCCAAAGTTTGTGAATCGATTTTTTTGAAACTTAGTATGTACCTATAACTAGTCAAGGTCAGCTTATGAAAAAAATAATTAGAATGATCGAATGGTAAATTTCAAAATGGCGGCCCGCTTACAATTTTTAATTTGAAATACCAGAAAAACGTTACGTAGTACAAAAAAAAGAAGAATTAAAATTTTTAGAAAATTTTATTTCCAGTCTAATGATACCAGAATTATGAAAATTGGTCAATAAATAACTGAGTTATGGTTAAATTTATCCAACGAGGCAGCATAAATTGGAAGGAGAATGGCCCATTTGTTGCATTGAGTCATGCGCTGACATAGGTCAATTACGCTGCCATTTGACCATAACTCAATTATATATCAACCGATTTTCATAATTCTGGTGTCAATAGACAGTAAATTAAATTTTCTAAACATTTTATTCCTTCATATTTTTTTGTACTACGTAACGTTTTTCCGATATTTCAAATTAAAGGTTTCAAACGGCCGCCATTTTGAAATTTACTATTCGATCATGCTGATTATTTTTTCACAAACTAACCTTGACTAGTTATAGGTACATACCAAGTTTCAAAAAAATCAATTCACAAACTTCGGAGATAAAAAATATTTTGTGAAAAATACAAAATGGCGGATATCTGGGTAAATATGCATTTTAGGACATACCTTCACGGAACTTTTTTGCTTATTTTGACCCAATAAACAAAGTTATGGCGTTTGGTGACGGACTTTACAGACACCCTGTATACTGGGGTCAAATCCGGGGATCTTGGGGGAATAAAATCACTGAGAAAATAATGTTTTGGGCTGCGTTTAAAATAAAAAACACCGTGTACCACTGAGTTAGTTTCATTGAAATATCTGTTATATGACTAATAACAGGTCTGGTGTATGTGTTTTAAATATTATGACGAGTGAATTCTTATACAAAAAACATATGAGTTATGGCATTATGAATGTCGAAACTCAAGTAGTATATTTATTTTTACAAATTAATTGTTGACAGTCCACAAGGTCATCAACCTTATTTGCAGTTGATTAAATCAATTCAGAGGGCGAAATATAATGAATAAGTCATTGAAACACACACTGTATTGTTTTTTTAATGTTTATGTAGTTGCAATGAAACTAATCCAGCGGGACAATAGTCCATACAGCTAGAAACGCCCTAGTTATATTATTGGTTGTCGTAAGTAAAATCATTGCAACTATAGCAAAATTTTGAACTATCGAATATTCGACAGTGACTTATTTCTGCTCAAGTCGACAGTCAACAAGACGTCACAAACTGCGACAGGCTTCCGCCACTGTTCGTTGCAACCCTCTGCTTTACTGGTTCCATTTGATGTGGCTTATGAAAGAGATGGCCGTAAACATTACAGTAAGAGTTGAAAACTCGAGTTTCTAACTACTTCGCCAACTATGACCAATGATAAATTAAGATAACTATGTTGATTACATTACTGAAACTATCTCACTTTTAAATGATAATTAGAGCTTCCCCTTTAAAAGCAACACATGTCGAGTACATAAAAACGCAGTTCACTCATTATATAGTAAAATATTATGTTGGATGATACTGTTATTTATTTAAAAGAAAAATATTTTCAAAATGACTAGTGGAAATACGTATCTTCTAATTTTGAACTTATCACTTCTAAAGCAGGAATCTGAAGGACATAATATTTGAACAATAAACCCGGGTTTTAAGTACGAGTTTATGCCTTTACGAAGCTATTATAATCAGAAATACTTCAAAAGTCAGGGGTTAATAAAAATTTCATACAGGCTAATAATCATATAAAGAACAATAAAAGCGAGCACCCAGCCGGCCGTAACGACGACGACGTTATGGCACAATGCATCGGCCAATAGCACAGCGGCCATATGGCGCTCTGTGGCCAATACGATGTGCTGTAATATGGCTAATATGCAGCTGCTTTCTAATATTTATAATTCTAACAGAGTTTAATTCTTTCACCCTTTAACATTCTAATTCTATGATCTTCACTTTTTTCTTTTGCATCCTAAATAAACATCAACTAATATAGGGTGGTCATATAACACATATTTTGCATTAGAAACTAAAAAAAACATTAACGTAAAATATTTGAAGGATATAGCGCATTTTGTATGTTAATTAAAAATATTTTTTGGAGCTTGCTTAATGTATGTTTTAAGTTGGAACAAAATTAATAAAAAAATACAGCTTAACTATTTTTTGTGATTTGTACTGGTAGCAAACGGTCGCAATAAGTTAATTCCATTAAAAAGGCCTTTGTACGAAGTGTTTTAAGGTATATTTAAATTTGAGTATTTATTTGGACTGTTTAATTCGCTGTAATACAGGGGTTATGAAATTAAATGAATGCAATAACAAAGTAACTAAGCAGACATTTTTATCTGAAAAGAGATAATTTTAAAGCCACTTTATAGTTTACTGATAAGCAGTGTCACTTAATAGCATTAAAAATAGCAGGTGTATTTAAATAGCATCAGAGAATGGTTCACATTAAATTTGTATTTGTTTAGGCTTAATTAATGAGAAAAGTTCAAATATTATGCAGTACGTTAAAGTTTTCCTGTTGTTATGTCTGTAATTTATCAATTTACGTTTGTGTTTGAAGTAAAACATTATTAATGAATAACAATGTGTAATTGTTCTAGGAAACTGTCTTTATTACTCAAAACTGAGATCTAGATTGTAAATACAACTAAATCCAAATACTTTTCTAAAGTACATATTTTAGAAAAAGTTCCATGTTTTTAACAACTTATGTTCTTTCTTAAAAATAAATTGGATTATTTTTACATTTGATGTATTGTTGCATTTAAAAATGTAGTTTATGTGTTTAAAAATCCTTCCAATTGTACAGACCTGTTGGAGGAGCGAACCAGAAGTGGAACGTTTAAGAAACTGGGAGACTTCTACAGAAGCTGTCTCAACGCCGGCGACAAGACGATCGTTACTCCCAGTGAGTTGGCTCCAACGATCACATAAGACCAACAGATGGAGCACGCCTATCTAACTAGCATTACAACTGAGGCCATCTCCCCGTAGGCAAGAAATGCTAAACATCGCTGGTAAAGGCGCGAAAATCGAATGCCCCGCTTGCTAATAACTCATATTATTCTAAATCACTTAGGATGGAGTGCGTTAACCATTTATTGGTACCATAGTGATTGTGGGATTTAGACCTTTAATTTAATACCATATTTATAATATTTTACGCATTGTTTTTCCATGCCTACATATAAATTTGCCTCACGTCGCGCTTCGCGTGCTCCATCTATTGCTCTTTGGTGATCGCTATATGGTTGGCTCGTTGACTGGCTCTACCAAAATAGTTTTCACTTGATGGATTAATTTGTCAGTTTTTAGTGTACAACTTTTTTTGATATTTCATTTATTTGATTACCAATTGTTAAAACTCAATAAGTACTCTCAATATACAACAGGTTTAAGGCACACAAGTTTACAACAAGTTAATCTGTCAGCTATAATCAAGAATGAAAAATGTTTGATTGTCGTTCCACAACGAAAGACACGTCATAGTTTGGAGAATCAGAGGAAATTTAATTGTGAAAATTTAGCTTAAATTATATAAGATATTGAATATTCAATTAAAAATTAGGATAACATTGTTCAAGAGAATGTTATCCTCATATTTTTAGTTGATTTAAAAGTCACACACACACAAACACGCACACACACACACACACACACACACACACACACACACACACACACACACACACACACACACACACACACACACACACACACAGTGTGTGAAATCAAAAGCACGGTATTAAAAAAGTCTAAAATATATTTCAATGATTATTTTTGAAAATTTAAAATAAAAAAATTCTACTTTTATTTAACATGTAAGTTGAATAATGTTCCTAGCAAAGCCATTCAATAAGTTTGGTCTATGACGTTTTTCAGCTTGTATTTTCAGGATGTTTACAAAGTTAGTGAAATGGGACACAAGAAAATAACTATACTTACAAACGAAGGAAGGAAAGATATTTAGTCTAATTTAAAAGTTAACATGTAAACAGTAACACGTAAACGCTAACACGTGCACACATCCACAAGTCTAGCAACCCAAATAAATTACAGCAGCGCTAAGCGGTGTGCAGAGTTTTCCTTAACTTGCTCTGCGTCTCACTTGACCTGGATAGACTTTGCTTGATTTAACGCTGAAGTTGTCGCGGCCTCCTAGATTAATGTAGCCATTTACACCCCTAAGTTTACGTAATCATCCCTCAGAAAATTACCCTCATCACGATAATATCGGTGGACAGAACACCGTTAATATCGTTGGACAGAACAACGTGCCTCTATAGCGTAACGCTTTGTAATAAAGAATTTAATTAAAACCCATGAAAAACAATTTTTAATCGCACTTAAAAACAAAAGTGACGATTTGTATTCGTACCCATTGCATGTTAAAAGCACAAAACAAAGTGTCTCTATAGCATAGCGTGGTAGTCAAAAATTTAATTAATATCCATTTAAAATAAAGTTTAAGACAATGTGTCTCTATAGCGTTAGCTCGGTGTCACGAGACTTAATTGAATTCCATATTAAGGAAACAAAATAATGTGATTTTCCGTAAAAATATTACGATAATAGGCTAAGCCTTCTGACCAATAAACAGCAAAGCCATCAAATATGTAGTAAGTAATTACATACCCTCCAGTGTACAGATAGCAAATATTTGCTTATTTGCCGACGACACTTCCCTCACCATTTCTAATCAAAATAGTGAGATCCTACAACAGATCGCGTTTGTTGAATCAAACAGTCTACTTCAGTGGTGTGACGAGAATCTCCTATCCTTAAACGTCCAGAAAACTCAACTACTACGATTTCACATTTCAGAACGTCATTTTCAGGAAACCCACAACTACGGTACTTAAATGTTCTTTTTGATGAAACCACTATCAGCTCCTCTCAAACAGCAAAGTTTCTTGGAATATTTTTGTACGAAAACCTCAGGTTTCACAAGCATATTGAACACGTTATCAAAAAGGAATCTGTGGGTATTTTCATGATTCCGATGCTCATGCAGTCGGACAGTTTCAACTGAGGTACTTCTGTCAGCATAATATGGACTTATTTATCCTTACCTTGTCTTATGCTGTTCCTGTTTGGGTTTGTGAAAATGAACAGACCCAGTTCTTATTCAGACTGCAGCAAAAGGCAATACGCATTTTCTTACCGTATGTTTCATGGTAAGACCTAAGCCAGAGACCATGATAACTTTTCGTTTTGGGGCCACCAGAAGCAAAAATACCCCCGTCGCAGCAAACCTGCGTACTCAGCGAATTTCCATAGGATTTATTTTGTGTATGTGAGCATTCAACTTGTTTGAAGGAAAGTATCATTTGAATACGTTAAGTAAATAATATACTAAAAACGCATATTTAATCATTCATGAGCTTTAAACATGAGGAAAATTAACAAAGAGACCATATTGGTTTACATTAGTACCTAATACATACACTTTTCTATTTTATATAATTCAGTCTTTTAATTTTTAATAACTGTTATCTTGTTATAGAATATAAATGTCAACAAGCATGTAACCAATGAACTCAAAACACTCAAAACAAACAAATAATTTTATCTGATGAAAAAATTAAATTCAATCATATGGTCAGTTTTATAGTAATTAAAACATTCCTGTTGCAACAGACCTACATCTCCAGCCAATTTCAATAACACATATTATCAATCCTCATAATTGTAAACATATTAAGCTACATTTTCAGGCAGTTTAGACCAAGACATCCCCCTCTCCAAATGCTCTTACTTTCTTTATTAAATTTAAAAATAATTCGTATTTTTTGATATAGTATATATTTTCTGCAAAATCTTGATCAATGAACTCTTAACTATTCAAAATAAACACAAATAAAATATTCAACACCTGCAAATTTAATCATATGTTCAGAATTGTATTTTTAAAAAACATCTCAAATCAGGGTGACTATACTTTTTGGAGGGAAATATTAAAAACAATATTGGACAACGTACTGTGTTTAGCACATCCAATACTATCCAATATCTAAGCAACGGATTGACGTAGAATAATAATTCAAAATGCTAAATTGTTTGTTTTTTTAAGCTGAATTCAATTTTGACAATTAAGTTTAAAAATAATTAGCAAAAAAGTCTTAAATCTTGAAAATAAATTTTATTTTGTGAAAAAAAACCTTTGTAGAGTAAATCAATCTTGCTGGTTTTCGAACTCGAAGTCATGAATGACGCTTTACACGTTTGCTCCAAATTTTATCAAGATCGGACCTTTTTTACAAAAGTTATCGCGCCTATGGACAGGTATATATATAAGTCCTGGGCTTAAGTCTCACCGTGCCGCCTACGGTAATAGCTACTTCCCTATTGGGGAAATTCACTAAAACCATTCGTTCGAATTTATATATGTCATGTCACATTTATATCTATATATGTGTCTGTTAGCACGATAGCGGCAGTAAAAATTGTCCAATCTTAACGAAAATTGGTACAGACGTGTGAAGTGGTAATCGCTCGGACGAGTTCGTGAACCAGCTCGATCGGACCGCCGTAGGGGGGGATAAAGGGGGATAAACCCCCCCAAAAATGGGTTTTTTGAGTTTTTTACATGGAAAAACTTTTACACTGTACGTTGTCCCAATGTTAACCTTATGGGAAATAAGTAAAATTCTATATCTCGCTTATTTCTCAACATATCTTAATAAAACTTGGTTTGTGGCTTCATCTAGATGAGATCTAATGCATGTCCGTCTAAAATCCCCGAAATTTCCTTCTTCATGGCAGCAAACCTGCATACTCATTCCCTATGTTATCCTTATGGGAAATAAAAAAATTCTTTATTTTCATTATTTCTTAAGATATTTTAAAGAAACTTCGTATAAAATCAACTGACGATCATCCCAGCAAGGTAGATTTTCCTTGCTTCTTTTAGTAAAAAAATCCATAATTCTATACCTATATCTAGGTTATTTCTCAACATATCTTGATAAAACTTGGTAAATATCTTCTTCTAGTTCAGATCTACTAAATATTGAATTAAAACGACTTAGTTTTTATATACCTGTAGCAGCAAACCTGCATACTCATTCCCCATGTTATTCTTATGGAGCTTACCAAGAAATGTAAAATTTCGCTATGTTGGATTGAAATTCGCTATGTTTTGCATTTGAAATTCGCTGAGTATGCAGGTCTGCTGCAACGGGGGTATTTTAGTTGTTGCAGATGCTTTTTACATGATAAGAAAGAGTTTTTACTAGATAAGAAATATTGTACGATTTGACTTGGCTAATGCAGTTTATTACTAAACAGGCTAAATAAATTATTTATGACTTAGTATAAACTCCATACTGAATTACTGAGCAAATTTTTAAATGAGACGTCTTAGCGAATTTTCTCCCTATAGGGAAGAAGCTGTTACCGTGGGTCTCACGGTAAGACTTAAGCCCGAGAGCATCATAACTTGCCTCCAGTTGCCAAAAGCACAATTCGTTCATTTTCATATTTATAATATATATATATGTATATATATATATATGTATATATATATATATGAAAATCATGTATATATGAAAATTATGCGAGTGTGTCTTTAAGCACGATAACTCGCGTAAAGATTTTCCTATCTAAATGAAATTTGGTACTAACATGTAAAGTATTATTCGGACAAGTTAAAAATCAGCCCGATCGGACCATCTGAAGGGAGGGTAAGGGGGGATAAGCTCCTCCAAAATTGGGGGCTTGGGATTTTTTACGTATACAAATAAAATTGATTAGAATATAGTTTAAAACCTTGAATTCAGCTTGAAAAACAAACAAGATAGTATCTTAAATTATTGCTTTATGTCCACTAGTTACCAAGATATCACTCGTGGTAAACGCAGTACGTTCAGTACGTGTCCCAACATTAACCTTATGGGAAATAAATAAAATTCTATATCTTACATATTCCTCAACACAGCTCAATTAAACTTGGTAAATGGCTTAATCTAGTTTATATCTACTTGCCTGTTGCAAAAATGCCTCAATTTTAAATATCCATGGCAGAAAACCTGTTCTCCACTCATTTCCTATCGTAGTCTGATGGAGAATATTGTCTTTCGCTCGATTTAGGATTTTAAGTTGATTTTACTTGATTTAAGACTCCGTCTCAATGATTTATTCGAGCATTTGAAGTTCGCTGAGTATGCAGGTCTACTGCAGGGGGGATAGTTATCAACACGCTAATATTTATCTTTTCCAATTATCTGGCGATACCGGTTTTTCTTAAATATAAGTTCATTATTTATAAATAACGTAGCCACAACAAATTCTAAATAATATATACACGTATATAAAGATATAGATTCACCAATACGTCTAAGAATTGTAAGAAAGGGCTTCACCTCAGTACATTACTGAAGTTTTGGAGCATAGGGGCTTTTCGTCGACTTTGGATCAAACTTAATGCACTTTGTTGTTTAATTTACAACTAATCACTTGCACATAGTTTGACATAGTTTTAGAGGTTAATCACAGATTGCAATACTTATTATTTCCCATGCAAAGCCCAGACATCATCTAGTGACTTTTAAAACAGTACTGAGAAAAGCTATAAGAGCTAAAGGAAATCTACCTGAGCACGATAAGAGGTCTCAGGTTACTATCGGAAAACAAAAAAATGTGGTCTGTGAAGTGTCCTTTTTTGGTACAGAGGACCAAACGAAGTCCATAACCAAGTCGCACTAACGGACCATAACGAAGTCGCATTTAAGTAAGGCTAAGTTAAATTGTAAAATTATGACTCGTGCTCTCAATATACTCCATTATATTTTACAAATTAATCAGTTGTTTTATGATTAAAAAGAGTAAAATGCCAGATATACAGTAATATACACCAACACATTGTCAATACAGTAATTATTTTAGTAATACAGATTACAATAGTGTTTCATTTCAATATTACAACACACATAAAAACATATGCAACTCTTGTTAACTTGCATTTTATATTTCCTTTGAAAACCTCGTTTCAATATGTAAAAAAATTCACATTCTTCATTCAACGCTTCATTGTAGCCTCTTAAGCTATATATAACAGTCAACACAGAAATATATAATCACCAGACTTGCTACAGCGTATTGCTTACTGGCCTGAAAACAGCTGAATAAACTACACTTTCCGGCCACTAATGTCGCCACAACTAATGCACCACTTCCGAGTTTTGCAGGATGTTTAACTATCGTATAAATAGATTAATTCTATTAAGATTTAAGATTTAGTATTTAATAGATAACTTGGTTTACTTAATATCTCAACATAATCGTTTATTTCGATATAATACATTATTCCAGGTATAAATAATTAGAAACTGTTAGATTCCGGCAGATTCTAGCCGTATTAGTATATAAATTGTGACAAATCAAATTATGTCATCTAAAAAAAAATTGTAGTAATATAAAAAAGTGCCTAGCACTAGTCTTTATACCATAAAACTTAAACACAAACCTAACATCTTTTTCAACCAGTTGAGTTGGATCAGTTCTTGTTTTGGCTGTTAAGAATTGTTGAATAAAAAATCTACTAGTATATCCTTTACCCTTATACGAGTAACGTTATCTTGCATGCGTGCTTGCTTGCACAATTATCTCAAAAATGGGTCCGAGGATTTCAAAGTCTGGAAATAAGAAATTTATGACTCAAAAACTTGTTTTATGCAGATTACTGGGCCACAGTAAAACTAATAACATAGTGAAATTAATTTTAAAGTAGTAAAATAAAGTTATTTATTTCAAGACTTAAAAGTGAATTCTCGGAGCCGTTTATGAGATAATTGTGCAAACAAGCGAGCGTACAAATACAAGATAAAACTGCTCATATAAGAGTGTAGTATTTTTAAATCAATCTAATTCAAACAAGTTTTTTAAATGACAGTAATTAAACTTAGTAGGTAAATACTTTTGGGCTCTTTACTGGGCGTGGTAAATTGAACCCATGAATTAATCATTTAAATTTATAAGTATAGACATAACTAACTAAGCTAATAATTACCATTATCAGTGTCAATATTATTTGTGAAATATATTAATAAGAAAGATATAATAACGAGGTCAACCATTCACTGTCATTACTGGTGAGTAATCCATCAGTTTGGTCACACTAATTTTTAGTTGGAATATGTAATACCCCTGATTCAATCATTGACATTAAATCATCTTATTGAACAAAAATTTAGTTTATAGTTTTAATCATATTTTGATTTATATCAGTTTGGGTCGTTAACTTCATACTTTTTAGTTTTATACATTTGAAATCCAAAACATTTGTATGCAACTAAAATAAAATAAAGCAACAAACCATCAGTTTAAGTCCGAGACCATGTTAACTTTTCATTTTGGGGTCCCCAGAAGCAAAAAACACCATTCGTTCGAATTTATATATATATATCTATAAATATATATATCTGTATATATATATATATATATATGTCTGTTAACACGATAGCGGCCGTAAATATGGTCCGATCTTAATGAAATTTGGTACAGACGTGTAAAGTGGTAATCACTCGGACGAGTTCGTGAACCAGCCCGATCGGACCACCGGAAGGGGGGGTAAAGGGGGGTAAACCCCCCCAAAAATGGGTTTTTTGAGTTTTTCACATAGAAAAATAAAATTTATCAAATTTTTGCTAGCATTCTTTAATTCAGCTCAAAAAAACAAACAACTTAATATTTTGAATCACTGCTCTATGTCCATTGGTTACCGAGAAATTGAAAGTGGTAAACACAGTACGTTGTCTCAATGTTAACCTTATGGGAAATAAGTAAAATTCTATATCTCGCTTATTTCTCAACATATCTTGATAAAACTTGGTAAATGGCTTCTTCTAGTTCAGATCTACTAAATATTGAATTAAAACCAAACAGTTTAAACATACCTGTAGCAGCAAACCTGCATACTCATTCCCCATGTTATTCTTATGGAGCTTACTAAAAGCATGTCAAATCTCGCTATGTTCGATTACAATATGTTGTTTTGCATTTGAAATTCGCTGAGTATGCAGGTCTGCTGCAACGGGGGTATTTTTCTATGTAAAAAACTCAAAAAACCCATTTTTGGGGGGTTTATCCCCCTTTACCCCCCCTTCTAGTAGTCAGATTGGGCTGGTTTACGAACTCGTCCAATTGATTACCACTTTACATGTCTATACCAAATTTCATAAAGATCGGACCATTTTTATGGCTGTTATCGTGCTTACAGACACATAGATATATAGATATATAGATTTATATATATATATATATATATATAAATTCAAACAAATGGTGTTTTTTGCTTCTGGTGGCTCCAAAACGAAAAGTTATCATGGTCTCAGGCTTAGGTCTTACCATGAGACCTACGGTAATAGCTTCTTCCCTATAGGGGAAATTCGCTAAAAACTGATTATTTATTGACACACTTGAAAACAAAACTTTGAGGTTACAAGCGATGCTACAAATTGAATGTATATATTATTAAAGACAGTAAAATATAAAAATTCTAAGTCCCCTCCCAAAGCCATATCTCCAAAATCAACCGATTTATGAACGTATTCATGTGAATTTACTAAATGCAGTATATTGTAATTTTGCACCCTAGCGATCGCAATTATTATCATTCAGTTTCATTTAAATTTGGTAGAGATATTATTTCCTATGATCTTATTTGCCCTTTACTAGGGGGAATAAATTGTAAGCCCCCTTCCCAAGGTTACATAAAGCCAAAATTTGGGGTTTTAAAGTCTAAAATAGGCAATTAAAGCCCTGAATTAAAATGCGCTCCGTCATGTCAGCGTGCTGCGTGAGTACTCGTTAACTTTCGATATATTTATCACAAGTTATCTGTTGCCAACAATTAAGGGTCGTATAACTTCATAAAGCAAGAAATTCCTTTTCTTTTTCAACCAGTATAATTTTTAATGGTCAATTTTTTTTATATCTGTGCCTTGACATTATGCTTTATCATCATGGATATTAAACTGATGGTTTGTTGCTTTATTTTATTTTAGTTGCATACAAATGTTTTGGATTTCAAATGTATAAAACTAAAAAGTATGAAGTTAACGACCCAAACTGATATAAATCAAAATATGATTAAAACTATAAACTAAATTTTTGTTCAATAAGATGATTTAATGTCAATGATTGAATCAGGGGTATTACATATTCCAACTAAAAATTAGTGTGACCAAACTGATGGATTACTCACCAGTAATGACAGTGAATGGTTGACCTCGTTATTATATCTTTCTTATTAATATATTTCACAAATAATATTGACACTGATAATGGTAATTATTAGCTTAGTTAGTTATGTCTATACTTATAAATTTAAATGATTAATTCATGGGTTCAATTTACCACGCCCAGTAAAGAGCCCAAAAGTATTTACCTACTAAGTTTAATTACTGTCATTTAAAAAACTTGTTTGAATTAGATTGATTTAAAAATACTACACTCTTATATGAGCAGTTTTATCTTGTATTTGTACGCTCGCTTGTTTGCACAATTATCTCATAAACGGCTCCGAGAATTCACTTTTAAGTCTTGAAATAAATAACTTTATTTTACTACTTTAAAATTAATTTCACTATGTTATTAGTTTTACTGTGGCCCAGTAATCTGCATAAAACAAGTTTTTGAGTCATAAATTTCTTATTTCCAGACTTTGAAATCCTCGGACCCATTTTTGAGATAATTGTGCAAGCAAGCACGCATGCAAGATAACGTTACTCGTATAAGGGTAAAGGATATACTAGTAGATTTTTTATTCAACAATTCTTAACAGCCAAAACAAGAACTGATCCAACTCAACTGGTTGAAAAAGATGTTAGGTTTGTGTTTAAGTTTTATGGTATAAAGACTAGTGCTAGGCACTTTTTTATATTACTACAATTTTTTTTTAGATGACATAATTTGATTTGTCACAATTTATATACTAATACGGCTAGAATCTGCCGGAATCTAACAGTTTCTAATTATTTATACCTGGAATAATGTATTATATCGAAATAAACGATTATGTTGAGATATTATATTAAGCCGTTTCTAGACTTTATGTCACCCTGTAGAAGATTGTGGGTGTGATTTTATACAACAACTCTATGAAGAGGAGATTTTTGTATTAAATATTTGTCTTTACAGTAACCAAATTTTTTGGAAAAACCTTCAAATTAATGAGTTTCCATAATCATCAGACAAGCGTTCTATAGTTAAACATGCACAACTTTTATTCTATTTAATGTTTTTTGCATTGTAGTCTAGTTATTGTACTTATATGGGTGGAAAGTGTTTCATATTTAGCTTCCTACGTTTATCGTCTATACGTAGGGTACTATCCAGCGATTTATTAACTGCTTTTGAATTTAAGCGCATAATAAAATTTACTTATCAAAGTTCTACTCAAACAAGGATTTAATTATTTTTTCAACTAATTAAATGAATTCAAAAAAAATTTAGATTTAAAGATATTTTCTATTAATATATATTTCACAAGTTATTAGGTATATAGATAAATAACTCTCCAATTATGTTTAGGTCAATGTTCATTACTTGTAAGGAAAACGATTTGACAAAAAACCACTTTAATGACCTCTCATGATTAAATATTTCCTTCCTCAATTTTTTTTTGCAAAAATAGATTTTTTTAGAATAAGCAACTCATTTCCCACACACGGACATTTCGTTGCCTACGTGGGAATTATTTCCTACTTTCCATGTAATCATGTTTGCAATTATTTAATGGAAATAAACAAATTTTGAGATAGAGTTTGAGTTTGAATGACCTACTATAACTTATGTTTAACGTATCAAAAGATAAATGACAAACTAATGTACCAAAATCAACAGACAATCCAAAGCACATTTTGATATATCCAGACGAAATAACTGATGGTTCTGTTTGTTAAAAACATAGAACCATTCATTCACGAGTTCGCTACCGAAAGTAAACAAAGCTATAAAGCCTTTCACCACTGGCAGCAAATCTAAATTGACAAACATAACGACACAATAAATGGAGTTTTGTATTCTCAGAGCACATCCAGTTTATGTTCGGACGTTTCGTTCGAATGTCCAGTCATTCTCTGGAGTTTCGTATTTATTTCCTACATCGTATGGCACTCATGTTTATTTAAATTCCTGTCTATTTGTTTAGTTCAAATGTTTTTTCTTTAAAAGGTGTGTATTGGCGAATTTCCCCCTATAGGGAAGTACCTATTACCGCATAGGCGGCATGGTAAGTCTTAAGCACGGGACCACCATAACTTTTCATTTTGATGCCCCTCGTTCAATTTCATATATATATATATATATATATATATATATATATATATATACCAAAGTCTGACCACCATATATATATATATAAGGTGGTCAGACTTAGGTCAATATTTTGTATGTTGTTTTGCATTTAAAATATGATCGAGAATCGCACGAGTCACCCTTATAGAAATTTCTCTTGTGCAAAATAATATATTTCTTCGACTATACCCCACTTCTATTTTAGGCTCGATCATAAGGGCATACTCCCTTTCCGATTTTGGAGGTCATACTCCCTAACAGAAGATGAGATTAAAAATAGCAACAAGGTCTTTTTACTGCTAAATATATTGTTAATCATGTAAAATCAACAAATCAATTTCAACATACAAATCGAACGGGAGGGATCTATGCTTACAAATCACCCCGCACTATAGTACACTAAATTTGTCCAAAAAAAATACCTAACTTAAAAGAAATTAGCACCACCTTGAAACTTGGTGTATAGGTCATCTTTAGGCTCTAGTTGAAGAATCCGATGAGTCCATAAAGATTCAGGGGGTGGAAGGCGTCATTTTCGAGAAGAGAAGGGGGGAAGGTTGTATTTTTTGTAAACGCAATAACTCCGGGGAAAAAGGTCAGATCCATATAAAATTTGGTGTGGGCATTTAAAGCTGTATATTTTAACACTATATAAAAATAAATTTGATCGTATTTTTTGGTAACCAATAAAATTAAATTACAAAAAATTTGTTTGATTTTTTGAATTCAGCTCAAAAAAATCAAACAATCTAGTATTTTTAATTGTTACTCTATGACCATTGGTTACCAAGATATTGAAATTGGTAAACACAGTACAGTTAGATTTTTTTAACTAGAAGGGGTCAAGATGAGGAGGAATATCTTTAGTGATGAACTTTTTTGTTTGTAATATAATCACATGTTTCTACCTGTCAAATATTGTGGTTAGATTTAATCAAAACAAACAATATTCTAAGCCATTTCATACAATTGTTTATTTTTTTGGATTGTAAACAAAGGCATTACGATATAAACAGAAACATATGATTTTACTTTAAATAAAAGAAGTTCATTGCCAAAGATATTCCACCTCGTCTTAACAGCTTCTAGTTAAAAAAATCCAACTGGACATTGTCCAATACTAACCTCAAAAGATACAAAAACTTACAAATATCGCTTAGTTTTTATCATTTATCAACGATATTTTGTATTTGGCTTCCTATAGTTGAGTTCTATTGGATTATGGCTCCAGAAATCCAGAAAATAATTTACAGAGCAATTCAAGACCAAAACAAATGCATTCTCTTTCTTAAGAGCTGAGATATTCATTATTAACAATTAAAAACAAAAATAATTAAAACATATACAACATTGATAATAGCATTTAAACTAACCTTAAACCCAACCAAATTGAGCTGTTAATGGTTAATCTGAAAGCCAAAGATTCTTCTAGTAACAGTAAAATAAGTCTAAAACAGTTTCATTATTGTCATTAGAACTGGAAATATAAGAGAAATTGACTAATTTTTACCCATTTAAATAATATAGGAAATGAGTATGTAGGTTTGCTGACAAAGGGATGAAGAAGAATGGAACTTATGAGCCATAATCCAGTAAAACTCAACTATTGGAAACCAAATACGAAATATCGTTGATAAATGATAATACCCCCGTCACAGCAGACCTGCGTACTCAGCGAATTTCCACAGGATTTATTTTGTATATGTGAGCATTCAACTTATTTGAAGGAAAGTATTGTACGAATACGTTAAGTAAATAATATACTAAAAACGTACATTTAATCATTCATAAGCTTTAAACATGAGGAAAATTAACAAGGAGACCACATTGGTTTTCATTAGTAATAAATACACTTTTGTATTTTATATAATTCTTAGTCTTTTAATTGTTAATAACTGTAATCTTGTTATAGTACATAAATGTCAACAAACATATAATCAATGAATTCAAAATACTCAAAACAAACAAATACTCAGTCTCATGAAAAAATTAAATTCAATCATTTGGTCAGTTTTATAATTAAAACATCCCTGTTGCAGCAGACCTTCATCTCCAGTCAATTTCAATAACACATATTATTATCAATCCTCATAATTGTAAACATATTAAGCTGCATTTTCAGGCAGTTTAGACCAAGACATCCCCCCCCCCTCCAAATGCTCATACTTTCTTTATTAAATTTAAAAATAATTTGTGTTTTTTATTAGCGAATTTCCCCTATAGGGAAGTAGCTATCACCGTAGGCGGCACGGTGAGACTTAAGCCCGGGACCATGTTATTTTTTCATTTTGAGGTCCCTAGACCCCAAAAATACCGTTCGTTCATTTTCATATATATATATATACCTGTCCGTAGGCGCGATAACTTTTGTAAAAAAGGTCCGATCTTGGTAAAATTTGGAGCAAAGGTGTAAAGCGTCATTCATGACTTCGAGTTTGAAAACCAGCAAGATTGATTTACTCTACAAAGGTTTTTTTCACAAAATTAAATTTATTTTCAAGATTTAACACTTTTTTACTAATTATTTTTAAACTTAATTGTCAAAATTGAATTCAGCTTAAAAAAACAAACAATTTAGCATTTTGAATTATCATTCTACGTCAATGCGTTGCTTAGATATTGGATGATATTGGATCTGCTAAACACAGTACGTTGTCCATATTATTTTTAATTTTTCCCTCCAAAAAGTATAGTTACCCTAATTTAAGATATTAAAAAAAATACAATTCTGAACATATGATTAAATTTTCAGGTGATGAATATTTTATTTGTGTTTATTTTAAATAGTTAGAGTTCATTGATCAAGAGTTTGCAGAAAATATATACTATATACCCCCGTCGCAGCAAACCTGCGTACTCAGCGAATTTCCATAGGATTTATTTTGTATATGTGAGCATTCAACTTGTTTGAAGGAAAGTATCATTTGAATACGTTAAGTAAATAATATACTAAAAACGCATATTTAATCATTCATGAGCTTTAAACATGAGGAAAATTAACAAAGAGACCATATTGGTTTACATTAGTACCTAATACATATAC
The DNA here is from genome assembly GCA_035578135.1 of Flexamia atlantica. NCBI lineage: Eukaryota > Metazoa > Arthropoda > Insecta > Hemiptera > Cicadellidae > Flexamia > Flexamia atlantica. Next base: position 136,713,728 of record JAQJVK010000001.1, on the reverse strand, counting down.
TTTTGTATTTTATATAATTCAGTCTTTTAATTTTTAATAACTGTTATCTTGTTATAGAATATAAATGTCAACAAGCATGTAACCAATGAACTCAAAACACTCAAAACAAACAAATAATTTTATCTCATGAAAAAATTAAATTCAATCATATGGTCAGTTTTATAGTAATTAAAACATTCCTGTTGCAACAGACCTACATCTCCAGCCAATTTCAATAACACATATTATTATCAATCCTCATAATTATAAACATATTAAGCTACATTTTCAGGCAGTTTAGACCAAGACATCCCCCTCTCCAAATACTCTTACTTTCTTTATTAAATTTAAAAATAATTCGTATTTTTTGATATAGTATATATTTTCTGCAAAATCTTGATCAATGAACTCTTAACTATTCAAAATAAACACAAATAAAATATTCAACACCTGCAAATTTAATCATATGTTCAGATTTGTATTTTTAAAAAACATCTCAAATCAGGGTGACTATACTTTTTGGAGGGAAATATTAAAAACAATATTGGACAACGTACTATGTTTAGCACATCCAATACTATCCAATATCTAAGCAACGGATTGACGTAGAATAATAATTCAAAATGCTAAATTGTTTGTTTTTTTAAGCTTAATTCAATTTTGACAATTAAGTTTAAAAATAATTAGTAAAAAAGTGTTAAATCTTGAAAATAAATTTAATTTTGTGAAAAAAACCTTTGTAGAGTAAATCAATCTTGCTGGTTTTCAAACTCGAAGTCATGAATGACGCTTTACACCTTTGCTCCAAATTTTACCAAGATCGGACCTTTTTTACAAAAGTTATCGCGCCTACGGACAGGTATATATATATATATGAAAATGAACGAACGGTATTTTTGGGGTCTAGGGACCTCAAAATGAAAAAATAACATGGTCCCGGGCTTAAGTCTCACCGTGCCGCCTACGGTGATAGCTACTTCCCTATAGGGGAAATTCGCTAATAAAAAACACAAATTATTTTTAAATTTAATAAAGAAAGTATGAGCATTTGGAGGGGGGGGGGATGTCTTGGTCTAAACTGCCTGAAAATGCAGCTTAATATGTTTACAATTATGAGGATTGATAATAATATGTGTTATTGAAATTGACTGGAGATGAAGGTCTGCTGCAACAGGGATGTTTTAATTATAAAACTGACCAAATGATTGAATTTAATTTTTTCATGAGACTGAGTATTTGTTTGTTTTGAGTATTTTGAATTCATTGATTATATGTTTGTTGACATTTATGTACTATAACAAGATTACAGTTATTAACAATTAAAAGACTAAGAATTATATAAAATACAAAAGTGTATTTATTACTAATGAAAACCAATGTGGTCTCCTTGTTAATTTTCCTCATGTTTAAAGCTTATGAATGATTAAATGTACGTTTTTAGTATATTATTTACTTAACGTATTCGTACAATACTTTCCTTCAAATAAGTTGAATGCTCACATATACAAAATAAATCCTGTGGAAATTCGCTGAGTACGCAGGTCTGCTGTGACGGGGGTATTATCATTTATCAACGATATTTCGTATTTGGTTTCCAATAGTTGAGTTTTACTGGATTATGGCTCATAAGTTCCATTCTTCTTCATCCCTTTGTCAGCAAACCTACATACTCATTTCCTATATTATTTAAATGGGTAAAAATTAGTCAATTTCTCTTATATTTCCAGTTCTAATGACAATAATGAAACTGTTTTAGACTTATTTTACTGTTACTAGAAGAATCTTTGGCTTTCAGATTAACCATTAACAGCTCAATTTGGTTGGGTTTAAGGTTAGTTTAAATGCTATTATCAATGTTGTATATGTTTTAATTATTTTTGTTTTTAATTGTTAATAATGAATATCTCAGCTCTTAAGAAAGAGAATGCATTTGTTTTGGTCTTGAATTGCTCTGTAAATTATTTTCTGGATTTCTGGAGCCATAATCCAATAGAACTCAACTATAGGAAGCCAAATACAAAATATCGTTGATAAATGATAAAAACTAAGCGATATTTGTAAGTTTTTGTATCTTTTGAGGTTAGTATTGGACAATGTCCAGTTGGATTTTTTTAACTAGAAGCTGTTAAGACGAGGTGGAATATCTTTGGCAATGAACTTCTTTTATTTAAAGTAAAATCATATGTTTCTGTTTATATCGTAATGCCTTTGTTTACAATCCAAAAAAATAAACAATTGTATGAAATGGCTTAGAATATTGTTTGTTTTGATTAAATCTAACCACAATATTTGACAGGTAGAAACATGTGATTATATTACAAACAAAAAAGTTCATCACTAAAGATATTCCTCCTCATCTTGACCCCTTCTAGTTAAAAAAATCTAACTGTACTGTGTTTACCAATTTCAATATCTTGGTAACCAATGGTCATAGAGTAACAATTAAAAATACTAGATTGTTTGATTTTTTTGAGCTGAATTCAAAAAATCAAACAAATTTTTTGTAATTTAATTTTATTGGTTACCAAAAAATACGATCAAATTTATTTTTATATAGTGTTAAAATATACAGCTTTAAATGCCCACACCAAATTTTATATGGATCTGACCTTTTTCCCCGGAGTTATTGCGTTTACAAAAAATACAACCTTCCCCCCTTCTCTTCTCGAAAATGACGCCTTCCACCCCCTGAATCTTTATGGACTCATCGGATTCTTCAACTAGAGCCTAAAGATGACCTATACACCAAGTTTCAAGGTGGTGCTAATTTCTTTTAAGTTAGGTATTTTTTTTGGACAAATTTAGTGTACTATAGTGCGGGGTGATTTGTAAGCATAGATCCCTCCCGTTCGATTTGTATGTTGAAATTGATTTGTTGATTTTACATGATTAACAATATATTTAGCAGTAAAAAGACCTTGTTGCTATTTTTAATCTCATCTTCTGTTAGGGAGTATGACCTCCAAAATCGGAAAGGGAGTATGCCCTTATGATCGAGCCTAAAATAGAAGTGGGGTATAGTCGAAGAAATATATTATTTTGCACAAGAGAAATTTCTATAAGGGTGACTCGTGCGATTCTCGATCATATTTTAAATGCAAAACAACATACAAAATATTGACCTAAGTCTGACCACCTTATATATATATATATGGTGGTCAGACTTTGGTATATATATATATATATATATATATATATATATATATATATATATGAAATTGAACGAGGGGCATCAAAATGAAAAGTTATGGTGGTCCCGTGCTTAAGACTTACCATGCCGCCTATGCGGTAATAGGTACTTCCCTATAGGGGGAAATTCGCCAATACACACCTTTTAAAGAAAAAACATTTGAACTAAACAAATAGACAGGAATTTAAATAAACATGAGTGCCATACGATGTAGGAAATAAATACGAAACTCCAGAGAATGACTGGACATTCGAACGAAACGTCCGAACATAAACTGGATGTGCTCTGAGAATACAAAACTCCATTTATTGTGTCGTTATGTTTGTCAATTTAGATTTGCTGCCAGTGGTGAAAGGCTTTATAGCTTTGTTTACTTTCGGTAGCGAACTCGTGAATGAATGGTTCTATGTTTTTAACAAACAGAACCATCAGTTATTTCGTCTGGATATATCAAAATGTGCTTTGGATTGTCTGTTGATTTTGGTACATTAGTTTGTCATTTATCTTTTGATACGTTAAACATAAGTTATAGTAGGTCATTCAAACTCAAACTCTATCTCAAAATTTGTTTATTTCCATTAAATAATTGCAAACATGATTACATGGAAAGTAGGAAATAATTCCCACGTAGGCAACGAAATGTCCGTGTGTGGGAAATGAGTTGCTTATTCTAAAAAAATCTATTTTTGCAAAAAAAAATTGAGGAAGGAAATATTTAATCATGAGAGGTCATTAAAGTGGTTTTTTGTCAAATCGTTTTCCTTACAAGTAATGAACATTGACCTAAACATAATTGGAGAGTTATTTATCTATATACCTAATAACTTGTGAAATATATATTAATAGAAAATATCTTTAAATCTAAATTTTTTTTGAATTCATTTAATTAGTTGAAAAAATAATTAAATCCTTGTTTGAGTAGAACTTTGATAAGTAAATTTTATTATGCGCTTAAATTCAAAAGCAGTTAATAAATCGCTGGATAGTACCCTACGTATAGACGATAAACGTAGGAAGCTAAATATGAAACACTTTCCACCCATATAAGTACAATAACTAGACTACAATGCAAAAAACATTAAATAGAATAAAAGTTGTGCATGTTTAACTATAGAACGCTTGTCTGATGATTATGGAAACTCATTAATTTGAAGGTTTTTCCAAAAAATTTGGTTACTGTAAAGACAAATATTTAATACAAAAATCTCCTCTTCATAGAGTTGTTGTATAAAATCACACCCACAATCTTCTACAGGGTGACATAAAGTCTAGAAACGGCTTAATATCTTTTTAACTAAATCCGTTTGAAAATTCAATACCATTTTTTTACCTCCACCACGGGACGACCCATGAAGAGTAGGTACATAATTTTTAATGTAAGCATAGGTTGACTTGCGCATCATTTTAAAGGGCTGGTTAAGTGGAGTTCATTGCCGGAAACCGCGTCTCAAAAGGTTCATCCGTTACAAATTGGTGGCTGTCCAAAGCTTTAAATACTCATACACTGTAACTTAAATCTAATGAAATTAAATACCTACCATTTTGCTTACGTTTAAGATTATTTACTGACTCTTCATGGGCCGTCCCCCATCGAAGAGATTAAAATTCAACTAACTCATAGACTAATATTATTCAATATTCAAAACAAATTAACCGGGTTTCAGCTCTCTAGCTAATGTTGACTACGAGTATTTACCAGTACTAAGGCCTGTGCAGGTATTTTCCGCAGGAATTTGGACAGCCGCCATTTTGTAACGGATGAACCTTTTAAGACACGGTTTTCGGCAATGAACTCCACTTGACCAGCCCTTTAAAATGATATGCATATTAATATATGCTCATATTGAAGATTATGTACCTACTCCTCATGGGTCGTCCCCTAGTGGAGGTCAAAAAATGGTAATGCTTGCAAAAAGTAGTTTTCATACATAGTAACTTGATGTGAAGGGTTTGAATTTTCTAAAAGATTTAGTTAAAAAGATATTAAGCCGTTTCCAGACTTTTTTGTCACCCTATATATAAGTAATATCTTGATTTATAACTTCATCCAGACTTGATATTACTTTGCTGATACTGTTGCAGTGTTCTCGCTGCTGAACGACCTGGGAGGGTACCTGCCGTTGGACAGCCCGGGCCCACCCAATCTCAGCGCTCCCACCCTCACTTTGTATGCCCAGGTCCGCCCAATCTCAGCGCTCCCACCCAAACTTTGTCTGCCTAGGCCCGCCCAATCTCAGCGCTCTCACCCAGACTTTGCTGATACTGTTGCAGTGTTCTCGCTGCTGGACAACCTGGGAGGGTACCTGCCGCTGGACAGCCCGGGCCCGCCCAATCTCAGCGCTCCCACCCAGACTTTGTCTGCCCAGGCTCCCCCAATCTCAGCGCTCCCACCCAGACTTTGCTGATACTGTTGCAGTGTTCTCGCTGCTGGACAACCTGGGAGGGTACCTGCCGCTGGACAGCCCGGGCCCGCCCAATCTCAGCGCTCCCACCCAGACTTTGTCTGCCCAGGCTCCCCCAATCTCAGCGCTCCCACCCAGACTTTGCTGATACTGTTGCAGTGTTCTCGCTGCTGGACGACCTGGGAGGGTACCTGCCGCCGGACAGCCCGGGCCCGCCCAATCTCAGCGCTCTTATTGGCCGCTTACTCCGGGTCAACGGCGCTCCTCTCTTTGACCTCTACCTGGACCGCGATCTCCAAAACACTTCGAGGCTTGCTATCTTTCTTGACCTTCCCCGACGCTACGAGCACACTATCAGATTGCTACAGGGCTTTGAAAAGGTTGGCTTAATTTTATACTATTTATAAGTAAAACAGATAAGGCATTAAAAGGAACATTGCTATGGTTCCCTGCTAACTTACTAAGACTACTTGCTAACGTCTTGCTAAACTTACTTACAAAAGTGTATGCCTTCATGTAAAATTTATAATTCACTTATGTAAAAGTAAACGTATAAATGAAACATGTGAGAAACAGCTGAAGCTATGTAATTTGGTAAGGGAATATAGAACAACTTCACATACATCGTTTAATGGTTAAACCGTTCTCGTTTACCGTGGGCCAGTCATTCTACGAAAAATAATATAGGGAACCTTAAAACAATTGCAAGAAGACAGTTTTTGATGGAATTCTACTAAGGAAAATGTGTATCTTAACATATTCAAAGTTTAACAAAACCGGACTACGGGGATCCCATTAAAATCATACATTTCTTATGGACATCCCGAACTTTGAATATTATTTTGGATGATTTATTTATCTTACATCTCCGGTTTTAAATAAGATATAACTAGCAGCCTGCGTCACTTCGTGACTTTAAAATGACATGCTGAAATAAGTTTTGGTTTCATGTTGGTTATTTATGGGGTTCCTTAGCGTAAAAAACCGTTCAATGAGGAAGTATGTGGATTGTCGTGTTTTTTTCTAGAGAAATTCATTGCGTTACTTTAATAAAATTGCCCGTGGCTGAACTTTTAATCAAAGTAAACTTTTAAAATTAACCTATTGCCATTGATTCATAGTAAAAGCTATTGCTTATGTTTTGAAACTTCAATATGGATATGAAATTCCTCACAGAATTTTCGGAGTTCATTTATTTCACCTCCTTCAAAGTTTCCATGAATATAAAGTTTTATATATGTAAAAAAACTTTACGTATACGTTTATAAATACACTTTGCTGATTTTGGCAGAACAACATCATTCATTTTTCATTATTTGGGGATTAGTTTACATGGAGCTTCATTCCTTAGCGCAACTTCTTGCCTCAGGGTTTTTCGAAAGTAATGAATCTTTATGTTATTTCTACGCATCGAAACGTCAGTCTGTTAATTAATAGTTTTAACAACAATCAAAAGAAGATATACAAACCACGGATCGACATAAACTAATCTCTAAATAAAATGTATAAAATTTTCATTCGGCATAAAAACAATTTCGGCCAAGAAATTACTCATACATTTCCAAATATATTTGGCTTTTTGTTTTGTATCTTACTTGCATGTTCGGCAAATTAAAACCATGTAGATATCATAACTTTCTGCGAAATTCCTAAATTAAACAGGTGCATTGGTCATTTAAAAATTGAATTTAAAAATTGAGATAAAATAGGCATGCTGTTCATAATCACTGACATATCCTTCGCATTCCAAGTAAATTTACAAAATAAATTATTTAAATTTGCAGTGTATTTTAAATCTAGATTTATTTTAAATACATATTCAACTAATATTGGTATTTTATAATTAATTCCCAACGTTGAAATATGTATCAATTGTTTGTTAGAAAGCCCCACCTCAAGAGCACCTCCTAAGTTACATTTGTTCCTTTTCTTAAGTTATCCTTTTTTGAAAAGAAATGCTGGAAATTAAATTGATAACAAACATTCTGTAGGTATACAACTGAAACTGTGTAACCATTTAAAATCTTGACCATCTGTTTTGTTGTAAACAAATGTCAATTGGTAAAAGTTCATAGGTTTTACAACAGATAGTAGCACTTTCGCTGAAATTTCAAAAGCCTCCTGTACGAAGGCCTTTCATGCAATATTTTCCAAACCAACAAAAGGAACATCTAGAGAATAATAGCTTTAATTTGATACCAAATATGTATGGAAAAATATATTTTTAGGGGTCTATTTGCTCTGTACAAAATCCAAGAAATTCATTTAATAATATAGATAGATAGATAAGATAAAGACTTTTATTTAAGCCATTAATCATTAAAGTCTAATGAGTGTTGGACGAACTATTACATAATATAAAACTAAAAGCAGCATGAACATTAATTTTTCAAAATTTGTTTGTTGTTAAAGATTCAACATGGACACAGGTTCAAAAAGGGATATTTGGTACAGGTTCAAAAAGTGTCACAAAGTTCTTACTGGTCTCAAATTATAAGCTTTCATATGAGCTGTCGCTCATTAAAATCGGACTTAATTTGAATGATAAACCTTTATTTACCATAAAATTTAGGTTAACTTTCGTAAACTGTATACAATTTATGACTTATACGTAGAACTCTTAAGGGACTCAAAACAGTTTTGGACCTTAATTAACTCGGTATACTGTATTATGGGCTTTCATTTAAGCTCTTAATCTTAAATCGGTTGAGTTTGAGGTGAGGTACGAACCTCCAACCAATATAAAATAATTTTTTTTAAATTTCATAATTTCTTAAAGATTGGTGTCCCCAGCTCCAACTATAACCTACAGGTTGGAATGGTTTTAAGACAACCTGTGAACTATCAGCTTTTGTTTGAGCTATTGATAGTTAAAATTGGAAAAAAAAGGATAAAATATGAATCATTAACTAAAAAAAAAATTAAATTAATTTTATTACTGCTTCTAGCCTTTTGGCTCGACCAACACTGGTCAGATTTTAATGATCAATAGCTCACATTAAGGCCGTTAGATCCACTCAGTATTTTAAGACTAAATCATGCAGCATTTGTTATTTAGAACCAGAGATATAAGATAAATAATCTATTATACTAATTCGTTAAGGAATTTCTTGTGTACAGCAAAACTCCTTTATTTGTGCACCGATTTTAATGATTGAGGTGTCAAATTAAAGGGAATTTCCTGCAGAAGTCATGGAATAATTTTCATCACCCTCAGTTCAATGTGCTTTGCCCCACTGGACATTAAAGTTCCCATATATTTTTAATGGAAGAAGATTTTTACCCAACACATGGTTGATCCAAATTATGTTTTTGTAAATAATCAGCTGTCTTTAGAAAAGTCTTCTTCCTTCTGTCACTTAGTTATTTATTTACATTTATGTTTATTGTTTTCCTTACTGATCTGCATCCTATACAGTCTGGAATTCCCCAGGGCAGTGTTCTGGGGCCTTTCTTGTATATTCTCTATACTTCCGACCTCCCAGGAGATATGTCTACCGAAATTGCTACTTTTGCGGACGATACTGCAATTTTGTCCGTTCATCAGGACCCAGCTCAAGCTTCTAATAATTTGCAACGAAGCTTAGATACGATCACAGATTGGTTTCGGACATGGAGACTCAAAATTAATGAAAATAAATCTGTTCATATTACGTTCACTTTAAACCTGAATTCTTGCCCACCGGTAACGATAAATAATACACAACTATCTGAAGTGACCGAAGTGAAGTATTTAGGTATTCATATAGACAGCAAATTAACTTGGAAAACCCACATATGGACTAAAAGACAGCAACTTAATTTAAAAACTAATCGGATGAATTGGCTCCTTGGATCAAAATCAAAACTTAGTTTGGAAAATAAATTGCTTCTCTATAAGACTATTTTGAAACCTATTTGGACATATGGTGTGCAGCTTTGGGGTTCTGCAAGTGTCTCTAACATTGAAATAATTCAAAGGTACCAGTCAAAATTATTACGCAAGATCGCCAATGCACCTTGGTATGTTTCCAACAGGACCTTACATGAAGACTTTAAAATACCTACAGTGAAAGAGGAGATCACGAGGTTTAGTGAAAATTACATTGAAAAATTAGAAAACCACCCTAATCACCTAGCCTTGAACCTACTCGACAATACAGACACTGTTTACAGACTGAAGAGGTCTTCAATCTTGGACTTGCCTTTTCGTTTTGTAAACTGAGGATAAATTTCTATTACTAACATTGTAACCTACATAATATTTACTAATTGTTCACATTAGCATAGAACAGATTGTAAAGTTAAATAAATAAAAAAAATAAAAAAATGTTTATTGTTTTTAGTGTATAACCTATTTTTGTATATTAACCCAGAAATAAAACCATGTTAAAAAAAAATAGTGTATAACCTATGAAATAAAAATTCAATCGATATAGAAATCAAACCAGTTAAGGAAAATTATTCATTAATGTAAGAGGTTCAGTTGAAGAAATGTTGCAACTTCCAAGTTTTTTTCCAAAAAGGGTTCTAAACTCGTACAAAAAGTGTATAAAAAAGATTCGTAAGAAGAAGAAAAGGGCCTTATCAAGAAAGAAGTAAATATTAATTGTGAAGAATTTGTGGACAAATAATAAAATAAATTAACTATGTATAATTAAGTCAAAATCCAAACAAGTGGTTGCCAATAAATATGGACATCACGAGGGGAATGGAGGTTGAAGGTATGGTAGCAGAAGACCATACCTGACAGATTCCCTTACACAAACAACAGAGGCCCAATCAAACTGTAGTGTCATTCCATGTCAAATCAAAACACTTTTAACATGTTTTTTTCCTCACCATCTCAGAATTTGATGAAATTTGTCACATTTGTTACCTTCACATTGACTAAGAAAAATACCAAATTTTAACTCAAAATCTCCAACGGTTTCCAAAATATAGCTATGTAAAGTTGTCAAAAAACACAAAATTTTGACCGGCCGCATAATTTTTAAATTGAAATTGCAGCTCTCCTAGACAAGGTAGAGAGTTGAAAATTGTCTCATTTTAAAGCTAATTGTATGACCTTTCATTTGATATGCAACTTAATAGGGGTTATTAGAAAAATATTTTTTTCAAATTTTGAATAAAAATTTCAAATTTGATTTTCTCAAAAAGCACACTTTTTAAAAATTTGCAAAAATTCAGTCATATTGGTTAGGTTGTTGTTAATAAGTGACACAAAAGTAACTTTATGTTGGAACAGCAATGGCTTCATACTTAAAAAAATTATTGAAATATGTGTGTTCAGCTGGTTGTTACAAATCAGCTAAGAAACCATGTGATATCAAAAAGTTAAATGATTATTCCCTGTTTACATAATTTATTATTATTTAGGCCTACTTTTATTTTTGGAATGTAACATACAAATATAAGTAATTTAGTTAAGAACAAATAATGTGTGCCCTATACTTAATGTCTAAAAATAATTTAGTTTTTGGTAATATAGATAGTACTTTTTTAAATAAATAATTAAACAAAACAAATAAAGTTTATGCTTTTTGTGATTAACATTTTTAGAGATTAGTGTTAGGCCTACTAAAAAAGGTAAGTAGCCAAATACTCCTAAGTTTTTAAGTAAATTTTAGAGTTAAGTTAAATAATTATAAAGTGGATTTTAATTAAGTTAAGAGGCGGACCTTTTGTGTTATAAAATTAAATGTTTGTATATTAAAGAAGTGTCTAAAACCAGCTAGCACGATAACAATTGAATAAGGAGTCCTTGAATGACAAAATCATGATAGATTCAGTTCAGACTTTCAAGTTGAAACAAGAAATGAGCAAGCAGCAACAAGCTTTCCTTCAAGCAGTTCATGCCATCAGTCAGTGTCTTATTAGATGTTGTTGTGGACAGTGCTTTTAAATACTAATTTGTGTTGTGATCAATTTTTTACTTTTTAATTTGGTGTGTCAAATAGAATACACTTTTTACTTGAGATTATTTTTTTCAAATTTATTGATTTTAATAAAATAGTACTATAGTTTACCACATTTAATGTTAAGTTAATAACTTAGACATTATTTGTAAGTATTGAACCTTTTATTTCTAGATATAATTAAATCAAAGCTATTATTTTTTTATTATAATTCCTGTTACTCTCATTACTCTAAAAATTGTAATATACTAAGCATTTTTATAACAAATCTAAAAAGTATTTTGCCTAATAATGTAACATCCTGGTTTTAATTTATCTTTTTCACTTACATTTTATAGTTAAAAAATATATTTGACACACAATTTAAAATAAACACTTTACATTTATTAAATTTGTCTCTTTAATATAGTGAAAATGGAAAGATACAAGATGTTGCAATGTTGCAATCCCTTGAAAAAGGACAAACATTCGGTAAAAGATAAAAAGAAACTAAGGAATGTGACGGAATGGATGCGCGAATTATTTCCAGAGCTTGACAATCTTTCAAAGATTTGTGACAAATGTAGAAAAGACATAAGTGTGTTAAAAAACAAAGAACAGTGCAATGCCAGTGGTCCCAGTTCTGATGAAGAAAATGACCCAAATTTTACTGCGCCCTCTTCAGTTGTATTGGATTCATTAAATTCATCCTTAGTTCAATTAGGAGAATCACCTGTTGATAGTAAAAAAATGAAATCAAAACAATATTCAGCAAAAAAGATTAAAAAAATTGAAGGTGCAATGAAACGTCAACGTTTTGCAGAAAGTGACAGCTCTTCTGATGTAGATGAAATCGATGAATTAAATGAACAAGTTTTAGCAAATCTCAAAAAAGTTTTTTTAAGGAATCAAGAAAAAAGAAAGTTATGTTACTGACATGCTTACCACAATCCTGGAGTGTGCGAAAAATCATGAGGGAATTTAATGCATCTAATTACATGGTCAGGCAGGCAAAAAAATTGATGAAAGAAAATAGAGTACTTGAAAGCCCCAACCAGAGACCAGGGAAATGCTTGCCCAAAGAAGTAGTACAAGCTGTACATACCTTTTATGAAAATGATGAAATAAGTCGTGTAATGCCTGGTAAGAAAGACTGCACAGTCATAAAAGATGAGATGGGTGAAAAAGTGTTGAAATCCAAAAGATTGATTTTAGGGAATTTGAAAGAGATATATTCCTCTTTCAAAAGTAAACATCCGGAGCTGAAAATTGGCTTTTCTAAATTTGCCGAGTTGCGTCCCAAGAACTGTATTCTTGTAGGCCAGAGTGGTACACATTCAGTGTGTGTGTGCACAATCCACCAAAATGTAAAACTGATGTTTGAAAATGGCAAACTGAACATTGTTACTGATGGTAACTTACAAACATACAAACATTGTTTGGCAAATATGTTGTGTAACCCCCCTTCAATCAACTGTTGTTCTAACAGTTGCTCCTTCTGCCCAGGCGTAGACAAAATAAAGAATATATTACAGGAAAAGTTCGAAGAAAACATGATTGAAAAAATAACCTTCCGACAGTGGGTTACCACGGACCGATGTTCATTAGAAACATTTGAGAAAAACACGACTGAGTTCATAGAATTGTTCTGTGAAAAACTGAGTGCTTTGGTATTTCATGATTTTGTTGCTAAACAGCAGACTTCTTTCATGAACGATGTAAAAGAAAATTTAAAAGTTGGGGAGTTCTATGTGATTGGTGATTTTTCTGAGAATTTCAGCTTCGTTATTCAAGATGAGGCTCAAGGGTATCACTGGGCTAGCGATTATGCCACAATCCATCCATATATAATATACTTCAAAGAAGATGATGTCCTAAAACACTCCAGCTATGTAATAATTTCTGATTGCCTTGAGCATACAACTGCCGCTGTTTATTGCTTTCAGAAGGAATTAATCCAGTTTTTAAACAGCAAATTTGATCTTGTAAAAAAAATCTATTATTTTTCTGACGGATGTGCAGGGCAGTATAAAAATAAGAAGAACTTTTCGAACTTGTGCCACCATAAAGAAGATTTTAATGTGGAAGCTGAGTGGCACTTCTTCGCAACTTCTCATGGTAAGGGGCCATGTGATGGAGTTGGGGGTACCCTCAAAAGATTAGCAACAAAAGCAAGTTTACAGAGGCCCTTTGATAATCAAATCCTATCCCCAAAGGATCTCTTTGAATGGGCAGTTAAACACATAAAAGCTGTAAATTTTGAATTCTCCACCCAAGAAGACCATATTGAAACAGAAAGCTTCTTAGAAAAGCGCTTTAGTTTTGCTCTAACAATCAAAGGCACTCAGAAACTTCATGCTTTTATCCCCTTATTGACAAGCACTTCAAAAATACTAGTCAAACCGTTTTCTAATTCATCTGAATCAAGAATAGAGACACTGAATTCTTCAGAGAAACTTCAGATAGCAGACATAAGTGGGTACGTCACAGCAGTATACGATGATAGGTGGTGGTTGGCGTATGTCATGGCCAAAAGTGAAGAAGACGATGATGTAAAACTTACTTTCCTTCACCCCGCTGGGCCTGCTCCTTCATTTAATTTCCCAAGAAAACCGGATATTTTGTGGCTAAGTGTAACAGACATTCTGTGTAAAGTTAACCCAGTTACACCCACAGGTCGAGTGTACAGAATTCAAGAATACCCCCGTTGCAGCAAACCTGCATACTCAGCGAATTTCCAGTGCAAAACAACATATTTCAATCCAACATAGCGAGATTTGACATGTTTTTGTAAGCTCCATAAGAATAACATGGGGAATGAGTATGCAGGTTTGCTGCTACGGGTATATGAAAACTGGGTAGTTTTAATTCAATATTTAGTAGGTCTGAACTAGGAGAAGCCATTTACCAAGTTTTAGCGAATTTCCCCTATAGGGAAGAAGCTGTTACCGTAGGTCTCATGGTAAGACCTAAGCCTAAAACCATCATAACTTTTCTTTTTGAGGTCCTCAGATGCCAAAAACACCATTCGTTCACTTTCATAAATATATATATATATATATATATCTATACATATATCTATATATATATCTATATATATATCTATATATATATCTATATATATATGTGTCTTTAAGCACGATAACTTGCGCAAAAATGGTCCAATCGGAATGAAATTTGGCATAGACGTGTAAAGTAGTAATTATTCGGACGAGTTCGTAAACCAGCCCGATCGGACCACCGGAAGGGGGGGTAAAGGGGGGTAAACCCCCCCAAAAATGGGTTTTTTGAGATTTTTACATAGAAAAATAAAATTTTTCAAATTTTTATTGGCACCATTGAATTCAGCCCAAAAAAACAAACAATTTAGTATTTTGAATCATGGCTCTATGTCCATTGGTTGCCGAGATATTGAAAGTGGTAAACGCAACGTTGTCCCAATGTTAACCTTATGGGAAATAAGTAAAATTCTACATCTCGCTTATTTCTCAACATATCTTGATAAAACTTGGTAAATGGCTTCTTCTAGTTCAGATCTACTAAATATTGAATTAAAACCACCCAGTTTTAATATACCTGTAGCAGCAAACCTCCATACTCATTCCCCATGTTATTCTTATGGAGCTTACAAAAACATGTCAAATCTCGCTTTGTTGGATCGAAATATGTTGTTTTGCACTTGAAATTCGCTGAGTATGCAGGTCTGCTGCAACGGGGGTATTATCATGATATGTTGAGAAATAAGCGAGATATAGAATTTTACTTATTTCCCATAAGGTTAACATTGGGACAACGTACTGTGTTTACCACTTTCAATATCTCGGTAACTAATGGACATAGAGTAGTGATTCAAAATACTAAATTGTTTGTTTTTTTGAGCTGAATTCAATGGTTCCAACAAAAATTTGATTATTTTCATTTTTCTATGTAAAAAACTCAAAAAACCCATTTTTGGGGGGGTTTACCCCCCTTTACCCCCCCTTCCGGTAGTCCGATTGGGCTGGATTACGAACTCGTCCGAATAATTACTACTTTACACATCCATGCCAAATTTCATTAAGATTGGACCATTTTTACGCGAGTTATCGTGCTTAAAGACACATATATATATATAGAGATATATATATATATATATATATATTTATGAAAATGAACGAATAGTGGTTTTTGCTTCTGGGGGCCCCAAAACGAAAAGTTATCATGGTCTCGGGCTTAGGTCTTCCCATGAGTACTACGGTAACAGCTTCTTCCCTATAGGGGAAATTTGCTAAAAAGAAGAAAAAAGACCCATGAAGCTTTTATGATCTATCAAAACCAATAATTACTTGGTAAGTTTGATGTTTTATTGACTGAGGGTACATAATCTGTTTGAAATGGAATGTTTATTCATTAATACTCCTACCTGTATATTTGGTTGAAACTATATACATGTAAAAATTGTAATTTGTATTGTGGTTCATTTAAATTCCCAGTTTCTAGTTATAATTTGGTCTTAAGATAAGTTCAACTTTGATTAAAAATAAAAATCAAGGAAACCCTCATATTATGGTTATTATAATTACACAATATCTTTACATCAGTAATTGAGGGGCATACTTTCTGGTGCATCTCATCCATTTGAGCAAAACGCATATCCTTTGATTTTTTTTAAGTATGAACAAATTGCTGTTCCATCATAAATTTTGTGTCACTTATTAACAACAACCTAACCAATATGACTGAATTTTTGCAAATTTTTAAAAAGTGCGCTTTTCGAGAAAATCAAATTTGAAAATTTTATTCAAATTTTGAAAAAAAATCTTTTTCTTATAACCCCTATTAAGCTGCATATCAAATGAAAGGTCATACAATTAGCTTTAAAATGACACAAATTTCAACTCTCTATCTTGTCTAGAAGAGCTGCAATTTCAATTTAAAAATCATGCGGCCGGTCAAAATTTTGTGTTTTTTGACAACTTTACATAGCTATATTTTGGAAACCGTTTGAGATATTGAGTTGAAATTTGGTATTTTTCTTAGTCAATGTGAAGGTAACAAATGTGCCTAATTTCATCAAATTCTGAGATGGTGAGGTTTAATCACTGTGTTGATCTGACATGGAATGACCCTGTAGTATCATATTAGCAATAAAAAATTGGGTGACAAATAATAAAAGTTTCGAAGTGTACCTAAAGATTTTTATGAGGATTGTGAACCACCCACCCACAAAAAGGGAGGGGATTAAAGTCCCAAATACAAATGGTGTAGAAGAAATATGGACTATCCAGGGAGTGGCGGGATCGCCTGAAGACGGCCTCTAATATTAATAATAACTGTAGAGGCCCTCATCTATCTATCTTCTATTATACTAATTCGCTAAGGAATTTCTTGTGTACAGCAAAACTCCTTTATTTGTGCACCGATTTTAATGATTGAGGTGTCAAATTAAAGGGAATTTCCTGCAGAAGTCATGGAATAATTTTCATCACCCTCAGTTCAATGTGCTTTGCCCCACTGGACATTAAAGTTCCCATGTATTTTAAATGGAAGAAGATTTTTACCCAACACGTGGTTGATCCAAATTATGTTTTTGTAAATAATCAGCTGTCTTTAGAAAAGTCTTCTTCCTTCTGTCACTTAGTTATTTATTTACAGTTTTGTTTATTGTTTTTAGAGTATAACCTATTTTTGTATATTGACCCAGAAATAAAACCATGTTAAAAAAAATAGTGTATAACCTATGAAATAAAAATTCAATCGATATAGAAATCAAACCAGTTAAGGAAAATTATTCATTAATGTAAGAGGTTCAGTTGAAGAAATGTTGCAACTTCCAAGTTTTTTCCAAAAAGGGTTCTAAACTCGTACAAAAAGTGTATAAAAAAGATTCGTAAGAAGAAGAAAAGGGCCTTATCAAGAAAGAAGTAAATATTAATTGTGAAGAATTTGTGGACAAATAATAAAATAAATTAACTATGTATAATTAAGTCAAAATCCAAACAAGTGGTTGCCAATAAATATGGACATCACGAGGGGAATGGAGGTTGAAGGTATGGTAGCAGAAGACCATACCTGACAGATTCCCTTACACAAACAACAGAGGCCCAATCAAACTGTAGTATCATATTAGCAATCAAAAATTGGGTGACAAATAATAAAAGTTTCGAAGTGTACCTAAAGATTTTTATGGGGATTGTGAACCACCCACCCACAAAAAGGGAGGGGATTAAAGTCCCAAATACAAATGGTGTAGAAGAAATATGGACTATCCAGGGAGTGGCGGGATCGCCTGAAGACGGCCTCTAATATTAATAATAACTGTAGAGGCCCTCAAACAAACTGCTTTAGATATTGGAACGAGTATTGATCTCTTGCTCATCTGTTGTTGCTTGGAGGGCACGGTGAACTTCTCATTAATTAGATGCACAATGAAATTCATACTATTATCATTGTGGAAGAATTCTAGAAAGAAAACTGGGAATTAGATGGACACTATATGCATCTCAGTCAGAGGGAGACCAAGGAGAATTAATATTACAG
The DNA here is from genome assembly GCA_035578135.1 of Flexamia atlantica. Lineage (NCBI taxonomy): Eukaryota > Metazoa > Arthropoda > Insecta > Hemiptera > Cicadellidae > Flexamia > Flexamia atlantica. The sequence goes on along the minus strand of JAQJVK010000001.1, from coordinate 136,695,762 downwards.
CCATAATAAGAATGAATGATGGAAGCTTTATACAGTCAATCTCAGAGTATGGTAAGAAAAAACTAAAAAAACAACACCAAGAAGTTGGCAAAGATAAAAATCTATTAACACCGAAACAATTACATACCTCGAGGGAAAGCTCATACCAATCATTAGACTTCATTTTGGTTCATACAAAAACTATATGCAATTTAAAAAAAAAAACCTAAAAAATTCCCAAGAGATAGTGGGCAAAATTTTAGTGACAAACATCCTCAACAAACTGTGCAAATTCTGAAAAAAATTATCCGTATAGTTATGATTCATTTTGACAGATTGTTCTTATTTTACACTCATACTCATTGAAATAGTTAATTTTATTAACTGGAAACGACTAGTCATAAATAATATTCAAAGTACGGAATGTACATAAGAAATGTATAGGGCAGAATTTTTATTTGAACATGTTTTTTTAACGAATCCACATATAAAAAAACAGATTTCACCCTTGAGTTTAGGGTAAAAATCTGGACTATAATGATGTGCCACAACACCATCTTTACACTTGAAGAAAATATTCTACATCCAAAATGGCGGATCCAAGATGGCGGCCAAAAATGCCCTGTCATAATTAAACCAATCACCCAACATTAATTGGTGGTAGTCCAAAGTCAATATCTCGAAAATAATAAAAAATACAGTTGAGCGACTTTTTCCAAACAGTTTTGCATGTAGGGTAAAGCCGACATTTTTGAACGTGTTTTTTAGGTTTCCCGTGATCTGCTTTTTGTAAACTTTGGTAAACTTTGTTAAAATAAACATTTTTTCTTGGTAGAATTCCATCAAAAAACGTATTCGAGCAATTTTTTAAGGTCATCGAGTATATTGACTGCACTTCCGTACTTAACAACGATCGGAACGTTAAAGCACTGTCAGCCCAACCCTGGCTCTTATTGTTATTAGAGGGACAGAATATGGGATGGGCCATATATTACCAGGAGTTATGGGGCTTAAATGTTAATACTCACGTTTATATAGTTCCAAGTAATACATTTCCAGCTTTGCTCGGTATAACGAAATGTATAAATTTACTGTGTTGCTCTTGGCAATCGTTTTGTTAAAATACATTAGATTTTCAATTTCTAAGTACAGTAGAATAAACTTTTTTCTATAATTTTTAATTCAGAGTGTGCTATGCAGGCCCTTTAATTATAAACATACAAATTCTCGTCACATATAGCCTTACTCTAACTGTAGTTTTTCCATGTAAACATACTGAAACATTAAACATTTTGCTATTTTGGAAAGTTCTATGCAGCATTTTTTATCCTTTTCTCAAAACGAGATTGATGTGTTAGAAGGTTGTGTATTCACTTTAGGTGTACTTGACTTATATTATCATGCTTGAACTGTCTGTACCTGCTGAACATTTGGTAGGCTAAAAGTCCTGTGCCTTTATTCTACTGTCACTCTCTGCCAGTTCCAATTTAGCAGCATTTTCGACTATGTTTTAAAAGTATATCAAGATCTTTTAGTCCCTGACAAACTGCATGTGAGGTAAGACTTGAAATACTGATTAATTTAATTTTGTTCAAGGAATCTGCTGGTGATATACGATAAGGACATTCGAATAATCTTGAACGAATTCATTACTTAGTTGTGTAAATGTCTAAAGTTGAGCTGATGAGCCTAAATACTGGGGTTTGGTTCGAAAAATTGTACAATTTATTTTTATTCCTTGTAAAACCTGTTTAACAACAATTTCATATAATTCACAAATTCACATTCTTTTCAGAGATTAAGAACATTAAGTCCAGCATGTGTTAAAAAAGTTAAACTATTTTTATAAAAAAATACTTTTAATGTTGTAGTTTAAGCAATGTTATTAATTTATATTAATGGTGTCATAAATAAATAATAATTCAAAGAAAGGATTATATTGTTAAACACTTTAAACCGTTCTCCTGAAAAGTTACAATTTTGACATATATAGTGCTGAGTCCTCCCCAGGTGCAGATTTGTGTTAAGTTCAATATTTAACTATCAGTCCAATTTCAATAATTTCAGTCCATTTCGTTGATAGTTTGTCAGTGTAGTAGGTACATGTCTCATGAGAATTTTCATATTTAGGTACATCATCTGTTTGTTCGGACATAATTCTAGTAACTTCCTTTTCTTGATAAACTGGTCAATCTTTTGGTCATAACATTTTACGCTTACCATTTTACGCATCACGTTGATTTCCCAAATAAAATTTCATCATATATAGGTCTAAAATATATTTAGTTAAACTGTACACAGAGCAATTCAGAAATATAACAGAGTTATTACTTGTTTTACATTCTGTGTACATCATAAGAACTAGTAATCTGTTTTTACATCAGTATGTTGTTAATAAAGGAAACCTTGGCTGTCTCTGAATGGCAGATAATGCATCATAGGCACAAGAGGAAGGCTGAACAAAGTAGAGCCTATATCCACCTTAAGGTATTGGTAACATATACTTTATTTTTGTAAATGTTAAATTTGTACCTATTCAATAATTAATTACATTGTAGCCACTATTCCTTTATTTAAGTGCCTCCCAACTTATATATTTAATTAAAGTTTTATCACATTAACAATTAAAACTGTATTGTAAGGCCTAATAAGTTATGATTTAAAACATCTTTAACTGTCCGTTTAAAGACAAATTGCGAACTAAATAGCCAATCTTCGATTTTTTATAATGATATTTTTATTTTAAAGTAATTTATTGCTCAACATGTGATAAGATGACCTTCTTTTGATTTTATTTTTCTTCAAATTGAAAAATACCTCTCATGGAAGAAATGAGATGATAAAATCTAAATTCACTTTTTATTTTTTCCTATTTTCCCTAACTTTTCTCCTGTTTTACTAATGTTCAGTGTAGAATGTGTGCTGAGAGAGATTCTTGTGGCTAAGTTTATTAAACTTAGAGCTAGGCTGGTCGCTGGGGACTTACTTCGCCTTAAGATACTTTCCTACAAGGTGTACCAGTAGATTTAGAGCTTGTGTCCTTGAGAGTTCACTTACACTATTACACCCTAACTTCTAGCTGGCTAAGATGGTAAGAAGTTTTGGCACTGATGAGGCCAGGATATCTTTATCTACTGACATCCATGAGCATAAAGAGTTTAATTTGTTTCTCTTTAAGCGAATTTCCTGTACAGGAAAGAAGCTATTATTCTAGGTTACAGAATAGAGAGACTTTAAAAGCCAAGAACATAACGAATTTTAATTTTGAGAAGCAAAATCACCATTCCTTCATAATTTTATAGCTATTAATGCATCTGAGTTAACTTGATCGTTATTCTCGTTGAAATGGTTATGAAATTTAGTTGACACTATTAAGTGGGAATCTCTTGAATAAGTTTAGAAACCATCCTGATCTGGCCATTGTAAATGGGGGGGGGGGGAGGTAAAGAGGATTACCCACACAATAATGGATTGAAAAATTTAAATGGTTGATATTTTTAATCATCACTCTATGACCTTTGGTTATCAAATTATTGATATTAGTATATATATTACAGTAATTTGTTCAAATGTTTTCCAAATAACATTATAAATCTTCCGAATTTTTTAACAACTTTTAATAAAACTTGGCCTATAGATTTATCTGATTAAAATATACTGAAAACCTCCCTATATTTACCTGAAATTCCCTATTTTTCTTTTTTTTTGGCAGAAACCTGCATATCACTTCCCATATGTCTTTCTTTAAAAAATTATTTCTGCATTACTGCACTTTTCTTGATATCACTTGATGTTAGACTTCATTATAATAATTTGTTAAACATTTAAAATTTCTGATTCTCACTTCCCGTATGTTTTTCTTTAAAAAAGTATTTCTGCATTACTGCACTTTTCTTGATATCACTTGATGCCAGACTTCATTGTAATAATTTGTTAAACATTTAAAATTTCCTGGTAAGCAGGTTTTCTGCAACCAGGGTATTGGTTTTGGAGATGTTGGTAGAGGTTTAATCCTGATATACCATTCTCCTGCCCGAGATCGAGCCTGGTACTATAAGCATGAAAGAATAAACAGGTTAATATGTTTTTACAAATTAAAAGTGATGTTGACTGTATTTACAGTATTTTTAATTTCTTCATGTAGGACATTTCAGAAGAAAAGAGACTTACAACAATGGAAAATTTGCTAAAGATGTTCCTCCCTGCCACAATGCCTCCAGAATATCAGAAGAAAGAGGCTCACAATATACTTTTATTTGCTTCAATGCTGACCAAGGTAGATATAACCAAATCTAACAAAAAATGATCATACTATTAATCGTTTGTAGGTACAGATTACTCTTCATTGTCTGATTCATCTGATACACTTGTATGTAATTTAGCTAATTCTTAGTGGCACATTACTCACAAGCTGTCACTTTGGAGTAATGTAATAATTGTATTACTTAAATAAATGATTTTTTATTCTGTTAATGTGCTGTTTTATGGTAATTTCTAAAGTTGTAGGTTCATTTAAAAAGTGTAGCCCAAATGAAAAGTGCAGCCTCTGGTAATCTGATTTCTCGATAAATTTTGGTAGATAACAATGAAAAAAAAATAAATAAAACACACACCCTTGCATTCAAATATGATGCTGCAAAACTCCATAAACATTCAACATGAAACTAAAGTCCACCTTCATCTTTTGGTTTTAAGTCAAAATGTGAAGTGGAATGCTAGTCGATTAAAACAAATTAATTGAATTGAATATTTTTACTAAATAAATCAACATAGTTTTTTGATTATCTAGAAGTTTACATAATTTTTAGAAGTGTCTTAATCTTCAAAGTCACTTCAGCACTATATATAACCTTCTTTTTGGAAGCCATTGTCAGAGGCCTTTTGGAATTTACTCAGTTGTTTTTGAGCCACATGTGATAAGTTGTAAATGGACGTTTAAATGGCGGATAAAATAGGACACAGCCCTGTAACAGTGCACCATGGAATTATCATAATTTATTTACAACCATCACATTACATCAATTTGCTTGACAGGTGATTTGTCCAGTGGTCTAATTCTATTATACATAAATATATACATAGTAACAAACATAAAGATAATAAAGAAAATACTACTAAGGAATCTTCTAGGTATTCATGCAATGAATAATATGCCTTCCCCAGTAAAAAAGCCTTTAAAGATTCTTTAAATTTAGAAAAGGAGTCAATGTGCTTTATTGAAAGTGGTAACTTGTTGAATACTTTTGAACCCATGTAGGCCAACTGAGGAGGTAGATGAAACATTTTAAGTCTGTGTTGAACCGGTTATATAGTATTTCTGAATCTGGTGTTCTGAGAGTGACAGTGTTAGTGTTGCCACTCAACACTTCATAACCCAAAAGGCCGTTGCCACTGGTGCGGCTGGTACGAAAATCGTTGAACAACCATCATTGAGCATCTGCTTAGCATTTTTTTAAATGGCACCATTGTCACCCAAACGTCTGCCACTAGAGTCATTGCCATCAATCGTGGGGGTCTGCTTCTGAAGCAGTCAGAGTTGAACAGATATTTAAGTGTTTGTACTTTTTCAAAGACCTGTTTGTGTGTTTTTGGTTATCGAAGACGTCCCTGAAATTATGTTTATGCCTGAAGTCTTATAAATAAATTTATATGACTTTTACAATTCTACTTAAATTTTTTCCATAAAAAATAATATAGCAGTAGTTTTACATAAATACTTATTACTAGTGGGCTTGTAAGGGCAAAAGCCCCTAAAAATAAAGTTCAAATGCTGAGTATTTGATTTTTCTTTCACATTCTCAACTCTGTAACAGTTTGACAGATTTAAATGTTGAAAAGTTTAATATTAAAGATATTTTGACATTTGCTAGTAGAGTAGTAGGAGTCACCTAAGTTGGCCAAAACGAAAGTAAACAAACTAGAGGTAGTGAGGTACAAGAAAAAGCTTAAGTTTCAGCAGAGAAGGGGAGGAAATCATCGATGACATGGAAGTAAACAAAGCCATGTGATTACGCTACTAGTCTGGTAGATAAAAAATACTAAACCAAAACAAAATGTGGGTTGATATTAGAAACAATGTTTTGCTCTTTGAATAACAATCAATAAACAGGTGTCATGTTTTTGGTTTAGGATGTAACACATAACTGACACAAGAACTTCGTAGTTGAATCAATTGATCATCTATTAATATTTATTTCCTGTTATAATAATCACATGTTTTAAATAAATAGTTATGTTTGTAAATAGTATTGTCATTCAAAATGTACAATTCTGTGAATTAAAGCCTTGTTTTAGGTTATCTTTGTTTTCTTTTATTACATTTCCCCTCCTCGAAAAATCCAAATTCATCTGGGTTTGTTTTTAAACACCCAAGCTTCACCTTATACCTCACTACCTCTATTATCTTCTTACGAACTTAAGCATAAAATCCAGCTGTGCTGAAAACATAGCTAACGAACATCTGTTTTAGTATAGCACTTGCAGTAAAGGGAAAGTTCTAATGCAATATTGCGGCTGGAAGCTCTCTTGCGCAACTTAAAATATCTGATGGGCTTTTTCAAATTAAGTATGTATTAACATGGAGAGGGTATGTCATGGATGTGATATGATTAATAGTCCTAGATTTTCTTATTAAATAATATGTCTAATGAAAAATAGGCGAGTTTATGAATAGCCAATCCTACTTGCTGCAAGTCAACAACTGATAAGAAAGATTGTTTCATATATTGCGTTCAAAACTTATCAAAATTGGTCCAGGAAAAAATAAACAAAAGTACCTAAATAAACTAAAATAAATCATAAATGTAAATCACGAAGTAGAATCAAATTAAACTTTACAGCTGTGTGTGAACAGGTTGAATTAAAATAGAAAATTCTAAAAATACACTCAGTTCCACATTCACCTTTCAGTATGAAATTTTCATAAGCCATGTGTTTCAAAGACAAATTAGGTTGTACTACCCATATTAAATTATAATCAGCTGATGATTTTGTCATCACATGATACAGGTTTAGTAAACAAATACACTCCGAAAAGGTAATTGAATAGCTATCTCACATAAGGCCTGTACTGAAAAGGTGAACGTGGAATTGAGAATAGGTGATGTTGTAAACATTCTATAACCTATAAGAATACCACGAATGACAACAAAACAATATTGAAAACAAACACAACGTGGCAATTTAACAGTTTGGAGAAAATATAAACAAACACCATGTGTAACCAACAATGTTTTCAATATGACTAGTATAAAATTTTTGATGAGATGATTAGTACATGCTTTGGCCAACTTAGGTAAATCCTACTCTACATATCCGAGTTTTAGGAAAGGGCATTACTGTACTTCAGCATAGTAAGGGGCTGAAGTTTTTGGATCAGTGGCGCTATCTCAAAACAAACTCAGTTCAATCATATGGAGATGGTTTGAAGAAGTTCTTAAGGTTAACCACAGATTAATTGCAGCACTTAATTCTTTTGCCAAGGAAAGTTGTGACATTAAACACGAAAATTTAAACAAGAGTCGTGTGTAGCCTCCACCTGGTTCAAAAGAACATATTGGTCAGAAACAGGGTACTTATTATGGAAACCTCCGATTGAGGCTGTATTTTTACCCATTGGGCAAATAGGTAAGGATTAAATAAGAAAATGGTCTCCTGAAGATGACTCTATGCTCCTCATTGGAGCCTCTAGCTCGACTTCATACGGGAGTTAAGTTTAGAGACCATGACCATAGTAAATGGTTAATATTGAGGATTTTACCCTACGTTCAACACGTTTTTATATTTGCTCTAAGTAAAGACTGCTTTGTCTTGGTAGATTCAAGAATAAATATACTTTTATTGGCCCAATTTAAAGGTGAACCTTTTTGGAAGAATAAAATTTAAAGTTGATGTTGCACTCAATTGCTGTCAACTCAATTGCTGCAGCACACACTGTTGTTGCTCGGTCAAAACCATGGCCATTCCCAACTGCACATAAAACTGGCAAAGCTGGGCTTTAACAATCATAAATTAAATCTTCTCTGTACCCGTAGTCTGTGCTTATTTGATTGTGTTTATATTACAAATCACTTGGCTTAGAATCGGCATTAACAACTACTACATGATTCTGATTACAATTACTGCACCGAGCGAGTTTAACTCACATGCCAACTAGATACCCATTAAATCCTCCGTTACTTTTAAACTGGCTCACTCACAAGTCAAACAAACTACTATTGTGTTGAGATTTTTCATAATAGTTTGCAAAATAAAAGGATATAAAGCTGCACGCCTTATATCCTTTTTTGGTTGAAAATGTTAAAGTGATACCATAGCTTTATGTATTTACCCATTAATATAACCTAATAATGAATAGAGCCAGCTTATGTTACCAAGCAATAATCTATACTTACTTAATAAGCTAGGGATTATTTTGTGATGAATAATCCCTTCCTTTAGTTCTGAACAGATGTTACTGATTAAGGTGTTGTTGGAAAGAGCTCAGCATGGTTTTGCAGGAAATCAAATTTATGAAGGTTAGCCTTAAGAGAACAGCCCTAGACGCCTTTAAAATTTCGTATTTTCCATAACAATTAACATGGGAATAGAAATTCCTAGTCCATAAATTTCTCCTGTTGGGGGAAGGCAAAAAATCAAACTTCTTCCTTCCTTTAAATTACATAGTCCTCTTTAAGACTATTTGACCATGGGAGGCACTAAAATTAAAACAGATTTTTCACTATGTGTAGCAGAGTTATATCTGGGACTGAGGATTGTTGGATACACTCTAATGAAAAAGGTTTCTAGCATGTTATTCTTATACTTGATGGTTAATAACTTGTTTGGGTGATATAATTTGTACATTCTGTTCTTCATTATTTCGTGTGGCACATTCACTTAAGCAGAAAAATATCACTTAAATGAGTATATTTTTCAGCTGTACCCAAGAGCCAAGGAACTTGCCCATAGACTTCAACAAGAAGACTCTTACATGACTAGTAACACTCCTGAGTTGCAGAATCTGTATGATTTTGTAAGTGATAAACCTAAGAACCTCACAGACAAAAAGAATTTTTTAACACTGCCTTATTTCTTTATAGCAGAACAATTACCTGCAGGATTTAAGAAAGCTGTGAGCTTCATGATTGTATAATGAATTTAACATGAAACTATAGTGGCTTGAAGAGGCTAAAAGCAGTGGCGTATTTGTCAAGGGGGGGATATAACCGGGGGATCTGGGGGGTATTCCATACCCCTCAAAAGACGGGGGGTGTGTGGGGGCACCCCCCCCAGAAAATTTTTGAAAATTATAACTCTAAAACTGGCTTTTTATGCAATCTAGAGGTATAATGGAACTCATACGGAATAATTGATGCAGACACGTGGTCGCCGCGCGCATACAGGAAGCGGGCATAGGCTCGTTCTCCAAAAGAACGAGCTGAACACTGGGGGAGTGGTTTGTGGTTTATGTCATAATGATCTTACATTTTCTTTATTATTTTTTGTATGTATACGTTTTTACTTCATTCTCATAAGTTTGTTAAGTTGCTTTCACGTAGTTTTGGTGCTTTTATTAAAAATACCAGATTTACCGTCTGTCTTTCATAACAGGGTATTTGCAAATCGGGAACCATCAGTGACTAAGGAACAGAAAATGCGAAATTTTGCTTTGATTTTGTTACAGTAAGAGTTCACTTTCAGTTACGCATTTGCCGCTACCACTAATATTCCAAAATACTGTATTGTATTTTTAAGCCTATTGTCACCGATCCTGCCGTGTTCATTTGGCGCGCAATACCTCAAAAATAACATTTTTTGGCAGTTTTTCAACTACTAAATAAATAATAACAATAATAACTTTATTTATATATTTTTACAAAGAATTTTTATTTCTTATTGCGGTAAAAGAATTACTTCCTAGTTAAAAATCGTTGCCTAACTTTAATTTTTTGAGTGTAGGGGAGTGCGGGGTATGGCCGTACACTTAAGCGAGATGCCTCATTGCTCCTATAATAACGATTCTAGAAGAACACAAACAGCGTTTAAAGTTACTTCAGTTCATTGGCTATTAATTTGTCATAGATTTTCCTGGATATTCTTACAATTTTTTTAGCAATAAATTTTAAGAAAAACCCTTACACTGTACGGATTTACCCCAAGGGGTGGGGTAATGCCGTACATTTATTGGGGTAACATCGTACACTAATATAATTTGGCTTAAGGAAGGAAATTAAGCATCAAAGCTTTGCAAAAAAGGCGTTTATTATAATGTATAAAAAATAATAAAGGAAAAGTCTAAAGTTTATATGTTTATGGTTTCTACTAACATTAATCGTTAAGTATTAATTCAAACACCTAACATATAAAATTACAAATAAATGTCTCTGGTTTCTCCACATTGTTTCAAGGGATAGCGCAATAATAATATTGCCAGAGTTTAATGATTGTTATAAATCAATAAAAAAAGAGAATAATAAAAGAGAATCATAAAACAGAAGCCCAATGTTTATGGGCCTGATGTTTATCACGTCATTAATAGCGCATTGCATCGCTTCTTCACTCCACTGGCATCTATCAGTTTTTCTCTTGTATAAAGAACCATCTGTAAAGAGAGAAATTCGCTAGTTTCAACAAATAACGAAGTATTTAATAATTATAAACGAAAATAACATCACCTTTATGTTACCATAACATCCCATTTGGGGCAATCCCGTACACCTGTGTACGGGAATACCCCGACTGCGACCCCGTGGACATTTTGAAACATAACCTCAAATCTATAGCACGAAGAAATCACAACCTTACTGTAAATTGTAACTGAAATGAGCAATTTTTAGGTATAATAGTTATTATCTAATACGTAACAATTATCCACCTACTTCTTATATCCCGTAGATGAAAAGTAATAACGAAACAATTAAAAACAAAAGTTTTAAGTATAAAAACTGGCGTAGTGACTCCACGGCGTTCAACTCTCTCCTGCGAGCTTTCGGCATTACCCGCTAGGTTGCAGCACTGACCGGGCCTCTCTATCCCCCCCCCCCCCCCCGGAACCGGAAATCATGGTGTACGGCCGTACCTCGCTGTACGGCTTTACCCCGCTCTCCCCTAATTAATTTGTTTACATACTGTAGGGCCAAGGGGGGGATATATCCCCCTCATCCCCCCCCCCCCGTACCTACGCTACTGGCTAAAAGCCCCTTATGAGGGAAAATTCAAACAATTCTTATTTATTATAGTACAAAATACCTTCATAGCAAACTAAATTTACCTTACATTGATATCTAGCCTACCACATGGTTTTAAATCAAGTATATCAGCATCACATATGTTTTATGTAAACAAAGCAGACGTTTTTAGATCCCAATGCTTTTTAAATGACAGATATTTTACATTATTTCTTGTTTTCTGGTGAATTTCAAGCAATTTCATTATTTTTCCCGCCATCACGAAATGGAGACCTTTAATTTGAGCCCTCTCCCATCTTTCTACAACTTGCCAGACGCCCACAATTTTGACGCAAAGAATTCGCCTTACGAAAATAAATATATGATGACTTGCTTGTTAAGTTAAGAGTTAAGGGCTGGTTGGTGTAGTGGTTATAGTGCCCGCCTACAAACTTGTAGGTAGCCGGATCGATCCCGAGAAAAGTTTGTAGCTTTTTGAAGGGTTGTTTCTGGAGCCAGCTGCCATTGGTTGTTGGGCTATTAATTAACAATCCTGTCTAAGGAACATGCCAACCTTAGTCAGTAACAAGGCTACAAGATCGCGCCACTATCATCACGATCATCACACTCATCCTTCACTCATATTCAGGGTAACGTCCTCCGGATGAGGTACCTGTCTTATTAAAGTGATTAAGTGATTAAGTGATTAAATGATTAAGTGATTAAGTGACTAGTGGCTTGAAGAGGCTAAAAGCCCCTAATAAGGGGAAATTCAAACAATCCTTATTTGTTATAGTACAAAACACCTTCATAGCAAACTGGCTTTTAGATGTATACCATATCTTAATATCTACCACATTGTTTTCAATCAAGTATCAGCATCGGTTGTTTTATGTAAACAAAGCAAACATTTTAGACCCCAATGCTTTCTAAATAGCAGATATTTTACGGTATTTCTCGTTCCCTGGTGAATTTAAAGCCATTTTACTATTTTTCCCGCCATCACGGAATATAGAGACCTTTAATTTGAGGCCTTTCCCACCTTTCTACGACTTGCCAGACCACAATTTTGACGCAAATAAAGAATCGCCTTATGAAATTAAATACCGGGTGTCCCATAATAGTCCCCTCCCCTAACTTTTTCCTACATTTTTTCAAATATCAATTCCACACCACCCCCAAACATTATTGGGTAGTTAATACTTCATTTTGAGGGGGTACCAATTTTGGCCGCCATCTGGGATCCGCCATATTGGATCCAAAATAATTTTTTCAAATGTAAAAGTGGTGTTGTGACCCATCATTTCGAATTAGATTTTTTCACTGATTACAATGCCGCAATCCGTTTTTTAATATCTCAATTGGTTCTCAAGATATAGGTATTTTTAATTTATTTATTTTCAAACAATTTCAACATTACAAATTGATAAAATAGGCCCATAACCACAAAATGATGCTAGATAGTGACGAATAACCACCATCAGTCATTATTAAGCGGTTTACACTTAACTTTCACAAATGTAAATTTTTTGGCCGCCATCTTGGGTCCGCCATTTTGAAATGAGTTAAGTTACTTCAAATAATAAAGTTGGTATTGCGACCCATAATTTCAAACTAGTTTTTTACGCCAAATTCAATGTCGCAACCCGTTTTTAGCTATAAAACTTAGTATTTGAAGAATTCATATTTTTTGAGATTTTTATTAGAAACATGTCTATATCTTGAAAACTAAACACTATAATTAAAAACGGGTTGCGGCATTGAATTCGGCGTAAAAAACTAGTTTGAAATGATGGGTCACAATACCAACTTTATATTTGAAATAACTTACCTCATTTCAAAACGGCGGATCCAAGATGGCGGCCAAAAAATTTACATTGGTGAAATGGACCTACCACACCAATATGGCTCCTAGTGGAGCCATAGTGGCCAATATGTGGCCAATATGGCTACCACACCTGTATGGCTCTCCTAGTGGCGATTTGTTAAGAGTAAATCGCTCAACAATAACTGATGGTGGTTATTCGTCACTATCTAGCATCATTTTGTGGTTATGGGCCTATTTTATCAATTTGTAATGTTAAAATTGGTTGAAAATAAATAAATTAAAAATACCCATGTCTTGAGAACCAATTGAGATATTAAAAAACGGATTGCGGCTTTGTAATCAGTGAAAAAATGTAATTCGAAATGATGGGTCACAACACCACTTTTACATTTGAAAAAATTATTTTGGAACCAATATGGCGCATCCAAGATGGCGTCCAAAATTGGGTACCCCCTCAAAATGAGGAGTAATTAACTACCCAATAATGTTTGGGGGTGGTGTGGAATTGATATTTGAAAAAATGTAGGAAAAAGTTAGGGGGGGGACTATTATGGGACACGCGGTATATAATAATGACCCAAACTTCACATCAGTTAAAACACCTTAAACTGTGATCATTCTTCTTAATAAATAATATAAATTCACCACAATACTGTGATTTATTTGGCATATAAGTACTGTAATTACAAAAAAATGAAATCAATGTTTATTTAGGATGACTTAAAGCTATTGCAAAAACATAGCAAAAAACTAGCTTTGATCCCATAAAAAAAACATTGGGGTCAGAAAATTAAGATTCAGGAATAGTCGAAAAGTTTTATGTTTGCAGTGTTTATTTGGAAAGTGAAGACCATAATTTCTTAGTATATTTACGAACTTAAATTTATGTTACATTTGTTGAGGGCATATAGTGTGTTGACCTCCTTTTAAATATAGCTTCCAACCACAGTTCAACCAAAAATCATCAATGGTACTGTTCCATTGTCATCAATATTATAAGTAAAATGAGTATATTCAAGCTACCTCTTATTTGGGACTAAAAAAAACATTATAGACTGGGAGCTCCGAAAAAATCAAAAGAAAATGGTCCATAGTTATAGTTAATGAGTTTTTATAGACTTTTAAGATCTTGCACTAGATGATCAAAACAAATACCCCCGTTGCAGCAGTCCTGCATACTCAGCGAATTTCAAGTGCATAAATATATAATTTAAATGAAGTCTCGCATCAAGTAAAATCAATATACATTCAAAAGAAAGCGTGCAAAAATACTCTCCTAGTGGCTTTTAGGAGCAAAAGGCTATACAAAAATAATAGCCTATACTTGGCTCGAAAATGCAATGTTCAAAACTTCAAAACAGCTGGCTTTTCCAATTTAATCATATGGAGAAATGACCAGCTGTTTAAGTTTGAGTAAAGAATTTCATAAACATCATCAGTAAAAATCTGTATTCGATATAGTACATTAATTTTACATATTTAGTTATTTGGCCTTTAAATAAGCCATATGTCTGTATCCACCCTATGGCTTTGAATCAAACATCAGCTCACATGTTTTAATGTAAACAAAGCAGACGTTTTGGATCCCAATGCTACTTAAATGGCAGTTATTTTATGTTATTTTTTGTTTTCTAGCAAACTTTAAGAAATTACAGTACTTTTCCTGAGTCCCTGACATTAAAACATTTAATTTGAGCCCTTTTCCCTCATACTGTGACTTGCCTAATGCCCACAATTGCTATTCAAAAATAAATTATTCTCCATAAGATTAGTATGGAAAAATGCAAGTTAGCTGCCACAGAAATTTGAAAATGAGGTATCATAGGCTACAATCCAATATATTGAAACTATATGAAGCCACATAACAAGTTTTATCAAGATATGTTGAGGAATAAGAAAGCTATCCAATTTTATTTACCTGACCTCTCATAAGGTTAACATTGGGAAAGAGAGTACACAGATTTGCTGCCTCAGGAATTTGATGATTTGGGTATTTCAAATAATAATCAAGTATTTATTAATAGTATGAAGCCCCATGCCAGTTCTTATCAGGATATTTTGAGAAATGAGCAAACTATATACTTTTTTTATCACCCATAAGGTTAACATGGAGAATGAGTATGCAGGGGTGCTGCCATGAAAATGTAAAATAGGGTATTTTAGGCCATAATCCAGTATATTCCAACTAAATGAAGTCACATATAAAGTTTTATCAAGATACGTTAAGAAATAAGGAAGATATAGAATTTTTTATTTCCCATAAGGATAACATGGGAAATGAGTATGCAGGTTTGCTGCCATAAAAATGGAAGTATCGGGGATTTTTAGACTAAAATGCATTAGATTTCATCTAAATGAAGCCACAAACCAAGTTTTATTGAGATATGTTGTGAAATAAGCGAGATATAGAATTTTACTTATTTCCCATAATTAACATAGTTAACATTGGGACAACGTACTGTGTTTACCACTTTCAATATCTCGGTAACCAATGGACATAGAGTAATGATCCAAAATACTAAATTGTTTGTTTTTTCGAGCTGAATTCAATGGCGCCAAACAAAATTAGACTATTTATATTTTTCTATGTGGAAAACCCAAAAAACCCATTTTTGGGAGGGTTTACCCCCCTTTACCCCCCCTTCCAGTGGTCCGATCGGGCTGGTTTTCGAACTCATCCGAATAATTACTACTTTACACACCTGTGCCAAATTTCATTCCGATCGGACCATTTTTGCGAGCGCTATCGTGCTTACAGACACATAGATATATATATATATATATATATATATATATATATATATAAATTCAAACGAATGGTGTTTTTTGCTTCTGGGGGCCCCAAAACGAAAAGTTATCATGGTCTCGGGCTTAGGTCTTACGATGAGACCTACGGTAATAGCTTCTTCCCTATAGGGGAAATTCGCTAAAAATAAAGCTGTCTTTTTAATATCCATCTATTCTTTACCTTTTGTTCTTCAATGCTTTCCCTAGTGCCTTTTGTCTTCAACGATAGTTTAAAGATTGAAGGTTAATTTGCATGCCACTTACAGAAACTATATACCAATTAACCTTTTCTCCTACACAAAAAAAACCAGAATTTTCTTCCAGTTGACTTGTCCGTCTCCCGATTATTATTTTGTCTGCCCTGGTAGAGTTGGAAATTAAACACTCACTGCAGTAAGGTCACGAGTGTGACACTGAGATTTGAAAGCGCTTGGGAGTAGCCAAAGCTATCGTTATGCGGGGGCTCTAATGGGTTGCATCATTTCGGTCCCACAAACGTGAGCTCCCTCGAGTACTCAATCTTCTACTCACCCTTTTACTCACTTGACTAATGTAGACAAGCCTTGAAAATGCTAGCAATCATATTTCCAACTATAGATTCTAAAATAATAAGAATGCCATGGATAGACCATGATGGTATGTATATTCCGCTCGACTGGCTTGTAAAAATTGAAATAACTTTTGAAAATTGATAATGAGTACCTTTGGATGAAAAAATGACTTGTTGACATTTATTTCATCCTTATATATACCCCAATCCAAGATGGCTACCAAAATAGAGAAAAACGAGGTAATCTTCTTTAATGAATCAGTAATTTAATCCTTGCACAGTGTATAAGTAAATTTTGTGTCATAAGACCACTGCCAATAATTGAAGGAGGTAGGACCTTCACTTTGACTGGAAAAACATTTTTCAGCCGCCATCTTGGATCCGCCATATTGGATGTAGTATATTTTTTCAAATGTAAACATTGTGTTGTGACCCATTATTTCAAACTAGTTTTTCACGCTGATTGCAATGCCGAAATCCGTTTTTGAAAATCCTTATTCGTTTTCAAGATATACCCAATCAAAGATTTTTCTCATACAATCCTTATGGGAGTTTTAAGCATTGAATATTTTTAAGGATTATATTTCTTATATCTCCGGTTCTAATCAACGTATATAGATCATTTGGGTCTTAAAACACTCAGTATTATAAATGCATCAATTAAAGAAACTGTTAATTTGAATCAGACCGGAAAGAGACTGAGTCATATTACATAATTAAAAATAAAACTAGTTTGTTTCTGGAATTTACTTTAGTTAAAATTAAATAACTCAGGGTTTACGTGAGATAAATTGTTCGTTCTGGACTTACATTACTTGGCAAATAATTGGCTTTCATATGAGCTGTAGTAATAGACCAAGAGCTAGGACACATTTTATTTACCCGAGTTTACCATGATCTTTGTTATGTTCTTAAGTAAACCCATAATCTTGAGACTCCAAAAAGGCAATTCTTAAGGTTGGTGAGTGGTGGGTGTCCGAGTAATGACGTCATCAATATGGCTGCCGCGCAAAAGTGTAACACTTTACAAAAACGAACGTAACTTTGCAACAGAGTAACGTAGAGCAATGATCTTTTTTTTTAAATTGTTGGTAATAAAATTGCCTTTATTTTATGTCACGTCAATATATATCGTAAGTCTAACGGTTTTCCTGATATTTAACCTAAACTTTACTTTTTGTGAATTTTTAGTATAAAAGTAAATGTTTAAGGCTCAATAACTGTGAAGAAATAGACAAAATATATAAGAAAAAAAAGGTAGATAATGTTATAAGGGTTTTGAAAATACCATTTATGTGGGCTTTTGATGGTGGCTTGTACGATAAATGTGTTAATGTTTAACATTCAACAAATTTATTCTGCCCTGCAACTTCTGTATACATCGTGCAGTAAAATTAAGTAATAAAATAGGTGGAGGTAGAAATAATTGAAACAAAAATGATTCTTGTTGTAAAGGGTAGGTAATATGCTCCTAATCGGCATACATCCGTAATGTCGCAGGAAACCCCTCAAAATCACGTTTAAAAATGGCGGCTTTTCCCGCCATAAAAGAATCTTGAAAATAGTCTGTCGACTGCATTTTTTGTCAATTTTTTTCAAGATATTGACTTTGGACTACCACCAACTATTGTTGGGTGATTGGTTCTTAATTTTGACAGGGTACTCATTTTTGGCCGCCATCTTGGATCCGCCATATTGGATATAAATTATTTTTTCTCATCTAAAGATGGTGTTGTGGCACATCATTATAGATTTTTACCCTGAACTCAATGCTGATATCTGTTAAAAAAAATCTCGATTCATTAAAAAGGTGTGCTCAAAAAACGGCACATAATATACAACCCTGTTTTAAAAAAATTAGCCCTATGAATTTCTTATGGACATTCCGTGCTTTGAATATTATTTTTGATTGTTTATCTCATATCTGCAGTTCTAAATAATATATGCTGCATGTATTAGTCTTAAAATACTCAGTGATTTGACGGCTTTCATGTGAGTTATTGATCAATAAAATCGGACAAAAGTGTTGGACAAGCCATATAAGGCTTAAAACAACTAGACAGTTAATATTTTCAAAATTGGTTTTTTGTTGAAGATTTTTAGTGCAGGTTCTAAATGGGTCACAACATTCGTTCTGGTCTCAAATTACTCAGTAAATTATAGGCTTTCATATAAGATATCACTCATTAAAATCGGACTTACTTAATTTGAGTTATGAACCTTCATTCCTAATAAAATCTGTTTACTTTCTTAAACTGAAAATAATTAATGACTCATGCGTAGAAATCTAACAGATTCATGAAGGTTTAAGGTCTTAATTAACTGAGTATATTATTGGCTTTCATTTAAGCTTTTATTTATTTAAATCGGTTTAGACTGACGTGAGGTATGGACCTCCAACTAATCTAAAAATTCAATTTTCAAAAATTTCATAACTATTTAAAGATTTATATCCCCAGCCTCAACCATGGACCTGCAGGTCAGAATGGTTTTAAGACAACTGGTGAACTATCAGCTTTCATTTAAGCTATAAATAATGAAAATCAGATAAAATTAGGATAAAGTATAAATCTTAAACAAAAAATAAATTTTGAAAAAAAATAATTTTCAAGCTGTTTTTTGCCTTGTAGCTCATTCAACATTTGTCCAATTTTAATGATCAGTACCTCACATAAAATCTGTTAAATCACTGAGTATTGTAAGACCAAAACATGCAGCATATATTATTTAGAACTGGAGATATGAGATAAATAATCAAAAATAATATTCAAAGCATGGAATGTCCATAAAAAATGTGTAGGGCTGATTTTTTTTTAATAGGGTTGTATATGTGTATTATGTGCCGTTTTTTGAGCACACCTTTTTAACAAATCGAGATTTGTTTAAACAGATTTCAGCATTGAGTTCAGGGTAAAAATCTAGTCTAAAATGATGTGTCACAACTCCATCTTTAGATGAGAAAAAATAATTTATATCCAATATGGCGGATCCAAGATGGCGGCCAAAAATGAGTACTCTGTCAAAATTAAGAACCAATCACCCAACAATGGTGGAAGTCCAAAGTCAATATCTTGAAAAAAATTGATAAAAAATGCAGTCGACAGACTATTTTCAAGATTTTTTTATGGCGGGAAAAGCCACCATTTTTAAACGTGATTTTGAGGGGTTTCCCGCGACATTACGGATGTATGCCGATTAGGAGCATATTACCTACCCTTTACAACAAGAATCATTTTTGTTTCAATTATTTCTACCTCCACCTATTTTATCACTTAATTTTACTGCACAATGTATACAGAAGTTGCAGGGCAGAATAAATTTGTTGAATGTTAAACATTAACACATTTATCATACAAGCCACCATCAAAAGCCCACATAAATGGTATTTTCAAAACCCTTATAACATTATCTACCTTTTTTTTCTTATATATTTTGTCTATTTCTTCACAGTTATTGAGCCTTAAACATTTACTTTTATACTAAAAATTCACAAAAAGTAAAGTTTAGGTTAAATATCAGGAAAACAGTTAGACTTACGATATATATTGACGTGACACAAAATAAAGGCAATTTTATTGCCAACAATTTAAAAAAAAAGATCATTGCTCTACGTTACTCTGTTGCAAAGTTACGTTCGTTTTTGTAAAGTGTTACACTTTTGCGCGGCAGCCATATTGATGACGTCATTACTCGGACACCCACCACTCACCAACCTTAAGAATTGCAATACTGAAGACTATATGTTATGACTAACCCTAAATTAACAACAAATTTGATGGTAAATTTGGGGTAAATAAAAGTGGTCTATCTCTTGGTCTATAAATTGGAATAAGATGAATTTCAGGTGAGTTATGATCCTTCCTTAAATTTAAAATTTATCTACTTACAGAATTCCTGTTAAGTTTAAGGCTTATAACTCGCCTCTAATTCAACCGTTTTAAATTATTAATAGTTTAAATTAAAGCCAAAAACAATGTGAGTAATTTAAGGTATTAGCAAATTTCAAGCCTCTGTTAGAATGGGTGGTACATGCCCTTAACTAAACCAAAAATGTGCAAAAAAATAAATTTTACATAGAATGAAGGATCGTAACTCATCTGAAATTTGTCTGATTCCAATTTACAATATATCATTAGAAAGCCAATTATTTGCCGAATAATATAAGACCAGAACTGACAATCTATCTAATGTAAAACCTGAGATATTTCATTTTTACCGAAAATAAATTTTAGAAAAATTAAATTTTATGTTAAATTATGAATGATAATTCTATCTCTTTCCACTCTGATTCAAATTGACAGTTTATTTCATTAATACCGTTATATCACTGAGTGTTTTAAGACTCAAAAGACCTTCATACATGTACTTTGGTTAGAACCTGAGGTATAAGAATTATAATCCTAAAAAATGTAAAGCTTGAAATGTCCATAAGGTTTGTACAGAGAAGAATCTTGTTTGGGTATAACTTAAAAACTAATGAAGATTTTCAAAAACGGATTTCGGCATTGCAATCACCGTGAAAATCTAGTTTGTAATGATGGGTCACAACACAATGTTTACTTTTGAAAAAAAAAATTCACATCCAATATAGCGGATCCAAGATGGTGGAAAATATTTTTTACTTAGTTAAAGTCTAGTTCCTACCTCCCTTCATTATTGGCAGCGGCATTATGACACAAAATTCGCTTATACACTGCCTAATTGATTTATTTTCTATGTCTTCAGTGCTTTTGACACCTTCTTGGTCACCATCTTGAAAATGTTGCACTTCCGGTGGTCATATTTAGGTAAACATTTAGTACTTTTATTAGCATATATAAAATGACAGAAAAACGCATAAGTCACTCTTATAGAAATTTTCCTAGTGTAAAATGGTGTCTTTCCTTTACTATATCCTTTTTATATTTTAGGCTCGATCATAAGGTTATGCCATCTATCAGATTTCGGAGGTAAGAAGATGAGATAAAAAATGTCAACAGGGCATTTTTCCTACTAAATATGTTGTTAATAATTTAAAATCAACAAATACATTTTTACATACAAATCGAACGGAAGGGTCTAATGCTGACATATCACCCCACACTAGGATGAGTGTAGTACTAGAACCTACTACATTAAATTAAAACCTTAACGTCTGCTAAAATTTAAAATTTTAGCTTCTTTAGAATAATTTTATCAGTCATAAAAACTGCAAATACATTTTTTTCTGGAAATGTTACTAACATTTCATCAAAATATAAAAAATGGATAAATATAGTTGCAAAAAATGGTTGAAATCAAGAATTAAAAAATAAATAAAGTTGGCAAACTTCCAGAGTGGCAGTGATATTACACGCTATGCATTTATTACTCATATTTGTAATAATTTTGTGGTTACTAAAACTTTTATTGACAAAAAAGTTTTCCAAAATTTGTTTTTAGAATTTTTTTGCTTAATAAAAGCCTCAAAAGAAATTTCTAGATGTGTACAAAACAAAATAACTCAATTTAAAAATTAAAACTCGTTCAATACATGAATATCATATAAAAAAGCCCACTTAACCTGTCATGTGTGTTCATAAAACATTTAGAAACATCAAAACCTCAAAGAATGCTTATCATCAACATTAGTTTGATTATTTGTGTATTATTGACATATACAAATTTATTTTGGATTATAAAAAAAAACATTATTAAGCCAAACATATAAGAGTAAAAAAACACTTGTGGAAAACTATAATATCTCTGTGAGGAGCAGACATGAGTTTCATTTGCCCATGGAAGAGCTGAGCTTAGTCAGCTCAGATCGGGCAGGTGCATCGTGACTCGTGTGCGTGTCATCCGAAACACAGTTTAGGGTCTTGTGACTCACATGCAAGTCCCCACACTCAACTCTAGGAAAACTCGACTGTTTGCACAAGAAAGAAAAATTTTAATTTAAGGGAAATTATCATGGGATTTTTGCAGGTCCAGTGGAAGCCGCTGCTGCAAGAGGTGTTTGAGACAACGATCTACACCTCGGACACAGTGTATGTGATGGCGCCAACGTACATGGCCGGCCTCGCCAGCACCGTGGCCCACTTCCAGCCAAGGTAACAGGTGCGCACAATCTCCCCGCCACCGTCCCATTGGCGAGGCAGCCATGTACGACGGTCTACACCTCGGACACGGTGTATGTGATGGCGCCATCGTACATGGCCGGCCTCGCCAGCACCGTGACCCACTTCCAGCCAAGGTAACAGGTGCACACAACCTCCCCGCCACCATCCCACTGGCGAGGCAGCCATGTACGACGGACTACACCTCAGTCACGGTGTATGTGATGGCGCCATCGTACATGGCCGGCCTCGCCAGCACCGTGGCCCACTTCCAGCCAAGGTAACAGGTGCACACAACCTCCCCGCCACCGTCCCACTGGCGAGGCAGCCATGTACGGCAGACTACACCTCGGACACGGTGTATGTGATGGCGCCATCGTACATGGCCGGCCTCGCCAGCACCATGACCCACTTCCAGCCAAGGTAACAGGTGCGCACAACCTCCCCACCACCATCTTACTGGCGAGGCAGCCATGTACGATGGTCTACACCTCGGACACGGTGTACGTGAAGGCGCCAACGTACATGGCCGGCCTCGCAAGCACCATGGCCCACTTCCAGCCAAGGTAACAGGTGCGCACAACCTCCCCACCACCGTCCCACTGGCGAGGCAGCCATGTACGATGGTCTACACCTTGGACACAGTGTACGTGATGGCGCCAACGTACATGGCCGGCCTCGCCAGCACCGTGGCCCACTTCCAGCCAAGGTAACAGGTGTGCACAACCTCCCCGCCACCATCCCACTGGCGAGGCCGGCCATCTACGGCGGTCTACACCTCGGACACGGTGTATGTGATGGCGCCATCGTGCATGGCCGGCCTCGCCAGCACCGTGGCCCACTTCCAGCCATGGTATCAGGTGCGCACAATCTCCCCGCCGTCTCACTGGCGAGGCAGCCATGTACGGCAGACTACACCTCGGACACGGTGTATGTGATGGCGCCATCGTACATGGCCGGCCTCGCCAGCACCGTGGCCCACTTCCAGCCAAGGTAACAGGTGCACACAACCTTCCCACCACCATCCCACTGGCGAGGCAGCCATGTACAACGGTCTACATCTTGGACACGGTGTACGTGATGGCGCCATCGTACATGGCCGGCCTCGCCAGCACCGTGGCCCACTTCCAGCCAAGATTACAGGTGCACACAACCTCCCCACCACCATCCCACTGTTGAATATCTTTATGAAATGATTCAAAGTTCATATCACCTTGTCTAGCTTTTTGATCCTAATTTATTAATAAATGGTTTACTTTCTTTTCATAGTAAAGTCAGCAAATCCAGTGTAACGGCAGGTTACCGGCGCGCCAGACCTGACCCTTGAGCCACTCTATTACTTTTATATCAGACCATTATAAAATATAGAAGCACAAACTATAACTTAGTTTTTAAATCATACTCTTTTTCTCCATTATTTTTTCAAAATAAATTAACTTTCCTCAATAAATTTCCTAATTATAACTTCATTAATTATTTTTATCACACACTAATTTCCAATAACAAGGTCAAACTTACGATATTTATTTTGCAACGCAGCAGACGCACAGGCATTTGCCTATGTCTGCTGATTCCATGTGACCATTCCTTTTAGCGAATTTCCCCTATAGGGAAGAAGCTATTACTGTAGGTCTCATGGTAAGACCTAAGCTCGGGACCACTATAACTTTTCGTTTTGGGGCCCCCAGAAGCAAAAAACACTATTCGTTTGAATTTATATATATATATATCTATGTGTCTGTTGGCACGATAGCGGCCGCAAAAATGGTCCGATCTTTATGAAATTTGGTACAGACGTGTAAAGTGGTAATCAATTGGACGAGTTCGTGAACCAACCCGATCGGACCACCGGAAGGGGGGGTAAAGGGGGATAAACCCCCCCAAAACTGGGTTTTTTGAGTTTTTCACATAGAAAAATAAAATTTATCGAATTTGTGTGGGCACCATTGAATTTGGCTCAAAAAAACAAACAATTTAGTATTTTGAATCACTGCTCTATGTCCATTGGTTACCGAGATATTGGAAGTGGTAAACACAGTACGTTGTCCCAATGTTAACCTTATGGGAAATAAGAAAAATTCTATATCTCGGTTATTTCTCAACATATATTGTTAAAACTTGGTAAATAGCTTCTTTTAGTTCAGATCTACTAAATATTGAATTAAAACAACCCAGTTTTAATATTCCTGTAGCAGCAAACCTGCATACTCATTCCCCATGTTATTCTTATGGAGCTTACAAAAACATGTTAAATCTCGCTATGTTGGATTGAAATATGTTGTTTTACATTTGAAATTCGCTGAGTATGCAGGTCTGCTGCAACGGGGGTATTTTTTCTTTAGCAGCCAATAAAATTTTAATAAAATTCCTAATTTATTTTTTGCATATTGCTATAGACTTATGTTTTTATGATTATATTTGTAAAGCTGTATATTTCTTGGAATTAACGTTTCTTTCATTCATTCATTCATTCAGTAGTAAGGATCAGAAGAGTAATGATTTTTTGAAATGCTCGGTAGTAAGAAACAAGGGTCGAAAGTAAGAAATACGTGATTTCTAAGGGTTTCAAAGTGTTTATTAACTTAACTAGATAACACAAAGCTCGAAATCGAGCAAAAAATCATATAGTAAAAGATAAAGATTAAACAGCCTACTTTTATAAGATTAAAATTTAATCAAAGTGCTAAATTTGATACAAAAATTATTCGATAAAAAAAAACATTTTTTAGGAAACACCTTAATTTTCCCATGTTCTCTTGTTACTAAAATGTATATTTTAATACTGGCAAAAGATCGAGCTCTGCTTACAGCAACATGTAGCTGATCGAGAGTAGACACTGGCGCCATGAGCAAAGACCTCCTTTGTTTAGGAACTACCCTGCGTCTTAGTTATCACCAAAAAAGAAATTATAGGAAATGGCTATCTTTGTAGGGAAACTTTCCTTTGTGACAATAACAATGCGTAAATGACACATTACTTCTACCAGTCTTTTCATTCTTAAAGTACAACCCACCGCAATGAAATCATTTTAAGTTCATTGGTCTGAGGATGGAAGGAGCATTAAATTTTACAGCGGTTGCGATCGTGTTGCCTTCGACCGGTCAATGATCATCTTATTATTGGCGGCATAATGACTTCACCAAATCCAAAAATAAATTGGCTCAAGTTAATAAAACTTAAAAAAACACTATGCTGAACACTATGCTGAGATTCTTCTCAGCAGGTATTTGTCATAGTAATGTATTGAGATATCGTAAATTACTTGTAAAACTAGTAACTGCAATGTTTGAACCTTTTAAAAACACATCATAACATAACCTAAATTACATAATAAGTCTTTTAAAAAAGAAAACTGTTGTAAACAATTTGTTGTCACATTCTACTCAGTTCCACATTCACCTTTCAGTATGGAATTTCCATAAGCTGCGAAAAAAGCAAATGTAAAAATAAAAACTACTCTTTTCAAAAAAAATATTTATAACTGCTGCAATCTGTGGTTTACCTTTAGAACTATTTCCAATTCAGAACTTGACCATATGTTCAGTTTTAAACAAAGTAACTATGCTTGCTCAAATGTCGATGAATAGCGCCACTGTTCCGAAACTTTAGCCCTTTACTGAACTTTGGTGATGCCCTTTTTAAAAATTCTGAGACTTATTGACAAATCAATATAAAAATCCCCTTAATTTGACATCTCAAACTTTAAAATCCATCCAACTGTTATTGAGGTTGGATTGTGAAATGAAAACCGCTTGCATATTAATACATAGATTACTGTGTTTAAATCTGATATTATATTACTACTTAAAAAATCTTGATAAAAACACAATAATAAGCCATATTGAGCCTTGGATTTGACCTAAACTAAAAAACATCACTTTATGAGCGTTTTTCCTGGTTCAGTAGCCGGATTACTAGGGCTGCAGCTCATGTGCCAGTATTGGGGGTCTTTTAAAGAGAATTGTTTTTATAGACATATTATCAATAGAATTTTTAAATAAAAAAATGGAAATAGTTCTTAAACTATTATATTGTGTTCAGTACTCAACTTTTTACCTTATTAAATAAAAAAACAAAATAAAAACTGACCTAAACATATCCCCAGCTGACTTTGGTTCTATAAGGAATAGAAAGTTAATATTTATTAGTTTTTGAACCCCATAGGACTGTTGCTACCAGCTTAATATTGTGTACAATGCTTTTGAACCGTATGATCACAAAAAATATTTGTTTCCTCATGGTTACATGTTGAAAACATATTAGTTAATGGCTTCCATGTACTCAAGCTAAGAACAGGTAGTAGTGCAAGTCATATAGTCCTTTCTGAATTAAGAAAATAAATTACTGTCTTCCCTCCTCTTCCCTGCCACAGAGATGATAAACTGAATGAAACTTAAGTAGCACTTTCAACACTAGCACTGAGTACAGGCTGTGGCTATTATAGACTGAACCCTAGCCCTGAGTACAGGCTGTGGCTGCTGTAGACTGAACTCTCTAGCCCTGAGTACAGGCTGTAGCTGCTGTAGACTGAACTATAGCCCTAGCTAATTACAGGCTGTGGCTGCTGTAGACTGAACTATAGCCCTCAGTACAGGCTGTGGCTGCTGTAGACTGAACCCTAGCCATGAGTACAGGATGTGGTGGCTGCTGTAGACTGAACTGTAGCCCTGAGTAAAGGCTGTAGCTGCTGTAGACTGAACTATAGCCCCAAGTATAGGCTGTAAATACTGTAAACTGAACTCTAGCCCTGAGTACAGGCTGCGGTGGCTGCTGTAGACTGAAATCTAGACCTGAGGACAGGCTGTGGCTGCTGAAGACTGAACTCTAGCCCTGAGTACAGGCTGTGGTGGCTGCTGTAGACTAAACCCTAGCCCTGAGTACAGGCTGTGAATGCTGTAGACTGAACTCTAGCCCTAAGTACAGGCTGTGGCTGCTGTAGACTGATCCCTAGCCCTGAGTACAGTCTGTGAATGCTGTCTGAACTCTAGCCCTGAGTACAGGCTGTGGTGGTTGCTGTAGACTGAACCCCAGCCCTGAGTACAGGCTGTGGCTGCTGTAGACTGAACTCTAGCCCTGAGTACAGGCTGTGGTGGCTGCTGTAGACTGAACTCTAGCCCTAAGTACAGGCTGTGGCTGCTGTAGACTGAACTCTAGCCCTAAGTACAGTCTGTGAATGCTGTCTGAACTCTAGCCCTGAGTACAGGCTGTGGTGGTTGCTGTAGACTGAACCCCAGCCCTGAGTACAGGCTTTGGCTGCTGTAGACTGAACCCTAGCCCTGAGTACAGGCTGTGAATGCTGTAGACTGAACTCTAGCCCTAAGTACAGGCTGTGGCTGCTGTAGACTGATCCCTAGCCCTGAGTACAGTCTGTGAATGCTGTCTGAACTCTAGCCCTGAGTACAGGCTGTGGTGGTTGCTGTAGACTGAACCCCAGCCCTGAGTACAGGCTGTGGCTGCTGTAGACTGAACTCTAGCCCTGGGTACAGGCTGTGGTGGCTGCTGTAAACTGAACCAGAGCCCTAAGTACAGGCTGTGGCTGCTGAAGACTGAACTCTGGCCCTGAGTACAGGCTGTAGCTGCTGTAGACTGAACTATAGCCCCAAGTATAGGCTGTAAATGCTGTAAACTGAACTCTAGCCCTGAGTACAGGCTGCGGTGGCTGCTGTAGACTGAAATCTAGACCTGAGGACAGGCTGTGGCTGCTGAAGACTGAACTCTAGCCCTGAGTACAGGCTGTGGTGGCTGCTGTAGACTAAACCCTAGGCCTGAGTACAGGCTGTGAATGCTGTAGACTGAACTCTAGCCCTAAGTACAGTCTGTGAATGCTGTCTGAACTCTAGCCCTGAGTACAGGCTGTGGCTGCTTAGACTAAACTCTAGCCCTGAGTACAGGATGTGTTGGCTGCTTTAGACTGAACTCTAGCCCTGAGTACAGGCTGTGGCTGCTGTAGATTGAACTATAGCCCCAAGTACAGACTGTAAATGCTGTAGACTGAACCTGAGCCCTGAATACAGGCTGTGGCTGCTGTAGACTGAACTCTAGCCCTGAGTACAGGTTGTAGTGGCTGCTGTAAACTGAACCCTAGCCCTGAGTACAGGCTGTGGCTGCTGAAGACTGAACTCTAGCCCTGAGCACAGGCTGTGGTGGCTGCTGTAGACTGAACCCTAGCCCTGAGTACAGGCTGTGGCTGCTTAGACTAAACTCTAGCCCTGAGTACAGGATGTGTTGGCTGCTTTAGACTGAACTCTAGCCCTGAGTACAGGCTGTGGCTGCTGTAGATTGAACTATAGCCCCAAGTATAGGCTGTAAATGCTGTAAACTGAACTCTAGCCCTGAGTACAGGCTGCGGTGGCTGCTGTAGACTGAAATCTAGACCTGAGGACAGGCTGTGGCTGCTGAAGACTGAACTCTAGCCCTGAGTACAGGCTGTGGTGGCTGCTGTAGACTAAACCCTAGGCCTGAGTACAGGCTGTGAATGCTGTAGACTGAACTCTAGCCCTAAGTACAGGCTGTAGCTGCTGTAGACTGAACTATAGCCCCAAGTACAGGCTGTGGCTCCTGTAGACTGAACTCTAGCCCTGAGTACAGGCTGTGGATGCTGTAGACTGAACTCTAGCCCTGAGTACAGGATGTGTTGGCTGCTTTAGACTGAACTCTAGCCCTGAGTACAGGCTGTGGCTGCTGTAGATTGAACTATAGCCCCCAGTACAGGCTGTAGCTGCTGTAGACTGAACTATAGCCCCAAGTACAGGCTGTGGCTCCTTTAGACTGAACTCTAGCCCTGAGTACAGGCTGTGGATGCTGTAGACTGAACACTAGCCCTTAGTACAGGCTGTGGTGGCTGCTCCCACATAGCACGGAATATTCCGGTGACGTCAAATGAATGTTCCGAAGGTCAAACAATGTCAAATCAAATTTTTGATATTCGTTTTGTGTTAGTTTGATGTCATAATGCCAAACTCAAATTATGTCAAATCATGAATATTTATAGCATATTCCAAATATCAAAAAACAAATTTTCCAAAAACTAATAAATAATGAAACTGTAATAAATTTGATATTTTCTTATAAAGATAGTGTAATTTGATGACTCTGTGAATGTTTTTTTTTAATTTTTGAATGTCAAACATTTGACATTATATGACATTTATTTGATATTCACAGACGTTAAAGTTATGATATCCATACTTATTAGAAATGTACAAGATATAGTTTGTACCTATGTAGGTTCCAAGGACTACATTTAATTTTCTGATTTTTCGAATTTAAAATTTTTGACATAGTTTGACATTAATTTGATATTTACTGAATCAGTAGTTGAATCAGATTAGTTGTTATATCAAATTTAATTAAACAAATTATTCAATTGTATCTACATTTAATAAGCAAATTTATAAGTATTTATTTTAATTAATCACTTTTTTATTAAAATTTACCAACATAGGTTTAAATACTTTGTTTCTCTCTTTTGTAATATTATAAAGTTTGTGAATTTTTTAAAAGTAAATTTATGAGATTATTTGATAATTATTTATTACACGGATTTCTGCATTTTACAACCACCATTGACTTTAAATACTGAAGAAAGTAGGTAAACATTACTAGATTAACTTTTTTACAATATTTATATTGATAGTTATTTATTATTGGATAAATAGAAACACTTCACATTATATTCTCAACTGGCACGGTGGCTATGGGAGTTAAAGGTTAAAGCGCTAGAACACTGCACTGATGAGCCTTAGGTCGTGGGTTCAAATCCCACTATTGGCATATATTTTTATATCAAAATTTTTATACAAAAATTATTTATTACAGTTAAAATAGTGATAATATAGTTAAATTTATATAAAAATATTTTTTAAGTATTTTTAATTCATTTTTTTAGGAACGTTAGAAATTTGATATTTTGAATATCAATAGAATACCAAATTTGAATATTCATTGAATATCAAAAAGTCTAACATTTGAACCGAATTAGCGCCAAATTGACGTCAAAGAATATTCGCGAATATCAAAATTTTGATATTCATATGACGTCAGAGGAATATTGGGTGCTATGTGGGCTGTAGATTGAACCCTAGCCCTGAGTACAGGCTGTGAATGCTGTAGACTGAACTCTAGCTCTGAGTACAGGCTGTGGTGGCTACTGTAGACTGAACCCTAGCCCTGAGTACAGGCTGTGGTGGCTGCTGTAGACTAAACTCTAGCCCTGAGTACAGGCTGTGGCTGCTGAAGACTGAACTCTAGCCCTGAGTGCAGGCTGTGGCTGCTAAACATCAATCTAATTTGAATCCCCAATTTTATTTCTAGTCAAATTAACTACATTGGTTCGGCATTGAAAATTGTAATATAAATGATCAAACATATTCAAATTGTTACATTTATACGTACTTACATTTATATGTAAGTATAATAAATTAAAACACTTAAATGAACTCCTTTGAATTTATTATATTGATTGAAACATAAACATAAACATTAAACATGTGAAATCTTAACAGCTGATAATATAACCAGTACACAATAGTAAGTCAATTTTGTTCTCTATTACATATTAAACTAAATTACTAATAAAACAATAATCAAGTCATATTATTAATTGTTATGCTGTGAAATTTTTGAGACTTTCACTTCTTTTTTACCAATTATAAATTTATAACTAAATGTATTATTAGATATGTATTTGATTTTCAAAATTTATGTATTGTTAACATTTATACACAACATTTGTAGTTGTTTACATCAATAAAATATATAAGGAGTATATATAAGGATGTTATAAGGAGTATTTTTTTCAGAATAATACACAATGCCTTGCTTCTTATCTTTGCCACTGATATCCTGAATGAGTTAGTCAACTCAACGCTCAGTGAGAACGACCGCTCATCATTCTGTATGCGGGTGAGCATGAATGTGATGAGCCAGCCAGTGAGTGCCCTTTATGTGACTCAGTACACCCCTCAGTACCTGCACCACCTCAGTGTCAGGGTGAGTAATCCATGTTTTTGAAGTACACATTACAAGCACTGGAGTCTCTGAGAGCTATACATGATTTGATTCAAAGTAAAATATCCTTAGAGTTAAATTTATAATGAACTTATGTGATGAGGGAAATGAAAAGGGACCTCAAGCTGCTAAATGTACAGGCATTTCAGTCGAATTGAGTCAAAAATATTGATTTTCAGGTTTCAATTGGATACGATTCCTTAATCTTTCCTGTACAGATTTACTCCGTTATTTTAGCTGTAAAAATCTGAGAAATATTAAAAAATTGTCGATTTAGCAGTCTATGTCATACATACGAAAAGGGACCTCAAGCCACTTAAATGGAAAATAACTTGGCCAGCGACTTAAGGTCCCTTTTCCCCGATTCATGGGCCCGCATTGACTGAGTAGTCACAAAACTAGGCTTTCCTGACATCTATCGTGCATCAGTGAACTACTTCAAGTTCAAGTTATTCATGGATAAACAATGTTGTTTGTCCAAAAATCACTGTCCCGATAGTGTATTTCCCCTACATTCCTCGGTATTCTGCCAAGGTACCTTGGGCGCACCGGAATTGCGCACTAAGACTCAGGTAGTCACTGGAATAGCGCACTTGGTCGAGAGACAGCCCCTGGATAGGCACTGTTATTGCGCACATACTCTTCCGAGAAATCTCTTGGTTAGTTAAGCACGGGTGAAAATTAATAACAACAGATTCATCAACAAGCTTTTGTTAAACCTAAATAGTGGGTGCATTTTTATATCCGACATTTTGTAAAATTTAGTAAGTCAATTTCATTTTGACTCAGCTGATGAACTTTGTTTATAAGAAAGGCTCTTCTCTCACATATTGCACCGCCAACGCTCTTCTCCACTTCTTAAAACACTCACAAATCGGTATGCACAATTGTCCTTTATAATATTATTACTCCCCCGCTCACTTAAAAGTTTGAACATTGTAACTATTAACACTTCAAATTCAATGATTCTTTTCAATTCATTTCAACAAAATCATCATGTACTATAAAATAAACACTATTTATTAACTACCACTAACAATCCTAAAAACTAATCACTCAACTAAATAGACTCGAGACAGAAGGTACCGTAGGCTAACTATGCTTATAGTTAGCCTCTTCAAGTAAAACTGAACCGTAAAGAATGCTCTCCCGCAAATTCCCCTTTTACTGGTCCAAGGGGGTGGGTGGTATGGAAGGGTACAAAATACAAATTTTGGAAGTCCCAGGTCATTGCCAATCGCCACATACAGGAGTGACATGAGTGAGCTATTATGGCGGCCGCTGAGGACTCAGGTACCTGCCGGCCCAAGTGCGCAATTCCGGCGCATAGATGGAGGGCCCTTTTAGGGATTATAACTTTGTGCGCAATTCTGGTACACTGGGTACCATTCCAACTTCTCACTTTCTAATTAACTTTAACAATGAAATATAAGTCTATCAATCTTTTTTTTTAATTTAAAGATCTAGTTTTTAGCTTCATTTTGATACATAGTTAATTTCTTAAAAATTCATAATAAGTATTCTGTGAACTTTTGAAGTTTTGGACCTTAATTTACTAAAATACCGTTTTGATTAGTTTAAATTCAAATGCCAATAATTCAAAGAAAAAAATCGTAGCACTATAAATTATCTCAAATTGTTCACTATTTAATGCTGAATTTCTGGATGTTAATATCTCAAAACCGGTAAATTCTGAATTTAGGTCCCTTTTCACTTTCCGCATCACATATGGATTAATCCATACATTATATAGCTATTGGTAACAATTTATTTATGTTATAATCATGTTTTCAAGAAGATAGAATACATCACATTAAATTTACTTCCTTTTTACAAGAACAAGAAAGTAAAATAAACTGAACATAGCAAATAGGGTGAAAATTAAATACCATGCCTTATTCCAGTAATAAAAGTTCATGAGACAATTGTTAAGAAAGTATTCATTCTACAAAACACTTTTTAGGATTCCAAAAACAAATTTTTGTTGTCCTTTCTTCAGAAATCCAAAAATTGTTACTCTTCTCATCTTTGAAAAAATCCTGCAAAAATCAATAATAAATCAAATTTTCCACTGCAAATGAGTACTCAAAAATACAACACAAGACGTATAATCCAAATCAACTCACCAACATGCAAAACACCATTTGATCAAAAAGGTCCAAAATACAAGTCAGTCAAAATTTACTATAAATTATTAGAAAACACCAGACAAAAGAATAACGTACCAAACTCAAAAGATGAAAATATTTACTAGAACAGTGGTTCCCAAAGTGTGGGTCGCGACCCATTGGTGGGTTGCGGGAGAGCTTCAGGTGGGTCTCTATGAGGCTTCAACAACAAATTGATGATGAAATAAAACCCTGTTATTTTTAGTTTATAGAAAACCTAGAACCAAAAAAAAGATCAAAAGTTGACTGGACTAAGATATGTTTTGGGTCATTAGGTTTTTGGCTAGTATAAATTCATTTAATTGCCTTTTTATTTCACAGTTTATGTCTCTTGAAAATATCTACTAAGTTTACATGTTAAATAGAAAATTTGCCCTTAGTCCAGTGTTTTATGTTTGTATAATCTTTACATGCCTTATTTTCTGCCTCATTAATCCCCAAACTCTGAATTCAAACCCCGGAGGTGTCAAAGATATTTTGTCTATTTAAAAACTAATAGAAACCCAATTTTATAACCACAATCATGTATTAATTAAATAATTTCAATACTTAGTAAAAATAATTTAAAAACAGTCCAACTGTTAGTTTGTAAAAATTCCATATAGCATATGTTATAAGTTAATAAATCAAAATATTAGTTAATTATCCTTTCAGCAGGCAAAGCCGGTGTCTGCTAGTTCCATATAATTTTCCCCGGCTACAAAAAACCTCGCTCAAATTTGGTCCCCGTACATTTTACGGGTTGTGTGTTCAAATTTAGGATTGGTTGGGAAAATCCCTTGTGTACGGTAAGACTACAACAAGGCCATCATGATTAAGTGTTTGGCTCTAAGAAATTTGATGTATACAGTAAACAATAGTAACCATTATGAGGTTGAATGTGATGATTTCTGCTATATTTTCTATTGCTTCAACCTCTCAACACATCTTTTTAATCAAATTATATATAAAAAGCAGATACACATACAATAGTTCATAAAAATACAAATATTGCACAAAACTGACTTGTGACTTTTAATATTTTTTGAGTCTCCTCTGTCGGTGTCTGTCGGGCAGGTGCGGGACATGTTCAACAAGCTGCGTCGCACCCTGGAGTCACGGCTGCGCTCCGTGCCGTGGCTGGACGACATGTCGCGCACTGCGGCCCTGCGCAAAGTAGCATCCCTCCGCGGCCACTTCCTCACCTGGCCGCAGCTCTGGAACCAGACCTTCCTCAACTCCCTCATGGAGCACGTACGTAGCGCAGCGCACGTGGAGCTTACAGTCTGGTGAACAGACTTGTATACTATGTAAAGCTTGACACCTGCCTAAGCAACTCAGTTGAGGTGTGGCATGGTGTGGCGCTGTGGAAGAATTTTTAAAAGAATCCATTTCATGTTATCTTATGGGCTGTTGCGCATTAAGCAACCCTGCGAAAAAATTTCTTCTCGAAACCGGCACTGAGAATTCGGAGCGGAAATTTTCCTCTCATGTTGCCGTGCTGCGCCGCACCTCCGCTGAGTTACCCAATTTCTTCGCCGCGCCATGCCATGCTTCCACGAGAGTTGCTAAGGTGGGCGGGGGGATCCCTGGATAAGCTCATGGAAAATGTTCTCTGCGCCGCGTCGCATCTTATACAATGTGACAAAGCCATAAGCAATAATTTTCGGGATGGATATGTCTAAGTAACAAGTTGGCCTTACTCAGTAACAAGACTGTAAGATCGCGCCACAATAATCCTTCACTCATCTGTCATTCATACTTGGCTTAAAATACCTACCTGGGTAGGTCGCCATTTCAAGAAAAGTATAAAGTATAAAAGTATAAAGTATAAGTATTGTATAAAGTATACAAAATACATTTACAGAATTTCCTATCTAATAGTATAACATTGAAATACATAAATTATATTTTGCTCCCTACTCTCCAATCCAATAAGCTGTTATTGGAATGCCTGTTAGATAGTATATTAACAATATCCAAGAGCAAGTACATACTTTTTATGATATCAGAATTATGTTTTTATATTTCTAATAATACTTTTAACATTAATAGCAACCATCAAATACAGTACCAAAATGCACATTGTTTATGGGTTGATTGATTGATTGATTGGAATTAGGGAAATAGACTCATAAGTCTTGGCTCATCAACCAAAACTTATTGTTCTCCCCATTCTGCGAGATTGGCAGCCCTATAACTGTGTCCTCAACGATGATTAAGACCTTTTAATAAATAAAAGTAAGAGTAAATAATAAAGTGCCTCCCCCTCATGAAACCATTCTATGCTCTAACCAGCTAACTTCATCTTCCAGTCTGGGTCAGATGTATAATATGGGTGGAGATTATACTCCATTTTCCTTAAAAAGATCAATTTTTAGTCGAAAGTTTACCAAGTGCCTTTTAGTCCTTTCTGTACCACAATTTCAATTATATTGGACTTGTAGAACTCGAAGAAGTTAAAGAAGCCTTATAGACCCCTATATAAAAAGGGTATGGGCCTTTTCACATTAGGCGACCGTCAAGAGCGACTCGTGGAGTCTTGTTGCTGCGTTCGGAATGCATTGTAACAGTTTCAGTTGCGCGTGTTCTCACATGGCGACCTTGACTTTGAGGTGTCAACAATGAAAATGACAAGACTTGGCAATGAGATACCGCTTCTGTTGCATAATGCAGGGTGGCCACTGCATCGGGAATTCGGGAAAACCGGGAATTAGCCGGGAATTTTTCGAACCGTGAAAAAACCGGGAAATAACCGTGAATCTCGAGCGAAATCCGGGAAAACGCCATTTTTTAAAGAACAATAATAAACATCGTTAACAAATGAATATTAAAATAGTTGACGAAAAATGCAAGAATATTTCGTCATCTTTATGCTAAGCAACTTCCAAATACAACTACTAATGCGCAACTGCTTGAAAGACGGCAAAGAGTGTCAAGTGTCTAGCGCCACCCTCAGCGTATCTGTGGTGAAGATTGTTGGTCGACAGGATAGAGAATGACGTTGTCTCTGCCCAGTCCACCTGCAGGGGAGCAGACAGACAACAGTGATGGTGCAATAGTGCAGTCGAGGGGAGGGAGGGGTAGGCAGATAATGGAACAACAAATTTCTACGCAGAAGAATTTCAACGTACTCAAGGATCATTAGTGATGAGTACCTACTCTTAAAAAAAGTCGCTCTTATACCGCCAAGGGTTAATTTTTATTCGTATAACGTACTTCTCCATAAAAAGACGATTTCATTTGTTTTTATTAGGTATCGATTCTTGGTTAGTTGTGCTTTGAATAACCGCAAACTCGGTTGCAAAACTGACAAAAATAAAAATAAGCTTATAATTTATTATTCTGTTTTGCAAGCAAGAAAAACAGCCACTATTTCAACGAAAAGTAGGCCTATAATATGCCTCTATTTAGTTGTGGCGATTTTCTAGTCAAAACATACAAATGAACTTGAGTTTGGTATGGTCCAGTAGTTCGATTCTGTAAACTGCGGATCAATTTTACCGGCAAAAATTTCCTTCTTTCTGAAAGGAATAACCGCGAGATCATTGACGTACGAAATATACAAGTATTGTATTTTTCAGTTTGTAATTATTATAACTACAGCCTGTTTCAGGAAATTGGTTTTTTTGTGTCGGCCAGATTCGGCTTAGAGAAAATCGAAGATAAGAAAGCGACAAAAAGTGGTCAGGTGTTCATGCGTATTGACTAGCGGCTCGACGAATGTCGATAAAAGCGTGGGTTATATTAAACTGAAGAACGTAATTTTGAAGTGATTTATTGATAACACTGAACCATTATCTTTGTGCCGGAGATTTTAAATTGTGTTTGAAATTATTTTGCAGCAGTACCTCCCCTTACGTTTTCCTTACTGTTTGTTTTTCTGCATGATTAGTTAATTAAACTTATTCTCGGGTAGTTGGCTTACTACTCGATTCGAAATGAAAACCCACTATTCGCCCGCCCCTAAAAGATTTGTTAAACGCATAATTTAAAGGCGTCCGATTCGTAAAATAATTTTTGAACCGGCATAGCATTGGTTAGGCTTTGATTGTGATTTTTGCCTTAATTTGCCATCACTTATTATTAGTAAAAACAGTAATTGCAAATAAATGTTCGCAAAAATCAAAATTAAAACAAACTCACAGTCACCTTCAATGAATTTCAAACAAAAAATTGGCTTGCCTTTTGACTTTTATCTGTACGTGACCTTGTCACCTGCCGACTCGCAAAAATGAGTACATTTAGTGTATCAAAATTAAATAATTGATAGACCAGCCAATGTTATGTTCAGAAGTTATTCATTGCCACGAATTGGGTTTTATCCTTTCAATATCAACTTTAAATGGTGCAACTTTGGTTAGAATTGGGAAATCAGTACAAAATCGGGTGCGAGAGTCAACGTCTAATATGAATTTTGTTTTGTCCTCTTTCTGGTTACCGAAGTTTTTTGTCTAACTTCCTTTCATCCTTTCTCTTTCCTCTCTCCTTCCCCCACCCCCACCACACGGATGGCGCATAATATAGTGCGCATAGCAGGTTGTCATGGTAACCATGTGTCATTGCGTCGGGTCAATTAGCGACTGCCACTGCCGCTGCGTTGTGAAACGTGAATTCGGGCGGACAGCAATGTGAAGCAAGACAGGCCGATAGTCGGCGCGTGCGTACCCTTACTTTGTCAAGTTTTCGAACGATATCCATATTTTTGCGTCTTCCTCCACTTATCTAATTTATATGGTTCATAGTTCTACTACCTTTAAGTATCGAATACGATAAGGAAGTAATTTAATAATTATCCGTTTGGTGTCATACAACGTACAGTACGTTACGAAATGCATTTGGATTACATTTTACAATGAAAAGTTGGTTTTGACAAAAACTTTTGAGGACTATTTGTGTTCAAGTATTTTTTAACCGTTCTACGGCGAACAGTCTGCTGCCGCGTGAGCAGAGGATCAATGCTGATTTGCCGTCTGTTGCACGTTTTGTTGCCTTGTATTTGCGTGTTCTGACTCATTTTGATTTAGGCCTATTTCTAGTTGAATTGTTGAATACCGCCTGCTTTAAAATATTGCCGGCCGTTGTTGTTGTTACGGCCTTATTGGTTCCGTGATTGGGTTAACCGTGACTCCTCAGCGAGTCACTGAAATTTAAAAATGCAAATTACAAAAATGTGGTTTATTTCGTGTATACTCAAGCATTATCTATTACCCAGCGTAAAATATGTGATTTCGGCGTGTAATGTACGGGAATTGTAGCCTGATTTCGTTAACACCCTGATTGTACAAGCGGCCGGTGGAAACTCATCTTGCCTCTTGCGTTTAAACCTTTTTAAACTCTATTAATTAACAGGCTATTCTGTTTTTTCCACATGGTTGATGGATTTTAATAATAATATAGAATGACTGCAAGACATTGTTTACTCTGTTGTCACCAATTATTTGGGACGACTATTATGGAGTTAATATGCCACCGGGCAGGGGCAAACCCAGGATTCAATTTCGGGGGGGAGGTATCCTGTAAGAAGGGGGAAGGGGGGGATTTAGGTACTCACAAACACCTGTACTAATGTGATGATAGACAAATAAGGTCGTCGTGGTAGACGAATATCGTCGTCGCGGTAGACGAATCTAGTCGTCGCGGTAGACGAATATTGTCGTTGTGGTAAACGCCACGGTCGCCGAGTATCGCGTCGCGGTAGACACATATATCGTTGTCACGTCGCAGTAGACTAAATTCGTCTTTGAGTCGCGGTAGACAAAAATCGTCTTCGCGCCGCGGTAAACGAAATTCTTCGCGTGGCGGGAAACGAAAATCGTCGCTGCGTTACGGCATACGAAAAGCGTCTTCGCGTCGTGGTAGATAAAAATCTTAGTCGCGTCGTGATAGCCGAAAATGGTTGTCTTTTTGTCCAAAATTTCTGTTCTCCAAAATTTCGGGGGGATATATCCCCTTTATCCCCCCCTGGGTTTGCCCCTGCCACCGGGAATACGGCCGAAAATGCCCGTGAAAACCGGGAAAAAACCGGGAATGGAAAAATTCGTTTGGAGTGGCCACCCTGTAATGTGAAAAGGCCCTAAAAGTTTTGT
The DNA here is from genome assembly GCA_035578135.1 of Flexamia atlantica. Lineage (NCBI taxonomy): Eukaryota > Metazoa > Arthropoda > Insecta > Hemiptera > Cicadellidae > Flexamia > Flexamia atlantica. Next base: position 136,656,148 of record JAQJVK010000001.1, on the reverse strand, counting down.
TTTTATGCCATTTATGGTGGTTGCTAATTTGGAATACCCCTCAAACCCTGCTTGATCTTTGCTGTGTAACTTTTTCTTAACTTATTGCCTTCATGGTTGCTACCACAAACAACAGAGATGTCACCAGTGATACCCAGGACAGCAAGAGACTATTCCACAGGTGGATACAGAACTGAGTGCAGACTGAATCTGCAGCATAACCTGAATATCTCTCTTCACATCTTATTCTTTTGGCACATGAGTTATGTAAAACTAATTTCTCAAATCTCTTTTAAAAAAATATCTTCTCCATAAATTAGTAAATTGAAGGGAAACTTTCAATTCTGAATTCTCCATTCTTAGAAGTAAAATTTTGTTGTAAGTTTTCTTTAATCTTTTTAGTTGGAAGTGACTGAAACAGATTTCTTCCACAATGTTATCACAAGATATCGCCAGATCAGGACTCCACCTCCTGACTTTCACAAAGAGCAGCCTTCAGATAAAAAGTAAGCATATAACAATAATTTAAGACTTGTTGACTTTCTAAGTACTTTGTTAATGTGTGGCTTAATCACTTCCTCCAATTATTCCATACAACTCAATTTTTGCTTTTTATAAACTTTTTATCAGCTGAATGGTTATGATCTATTAAAAGGTGCATTCAAAACTATTAATTTCTGATTTTATTTTCAGTAACGCCATTTTAATTTCAAAACTAAGTTCAATGATCTACAATGAATGTTTAACCCTTTGCAATCAGATTGGATGTTTCCCGCTATTCCTTAGCGATCATGCCAGAGCATATTTTAAAGGAAATCCACTGGGCGACATAGGTGCACCAGTATTTTACTTTGGGGAGACGAAACCATCGGGGGGTCGGGGGAGTATGGAATACCCCCCCTGCAAAAAGAGAGGTCCGGGGACCTCCTCCGGAAAATTTTACAAAATTTGAATTGAAAATCACAAATTTCTAGGCATTTTTAAGTGAATTTTTCCATTATATTAGCTTGGAAACAGTACATTAAGTCCCTCTAAATTATGTATTCTAGAACGTTGTAATAGGCCAAGGCTGCCTTTACAACCTCTTGGGCCAAAATTTCAAAAGTGTAATACAAACCTTTAACAATTTACGAACACAAACTTATTAAAGTATTCTACGTAAATCTGACACCTCAATATAAATTTCTGCTTTTTATTTTATGAATGTTAAAAATCACTATCTGTCATTATTATTGTTACTGATGATTTTAATGTTTTTATGTCTCTTAATTATTTTGAATGTATGTTTCGTCAATTAAATAGTATAATTTACTTTGCATAATAAATCCAAAGTCAATGATTGTATTCTCACTTTAGAACTCTGAACACGAACGGGAAAGAAAAACAATGACAATTTCAAACGGTTTAAGATAAGTATGTAAATTTTAAATTTTTTTTTAACTTACAAACTCCCTAATTAAAAAAAATCGTAGAAAACGGAAACTTTTAATTTAAAGATTATTGTCCTTTGCAAAAAACTTTTTTATGAAGTCTTCGTCTTGATACAGCTCTGCATCAGGCAGTTTCCTTCTTCTTTCTTTCTTCTCAAAGAACTTTGCCTTGGGTCGAAAAAAGCTGTCCCAACTCCGTTGAGAGCGATGCGCATTCTGGAGTTGAGAGCTTCCCGTGACAGGCCAGATTGTTTGTTTGTCTTTAAAGACTTGTGTACTGATACTGCCCTTTCTTAAACTATGCGGTGTCAGAGAAATATACGACTGCACCAACTTTCTTAAGACTGAGTGATGTTTAGAAACCTTCAAAAAGTGATACAACTTTCCAGTAGATGATATCATACTCGACGAAGCAGGGAGGTTTGAGTTGCTGAGAATACTCTAAAAGATTGACATGAAGTTATTTTTAAAAGTAGTTTTTAAATTCCGATATATTGAAAATGTCAATCAATAAAAAAACGCCGTGACTATTACCCATATAGGCACTGGGCGACAACATCTCAGCTCTGGGCGACATTTGTACAAGAATATAATTTGTTTTAAAAATAGTCCGGTCGCCAAGTCATGTGACCTTGAAGTAGGGTCAAACTCAAATTTTATGATAGAATTCTAGTACTATTTGATGTGCTGAACAAGAATATGGCGGATGCTAGAAGGGCATCTTTGGGCAATTTTGAATATCGAAGGTCAAAGTTCAAAGGGACAAAAATAGAGAACAGATACTGAAAAAGTATGATTTGTGGTATCCAAACAAATATACAGATCTATATATCTATATATATATATATATATATATATATATAGATATATAGATATATATATATCTAAAAATTCAAACGAATAGTGTTTTTTGCTTCTGGGGGCCCCAAAACAAGAAGTTATCATGGTCTTGGGCTTAGGTCTTACCATGAGACCTACGGTAATAGCTTCTTCCCTATAGGGGAAATTCGCTAAAACGTCTTACAACACTTAAAAATATATTTACACTTATACTGTATTTACATACAAGATGGTAAATATACAAAAATGTTCGAAAAGCGATCGATTTCGGTTCGGAGACTCATTGGGTCTGATGATGATTGGTGTGACCAACCGAAATCGATCGCCATTTTCCAACATTTTTGTGTATTTACGATCTTGTATGTAAATACAGTATAAGTGTAATTATATTTTTAAGTGTTGTAAGACGTTTTTTATTTACATCCAGTGGATACAACAATACGTATCATGCTAATCGAGAAATTATAAAATGCTATTTCTAAAAACGTATATTGAGGGATTGTAGTAGAAACCAAACAACATACAAATTTATTAAAAATTTGTAATTTGTGTGGTTGATTCTGGGCACTCTATATATGGCAATTCGCATATTTATTGATTACATATTTATTTGCGATAACAACTCAGTGGTTAAAACGACGTAACGAACCACTCATAAAGACTTTGTAGTGCGAGTCTCTTTATCTTTCGGTGGCCCAGATTGTCTAAGCAATAATTCCTGGCGACCTGCGGCGTAAGTGATGTTTTAGTGCGGGCGAGGCGCTGTTTATGGCTTGCACCGCCATCTCGCTTGTAAACACGCCAGCCGCACGCCGCTCCACTGCCACCACTTCGCTGAACACCTGCAGACAAGCCCACAACGCCTGGAGTGCGGCGAAGCTTGGTGGCTTCGTGGAGATTTTAACACTTATTTTTCTGTTAAAATGTTTAATTATTTATTTATAGAGCCAAACAATGACGTATATTTAGAACAAGTTTTAAGGTTATCATCGATAATAACGGTTAATTAAGTAGATTGCTCACAAGATCTTTCTAAACTTGGTATGTATAAGCTTATTCCATGTTAAAAACATTTTAACTGGCAACCGGTAACTGGCTATATCTTAATTGTTGGCGGCCTACAGAAACCTTTACTTGAATCACTCTATAATAGAAATCCAACTATTGAAACATGTATTGTGAGTTTTTTGATTACATATGCTATACTCTTACATGAGCAATTTTATCGTCCGTTCTTGTTTGTTTGCTTGCTTCCACAATTTTCTCAAAAACGGCTTTTCCTTCAATGTTTGGAAATAAGTCATTTATGACCCAAAAACATGTTCTATGTAGATAACTCGGCCAGAGAAAATCTAGTGATGTAATAAAGCGAATTTTAAAGTTGTAAAATTTTAACATTGGCCTTATGAGTTGCCGTAATAGTAACGAAATAAACAAGGAAAGTATAAACAAATTAAGTAATCAATACCAGCTGTTTGCAAACTACAGCCATCTAGGGAGAATACATTGTGTGGCATAAATATTGCATGGAGTAATAATACCCCCGTTGCAGCAGACCTGCATACTCAGCGAATTTCAAATGCAAAACAACATATTTCAATCCAACATAGCGAGATTAGATATGTTTTTCTAAGCTCCATAAGAATAACATGGGGAATGAGTATGCAGGTTTGCTGCTACAGGTATATTAAAACTGGGTGGTTTTAATTAATATTTAGTAGATCTGAACTAAAAAAAGCCATTTACCAATTTTTATCCAGATATGTTGAGAAATAAGTGAGATATAGAAATTTACTTATTTCCCATAAGGTTAACATTGTGACAACGTACTGTGTTTACCACTTTCAATATTTCGGTAACTAATGGAAAGGTCCTGTGGACCGAGCCTTGCTCGGTGTTATTTCATGTTTACCAGTTCATCCAGTTACTATAAAATATTTCAATGTCATAAAATGGATAAATATAAACCTTATTTATTGCTCCATGGACTCTTCATCCCACTTGCTGTATTTTCCCTTGATGGCTGTAGATTCCAAACAGCTGTTATGATTACTTCATTTGTTTACACTTTCCTTGTTTATTTTCGTTGCTATCACGGCAACCCATAAGGCCAATGTTAAAATTTTACAACTTTAAAATTGGATTTTTTACGTTATTTGATTTTCTTTGGCCGAGTTATCCGCATAGAACACGTTTTTTAGTCATAAATTACTTATTTCCAGACTTTGAAGGAAATCCTCGGAGCCGTTATTGAGATCGTTGTGCAATCAAGCAAGCAAGCAAGCAAGCGGGCAAGCAAGCATACAAGAACGGACGATAATATTGCTCATATAAGAGTATAGGATAAGATATTTATTTTCATTTTTTTGTGAATGGATTATTTTAAGTTTTAACTGAGCACTTTAACAATCCAGCGATCGTGCATTGCCGCATGGTGGGTCGGGCTGGGCAGAGCGTTGCGGATGTCCTAGCGCGTCGCGTTGAAAAGACCGCTCTGTTCAACCTGCAATCCTGGGAAAACTATACGCGCTAGTAAAAAAAGTTAAATACAAAGAGTAAAGTTCATTTCATTAGCTACAACTTTTGTGCAGACGAAACTTACCTGATCAGAAAATAAAAAAAGTAGCAGCCGACCAACTTTTTCATGTCATGATTTCAAGCTCATATAAAAATGTTAAAATTAATCAATTATTTAAAATATTAGGAGCTTATTATTAATATTTTAAATTATACCATCACCATAAGAGGCTAATAGGTTATATTTATACCAAGTTTCATAATTTTATCTCAACCCAAAATATATTAAATCACAGGTTGAACGGAAGCGTGATAATTAAAATTGTAGCTGTTTTAAGAGCGTCTTTCCTGTTCTGGGACCGTCCAATATGGCGGCGTAGGCTCGCATACATTGTACATCGCCTTACCGGAACAGCCACTCTATGTTATTCTGTGCTCGCTGGTTATGACAGTTCAAAGATCACACGATTTTCCAAATTTAACTATTTTTGTTTTGTTTTTCTTATATCTCTGGTTCTAATCACAGCATATCGTTCGTTTTTGTCTCAAAAGATTCGGTTATTTGATGGCTTTAATTTGAAATATTAATAATTTAAATGCAACCAGCTAGAGAAGAGTTGCAAAGCAACATTGATCATAAAACGTTTATTTTCCAAAATTTATTTTTACTTAAGCATTTATATCTCAGGTTATAAGCAAGTCTAAATATTAGGTTTAGTCTTAAAACACTCATCTAATCTTTGGCTTTCATTTGAGCCACCGATGATGTTATTCGACTTTGGGAAAATTAGCTAAGCTTATTCAAAGATCATATGATCTTCCAAATTGAAATATTTTTGTTTTGATTTTCTGACACCTCCCGTTCTAATCACATTTTTAAGTTCGTTTTGGTCTAAAATGAAGACAAAGATCAGATAAGCAGTGTTTTAAGACCGAACACAATGTTTAGACTTGCTTAGATCCTGAGCTATAAATCTTTAAGTAAAAATAAATTTTGAAAAATCAACATTTCATGTTTAATATTGCTTTGTGATTCACCTCCCACTGGTTGTATTATGATTGATATTTCAAATTGAAGCCATTAAATCACTGAGTCTTTTAAGACCAAAAAAAGTTATAATGTGATTAGAACCGGAGATATAAGAAAAACCAAGGCCGTAGCCAATGGAGGGGTTAGGGGGTCAGAACCCCCCCCCCAAATTGTAGTGATAGCCTTGAAATTGTATTAAAAGGGGGTCAAACCCTTCCCCCCGAAATCGTCAAACCCCCCCCCCCCCGTAATAGTAAAAAACCCGCGGGCAAATGCATAGGGGTCTGTAAGCAGACAAAAAGTGGCCAAAAAGCACACATGTGAGTAAAAAAAAAAGGTCACCACTTTTGGCGAGCCGGGAATTCAGTCGGCGGTACTGACCAAACCCTACGGCTACGGCTTTAAGAAAAACAAAACAAAAAAAATAGTTTCATTTAGAAACGCCCATAAGAAATGTACGGGGAAGAATTTTCATTTGAGTATATCTCGAGAACAAAACAGTATTTTCAAAAACGGATTGCGGCATTGTAATCTGCGAGGAAATCTAGTCTGTAATGATGTGTCACAACACCACATTCACATTAAAAAAAATTAACTTGTATCCAATATGGCGGATCTAAGATGGCAGCTGAAAATTAATACCCAATCAAAATAAAGTATTTACCACCCAGCAACTATTAGTGGTGGTTTAAAATCAACACCTTTGGGAATATTTGTTTGGATATCACAAATTCACATTTTCCCAATATCTGTTTCTCTATTTTCGGCCCTTTGAACTTTGACCTTTGATATTCAAAATTACCCAAAGATGCCCGTCTGGCAACCGCCATATTCTTGTTCAGTACATCAAATAGTACTAAAATTAATAATAAAATTTGAGTTGGACCCTACTTCAAGGTCACATGGCTCGGCGACCGGACTATTTTTAAAACAAATTACATCTATGTTACTTTTGAGACTAAAAAAAAAAATTATGAGCATATATAATTAGCCTAGTAATTAACCCTTCCCAAATGTAAGGCCAGCAGGGGTGGCCACAACTCAGTCAGCAGCTACCCTACTTCAAGGTTTATGCCTAATTTCTTATTTGGCGACTGGACTAAAAGAACTCTTGGCTGTGTAAGAGGGTACTTTGAAGTTAAACTCTCATACTGGTCCTGTTCAACCTCCAAAAGATAATCCAAATTTGTTTTCCAAATGGGTGACTCAAAAACTCTCTACTGCTCTTGGTCTGACCTTATTGCAATATGAATAATTTTTTATGGGAAGAATTGTAGGGACACATCTTTCTTTGTTGCCAATCTTGAACTTTAATGTTTTAAGAGTTTTTGATATTAAATTTTCTTTTCTCTGTAGGTGGGCATTTCCATTTGTTGTGAATGCTTTCTATGACATCACACTAAACAGTATTGGTAAGTAAAAAACAGATTTTTTGTGTGACATTGTCATTGTGAATGGTTTATTTTATTTTTTTCTTATTAATTAAGCTGAAAATAAAGTTGTTTTGATTTGAGAATAAGTTTCATAAACGCATATTAAAAAAATCATTCCCTTCAATTCCTTTAACTGTTTATTCTGAACCGCTTTCTTGATATTAGGTATTTCCCGTCTGTGAGTCAGACTTCATCATTGTAATATAATAAAAGTCAGTCAACGCCGGGAATTTTAAGTATACCTGCCTCTATTTTGAGAAAGTTGCAAAATTAAATTGATTTCAGTACAAATGTAATTGACTATACTCTTGAAAATAATGCAGAAAACGGTCACACTGATTATATTCAAAATCAATGTTTTCCAGGTTTTTTTGCAATGCTATTGGTACATAGTTTAATAATGTAATACTAACTCATTTGACCCAATATCTGCTGAGGATATGAACCCGCAACCGTGGTCAACATCCATAATGGAATATCCTTCACCACATTAGTATTGAAATTATGAGCATTTCAGCGGTTGTGTGTTAATACATTGACTGCCGGTGGCACAGTACTATGCCATGAAAATCGGAGCGCTCACGCTGATGGCACAGTACTGTGCCATGGTACAATACACTATACCGTACTCAATCACTCATTGTTAGGTTAGTCCATAGCGGACTCGGTCGAAACTTTGTTAGCGCAGTCTGCAGGTCTTGTTTGACCTTTGGGCAGCTTGGTTCCTGCGTTGCCGTGATCGCAGTGCTAAAGCGGGTGGAAGAGTGAAGTGCCACAGCAGCGTGGCAGAAAAAAAGGAAAATATCAAAACAGTATTAGAAATGATGCAGGGTGTACTACAAAGAAGAAAAGCAAAAGAAAGAGCTCTGTACATTTGCACTCAATGACATGGTGAGCCAGCTCTTTATCCTACGCTGTGTTGTGAAATCACGTTTAGTGAGGATCATTAAGGAAAGATTAGGGTGGTTGGTGTTGTAAATAACAAAAAAAACTTTGAATTAGCACTAAATTTACTTTTTTATATAAAATTATTATTTCTGTGTTATCTTCCTATTATATAGTGGAGTTTTATAGTTAGTGTTCTGTCCAGAGTGCATGTGGCACAGTTATTTACCATAAATATGACGTCACGATACGATGTCATACAAACGATGGATAAAACTTTTGCATATAATTTTTTATTTACCACATATAAAGGTACGTTTTTGTGTAATCAAACCTTTTAGCATTATTATTCGATTTTCAACTTCATTACCTGCAGTGAACGTGTTTAGTGGCTTTGTGAATAAACTGAGTCAGAATACTAATGCCATTTTCATAGTCTCAAAAGGGACTACCGTGATTTTTTCTCTGAAATTATTAATCCAAATACAAATCATAAGGTACCTAATGAAACTAATTTTTTAATAGTGGTTTATCAGCTACCAGTACTTATGTTTCTTTTAGTTATTCCACTGGCCGTTCTAACTCAGCCGTACTTCAGCAAGGACATCCCTCAGTACATCCCGTACGCCACGATGGGGCTGGTGTTTGGCCATGAGATGTTACATGGCTTCGACCTCACAGGTACTATTTTAAAACATTGGTTGCTCATTTGTGTGTTTTCTCAGGGCCATACTCAGATCTTTTTTTCTGGAAAATATTTAACTGTGGGATATCTATATATTTAACTGTGGGATATCTATATGTTAAATCATTCATTACTATTACAAATAATTTGTGACTAGTGATTTACTTTTACTCTAATATGATCACGCTCCAACACTGCACAGTGATTTTCTACAGTTTCCTGCATGCCCTGTTTTGTTTTAATGGGATGAATTGGTAAACATAAAATACAGTAATACCAAGCAACCCAAGTGGAAAAAATTTTCTGGGCCAGGTTCTGACCAATACTGCTGAAGTACTGGACAATACTGGCCAGTACTGCCACAGTACTGGACAATACCGGCCAGTACTGTACTGGCCTGGTTAGTACTGGCCAGAACCTGGCTCAGAGCCTGGCCAATACTGGCCAGAACTATGCTAGTAATATGATGCTGTATTCAAATAAATAAACAAAAATTATCATTCTAATACATCAGCCTTGATACTGGGTAATTTAGCGCTTGACATTGGTATATAATCTGGTACTAATGGTTTAAATATTGTTTAATATTTTCTACGTTAAGTTGTAGTGCTAAGATCAGAAACATTATAATTTGCGTAAATATTATTGTATTCATCACTGATGTATGACAAACCTAGACAGTTCAGTACCGAACATTGTTTTGTGTCCAAGGTGTTGAGTACGACGAGAATGGCCGGCGTAGTGCTTGGATGACACCAGAGGCCAAGCTAAGACTGGAGGCCAGGCTGGAGTGTGTGGCCAAGCAGTACAAGGCTGCGTTTAAGCACCAGGTCAGCTTCATGGGCGACACCATCGATGTTCAGGTAAGCAGAACCCAGGTTTGGCCAAGCAGTACTTAGCTGCGTTCAAGCACCAGGTCAATTCATGGGCGACACCATTGATGTTCAGGTAAGCAGAACCCAGGTGTGGCCAAGCAGTACTTAGCTAGCTGCGTTCAAGCACCAGGTCAATTATTCATGGGCGACACCATCGATGTTCAGGTAAGAAGAACCCAGATGTGGCCAAGCAGTACTTAGCTAGCTGCGTTCAAGCACCAGGTCAATTATTCATGGGCGACACCATTGATGTTCAGGTAAGCAGAACCCAGGTGTGGCCAAGCAGTACTTAGCTAGCTGCGTTCAAGCACCAGGTCAATTATTCATGGGCGACACCATCGATGTTCAGGTAAGAAGAACCCAGATGTGGCCAAGCAGTACAATTTTAAAAGGCTCCCTTGGCGCTAGCAACCTCCATCAAAACACTTGTTTGTCAATTTGAACCATTTGCAAGGGCTCCATGGGTGCCGCTGTGGAATATTACATCGTGCCAGCTTTGTCGGCACCCTTTCCCTGTTGGTGCCCCATGAAATATTTATTGGTCAAGTAAATATTTCATAAAAAATCTTTTATAGAATATTTGATAGTGTTTTTTGCATAGTGTGGTGTATATTATATTATTTATTAGTGGTGGTATATGAAATTTTTTTTTTGTTTAGTAGAATCCCGCAAACTATAAGTAATGTGGACTTGCCAGGTTACCAGGAATGAGTGTCAGAAGTGGGAAGGGTTTATTTTCTTATATTAAATTAATGTGATACTGTATAATTTAACCTTATATCATAACTAAACATTTTTTAGTTAATTAAAATAGGAAGTCATTTCCTTCATGTCTTATCTAATCATGCACGTCACCATTCTACCCAAGATACAATTTTCTCTGTCAAAGTTACAAACTTATTCTGACTGCCAAAGATATCATAGGCGTGCGCAGGGTCCGTTCACAGTGCGGTTGCCGGACACAAAAGTGTGCCCCGCCCTCCCAACAATCATTGGTTGTTGGGCTATTAATTAACAGTTCTGTCTAAGGAACGTGCCAACCTTAGTAGTAACAAGGCTACAAGATCGCACCACTATCATCACGATCATCACACTCATCCTTCACTCATATTCAGGGTAACGTCCTCCATGAGGTACCTGTCTCAAAAAGAATGATTATAATGATTAATCCAAGCCCACACCCCCTAACTCATTGTGAATGCTTGCTGTATCCCTCTAATTACGATCATTGCCTAGGGTCTAACATTTTCATAATGCTATCATTTTTAATGATTTACTGAATTATTTTTTCATTTTTGCTTTTTTATGTTTCAAGATAAAAAATTACATTCTTTGGCCATTTGGGCACCCATGGCACCCACCGTGCGCACGCCTATGCAAGATATTGAGTGCTGAGTTTATAAATATTTTTCTGCTACTTAATATATGCTTTTTTAATAAATGTGGTACATGTTAGCCTGTACTCTTATATGAGTTATCATGTGTGCATACTTGCTTGTATGTTTGCACAACTATCTCAAAAACGGCTCCAAGGATTTTCTTCAGATTTTGGAAATAAGTAATTTATGACTAAAAAACATGATCTATGCAGATTACTTGGCCAGAAAAAATTTAATAAGTGATCAAACAAATTTTAAAGTTGTAAATTTTAACATTGGCTTTATGAGTTGCCATGATAGCAATGAAAATAAACAAGGGAAGTGTTACTGCTAGAGGTTAAATACCTTAATTTCCGTCTGTGATCCTGTCATCCGTTGAACGCAGCGATCTCTATAATACAACTGGATCGCGCGCTGTGTGCTGTGTTTTCGGTCCGACAGCTCGGCTCTCTCCCCACCGCTAACGGGTGAACCGCGCCGCTGCAGCCATACACTTTACACGGGACTACTGTGTTCGCGCTCACAAAAACCACTATATCTTCGTTCGTAGTTGCTTGATTTTCAATTAATTCACACAGTTGCAATCTTTATTAAATTGTGGAGATAATGATATAGATTTTATATCAAAATCATTTTGTTATAAACTGTATTCGGCAGACATTTTTGCATGTTGAATGAAAGCTGCTATCTTCGCTAATATTTTATAGATTTAATTTAGTTTATGCATTGATTCTGGTTCGAGTATGAAGTTATAAAAATTATGTCTTTAAGTTTCATGGAAATATAAATTATTTTACCAATAAAATACATATGGCAAGCGTGAATGTGGTGAATAAATATATTTATTTGGTTGTAGTATTAAATTAAATGAGGACTAAAAGGCTTAAAATAGGTCATCAAATAAGTATAAAATACATTAATAAAACCATTTACTTGACAAAAATAATATTTTCATAACATTAGTAATTACATAATGGTTTTATGTATTCTTAAACAATACTAACTTGTGCAGTTTTTGCCGAAGGCCAGCCGAACTTGGGTTTTTGTCAAATGTTCTCAGTTTTGATTGGTAGTGAAAAACTTTATTTTGAAAAACAAATATCCTATAATTTTATCAATTTTACTTCATGTGGGGTTTCTCCCAGCTGCACTAAATCTTTATGGCCTTTAAAAACAGTTGTGGCAAAGTTTTGACATGCCATATTTACATTACATTTACGAACTAGTACATAAAAAAACTAATAATGTGTCTTAGAATATTAGACATTGGACCTTGATGATTAAATTCCTGTTTGTCAATTGAATGGCAGAGCGATTTCCACTTTAGGCAAATAATATGTCTTCCGAAACCAACTAATATGTTGATAACATTAGAAATAAACAAAACTTAAAATATACCAAATGCAGAAGTTTAGTTAAATCATGACTTTGGATTTATATTTCAGACCTAAAATAATAATGTAGTATTAACAAAGCAAAATTACTTACCAGTGAAATGATAACGACTTGTCTTTAGCATTATTCGAACAGTTGTACGCGGCGCAGTATTTCGGCATGATGACTTGGGCATATTGCAATTACAACAGACAGCAAAAACCAACTGAACTGAATTTCAGAAGGTGGACGAAGGATTAATGAAGGGTGGGGTTAGAAACAGACAAGTCGAGACCATCGATGTATATTTACATCGTTAGTCGAGACATGAATTACCTCCTTTGAGTGATTTTGTTTACCCACTTGCTACGCGCGGGCAGCGTGTGGGTTGATATTTGTAAATATCTCTTTCTATATACATACAGCAGGGGACAAAATCTACTCTTTTTTCTACTCATATAAATGCATTAGGCTTATGCAATAATTTTTATAGCGTGAACGTTTCAGTTGAACTCGTCATATTTCACTAACATAAAACTAGAAAAAATACCAAGTCACACCTTTTTCTTCCATTTATATCGTTGCAATGGTGTTTGTAATAACGTAAAACTACACAACAACCTCCGTAATTTCATAAGGAGTACAATGGTGAAACCCCCATTTCAATTGAGTAAGTATCAACAAAGTTACTTCAGTTTATATCAATAAAAACACGGTAGCCCCGTATGAAGTGTATGGGCCGCGCGGCGAGGCGCACCCGTTAGCGGTGGGGGGAGCGGCCGGACCGAAATGTGCCTTGTTCCGGGCATTACAGCGCGCGATCCAGTTGTATTATAGAGATCGCTGGTTGAACGGCGACCGCGGTTTCAACCCAGCAATGGGGTCATCCTCAGGCAATGGAAGACACAAAAATTACTCCGAAGAGGTCGTCAAAAGTCTTAAAACACACACGAACATTGAAAACATCGAACATTTAAAAAACATGTGGCCACAAACGAAAAATTGTCAACGGCGCGGCAGGTACGCGTACGGTGATTCATGAGCCTAGACTGACGCCACCGCCGTCGTCGTGTCCATCTGCTACCCCTCTTCCCCTTCTCCAGTTCTTATCAGGTCCTTTACGTAATGTTATCGTTCTTTCAATGCCGATTGCTGTTTCATACAACAAATTCGATTCAAATGAGGCTTTTTCGTTTAAAATATATTGGGGGTGTTGCTTTCCGGCTTTGTATATTTCATACTCTTCTATTGCATCTAAATGTCTGCCTCTAGTTTTGTGTATTTTTAAAACCTCTAAATTATTTTCAATGGATGTATATGAGTGATTATTACTTATTAGATGCTCGGCAAATGCGGAACTTTGTTTCTGTGTTGATTTTTTCGGTAGATGTTCTTTGAAACGTGTTTTGAAAGGGCGTGCCGTCTGACCTATATAAAAACTGGGGCAGGTGTCACAATTAATTTTATAAACACCTGTTAACTCGGTCTTATCTGTTGAGGGTTTGTTATTTTTCTTCACTTTGAGATGGGTTGCCAGTTTATTTGAGGTTTTAAATGACAGTTTAATATTATTTTTTGACAGTTCATTTTTTAAAGTATTATTTAAACTTGTACCATATTCTGTTGAAGTGTATGTGATTTTCTCTGAAACTGTGGCCGGGGCTGGATTTTGATTCTTGTTTTTATGTTTATATATCAGTTTGTCAATAATATCACTTCTGTAGCCGAAAAAATCAACACAGAAACAAAGTTCCGCATTTGCCGAGCATCTAATAAGTAATAATCACTCATATACATCCATTGAAAATAATTTAGAGGTTTTAAAAATACACAAAACTAGAGGCAGACATTTAGATGCAATAGAAGAGTATGAAATATACAAAGCCGGAAAGCAACACCCCCAATATATTTTAAACGAAAAAGCCTCATTTGAATCGAATTTGTTGTATGAAACAGCAATCGGCATTGAAAGAACGATAACATTACGTAAAGGACCTGATAAGAACTGGAGAAGGGGGAGAGGGGTAGCAGATGGACACGACGACGGCGGTGGCGTCAGTCTAGGCTCATGAATCACCGTACGCGTACCTGCCGCGCCGTTGACAATTTTTCGTTTGTGGCCACATGTTTTTTAAATGTTCGATGTTTTCAATGTTCGTGTGTGTTTTAAGACTTTTGACGACCTTCTTCGGAGTAATTTTTGTGTCTTCCATTGCCTGAGGATGACCCCATTGCCGGGTTGAAACCGCGGTCGCTGTTCAACGGATGACAGGATCACAGACGGAAATTAAGGTATTTAACCTCTAGCAGTAATTCGATTCGTGATCCGGAGGCAAAAACAACAAAAATGAAGGGAAGTGTAAACAAATAAAGTAATCATAACGGCTGCTTGCAATCTACAGCCATCAAGGAAAAATACAGTGAGTGGGATGAAGAGTTCATGGAGCAATAAAAAAGGTTTCTATTTAACAATTTTATGATATTGAAATATTTTACAGTAACTGGATGAACTGGTAAACATGAAATAACACTGAGCAAAGCTCAGTCCACCAGGTACTCTGACTTAACTCTTTTAGAAATAAAAGTTATGTTTAATTTCAGTTTGACTGGAATATAACACGAAATGAAAACATGGCTGATGTCAGTGGTCTGCAGATTGCATATGAAACATGGAAAAATCTGCATGACAAAATGGCAGACTACAGACTTCCTGGCCTCGTGGCTTTGTCTCCCTCTCAGCTGTTTTTTCTCCAAGCCAGCCAGGTAAAATTAGGACAATAACAATTCCCTGAACTCAGCATTTGGAACTTTCTTTGCGAATTATGTTATTTCTCAGTGAATTTCTCCTTTGATCCTATTCAATAATGTCTCATGGTAAAGTCCTAAGCCCATGACCATGATATTCGGTCACGTAGCTAATCGCTGCCCTGGACCCGATAGAAGCAAGCTCTGCTTCAAGTGCGGCGGCCAGGACCACAGGGCCAGCGCGTGCAATGCAGTGTTGTCCTGTGTCCTGTGTACAGAAGCCGGCTTGAAGGGCGACCAGGTCAAGCATTCCGCCGGGTCTGGTCGTTGCGGGCAGTACAGGCGGGCCATCCAGGAGCTTCGCCAGAAACAACAGAAATGATCAGTGTTCTGCAACTTAATATGCAGAGGAGCAGGACAGCAAACGACTTGCTGTTCCAATTCGCCACGGAGCAGGGTGCTGACCTACTGCTTCTCAGTGAGCAGTACCAGAACCGACGCTCCGCGCAGTGGTTCTCGGATCCCTCCAGCACTGCGGCAATATGGATCTTGGACCTCGGGAAGGTGCCTGTTCTCGATTCCGGATCGGGCAACGGCTTCGTTTGGGTGAGGAGCAGGGGTTTCACCGTCTTCTCCTGTTACCTCACGCCAAACCAACCGATCGGAGACTACCGCCACATGGTCGATTCCATTGAGGATGAGATCATGAAAATCTCTGGCGGGGTCGTAGTCGGTGGCGATTTTAACGCAAAAGCCGTGGAATGGGGTTCCCCGCGGACCGACACTCGAGGTCGTTACGTCCTCGAGTCGGCTGCCAGGTCGGGCCTCTGTATCCTTAATACAGGCGGCATTTCCACCTTTCGCCGTCCGGGGTGCAGAGAGACGATCCCTGACATATCCCTTGCCTCTGAAGGGATTGTCCAGCGGATCTCCGACTGGCGTGTCTGCGAGGAGTATTCCTCTAGCGACCACCAGGGGATCCTCTTCAAGGTCCTTCCCGAGGGTGCGCGCTTGCGCGCTGAACCTGCTCCTCTGGCTCGACGCTGGAACACCAGTCGTCTGAGCAAAGACACTTTTAAAGAAGTAATCAAAGACCAGAGTATTGTGAATTTCACAGGTGCCGAAGATCTGGCAGCATCGACAATGCGTCTCATCGCGACCGCGTGTGAGCAGTCGATGCCCGGAGTTTCCCGCCGCCATAGGAAGAAGCCGGTTTACTGGTGGACGCCTGAAATCGCGGAACTCCGGAGGAGATGCCTTGGTCTCCGACGAGCTGCGCAGCGAGCCAGGAACCGCCCTGATGCAAATGCCAGATCGGCTGAGCACAGAGCGGCCCGCCGAGAGCTCCGCGGTGCCATCAACCGGAGTAAAGTCAGGTGCTGGAAGCAGCTGTGTCAGGATATCGACAACGACCCTTGGGGGATGGGCTACAAACTTGTAACCCAGAAGCTAGGGGCTCGCTCACCACCTGCGGTCATGGAACCACAAGCCATGGCCGTCGTCGTCGATACACTGTTTCCCAGCCACCCAGTTCGGCCAGTCAGGGAATTCGGAGAGGTAGGCGCCTTCCCAGTTTTCCGGGAAGAGGAACTCACCGCCGCCGTCCGATCCCTACGACCCAGAAGAGCGCCCGGTCCCGATGGCATTCCGGCGGAGGTGCTCAAGCTCGCTGCGGAGGTTAATCCAAGACTTCTGCTCGATATGTTCAACGCGTGTCTGGCGGAAGGCGTTTTCTTTTCTTCGTGGAAGGTAGCCCGCCTTGTTCTTATCCCCAAGGCGAAGAGTACACCGGGGACCCTTCTTCTTTCCGACCCCTGTGTATGCTCGACACGGCCGGGAAAGTGCTGGAAAAGCTTTTGCGCGTCAGGCTGACCGAGGCCATCGTCTCTGCGGGGAACTTGTCCCCGCAGCAGTACGGCTTCAGATCCGGTCGCTCTACCATCGACGCTATCCAGGAGGTAGTTGAGGCAGTGCGGAGGGCGGAGGACCACAACCACTGGTCGCGCCGCGTGGTCCTTCTCGTCACGCTCGACGTGAAGAACGCTTTCAACTCCGCCAGGTGGAGCGATATGCTGTGGGCGCTTGAGCATACGTTCCAAGTTCCCTCCTACCTCCTGCGTATGATCGAGGCTTACTTGTCAGACCGCGTTCTGTTGTACGACACGACCGAAGGTCAGCGGCGCATTCCCATCACTTCCGGGGCTGCGCAGGGGTCCATCCTCGGACCAGATCTCTGGAACGTGTCTTACGACAGCTTGCTGAGGCTAGACATGCCCGATGAGACCCGCCTCGTTGGCTATGCTGACGACGTCGCTGCCTTGATCGCTGCGAGGAACGTCGAGCAGGCAAAACTGAGGCTCAGCGTAGTAATGGCCAAGGTCAACGGGTGGATGCGAGACCACGGCTTGTCCCTGGCTGTCAGTAAGACGGAGATCGTCGTCCTCACCAAAAAGAGGATAAACACCGTGTTCCCGGTGCAGATAGGTGACGTCACACTCGAGACTAAGCCTGCTGCAAAGTACCTGGGAGTCATGGTCGACAGCAGACTGTCTTTCGGCGAGCAGATCCAGCGCGCCGCCGACAAAGCCGCTAAGGGTGTCGCTGCCCTTGGTAGGCTTATGCCCAATGTCGGCGGTCCTCGTTCCTGCAAGCGCCGTCTGCTCATGACTGCCGTCCAGTCAGTCTTGCTGTACGGGGCGGAGGTATGGGCTCACGCACTCGAGAAGCGAGTCTACCGAGACCGGCTTGCCCGAGTCCAGCGCCGAGGAGCTCTGCGGGTCGCTTCGGCCTACCGCACAGTCTCCGAGCCTGCTGTGATGGTGATCGCCGGAGTCATTCCCGTCCTCTTCCTCGCGAGGGAGAGGCAGGCGATTTACCGGAGGAGGCCTGAAGTGGGCCGGGAAACAGCTGCCAGGGAAGAGCGCGATCGCAGCTTCGACTCTTGGCAGCGCGACTGGGAAGCCGAGCTGAGGGGACGTTGGACCTTCCAGCTCATACCTTCCGTCCGACCATGGGTGGAACGGCAGCACGGCGAGGTCGATTACTACGTGACCCAGTTTCTTTCTGGGCACGGGTACTTCCGAGCCTATCTGCACCGGATGGGCAAAGTCGCCAGCCCGGACTGTCTGTATTGCCCCGGCATCCCAGACACGTCCGAGCACACTTTCTTTCAGTGCGACCGTTGGCACGTCCGCCGAGTCTCGCTTTCATCTGAGATCGGCGTGGTCGTCAGCCCAAACAACATCGTCGGAGCTATGCTCCAGGGAGAGGGCAACTGGAACTGTGTCCAGCACTACGTCCAGGCCATTCTTCGGGCGAAAAAGGTCGACCTCGATCGGCCTTAATTCTCAGCTTTTCCCCAAAGAGGTTGCCCTAGTGGCGTAATATCAAAGGCCTAGCCCGAAGTAATGTGTGAAACAGTTCCAGGTTAGTGTCCTCGGTGCCGAGGGAGGTGGTTTAGTCGGTAGTTCACGGGACATCGAGCTCGTGGGAGTCCGACACTACTGAGGGGACAATGAGCCCCTCAGTGTGCGTAAATGCATTCCACCTCCTACCCAAAAAAAAAAAAAAAAAAAATATAGCCAATAAAATATATGTTTATCTTTGTAGAAAGTACACATTCCATCAATACTCCCTTTTTAAATTAGTGTGGATTTGTATGTTCTATCAGCCACATGAATCATCCCACATATTATTTCCACACATATAATTCCTATAATTTTAAATTGCAAATGCTAAAGAAGAAAGATAAGACCTATGACTTTTTCAACAGTCTAATAAAAGGTTAATAATATTGATTTATTGAGATTTACTTTGGTGTTTCAAATGTGAACAGGTGTACTGCAGTGATATTAGTCCTGAAGATTATATCATCCTGGTTGAAAAAGACTTCCACACTCCCCCACCAGAAAGGTACCTACCTATAAAAAGTTTAGTTTTCTGTTACAGTGTTTAATCATTGACTATGAATGTAGAAGTATACATTCATATAGTCAATGGTTTAATATTAGATATCACATTCCTCATCTTATGTGTCTCTCTATGGCAGTGTTTCTCAACCGATGGTACGTGTACCATCACGTACCATCGGATGTGGTACGTGAAGGCCTTTTAGGTGGTACGCAAGAGATTAGACATATTAGATACATTACTACCTACCTAGGAAGGTATTTTAAGCTAAGTATGAATGACAGATGAGTGAAGGATGATTGTGGCGTGATCTTGGGTCTTGTTACTGACTAAGGGCGACATCTTCCTTAGACAGGACTGTTAATTAATAGCCCAACAGCAAATGGCAACTAAGGAACCTACATTTAAACATGAGATCCGAACCATGATTTCCCCAGTTAACAATTTTACGAACTGATTGAAGAAGTAGTACAAACTAAAATGTTAGGTTTTTACGAACGGACCATGTCCCGTCGAACAGTAAAGTCGCACTTAGTGCCTTTACTATTTGTTTTGGTCATAGTACGTCAATTTCGTATCACATTTCAGGAAATAATATTGTCATACTCTTTCATTTTAAGAGTAATTCTAATATATATTTCACTCATATTCTGGTTAAAATACGCAGCCAGTGCTGCGTCCCGGTCTTAAGAGGTATTAAAGGTACCTATTAATTCTTTTTACAAAACATTTTGGCATTAAAAATGTTCTTTCCATTAAAAATACTACCAGCTTTACGGTATTAATTTCGGTGGTATAGTTGTTAGTTGTGCGGTTTGCTAACCAAACATACTATTTCTATTTTGAACGCACAGTATAGTTATGTCGACCTGCTGCATAAATTTTTGTAATATACTTGAATATAAAGGTCATTGGTGAAAATACAGTATCTTTGAATGACTTTGAATTGTTTATTTATGTTAAGTTTTCAATTTAAATTATGAGAAATGTATCAAGTTCCAAACAACAGACAGAGATTATTTTTCCCTGTGTACCTAGACATTTTTTCACATTAACAAAATTCATATTCAAATTCATACGGTTTTCCGCCAAATTGACTATAACATTATTGAGCACAGCTGAAGTGAACAAATAATTTGTCAAAATGCCCTTATACCTAATCAAAAAACGATCTAACAATGTACAATGACCAGTAAAATACAATCAATTTAGCTTGCAAAAACAAAACCGCCAAAGGGTAGCTATAAGCACTGTTGGAAGAAATCCCTCAATGGTGGGAGGAGGGGGGTCCTTACGATGGTACGCCAAAATATTGAAAATGTGTGGGTAGTACCCGAGCACTAAAAGGTTGGGAAACACTGTCCTATGGTATTATAATACCATTATGGTATTTACCAACAAAACTAGCCCTTGGTCATACTATTTACACTACTATGTTTTCCTCACTTTTTATTTCATTATACATTTCTGCCTCAATGATAAATTAAAGTGAGCATGTTAAGTACAAAAATAATAAAAGTACCTAACATGTTTACTTGTAACATGTAAGTATACATGTAAATGTCATGTATATTGTAATATGTAAGTATATGTCTAACTATATATATATATACATATTTACAAAGCAACACCTTGGGGGCTTTATCAGCAGGGCGCTGAATCTACTGGCATGTACAGGGCGATGCAGACCACCTGTGCACATAGTTTTACGGGAGTACGGTTTAACCTAGAAATGCCAAATAAAATTATTCCCCCCATGATCACATATGAAGAATTCATTTAAAATATTATACAACATGATTAGAGCACAGGTTGTTCCAGAAATGAAGGTCATGGGTTCGAATCTCGAAGTTTTCATATGTAAACCTATGACAAATTTTACATTTTTAGAAAGGTCCTGTTTGGAGGAACATTTTGGTGAAAACAGAACTTAATTATCTCAATCATTTTCAAGATGGCGGCCATTTTTTGATTTTTTTTGCCTATTGACGGAATACCCTGTATTTTCGAAACTGCTAAATATTTTTCAGTTCTGATTGAAAATTCATAATCCTGCTAAGCACAGCTTTACAATGATGAGTTACTTGAGATAATTTTCAAAATTATTATTTTTTTCCAAATTGTTTTTGTAATGTTGGTAGCTCTGTCAATGGCAAAAAGTGGTAAAAGTCAAATGGCACCATATGTCGAATAGCATATCATTTTAAACGTATTTTAAAGACGAACAACTTTTCAATTTACACCTGCTGTCTATTTTTTCAGTTCTTTTCCAGTATTTATGTTTTTCCAGAACAGTGTGTGTTTCCAGTATTTATATGTTTTGTGTGTTTTTATCCTGACACTGGACCTTCAATTACTCAGCACTGATGTAGGTGAGTGTTGCCCAAAAAATCAACAAATAATAATCATACCTCACCTGATAATCATGTCATTCAGAAAGAATTGTAATGATTTCTTGAAAAATATCGTTTTTCGTGAGCTCGCCAACGCCTTTATTTTAGACCAATTTTTATGATTGAGGTGTCAAATTACTGGAAATGTTTTCAATATTTCCTGAATGATGTTCATTTTCCTTTAGGTGAAAATAGCGTTGCATCATTGGGCATGAATGTTGCCCAATATTTTACATATGTTCCTTATGGAAGGCATATTTGTTTGAATATTGATAAAATTAGTGCTTATCTTGTAAATGGTTGGGCCAAACTAGACAAATTATATACCGTAAACACAGGCTACTTTGGCCCAATTTCAGAAAACGTTATACAAATTCTTCGCCAATCTTTTTCCAGTTCACTTTTTTGGGTAGGGGTAACATTAATACATATCTTGACAATCTTAGGTATTGTGTCTGACTAGTTTTAAACCGTTTATTAAAATGTGTATTGAGAAATTTTTTTTTAACTTGGGCCAATATGTTACCCTTGGGTTTGGGTTACTTTAACCCAAGGCTGTAAAACCTACATAAAACGTTATGAGTATAGCTAGGGCCAAATTAAGACTTGGGTTTATAAGAAAATCATTTATTAACTATGACAAACTATTTATTTAGAGGTTTTTACTTTTTTATTTGTTGACCTTCTAGTACCGTAAACACGGGCTATTTTGGCCCAATTTCAGACAACTTTGTACAAATTCTTCGCCAATCTTTTTCTGTTTCACTTTTTTGGGTAGGGGTAACATTAATACATATCTTGACTATCTGACTAGTTTTAAACCTTTTATTAAAATGTGTATTTATTTAAATTATTTTCTTCAATATGGGCCAAAGAAGGACCCCAGGGCCAAAGTAGCCCATGTTTACGGTACTTTTCTTACAGGAAATTTAATTTTCTTAATTTTCAAATGTAACAGGGATTTTACTAAAAGTTGCTGGTTTTCAAGATATTTACGAAAAACAAAAAAATGGTACCTTCAGACCCCCCTCCCTCCCCCCGCTCAAGGGACGGGGACTTTTGATATGTTCACCTCCTAACTTGACCAAACAAAGCTGCAAAGTCAAAAATTGTGTTCCATGCAATTCCCTCCAAACCTTTTTCTGAACATTTGTTGCCTGGACTAATTACGGAACAGCGTAAGATTTATTCCCCAGCTTATTATCGAGCTATTCTTTAACATAATTTTATATGGGAAAATGGAGTTTTTGGCTTAATACTACAATACTAATAAATACCCCCGTTGCAGCAGACCTGCATACTCAGCGAATTTCAAATGCAAAACAACATATATCAATCAAACATAGCAAGATTTGACATGTTTTGGTAAGCTCCATAAGAATAACATGGGGAATGAGTATGCAGGTTTGCTGCTACAGGTATATTAAAACTGGGTGGTTTGAATTCAATATTTAGTAGATCTGAACTAGAAGAAACTATTTACCAAGTTTTAACAAGATATGTTGAGAAATAACCGAGATATAGAATTTTACTTATTTCCCATAAGGTTAGCATTGGGACAACGTACTGTGTTTACCACTTTCAATATCTCGGTAACCAATGGACATAGAGCAGTGATTCAAAATACTAAATTGTTAGTTTTTTTTAGCTGAATTCAATGGTGCCCACAAAAATTCGATAAATTTTATTTTTCTATGTAAAAAACTCAAAAAAACCCATTTTTGGGGGGGTTTATCCCCCTTTACCCCCCCTTCCGGTGGTCCGATCGGGCTGGTTCACGAACTCGTCCAATTGATTACCACTTTACATGTCCGTACCAAATTTCATAGAGATCGGACCATTTTTGCGGCCGCTATCGTGCTAACAGACACACACACATATATATATATATATATATATATATATATATATATATAAATTCAAACGAATAGTGATTTTTGCTTCTGGGGGCCCCAAAACGAAAAGTTATAGTGGTCCCGAGCTTAGGTCTTACCATGAGACCTACGGTAATAGCTTCTTCCCTATAGGGGAAATTCGCTAAAATAGACAGTAGGTTTAAATTGAAAAGTTCTTCGTCTTTAAAAGTTGCTTAAAATGATATGCTATTTGCCTTGTGGTGCCATTTGACTTTTTTGATTTAGAGGGCTACCAACATTACAAGTAAATAAAATGTTGGTAAAAATTTATGATTTTGACAATTATGACATTTAACACATCATTGTAAAGCTGTTTTTACCAGAATTACGAATTTTCAATCAGAACTGAAAAAATTAGCGGTTTCATAAATACAAGGTATTCTGTCAATAGGCAAAAAAGCAAAATAATGGCCGCCATCTTGAAACGGATTGAGATAATTAAGTTCTGTTTCCACCAAAATGTTCCTCCAAACAAGACCTTTCCATAATGTACAATGTGTTATAGGTTTACATATAAAAATTTCCAGATTAGAACCCATGACCATTTCTGGAACACCCTGTGCTCAGATCATGTTGTAAATATTTTAAATGAATTCTTCATATGTGATTTAGGGGGGAATAATTTTATTTGACATTTCTAGGTTAAACTGTGCACGGTTCCCTTAAAACTTGTGCACGGATGGTCTGCCTAATAATATCAAGAGGCCCATAGGCAGGAATAGAATACCCCTGTCGCAGCAGACCTGTGTCCATAGTGAATTTCTATAAACATTTTTCTGTTTCATGAAAGTATACTTAATAATATTTTCAAAGAAATGAGTTTTTACAAGAAGAATAATCTGTGTTAGATTTTCATCCACGGGTACTACTAGTATATACTATATATATATATATATATATAATCCAATGTATAACTGGCACCAAATCTTAAGGCCCACGCCGTCCATAAGCCCAATGCCAAAATTAACATTAGACTTATGGACGGCGTGGGCCTTAAGATTTGGCACCAGTTATACGTCTATCTTTATGTTTGTCCTTTATGTATTACCAAACTGTCCAACCAATCGCCATGAAATTTTAGAAAGTTATTGAATATTTGCCTGGGAATTATTATTTGTTGATTTTTTTAGACAACACTCACCTAGGTGAGTGTTGCCCAAAAAATCAACAAATAATAATCTTACCTCACCTGATAATCATGCCATTCAGAAAGAATTGCCTGGGAATGTTTCTGTCCTACTTCTGTTTCTTAACTGGGCCCCGTCCCTTGGGCTTGATTTCTTTAATCATTGTCTTGCACATCAAATACAGACTTGTTAAATCACTTCCACCAACCGAAACCCGGCTGGGTGACAATTCGGCTGCTCAAACCGGAATGAACTTGTTTATGTTAACATGATAATATGAAGAATCAAATCAGCTGGAATCAGTCTATTTACATAGAAATAAGCCACTGTTGTCAATAAGCTACTGTTGCTCTCATTTAGGAACTAATTACTTCAAAGCTAAACAACATTAAGGTTAATTTAATGTCTAACATGTACACTACGGACATTGTTAAAAAATATCCTTTCCATTGACCATAATGTCAATCATAGTTGATAATCAATCAAGATCATTTAAGTGGCACAATATTAAGTATGTTTGTTCCTCTCCAGTGGAAGAATAGTTCCACTGTGAACCTCTATGGCAAACATAAGTTGCTGCCATATTAAGATACACAAATAATTTTTTGATTAATGCAAAAATTTAAGTTAAATAAATCATAACCTAATTGCAGTAAATGTTTCATTACTGAAACATGCTCATTTTAATAATAATGTGCATTTTAGGCAATATTTAAAATAAGTCATCATAGTAGCACGTTATTACATGGTATGGAAATGTAGAAATATCAAGCGGGGAGAATAAAAACTAGTTATTTCTAGCTAGTACATATTAGGGGTAGTTGATGCTAGGATCGATGTGAATAAAGATTCAGAGTAAGTACTTGAGCCGTCCGGAAATTCTCTAGTAGATACTTAATAGTCGGGTAGCAAATACTAGGTTCTTGCACTTGCTTGACTCCTGGGCATAGTATATACTTAGTATTAACTTCCCTATCGTTACAATCGATTCCCTGGGTAAATTTTACATCCCCTTTAGTTTAAAATATTTTTAATTTTGTAATACAATATGCAAACTGAAAGATGTTTAAAGCACTAAATAAAAAATTATTTTCCTTGCAATTTCTTTTAGACAACCACTTCTCAATAATGTAAAGTCCATGGGCCAACCGACATGTTGGAATAATTTTGAGGTACCAATTTTCCTTTTTATCTAGGGCAGACAGGTTTGTTAAGATGTCAAAAACCCATGATTGCCATCTCAAAGTGGTAGCTAATAAATATGGCAGCCAATCCAAGATGGCGGATGTTGAATTTTAGAAAACCAACTATATCCTATATCTCTGGAACTATTCTCCAATTCCAACATTTCTTTTTTGGAATGGAAAGCTCTTTAAATGTACTACAAATCCTGCAAGAATGGAGGATTTTGGGGACAACTCAAAATTTTCAAATGTAAACCCCTTTTGAGTGATCACTCATTTTAAAGAGCTTTATATAAATAATAGGGGAATGGTGGAGGTTGGAAGTCTCTAACAAGTTTCTATTGAAATTGGCAGCTTGTCAAAGTCTTGGATACATACAACTCCTTCTTGAAACTTGATGTCTAAGACGTTTGGAGTTTGAATCCCACCTTTTCCACCTTTGATGATTTAAAAGCTTAAACGGCTCTTGAAAAATGCTATTAGCGAAAATGTGGCCTCTTTTAGTCATATTTAAAGTTTTTAAGGTCCTGCAACAATGGAGGATTTTAAGAGCAACTCAATGTTTCAAACCAAATCAAATCAAATCAAAAATCCTTTGTCAAAATTTATTACTTACGTAATAGCCTGAAGATATCAAAAAGTTTTTCTGGTTATGCCAAACATGTTTCGAGGAAATTACTCCTCATCCTCAGCGGCGAACTCAAGCTCATTTAGCCCACATTTCTGTAGTTGGGTATTTAGTGGGCTAAATGAGTTTGAGTTCGCCGCTGAGGATGAGGAGTAATTTCCTCGAAACATGTTCGGCATAACCGGAAAAACTTTTTGATATCTTCAGGCTATTACGTAAGTAATAAATTTTGACAATTCATAAAAGATATCATTCTACTACTCTGTTAGTAGAAATAAAAATCCTTTATTGAATCACAGTGAACTGTACAATAGTGCCATTTGTTTTCTAACTAAAACAACAATAATCTCTTGTTATAAAATATAAGATTTCTTAGCTACAGCTCATAAAAATCCCTAACACTGTAAATAGCCTGCTCACTCGTTTTACCTTTTGGCCAAATTGTCCCGTGTCTTGCTCAGCCCTGATATTCTCTGGAAGTGCATTATAAAGCTTGATGCCGTTAAAATGCACGTGTTTTTCAAAGAACACCGTTTTGTGTTGAGGAATCCTGATAAAGTTACTATTTCTAAGATTGTACTGTGTTTGGTAAAAAGGTGGTCTTTCACCAAGTTACTTTTCTAATGTAAACCACTTTTGAGTGATTCCTTATTAAAAAACTCCTTTTTCGTTATACTGCTTCAAAAACAGATGTTTTTAAGGCATGTTTTCCAGACCTAAATACACTCTTTTTATTCCTAGGAATTAAAAGCTGATGTACTCCATAACAGCTGACTCTGTATAGTCCTAGGACTATAAAAGTCAAAAAGTGCCGAGTACGTCATAATAATCGAACAATATTCATTCGATTACAAATAATCGAAACATTCATCGTCATTATCGAAACATTCATTGTTGTCAGTTTAATCAATTTGTGAAACTCGCTCATCTCACCAATCGATTATTACATGCGTTCGATACGTCGATAGTTGTTCATTGTTGTCAGTCTACCCTAACACAAATGAAACAGACAATCAGCTGATTGCTTCAAATAGCAAGAACAAGACGGTGGCATATTTTGAAGGCATCTTTAAAGGTAAACAAGCTGTAACATTTTGGTTTTCTTAAGTCGTATTGTATTGAGCAATATAACGAAAAATATAGTTTATCACACGGACCTAAAGCTGCTTTTCGTTACTCGGTCATTTTTTAACCTCGGCTTACAGCCTCGGTTGTAAAACTTGACCTTGTACGAAAAGCGTCACTTTAGGTCCTTGTAATGAAATATACCATTATGTTTTTATGTTTTAAAAAGCTCTTTAAAATGAGGGGTCTCTCACAAGAGGTTTACATAAGAGAAATTTAACTTGCCCCTAAAATCCCACCTTTTTGCGGGGCACTCGAAGTTTTAAATTTAAAAAGAAACACATTCCATTGCCTGCTGCTATGCCAAGTCCGGAAGCGTTCAATGTTTATTTTGCCAAAAACAGTCACTGATAACGGAACCCACCGTACAGCCATTGGCAGATGTAACTTGTCTTCATTCGCTCTGCCTATATCCTACAGACCCTACCGAAATTTATAAAATAATAATGAACCTCAAAAATTCGAATTCGGCTGGTTATGATGGTATTACTCATAAAATTATTCGCCACTGTGCAAAAAATATCTCTCACCCTCTATCTGAAATTATCAATTCATCAATGTCAGGAGGTATTTTCCCGCATGACTTAAAACAAACACTGATTCGCCCAATATTTAAGGACGGCAATTCTGGTTTGCCGGGTAGTTGGCGCCCCATTGCAAATGTTTCAACCTTCTCCAAAATTTTCGAACATGTCTTTGCTAAAAGACTGATGAATTTTTTATTTCGATATAATTTAATCTGCAAAGAACAATACGGCTTTGTTAGGGGGAAAAATACAACCGATGCAATGGTTGACTTTGCAACGAGTGCAATTCTTGGGTTGGACTGTAAATTAAAAACTGTTGGTGTATTTTTAGATTTACAAAAGGCCTTTGACTGTATTGACCATAAAATTATTTTTGATAGACTTTATAACATTGGAGTACGTGGCCTCTCCTTACAATGGGTGATGTCATTTTTAAGAAACCGAATCCAAAAAGTTGAAATAAATAATTTGAGCTCAGAGAGTATTAAGTTAACTTTTGGTATTCCACAAGGCTCAATATTGGGACCTATTTTATATATACTATACACAAATGGTATTGTGAAATCAGTTCCAAATTTAACGTTAACTATGTACGCGGACGATATAGCAATCATGTTCAAAAATAATTTATCATTAGACTTAGAAATTGATTCATATTTAAAACTATCTCAACTTTATCAATATCTTAACAGTAACAATTTACACATAAATCCAGAAAAATCTAATTGCTTGTTTTTTTCTAACCGAAATCAAAATAATATCACCAACCCAATGATCCTCATGAATGATTTTGAACTTCCCTTTTTGACTGAAAGCAAATATCTCGGATTGATATTCGATGACAAACTTTCGTGGTCGCAACATATTAATACATTATGTGCAAAATTGTCCTCACAATTGTTTCTGCTATGTAGATTAGCCAAATTCAAAAATTTATTTATTTCAAAACTAATTTATTCATCACTGATAGAATCAAGACTGTCTTATGGCATTGTGCTCTGGGGTTCAGCTTCCGGTACGTTGTTTTCACGCGTTTTTAAATTACAGAAAAGGGCTGTTAGAATAATGACCGGAGTCAATCGGCGAACGTCTTGCCGGGAACTTTTCAAATCCTTGAATATTTTGACTTTGGCATCGCAATACATTTTCCAGGTCATAATATTCTATAAATTTAAATATTGTTCATTCCAATTAGGCGCAGATATCCATGACCACTTTACAAGAAATAGGTTTATACATAGGCAAAATTCTCACAGATTAGATTTGGCTGCATCTCTTCCACAAAACATTGGTCCAAAATTTTATAACAAACTTCCCTCTATTATACAAAATAAAATAACACCTCCATCTTTTAAAAAGGCATTAAAAAAATTCCTAGTGGAAAGGGCATTTTACTCTGTTGATGAGTTTTTGACTAGCTAGTTTTCATTTTTATGCAGATGTAATTTTTAGTTTTACAACAAATGTATTGTGGTTATTGCTAAAACTAACTGACTTTTGTAATACAATTTTATAAATTGTCAACTACAAATAAAGAATTTGAATTTGAATTTGAATTTAAATACTTCCAAAAGAGACAACTTTTTTTTAATTTGATAGCATTTGCTTATTAGTCATTTAGGTTTTAAATCACCAAAGTTGGGAAAGATGGACTTACAGCTCCAAAAGTCTTAGACGCCAGGTTTCAAGAAATAGTTGTATCCAAAACTTTGACAAGCTGCCAATTTTGCAAAAACACGTTAGGGACCTCAAACCTCCACCATTCGCCTATTTTTTAAAGCTCTTTAAAATGAGAGGTCACTGAAAAAGGGGTTTACATTTGAAAATTTTGAGTTGCCCCTGAAATTCCACATTTTTGAGGGGCACTCAAAATTTCCGGTAATGTCAAAAAATAATTTAGGGTCAGTTAGTATCATTTCCCAAAGGTGAATTGTTTGTCCTAAAAAGAAAAAATAAATAAAGTAAATAAATAAATAAATAAGTAAATAAATAAATAAATAAAGAAGTAGGGCGGACTTTTTTTACACACTGTATGAGTGATCTGTACAATATATATGAGATTTTCATAATATGAGCATTGTAATTTCTATAATCGAGAGTTAAGCATATTGCCAAGAGCCTTAAAAGGCTTAGTTGATAATTTAAGGTTGAAAAGCAAGCAGTACTGACTTAGTAATGAAGGCAGCCAATACAAGATAGCCATTATTCCCAAATGTGAATTATCTTTATTTTTTTTAGGGTGAATGGCATCATGATGAACTTCCCTGCATTTGCTGAAGCATTCAGCTGCTTTCCAGGATCCAATATGAACCCATTTAGGAAATGTTCCGTTTACTAGTTCTTACAAAGGCTTTTTATTTTAAAATTTTTACAAAATTTTATGAGTAATTATTGAATTTTATAAGAATTTTAAACGGTAAACAGTTTAAACGATATTTATATGAGAGTTTTATGACATTGTTAATGTTTTTTATCTTTCTATTAAGGGTAAGACAATTATGGCATTCATTAAGAAATATATTGTAAGTCCTCCAAAATGCCAGAAAGAATTCCTGATACAATTGTAAAGGGGTAGATAATTTTTACTCTTCTTTCTAGATAAAGTAATAATTTAATTGTGAAAAGATTTTTGCTATCTTTTCCATAATTAATAAGCTAATTATTGGGACAAAAGGAAAAAAAAGTTTTGTTTGAAGTCAATCTTAAGTTCCTCAAACATTTTTTGTAAGTAAATGTAAATTATTTCTTATTTCATGTTTTGATTCCAATACAAAGTTTTTTGAAGAGGTTTTGCTAAAAAATTGAAAATTGTTATCTTTCTGAAATGAGTAGCTAACTTAGAATATAAATCATCAATCGATTTGACTTACAAATTCCTCAATTAAGTTTTGATCAAACCTCTAAATAACATAAAATATCCATCTCAATACCTTCCCTAAATATAACCTTTAATTAGGCCTAACATAGTTTTTGCTAAGGATATTGGGTCTGAAACATTAAACTTTGTGATTTTAAATAATCTTTAACATAGTTTTTTCTAAGGGTATTGGGTCAAATCCAATAAACTTGTTTTTTGTTTAATTTGATGATCAGATTGATTTGCAGTTTGTTAAGTTGCAAGCCTATGTGATTGTCAGAATGACAATTTGTTTCACTCAAGGTAATGTTAAACTAAACAGATAATTTAATGGTTTTGGCTAAACTTTATTTACTAATGACTTCTTGATGGTTTAAAGTATTGTTTAATGTAATAGAACAAGAAAATAAGATTTAAAGTTTACGCATAAGTTTTGTTTCTCAATGAGTTATCAAATACTGTTGAGCTATGTTAGCTCAATATGTTGAATCTGTGATTAATGTAAATATGTAAATATGTCAATAATTTTTTACTGCCGTGTTAATGAATGAAGTGCACCAAAGTTCCTGTATTATTAAAGTGGAATCCACTATTGCCATATGTTCACTGTGTAATATTGCTGACAAAATGGTGACTCATAGAAATGTGTAACATAGAAGTTTTTACATTGAATACGTTAAATATTTATAATTATAATTAATTGTTCAAACTGGCTTAAGTGTAGGAGATATACTGATTCTTAGATGAAGTGGTAACATAAGCAGAATATAATATGTGTGGCATTTTCATAAACATGCTGTAAATGGTAATAATTACCATGTACAGCAAAACCATCAATAATAAATGTAGAATTATTCTTTTGAATAAAGAAAACTCGACATTTTGACAAAACTAAAAGTAACTAAGCACCATTTATTAAACAAATAAAATATTTGGCCTTTTCAACTAGATTAAGTTTATATTTTTTCAATTGTAAGGGCTTCAAAATAAACAGAAATAAACACCTTAGATACTATCAATTTTATACAGAAGGAATCTGAAACTTTCAATAAATAAAATTAGACATATTTATTAGGGCAGTTTTATACATTTAAAACCCTGCAGGTCGTACCAAATGTTGTGACATTAATTATTGGCTGTGTAAGGTACTGTCAGACCCCACACAAGTTTTAAATTTTAGAGAGTTTGTATGTAATATTTGACTAATTTTAATTATATTTTACTAATTTTAATCATAGGGTTGTTTATGATGAAATAAACAATTTTTCCAAAGAAAATCAATGTATTTACTTTACAAAGCTGTTCAAGTTTATAATCTTTGTACATCTTCATTGTAATTATTTATTTTTGTATATCACATTAACTGTCGCTGAAACAAAATTACTACCTAACCAACAAAGTGTCACTAAAACATGCACACATACACACTTACACACACAAATATATATATAATATAGGGTGTTTTTTTAAACGCAGCCCATTTTTAAGATTAAATGATGCACATATAAATATGAAATGAGTATTGTTTTATTTACTTTTTATACAACATACTATTTAAGTTTGATCACATTCAGACTTACAAGCTAAGTACAAACTAAACACCTCCCATGTTAATATGACAATATGTTAATATTGACATTTGTATACTACAAATGTCAATGTTAAAAAAAACAAACAACACCCCCCATAACATAACATGTAATGTATTTTTTACTTATAAATACATTTCATGTAATTTATTTCATGAAATGTACATTTGTACATTTGCATTTTTGTAATAGACTATAATATTTTCGGGCTGCTGTGTTCTAGGAATATATTTTTTGAGCGTTCTTTCATTATGTAATCAAACAATCCGCCTTTGGCATTGTATAAAGTTGTGCTCTCTCCATCAAATTCCCGAACACGTGTTGCAAGATACCTCTTTGAACTTCTTGCATTAAATTTGTTATGTTTGTTTTGAGGTGCTGAATATCCTGTGAATTGTTTTCGTAGGCCTTACGTTTTATGTATCCCCAAAGAAAATAATATAGTGGCCTCAAATTCAGGGATCTTGGGGGGTATAGTCTTTCACTGATAATAAAATAAAGTTTTGGTTTGCGTTAAAAAAAACACCCTGTATATTTTCCCTTATCGGAATAGTTTTACCCAGAATTCATCACGGGGAGGTGGTTGATTGTCGAGTCGTCGAGTCCGATCTGTGCCCTCCCTACCACCCAAACGTTACCGTCAATACCTCTTTTTTACAATAAACCTTAAAAACTTATTTTGGACTCAATGTGTGTTCTTATCGTCCTGTAATCGGGCTCTTATCACACCACTTTCTTTCTCTATACTTTCTTGATTCCATACTTGCTTAGGATGACCTTGTCACTTCATTGACAGACCTTTCCACAGCTTGTGTACACGTTGGCAACTTCAAAAAAACTTCTGAAGTTAAACACATCATTGTCTGGCTCCAGGATTTGGTATAGATGCTCACGATAAATACATTTTTAACGGGTGTTCTGATGATTTTAGAGACTGTGATGGGATTAAATCAATGAGGTCTGCCGTGTTAAAAATTATCTTTGGAATCTCGAACTTTTAACACCAGTATTTTATGTACATTTCTCGAATTATTTCGGGCTGCAATGATTTAAGTGCTAATAAAAGACCTCCGCACTGATTAGAAAAGCTGGTTTGATATACGTAAGGTAAGTACCACAGGCGACAGCCCCTCTGGATTCAGAGATGGATTTCTAGGATCGCTAAACCACACTAGTTAGGTTACGACCGCCAACCGAATTTCGCGTCTGTATAATATATTAGTTCTGGATCAAAAGTGAGATATTGAAAGAGCTGGCCACATACGTTTTATAATCGTATGCATTAAGCTCGTTCACAATAAAATATAACTCGAAATTACAAGATTATTTTGGATTGGATTGCAGAAAATGATCCAATACTCGAGCTGCACGAGAGATGAACACAAGAAAGTAGTACTAACATTTCTACAGAACAGTGGTCAGTGGCTACTTTGCCCACCCAAAAACGTCTTAGTTGCGATGTTTACAGACAGCAGAAAAAACATATACCAGCTTGCCATCAAGTGAATCATTGAAGCTCGAAATAAGTTGGGTACAGAAAATGGTGGTATTAGGAAGTTCAAGATTTCAAAAATCAATTTAAGTAGTGAGTTCTGCATAGTTTATAAAAAGAGATGCACGATATAGCACGAAGAAACAGAAAATAAGAGAG
Organism: Flexamia atlantica; assembly: GCA_035578135.1. Taxonomy (NCBI): domain Eukaryota; kingdom Metazoa; phylum Arthropoda; class Insecta; order Hemiptera; family Cicadellidae; genus Flexamia; species Flexamia atlantica. The sequence continues at coordinate 136,622,070 of JAQJVK010000001.1, read as the reverse complement.
TTTGTTATCGTGCTTACAGACACTCAAAAAATGAAAAATTCTATTTCCCATATAAGACCAAGTTAAATTGGGAAACAAATCGTGATTTGTGCAGGTAAAATGCGTTTTCACAATAAACTCACCTCACTTCATATCTAGAAAGTACACATAAAAATCTATCAGTTAATATAAATATTAATATGATTGCTGAGGTTACCCTGAACGGATATTTTTGTCCATTCTGTTCAAACGAGGGTAATAGCTTATTTTCAAAGGGAATTCGCTAAAATGCCAAAATTAATCATATTTTCTATCAAGATCAAATTCTTTTATAACCACCTCATTGTAAAGGAATACTGATGTGTTCCAAGTGCTTCTGTTTGTTTAAACTGTATGTTGCTATTTAAGCGGGTAATGCACTTTTTCTGAGGAGAGTTTAGTTTATTTGATTATTATAATTGTATGCAATAAAAACAACGATTAAGGACACTCAGTATACGCTTTAAAAACTGTAAAATTAAAGTATGACATTAAACGTCATCCAAGCAAAATTATTGAGCGGAAAGGTTGGTTTATGATTATTACAGTTTCACAGTGTAATTGCTTCGCCCCTAGAAAATAACATTTTATACTTCCTCTATACACCTAAAAGGTTTTCTCTTTAATATCGGTCTGCTGTATTTGTCTTTGTTTTATGAATTACAAGAAACTCCAGTGAAACATTACCGATATTTTTAAGCTTTGTTTTTTGGTAGCTCAGGAAGTTTTGTTATTAAGGGCAGATCTTGGATAGTTTCATCACGATGTAATCCTGTACTTTTTTAAGAGCAATGTATGCTTACTTGCTTCCATAATATATCAAAAATGGCTCAGAAGATTTCCAATAAATGCTAGAACTAAATTTTCTGGTTCCTTCACGAACTCTTTGCTTAACCAAATCCAACAACGTAAAAAAATGTTTAAGTCAGTTAAATTTAACATTGCCATGTTATATTAATTTAAATGTAATATTAAAACCTAAACTTATACACAGTTTATAAGTTTATTGTCATAACAAAGTAATTAAAACAACTGTTTGCTAACTATACAGTCTTTTGTCAAAAGGAATTCCATTTAGGGGTTCAAATTGAAGATTGCATGGACTATAAAAACTGAATAAATATAAAGACACTGAAATATTTTAAAAAATTGGATAAACTGACGAAAATGAAATGTCACCGATCAAGGCTCGGTCTGCCAGGTAATCTGTTATGGAATATGCTAAAAAGTTCCTTTAATGTGATTTTCTATCTTAGAATTTTGATTTATAACGCACTTAAGCTCTCTTTACCATTTAACCTCTTTTTCGTTATACTGCTTCAAAAACAACTGCTTTTGACACATGCGTTGGGATTCAAAAGTTGTTCTTTTTATCCTTAGATAATAACATATGATTTGATGATTATTATTTTCCTAGGACCAAAAATATCATTGTTGATGATACTTTTGATTCGAGGGACACAACCCCCCGGGGGGTACAAACCTACCCCTGTGAGCATTGGATCATCGCTTTATTTTGGGTTGAATCGAACAATCTTCATCCAATTACAAATAATCGAAACATTCATCGTTATTGTAAGTCAGCGTCGATGGTGAGCTGTAGATTGCATCGGGAATGGTTATCGGTTATTATATTCAATTGCAATTCATTGTTGCATTGTTGTTGGCTTAATCAATCTGTGAAACTCGATTATCTCGCCAATCGATTATTGCATGCGTCCGATAAGTCGATAGTCGTTCATTGTTGTCAGTCTAACCTAACACAGATGAAATAGACAATCAGCTGACAGCTTCAAATAGCAAGAACAAGCTGGAAGCATCTTTGGGAGGTATCTTTAAAGGTAAACAAGCTGTAACATTTTGGTTTTCTTAAGTAGTTTGCGTGTTGTATTGAGCGATATAACGAAAAATATAGTTCATCACACGGACCTAAAGCTGCTTTTCGGTACTCGGTCGTTTTTCAACCTCGGCTTACAGCCTCGGTCGTAAAACTTGACCTTGTACGAAAAGCGTCACTTTAGGTGGCTGTGGCACGACTGCTCCTAATTTTTGGCCTCTCTGGCCATGGCACTACTGCTCCAATCATTAGAGGGGATTAACGAGGGTCAACTTGCTTGGTTCGAAATGGCACTACTGCTCCAACCGCCCGGACAGGTAGTCGACGCCAGGTAGCCAGACAACGGGAAAACGGGACTTATATTGTCCCCGCGGACCCTCTGCTATGCTGCTTTTTAAACTTAATCTTGGGAGATCTAACAAAATTAGGAAAGTTATTATACCTCTTGAGGAACATGTTGGCGCTTGGCTGTTTACAGTAAAAAGCTGTTTAAACTGGACGTTTTTGTTTTGAAGGACAGCAAATAGAATAATTAAATGAATTTGCATTTTTTCGAATTAATGTCTTTTTCTGATCCCCAAAACTAAAATTTCGGATTGATTATCCTTTTGTTTGAATGAAGTCATTGAAGTTTTCATGAAATTTGGCATACAAAAATTTAAATGGCCGCCATTTTGAAACGGTTATTGATATTTTCGTATACTTTTAAACGTAGATAGGGCCTCATAACATAAACATTTGTGCAAAATCTCAACGCTGTAGCTCAAACAGTTTGGGAGTTATGAATTTGTTTGTAAAAAACACATACAGACAGCCACGGAAAACTACAAAAGGTGACCCATGTTCCTATGGTGAAATGTGAGGTTAGTTCCTAGGTTACTCTTGACCTAAGCTATAACGGTTTATACATCTGACCAGATAGTTACGGGACACCCTGTATATACAGTGTGTAAAAAAATCCCGGAACGGCTAAATATTTTTTGAACAGAATTAGTTTGAGAATTCAAACTTTGCACATTCAATCCTAAGTAAAAAAAAACTACTTTATGAAGTATTTCCTGACTCTTGGCCCCCGATGGGGGACGGCCCACAAGGAGAAGGCACAAAATCTTAAATGTAAGCATAGCAAAATCTAAAATGTTACGCACATAACTTTAAATGGCTAAATAAATGAAATGAAATGAAATGAAATGAAATATGAAATGAAATATGATTTATTCAAACAAAATTATATATATAGTTTACATTGACCCATGTGCTTCAAGCACGTGTGGGTCTGGAAAAAAGTCACACAATTAATTAAAAAAAATTGATTCAGCAGTCTTTTTCTTCCATGCTTATAATCACTTTAGCACAGCACTTAAATGTTATCACTACCATTCGTATAATATGATGTAAATATCTGCTTAAGGTAAAAATATATGAGTAAATAGATGAATGAATAAATAAATAAATAAACAAATACAGAACATGCAAATAAATATTAACTTAGTAAAAAATATAACAAATGTTAAGCAACGACATAATCAAATGGATACAGTACCATTTATTATTAATTTTTTTACAGATAGTTTAAAGGATTTATTGCTTTGGTTAAAATTGATAAATCTACTGAACTTGTTAAAAATTTGAATTGATTTGAAATGAAATTGGTTTCTACTGGTTTGTTTGAAAATATGTGGCACATTAAATTGAATAACATTTGAGCTTCTAGTAAATCTATTGTTAACTTTAACTGAAAAGAGATGAAAATAAGTTTTGAAATAATTAAACATGCATTGCAAATATAATTCTGAAAATTTCATGACATTTAATTGTTTGAATAAAGGTTCTGAGCTGTCACATCTTTTCACTCCACACAGAGTCCTTAAGGTCATTTTTTGTGAAATTTTTATTGGATCCAATATTGTTGAATATGTTCCGCCCCAATGAATAATACCATACCGCAGCGTTGCCTCGTACCATGAAAAATATAGTGTTTTCAATTGTTCTTCCTTAAGAAATTGTTTCATGTAATAAATATTTCTATTTATTGCTCTTAGTTTAATGAGTAAATAGTCAACATGAAAATTCCATTTTAAGTTAAAATCAATAATTAACCCAAGATATTTTATTTTATTTACTAATTCTAATTTTTGACAACTGCAGCTGTACGAGCACAAGAATTTATGACAATGAAAGCATAACCTACTTCTTTGGTCTTCAGCCAATGTATTTTTATATGAAAATAATATTGATATGGTTTTGTTGGTATTAATAATAAGTCGGTTCAGTCCTACCCAGCCAGATACCAACTCTAAATCCCAATTGACATGATTTTCCAACATTTGAAACGAAGTTGGAGAAGTAACAAGGGTGATGTCGTCAGCATAAGCTACTATTTTTGAATGAAATTTTATTTCCAGTAAATCATTTATGAAAATGACAAAAAACAAAGGCCCTAACACCCCGCCCTGAGGCGGGGTGTTAAATCCGGATAAATCCGGAATTGTACCCCCGGATTTGTACCCCCGTGGTCATATCCGTAAGTCCTACCCCGGATTTGTACCCCCCGGAATCGTACCCCCTGTGCTCAAATCCATTTTGACCGACCATTGAAATATACAGAGCCAATGTTCATTGATGTCGTTGACTTTTTAAATTAGTTCTCGTAAATCAACGGCTGTTCGTTAAATTATTACCTAATATTATTCTACGAATATGTCTTATCCTACCAAAATCGTTCGTTTCACGGGTGACATATGTCTTTTATTCAAATATTCTTAAATTAATTAAACATTTAACGCAAACCAAGTAAAACAATCGCTTTTTGGTATCGTTTTTAGAGTATTGTAAATAAAACTAAAATTGTTAACAAATGAACTGAAAAAGAAGTTCAACCTCAGGTGTTAAATGATCAATCCAGAATGTAATTGAACTCTACGTAGAAGGGCGGAAGTACATAACAGTTTTCTTGCCGTGTGAGGGTTTCCCGGGAGGTCAACAAACATTTTCAAATGCCCTCGGCATGCCTCGGCATTCATAAGTGGACCTGATGGAATGCACCGGTCCTCCCTCTGTAAGTGCAATTGATGGGTTTTGGACATTTTTACTAGTTTACCTTCTTTGATTGACACATGTTCTTCGTATTAATGGGGAGGTCTAGTTACATTCCACAGTTTTGCATGTGTGGAAACCCAACCCCTACCGCGCTACCTGAGGTCTGAAACTCTGTAAATCAATTTTCAATAAGTGGATCGATGGGGGTGTTGGTTTGTATATGTTATATTAGAGAGACCAGTAGAGATCGCATATTGGTCTAAATTCAATCAGAAAATATCTGGGTTTAGTTTTTGCTCATTGCTCCAATAAAACTCGTGACTGAATTTGTTTACATTTTGTTGTTATTCCGTAACCAGCTTGACAACTCATAAAACAATTGTTAATTTATAGGAGGCATAACAGTCAAGCAGAAGTGACGGGGAATTTAAATTCCCGATTTCCCTCGATGTGCCGCGACTACCTGTCCGGGCGGTTGGAGCAGTAGTGCCATTTCGAACCAAGCTAGTTGACCCTAATTAATCCGCTCTAATGATCGGAGCAGTAGTGCCATGGACAGAGAGACCAAAAATTTGTAGCAGTCGTCCCGTTCCCCTTTAGGCCTTAGTAATGAAATATACTATTAGCCTATGTTCAGTTAAGAGACTGCTTATTAGACCGATCAAACTAATCGCGATTATTTTCTCGCCTGTATGTAGATGTATCCGTATTGTTTACATTGTACCATGATTTGCTCAGATATAACATGATTTGCTCAAGATTTCCTGAAAACAACAGTTCGCGCAGGAAAACCCAACCAGTGCAAGAATTTGAGGCATCAAGGGGTTGGGAAGGAGGGGAAGTCCACTCCCTACGCAAGCCCCGCACTTCAGTGCTGCTAAGTAGTTGTAAATAAATGAACTAATTTTCAAAACAAAAGCAAAATTCTTGGTTGTCAAAATGTATTGAAGGTATTGGATTGGGGTTTTGTTTTACCGTATGTTTTATCTTTATATTTTTATTTATTTACTATTAAACTCATAATAGTTATATTTTTCTTAAGTTTTAGCAAAAAAATAAATATTCCCAAAAGTAAAAAAAGAGTTTATTTTCCTTGATCGAGGACGGTTACCAGGACGGTTTTGTGACTTTCAGGTTTAAGAATCACTATCTTACGGACAATAAAAACACTTCAAGAACAATAAACAAAAACCAAATTATTTTCTGATTGGAAACCAAACAGGTACAAAAAAATCACATTGCTGCAGCCAATGACATACGCATGTTCATGATTCATTTATCTCACTTTAAACATTCATTATCCATCTCTAACACACAAGTTTATTTTAAATGACCAGGATTTTCGTGCGCAAACTATAGTAACTAATTTTTTTAAAAGGCTACTGGCTCTTATATACACTGGCTATTGGCTATTTTAGGCTATACAGGGTGTTTCAGAACTCCCTACCAATATTTTAGGGCATTGTTCCTGGGTAAGAAACATATCTAAATATCATATTTAAATTGTCCGGAAGTCCTTAGTTACTCACACAGCCGCCATTTTGTTTTTTCACTTATTAATTTATTTCTAAGGAATGGTTAAACATACGAAATTGAAACTTTGCACAAACATTTATGTCAATTAGGCAAAGCTAAAAAAAATTATGAAAATTTTTCAAATTCATAAAACAAAATGGCGGCCATATTAAATTTTGTTTCCTAAATAACTAAAAACCGTTAATTAAAAATAATTACAAGAATAACTTTTTTTAGCTAATTCAATTACAAATCGATTGACACCTTAATTTTTAAGATTGGACAAATATTAACTGAGATATGGCAGCTTTAGTGATACGTGACCGCTGGAGGTTAGTTGCAGTGCATGCCGAGGCATGCGGCTAAAGTCTGCCACAACAATGTAACAGTCTCCTTCCGCTTTGCATGTTATTTGTAAAGCGCTTTGCATGTTGTTTGTTTATTGTACTGCTTTTCAAATTAACAGTACATTTAAACAGCAAATAAAAGTGACTGTAAAAAGTTAGAGGAACTGACTACATTGAATAAATAATTATATTTCAAGCAACAATAAAATCAGCTGATTAGTTTGTTAACAAGTACGTTGACTTTCACGACAGTTGATATAAAAGGTTCGGGTGTTTTGTGTGAATTTTAAAGACAGTAAAAAGGAGTGAAATTTTTAAGCTATCCTAATGATAGATAATTGATAAAAAGGATACTTTTGGGGTTATGTAATATTTTATTATTGTTTGAAATAATCTAAAATCGCTTACAAATAACATGCAAAGCGGAAGGAGACTGTTGCATTGTTGTGGCAGACTTTAGGCGCATGCCTCGGCATGCACCGCAACTAACCTCCAGCGGTCACATATCACTAAAGCTGCCATATCTCAGTTAATATTTGTCCAATCTTAAAAAATAAGGTGTCAATCGATTTGTAATTGAATTAGCTAAAAAAAGTTATTCTCGTAAATGTTTTTTAAAATTAACGGTTTTTTAGTTATTTAGGAAACAAAATTTAATATGGCCGCCATTTTATTTTATGAATTTTAAAAATTGTTATAATTTTTTTAGCTTTGCCTAATTGGCATAAATGTTTGTGCAAAGTTTCAATTTCGAATGTTTAACCGGTTTTTAGAAATAAATTAATAAGTGAAAAAAACAAAAATGGCGGCTGTGTGAGTAACTAAGGACTTCCGGACAATTTAAATATGATATTTAGATATTTTTCTTACCCAGGAACAATGCCCTAAAATATTGGTAGGGAGTTCTGAAACACCCCGTATATTTCAAAACCTCAACAGAGCCTGTTATACAAACCTGAGTGAAACATGTTATATAAACATATTACAAACCCCATGAAACCTGTTATATAAACATACGAAATTGAAACTTTGCACAAACATTTATGTCAATTAGGCAAAGCTAAAAAAATTATGAAAATTTTTCAAATTCATAAAACAAAATGGCGGCCATATTAAATTTTGTTTCCTAAATAACTAAAAACCGTTAATTAAAAAAAATTACAAGAATAACCTTTTTTAGCTAATTCAATTACAAATCATTGACACCTTATTTTTTAAGATTGAACAAATATTAACTGAGATATGGCAGCTTTAGTGATACGTGACCGCTGGAGGTTAGTTGCAGTGCATGCCGAGGCATGCGGCTAAAGTCTGCCACAACAATGCAACAGTCTCCTTCCGCTTTGCATGTTATTTGTAAAGCGCTTTGCCTAATTGCTCTTGCCTAATTGGCATAAATGTTTGTGCAAAGTTTCAATTTCGTATGTTTAACCGGTTTTTAGAAATAAATTTATAAGTGAAAAAAACAAAATGACGGCTGTGTGAGTAACTAAGGACTTCCGGACAATTTAAATATGATATTTAGATATGTTTCTTACCCAGGAACAATGCCCTAAAATATTGGTAGGGAGTTTTGAAACACCCTGTATATCTCAAAACCTCGACAGAGCCTGTTATAAAAACCTGAGTGCAAAATAGCTCAGTCTCTTGTAAATAAATACGACCACAGGCGTCGCGCCGGGGCGGGGGGGGGGGGGGGGCACAGGTGGGCATGTGCCCCCCAACCCAAAATGTTTATTTTTGTAGCCGCCGACCAACATTAAAAATCCAAATATAAATATTTTCTACCATTCTCTAAAGTCGTACTACTCACAAGTGATTTAAACCAATTATTTTTAAGTTAGATGTTTATTTTGACCATATTAATCATTCACATTCATTTTATTAGCGAATTTCCCCTATAGAGAAGAAGCTATTACCGCAGGTCTCATGGTAAGACCTAAGCCCAAGACCATTATAACTTTTTGTTTTGGGGCCCCCAGAAGCAAAAATCACCATTCGTTTGAACTTATATATATACTACTACTACTACTGCTACCACCACCACTACTACTACTATAATGAAAAAATAGTGTTTTTTGGCATCTGGGGACCTCAAAACGCCAATTTATTATGGTCTCAGCGTCTCAACCAGTCTCGGGCTTAGATCTTACCATGAGACCTGCTAGAACAGCTTCTTCCCTATAAAAAAAAATCCGCTAGGAATTCAATTTTATTTTAAGACATTCGCCTTTCAAATCTAATTTCTACATAGTTTAGTTGAAGTGTAAGGAATGAATCTTCAAACCGATTTCGTTCAAAAACTTTAAACTTTTTCCAGAATTTTCGGTTTTTGTTTACATTGATTCAATATCAGTTGATTTGATTCAATATCAGTTAAATAATTATAAAGCAATCCACAAAGTAACAATGAGGCTAAAACTTATTTTAACTTACAAAAGATTGGGTTGTTAAACTAACTACAAAACAAGAAGAATAAAGGGCAAGTTGTCTGCAGATAATTAACTTTGCTTGATGACTCTTCAAACAAGTCTTACCACGAAGAGCGAATTAATCCTCGTATTACTGAATTTTCAGTCACACTGATTATCTTTAATATTTTTTTCCTTTCAAATTTTTTAAAAACTAGACTAACCCTGTGCAGCACAAAGCGCTGCAAAAAAAACCAAAAATTGATTATTATTTTATAATTTTCCACAATATAGAAAATATAGAAAATTAACTTAGACCTACCCAGTTAAATAATTATAATACATATTTTAATGATTTTTATTCCTATTACCTTTTTAATTGTTAATAGTTGGCCCAGGTTCTGCAAATAACGATTGCATGGTAGTAATTGAAACTAACAGGATTAGCCTTGCTGCTACCACAGTGGAAGGACATAAAGTAGTCTATTTAGTGACTTGAATAAAGTTTAGTTGCTGAAGTCAAATTATTTCACTTTAGAGAACTCCCCAACTCTGTGATCCTCAGGTCTCTCTAATGAAGTTAGGAATTTAATAGATTGTCATTATTTATTTAAAAGGTTAGGCCTTGTAATAAAAACTTATAATTCCTGAGAAGATGCGGAGTTTCGCCGGCGCTAATGCTGATTTATTTCTTGCAGGAAAAGAGGATTTCACTATAAGTAATGGCCTGGTTTTAGCTAAACCTTAAGTTTTATTAAAACTGGAACATTTTTACAAATAATATATAAATCCAATCTTGGAGGTTTATAATTTCTTTTTTGGCGATAATAAATTTCAGTCCATTAACACTATACATTGTGGTGTACAGAAGGTTGGGTAGAGGCGAATTTATGGATCTATTGTTAGTGTTCAGCTGATAACATAAAATCCAAGTTTTCGAGCTCGACTTTCCCCGGGTTTGTACAGCCACTTTATGAAATTTTCCGATATCATAAAAAATACAAGAGTAATTGGCGTCCGAGTTTAAATAGTGGGTTTCAGCTAGTTGTTATTTTGAGCTAAAATAACTGTGAATGTAAAAAGAAAATGAAAAATGTACTTCATGAACCTAGTGTTGAATTTATATTTCTTCGAGGTGAAATAGCGTTATTCTAACTAAACTAAAATATATTGCCACAATTTACGCCCGCTTGAACGTTTACACGTGCTGATCGCTGACCCCACGGAGGAATATTTACATTCATCACTATTTGGACACTTATATGAATGAGTGACGACTTAATTTAAGCCTCTGAAGTTATATTTTGGATATTAAAGATGGGAAAGAGTACTTTATATGCTAGTTAAGACTCTGGAAATTTACTACGTCGCACTACTTTTATCCATTATTATCGCGGAGAAATGTTAGTTCGTATCTCTCCCGCGAGGGCGACACAGAATTGCCTTTAGCCCCCTCTCAAGTTTATACTTGGCATTACTCTTAAAGTCCGGGTATTTTTACTACCCGGTCCGGGTTATTTTGGAGATTTTTGAAGATTGTCAATAGGTAAAAATAGCACTTCATATTAATGATCACTTTCACTACACTCAGATTCGTCACTAAATCTATCATTAGTTATAAATTCCGCTATTTCACAATCGCGAAGAAAACGCCGGTCACGTGAAGCCATTTCATTTTGTTTACGAACTGAGCATCAGCTGACGACGCAACTGAAAATGTGCAGTTCATTCCGTTTTCTAGTGTTCCCACCCGGGAAAATAACAAAACCAAATATACTATTAGAAAGCTCGTTTTCTGACGAAAAAGTACATATAACTTGTGACAGAAACTTTATTAGTCTGTGAAGTCAAGGACTTCTGAAATCGAACGACGTCTGATCCCGCCTATAGGCGGGCGTGGACCAGCGGCGGGCTGGGGGTCATCCCGCATATGTGCAGGCGTGGACTTCAAGAGGTTTTAATTCAAATAAGATGAAAATAAAATAAAATAAACTGCCGGTACGAATTGAAAATACACAAAATACAGCGGACTATTTTAAAATAGTCTACTATCAACCAGCAAAGTATTGTGGTTACTTCTACTGTGTCAACTAATAATGGTCAATATTATATTGCGTTTCCCCGTAGGTGCCAATTTTTATGGGATACCGTACTTTATTAATTTAGAATTTTAGGGAGTGTCAGGCAAGTGCTTCTTACATTTAAAGTAATTGTTCTTCAAGATGGTGAATATACAAGCTAACACTCGGGTAACTGGACTCGTAAATTATATAGCCTACTTCAGCATCTCAAAATATATAGAATTTATTGATCCTGGTTTTGCTCCTTGACAAATGATATGCTATTTTCAGCAAATAAACCTTAGTTATTCTAATCTTACTTGTATGACTAATTATACTTATCACTCGTCTCCAATTGACTTGAGCTGAGCTTAAACTTGAACCCGTCTGGAACAATATTCCGAATATGGTAAAGTACATTGTAAATTAAAATTAAAAAATACAATCGTATAGCAAAATTTCATATTTATCATAGTTTAAAACATTATTACGCATGTGCCTTTATTCTGCAAAATTATACATGAAAGGTGATTTTAAAGTTTGTACATTTTCCTGATTAAATACTCAAAATAAGCAAAATTGACTTTATATAAACAACTCATTATACATTGCAATTCAAATTAATCAAGAACACAACATTACAAAGGTTTTTAAGAATTAAATATAATTATTTTACTTTCTATGACAACGGGCAAGAACAGTTTCTATGGGTGTCAGTTCAAAAGTGATTCATCAAGTTTTAAAAGAAACGCAAAGACATTACCACAGGCGTCTTTGTCGGGTTAGCAAAGGATGCTAATCCGACAAAACATGATACATATTGTATGTTTGTAATATTGTTATTTATTTACATATAATATATATCTTTATAATTAAAAATCAATTCGATGAGTGGTAAACACAGTACGTTGTTCCATTGTTAATTTTACCTCTATAAATAAAAATATTTCTATTTCTTTGAATTTCAATAACTTTTATATTTGTGCACCAAACTGGATAATTCTTTTATTGGATCAATGAACATTGTTTGTCAACGGTTGCAATGATTTTAGGTTTCAAAATGAAGCCCCTGTTATGTACTGCACCAGTGGCCAACTACAATTGACACGATTGGCATATCACGTTGAACCAGGCCAAACTCCGTTCCGTGGAATACGTACATCTTCGGGATGCTACCAATACTGATTGAAATATATTTAATGACGGCAGAGTGACTATTCTCCCAGCAACATACGTCGAAAGTCCGCGACATATGAGCATGAGTACGCTCGGATGCTAAGTTGGATGTACGTCATTATGGTACACCAGATTTGTTTATTACATTTACGTGTAATTCAAATTGGTCAGAAATTCTACAAGAATTATTTTCTGGCCAATTTCCCATTGATCGCCATATTATCACAAGAGTTTTTAAAAGAAAACCAAAGTTACTCATGGTATTTATTCCTAAGCATTGCATGTTCGGCGAGACGCATTGAGGGATGTATTCAGTAGAATGGCAAAAACAAGGGCTGCAACACGCACACATCCTTATTTTTTGGTTGGTTGAGAGGATAAAACCGAATGAAATGGATTATGTGATATCAGCTAATATAATGAGGAATATCCATTCAGCTAAAAGTCGGTTCAGTAATTATTGTGTTGCGAAGCATTAAGTCGCTACGTATTTGTAATGGCACTCAGCTGACGGTGAAAAATTAATTAACAACATACAGTAATTGAGGCAACGACTTCGCAAAAATAATACAAAGGTGAAGAAGTTTTCATTCCACGTATCCAAATGATTCCAAACGATACGCCCTTTGACTTTAAGTGGCAACAATTTATAGCAGCTTGCATTAGCAATGTCCGAATTAAATGGACAGTCGTCCAAACAGTCGGAATGTTTGTGGAAACAACCTTGAAAATCCATGATTTTCATATGGCCAATTGTATGTCGCCTGTTCCCGTGTTGGAACACTGAAAAATATTTTTCTCGCCAGAAAACAAAACTAACAATGTTGTATATTAAGAAAGCTTTAGAATAAAAACTATGTGATCAATCTACAATAATCACTCTGTTCTGATCAGCCGATACTGCAACACAGGCTCTGACATGGCCTTTGACTGGACAGCTCTCAAAGCAGTTAGTAGGCCTATGACAACTGGCTGGGAATGATGATTGTTTTAATTATGTACCGAAGCCGGTGTTTTAATGTTATTTTCGTATTGTGTAGTGTACTTTGTGGACTGTGTATCTCTTTTTATTGTTTATCGACAACTGCAGAAATGTGGGCTTAGTTTATGAGGTGTGATATTCCGCTGAGGATGAGAGATTAAACTCTTGAAACTAGTCCGGCAAAATACGGTATTTTGATATCTGCAGGTGTTCACGTAAGTAACACTCATTTGAAGTAAATTAAAAGGTATCAAGGCTGTTTGAAAAGTAAAACAAATTATTCATAAAGGAGCCAGGACAACGTTTGTCGGGTCAGCTAGTAATAATAATAAATGCATATTCTATATACATTGCATTTTGATTCTATGCAACCTAAAAAATAGTTTTTAAAATAACGAAAATTATACAATTAAAATAATATCAGCATAATATGAAAGCGCTAAAGCCGCTTCTGTGACCATTCATAAGTTAGGACAGGTTTTTCAATAAAAGGTTTTAGATTAAAATTCAATTATTTATATTTTTCCTCCCCTTTACCAGGAGATAAATTTCAAACAGCCTGTAGTTGGACTTTGAATGAGTTTTCAGTTATTTATGCGAAACCGAGGAGGACATTTTCATCATTTTTAGTATTGCCAAAGGTCAGCTATACCCCCACGTGGCCATCAGTCTTCGCAGTGAGTCAACACAGTAACTACATTATAGTGTGTAGTGTAGTGATGGACGTTCAGTAAAAGTTTAAAATCATATAATTTATTGTAGGTTTTTTAAAAGCTGAAATAAATATTGTAAGGAGGTAGATTCAACTGACGGTATCTGCTGCAAGGCGAACCCCGATGCTATCACTACTGGTCTTAGTTTCGGTGAGATGACTCGGCTTATCGGCTGTGTCAGACAACGCACAGCGTGCATGCGTGCTTTCTCTTACTGTAATCTATTAAGGGATGTCAGTCCATAGGATCCCTAGATCAAAAAACTTACAAAAAAATCTTTCTATGAACGGGTTTAACGAATGTCGGGTATACTGCTTACCACGGAGACGATCATGTGTATGATTCATTAAAGTAAGTCTCTCTAATTAATTTTTTAATGCATATAATTTCGGGGGGGGGCGGGTCCCCTGGGCCCCCCTACACACGCGCCACTGAAAGAACATGTCGGCCTTAGTCAGTAACAAGACTATAAGATCGCGTCCAATCATCCTACTCTTATCTTTCACTCATATTTGCCTTACAATACCCCTTACTGGTGGCTGGCGTCTCATATGGTTAATGGATATGGTAATCGGCCATAAGTGAAGAGAGCAAAGTATGTAACGAGTGTATCTGGCTATCACACTACGTAATCGCGGTGACGATCGTTCCTTCATCTCGGCCAGAAAAGACGTCAGGCATCTTCTCATCGGCCCCGTCACGCTCTAGCTAGAGTTTTTATGACTATCCCACGTCCGTATTTCACCGAAAAGAACTATTTTATACCTAATCTCATTTGGAGACGCCAACCTAGAAGTCGGTCGGTTTATCTTGCATTCATATAACGATCACCTTTCAGTATAGTCAATATTGATAATTTACTATCTGCTTGTCCAGATCAGACCACAGAACCGATCAAGGCTCGATCCCACAATCAGATCGGAACCGAGGAACTCTTTGTTATCTTTGCTATTCAATAATCAATGAACAATGGAGTATCATCAGAATTGATCGATGAGAACGATCAGCCGACTCTCTGTGAGTCATGTCACTCATATTTAATAAAAAATATATAGTTTCTTAAAATTCAGAGAAGATACAGGTTGAAGTAGACAGTCCATGAATGCATCAATGTCTTAATAATTAGGAAAAGGGATGATTTGAAAATGCATTTATACATTAATTGAACTGTTTCAATATTGAATAGTCAGAATGTATCAAATAATTTTAAGTGTATTTATCTAGAATATAAATGGTCCTTACAGTAAAACACAAATGTTTAGTAAGGCCAATTTTTGTATGATTTCTTGTTAAATAAATAAATGAAATGAAATGAATAAATTATAACTATGCAAACTATGTAAATGTGAAGGAATATTTTATTACTTTTGCCTAATATTTTGTGTGACATAAGTAATATGATGAATAATCTACATTCATAATAATGTTTATTATGTAGGTTACAAAATTCAATGTAACAGCAACTAAATATTAAAGTAAATAAACAATTAATTAGCATCAAAGTTGGTTTCGATACAGTTTAATGCTAGACTTAAACATTCAATGGTGACATAGCTGATGTTAATGAAGGAAATAATATCCCATTCTCTGTTGATCAAGTTACAAAATTTTACCACAAGCCTACTGATGAGAAGGAAATTACTAAAATAATAGATTCCTTAAAAATAAATTCTCTTATGGACTTAATGAAATTCCTAATGTTGTAATAAAGAGGGCTAAAGTATATATTTATAGAATCTTAGTTCATCTGGTAAACTCTTCTTTGATATCTGGCATTTTCCCCAACAAATTAAAAATAGCCAAAGTCATTCCCATTCACAAAAAAGGAAGCGAATAAGACTTATCCAATTATCGACCAGTATCTATCTTACCATCCTTTTCAAAAATTTATGAAAAAGTTATGTACAATCGATTATCTAATTATTTGGAAACAAATAAAATTTTGGATGAAGCCCAGCATGGTTTTCGTCCTGGGAAATCAGTGTTAAGCGCAGCAGTAACTTACATTGAGTCTATCATTGAATCAGTAGATAAAGGTGAAGTGGCTGTAGGTATTTTTATGGATCTCACCAAAGCTTTTGAGAGTGTAAACCACCGCCAGCTCCTTAAAAATTGACCAATTTTGGTGTTGAAGGAGTGTCAAATAGGTGGTTTGAGTCATATCTCACAGAACGTTTTCAATTTGTTGAAACCAATACAACTTTTCAAAATCAGGTCGTAGGAGCTGCTTCGGACCTTGATTTCTTCTGGTGTTCCGCAGGGGTCGATCTTGGTCCGTTGCTGCTCCTATGTTACTTAACTGGTCTGCCTGAAAGCCTTCAACATGTTCCAAAAAATAACCTTTGTTTGTATTCGGACGATGCTAACTTAAAAATCTCTGGAAAGACTCAGGATGTTATTGAACAATTAAGTTTTATAGAATTAGCTAATTTGAAACAGTTTTTAATGTCAAATCAGTTAAAACTAAATGCATCAAAAACAAATTTTATTGTCTTTTAAACTAAACAAAACCGTAACAAAGTATCTCCAAATATTATGATTGATGATGAAAATATCACCGAGGTAAATGAAACAAAATTCTTAGGATTACATATGGATAGAAACCTAAGCTGGGATAATCATGTAAAATAGGTTATTAAAAAAATAGCTCTGGCATATATGCACTAAGACGCATGGCTCCTCTCTGTAATTTATCAGTGTTAAGTAATATATATTTTGCTCTCATTCACTCGCACGTAGCTTATTGCATTTGTTCGTAAGGCTCAACCTCAAAGAGTAGTCTGGATGAAATTCTTAAAATACAAAAAAAAGCTATTAGAATTATGTTAAAATTAAAACCAGAAGATTCAGTGAAAAAATTTGTACAAAGATTTAAATATTTTGAATGTATTTGGACTTTATACCTTGGAATGTATGTTATTTTTCAAGAATTTCATAAATAAGACAGATTTCGACCTAGACTCACATCGGTACAGTACAAGACGAAGAAATGAAACCAATTTGAGTATACACAAATTGGAATTTTATAAGAAAAAAACTACATATATGGGATACAAATTTTTTAAAGCACTACCATTAGAATTAAGAAAAGAAGCAAACTGTGCAAAATTCAAAGCAAAATTAAAAAATTTTCTGATTAACAAAGCTATGTACACTTTTGAAGAGTTTTACAATTAAGACAATAAACGGTATCAGGAAACTGACACATACTTTCTCCCTTCAAGTCATTTAAAACCAGAAAACATATATAGTGAAATAAAACAAATTATCAATTAATTATCACACAAATACATACCAAATTTTATCAAAATCGGTTAGTAAATAACGGAGATATCGATTTTTGAATATTTGCCATAACAATAACATTGGACAACGTACTGCGTTTACCGCCAAACTAAAATATCAATTATCTTCGCAACCAGTCGACGTAGACTAATGATTCAAAATACTAGATTATTTAGTTTTTCAAGCCAAATTTAATGGTTGCAGGTATATTTTCTTGAAAAGTTACAATTTTCGTGAAATTTGAAAAATATGAATTTTTTAACACTTAAACCCCCATAACTTCTGAACCTGAATTTTTACAGACATACGGGTGGTGTCATTTTGTTTGTCATTTTAAGCACTAATATAAAAATTAGTCATTAAAAACCATGATATTTTTATCAAAATCGTTAGAGCCGTTTTTGAGGAATTTGGATTTTTGCCATTTTTAAGGGTTTTTATGGGTCAAATACCCTTAAAAATCAAAAATTCAAAAAATGAAAAATACGCCTGGAGATACCACGGCTTTATACCTACATGCCAAATTTCATGAAAATCGAACCACTGGTGTCGTCTCTAGCTTTGTTTACATCCACACATACACACACACACACACACACACACACACACACACACACACACACACACACACACACACACACACACACACACACACACACACACACACACACACACACACACACACACACACAGACAGACAGACAGACAGACACCATGCCGTAAACCATTTTTTTATTCAGGGAGCACTAAAACGAATATATCTACTAACAACTCAAATTCGAAAATTTTGACGAAAAAAATACTATCTCCATATACTATGTATAGGGGGGAACAAGTAAAAATTGTATCCACCATTATTTTTAAGTCTATTTTAGATTAGCTTTTGACGCCATTTATTGTACCTTGTGCAATGATAAATAAAGATTTTTTGATTTGATTTAAGTTTTCAGCGTCTAACAAAGTATATAATAAGCCCCATTACCAAAAAAGGTAATATTAATTCATTACTTATAGGAGAGTACAATATTAATTCATTGGTTATCGTGACCGATTGTATGAAAAATGTCTTCGGTAATCTTTCTAACACTTGACAATAAACAATTACAATTACTAATATTTCAACCTCGAACGGAATTATGTAAATAATTAGATAATAATTAAGTGGTATTACAAATTCGCAATGTAAGTGTCAATCTGCCGAAAATTATTCTAGAATATTGTATGATATCAGCCTAATTACAACATTATTGACAAGCCTTATCCTATTGTTACACTTTATTTGTTTTTTTAATTCTCATTTACAAGGAGACCTAACATTTTTATTTTATAAGAGAGATGAAATATTAAAGTAATTCACAGATTAAATTTTAGTGGTGGAAACGCAGTCTTTACATCAAACACTGTGTCATGAAAATAACGGATTTTAATCTGGGGTTGTATTGTTGCAAGGCACAATAGTCTCAATGAAATATTTCCAGTGTAAAGCTTTAAATGTCTTCTTTTTATGTTATTAAAGTTTTATTAAAACACATTTGTTATCTTTTTAAATATTTTTAACAGGTGCTAAGTAAATAATTTTCAGATTATTAGTTTAAGGTTCAAACAATACGCCTGCTCTGTAATGCGCCTGTAATAATTATGCTCTATTCTTAAAAACTAATCAAAACAGAAAGGTAAGCATTAACAATGTACAAACTAAACAACTGAAACTGCATGAAATAATCAGTGTGATATAAAAATAAATTTCAAAATTTGTCAAGGAGGATCATCTAACTAAATTTCTAGAGAGCACATATTCTCGCGTATTTTTTTCATGTCTATATGTGCACTGTAATACATATGGCTGACATAAATCAAAGACATAGAGTTTAGACTAGTGTGATAATCAATAGTATCTAAAGTTTTTTTTCTGTCTCAGCTGAGGTTTGATGGGATTTAGGGTAATAAAACATTTCTTTCATTTGACCCTACGATAAATTTGATTTCACATTTCAAAATTGTCTACTCAGATCTCACATTTGTTTTTTTTTAGTTATGTGTGCAATTGTGCATACAGAGGGGCACGGAGTTAGTATTAAAATCGTTCATGGGTGGAACTAAGTATTAGTAACACAATGGCACCAATCCAGGTTTCCATATCCATACAGCAAGTTGAACAGGTTTTTCAAAATCTTCGTTCTTGCTGAGATAAAAGGACCATCAGCCTCACTCTGTTTTTCTACACTTCCTCTTCAATTAAAAAGGCAAATCAGAGCAATCGAGGATTTTGAAAATAATTTTAAAATTTATATGATGGAAAACCTTTTTTTTATTTGACAAACGCTAAGTTGAAATTTAACATAGAATCACAACCGTTAACGTAATTTTGCATCACTTAAAACAAATTACAATTATTGTACCCTCAAAAAAAAGTTTAAAACAATGATTGATCCTAATATATCTTAGATATTCCTTATTAAGAAAATTTAACATGGATTCTGACAATGATAAAATAGTTAATAAAATCGTAGTTTTAATATAGTTATAGTCATATTATTTAAGTAAGTACAGGTATTTGTAAAGGAAATTAATGCTATCCAAGGAATTAGCATTTTTCCACAAAAAAATTAAGAATGTGTAATCAGGGAAACAGTAGGTTCTTATAGTTAATTTTAAAGCTTAATAATAGTAGACACTCTCTTCAGTCCAGTATATCACACAAAAAGTGACGCAAAATTATTATATATAAAAAAAACAAATAAATCTTAACTTTTATTGACAAACCAAGAGTTTATAAAGATGTTTAATCCCACACGTTCCATATTATTGTTATTGTGAACTCCAAAAGGGGTTTAAAATTACGGTGAAATAAAAATAAATTTTCGTTATATCGTTACGGAAACGGCAGTTTTCATCACATATGTTGCGGGGCTACAAGCTCTTTTCCTCCCTAGGGAGTAAAAGAATCAGCTGGAGTCAAGGACGTCAGTTGTTCGTTTTATACTGTAGTAAAAACAAGGTATGTAGAGAAGAAGAGAACAATAATTAAGATTACCTAGCTACCTAAGGCTTGCTGAGCGAAATCTTGTGACGTCAATGCCGAACGCCAATGCTCATTGGGTAAAAACACATCAGTCGAAGTATTAGTAATATGTTCCCTCTGATTGGTCAAGATGAAAATTGATATTGCAAAACTCGTTAATTTCATCGATCGATGATAGTTCAGTGTGTTCGACACATTAATTGTTGGTCACTGTCAGTCTAACCTAAGCACAAATGAACAATCATCTGATTGTTTTAAATAGCAAGAACAAGAAATTTTTTTAAAGTAGTTAATTGAATGCATTGAGAGGTATAACAAAGAATATAGTTCATCACACGGGACCAAATTTGCTTTTCATTACTCGGTAATTTTTTCCTCGAAAAACTTGACATCTTACTGAAAGCGTTACTTTAGTCCTTAGTATTGAAATATACTATTATTGCCCTTATTTTATCTCATTAAAAACAAAAATGTTGAAAATATCTTATTTTGTCTTTTATTCACTTACCGTGAGGGTATATTAACCTAGGGTGGTACCACTTTGTCACTATTACACAGTAGTACAGTCAAATTGGGGTATTAGATCGGCAACTGATGTGCATTCAAGAAAATTTGATAACGGCTTCTACTAAGCACTATAATTAAAGATCCGAGGAGTCCTAAAAAAATAAAGTTGTTTTTCACAAAAAATTTTTTCCCACTACTGCATGGAAATAATCACATTGCCACACCTGTAAACAGTACGCAAAACGGTTCATTTCCGCTTTCATTTCATTCTCGCTCGCTAAATCAGGGTTACTTATTAGGTTAAGGTGGCACACAAGAGAGATAACTATGACGTCAAACACCAAAGACCAGTTTCTATTGGTCAGCAGAAATCCCATGACACTCACCGCATTCTAAATTCTAGTTGCCTTGCTCTAAATCAGCTGATTTCACAGTCAGCGTTTCTATCTCAACTTCCGGTTCGTTCCAATAGAATAAGCAAACATAACCTCAATGAACTTTTGTGTACAGGTTAGTTAATAAGTTAAACTGTTTAAATAATGGTGGTAGGAAAAATATTGCGTGTATTACGAGCACAAAAATAGTCATTGCCGCTCTCGAAATGTTTGGCCGCACTCAGCTAAAGCTTCGTGCGGCCATCTACAATTCTCGAGCGGCATTGACGTACTTTGCGCTCTTAATACACAAATAGCTATTTTGTTTGCCAAAGGAGGCCTATGATCCGACGAGTGATTTAAGACGAGAATTAACATTAATTAGAACTTAATAAATGAATTTGTAATAAAATTAGAATCTTGAACTTAACGTTGAATAGAACAATATAACTCGTCTCTAACTCGTCCGAATTGAATGATCGATAGCCAAATTAAGACCGGTATATTACTAAGTATTGTAAGACCAACATAAACTACATACCATAATTCTAACAGGAGATATGAAAAAATTAATAAAAAATAAATTAAAAGTACGTCACTTCCATAAAAAATTTATAGAACTGAATTTCAATTTGAATTTGTCTTTAAAACGAACCAAGATTTTCAAGAACAGATTGCGGCATCGTAATCACCGTAAAAATATACTTTGAAATGATGTGTCACAACACTACCTCTAATTAAAAAAAGTTCTATCTAATATGGTGGATCCAAGATGGCGGACAAAAATTAACAACCGGTCGAAATGAAGTATTTAACCCAAAAAATTATCGGCGGTGGTACCACTTCATTATATAGATAAATGCTTGCCAAATAAGAAAAGGGGAAGAGTTTTGCAAAATTACTGAATTAATTGTTAATTATGTACCAACTTTGTGGTTGGCAACTCAGTACGTTTGCCTGTTATTCATTAGAATGTGAAAACTGCAGACGGACAGGTAGCCAAAAACTGACATGTTTAAAGTGTGCCTTCATAAATGTTGAGTCCTTATTTCAGATGTGAGTGATTTTTCATAAAGTTTGATAAATGTTTAATGAAAACACTGTGTTCAATTCAGGCAAAAAAAATGGTATTTTAACCACATCTGTCATTGAAGGAATTATGTAAACATTTCAAATATATATAAGTATACATTTATCATTTATTTTTACTTTCTACTTCTAATTACAGTATTTTTGAAGTTTATGGGGAAACTTTGAGTTATTATTCAATTACAGCTTTCAAACACGCAATCCAATAATTATGAAAATAACTAACAAGCCAGTCTCTTAGCTATCTTTTAACTTCCGTTTTCTCGGGAATCGTAATTAGTGGTTCGTTAATCAGAACTCGAGCAAGAAAAGGGTAATAATATTGTTGTCCTCAAGTTCCTTTTTACTGAAAAGGAGATATATAGAATAAAAACTATGTGATCAATCTACAATAATCACTCTGTTCTGATCAGCCGATACTGCAACACAGGCTCTGACATGGCCTTTGACTGGACAGCTCTCAAAGCAGTTAGTAGGCCTATGACAACTGGCTGGGAATGATGATTGTTTTAATTATGTACCGAAGCCGGTGTTTTAATGTTATTTTCGTATTGTGTAGTGTACTTTGTGGACTGTGTATCTCTTTTTATTGTTTATCGACAACTGCAGAAATGTGGGCTTAGTTTATGAGGTGTGATATTCCGCTGAGGATGAGAGATTAAACTCTTGAAACTAGTCCGGCAAAATACGGTATTTTGATATCTGCAGGTGTTCACGTAAATAACACTCATTTGAAGTAAATTAAAAGGTATCAAGGCTGTTTGAAAAGTAAAACAAATTATTCATAAAGGAGCCAGGACAACGTTTGTCGGGTCAGCTAGTAATAATAATAAATGCATATTCTATATACATTGCATTTTGATTCTATGCAACCTAAAAAATAGTTTTTAAAATAACGAAAATTATACAATTAAAATAATATCAGCATAATATGAAAGCGCTAAAGCCGCTTCTGTGACCATTCATAAGTTAGGACAGGTTTTTCAATAAAAGGTTTTAGATTAAAATTCAATTATTTATATTTTTCCTCCCCTTTACCAGGAGATAAATTTCAAACAGCCTGTAGTTGGACTTTGAATGAGTTTTCAGTTATTTATGCGAAACCGAGGAGGACATTTTCATCATTTTTAGTATTGCCAAAGGTCAGCTATACCCCCACGTGGCCATCAGTCTTCGCAGTGAGTCAACACAGTAACTACATTATAGTGTGTAGTGTAGTGATGGACGTTCAGTAAAAGTTTAAAATCATATAATTTATTGTAGGTTTTTTAAAAGCTGAAATAAATATTGTAAGGAGGTAGATTCAACTGACGGTATCTGCTGCAAGGCGAACCCCGATGCTATCACTACTGGTCTTAGTTTCGGTGAGATGACTCGGCTTATCGGCTGTGTCAGACAACGCACAGCGTGCATGCGTGCTTTCTCTTACTGTAATCTATTAAGGGATGTCAGTCCATAGGATCCCTAGATCAAAAAACTTACAAAAAAATCTTTCTATGAACGGGTTTAACGAATGTCGGGTATACTGCTTACCACGGAGACGATCATGTGTATGATTCATTAAAGTAAGTCTCTCTAATTAATTTTTTAATGCATATAATTTCGGGGGGGGGCGGGTCCCCTGGGCCCCCCTACACACGCGCCACTGAAAGAACATGTCGGCCTTAGTCAGTAACAAGACTATAAGATCGCGTCCAATCATCCTACTCTTATCTTTCACTCATATTTGCCTTACAATACCCCTTACTGGTGGCTGGCGTCTCATATGGTTAATGGATATGGTAATCGGCCATAAGTGAAGAGAGCAAAGTATGTAACGAGTGTATCTGGCTATCACACTACGTAATCGCGGTGACGATCGTTCCTTCATCTCGGCCAGAAAAGACGACAGGCATCTTCTCATCGGCCCCGTCACGCTCTAGCTAGAGTTTTTATGACTATCCCACGTCCGTATTTCACCGAAAAGAACTATTTTATACCTAATCTCATTTGGAGACGCCAACCTAGAAGTCGGTCGGTTTATCTTGCATTCATATAACGATCACCTTTCAGTATAGTCAATATTGATAATTTACTATCTGCTTGTCCAGATCAGACCACAGAACCGATCAAGGCTCGATCCCACAATCAGATCGGAACCGAGGAACTCTTTGTTATCTTTGCTATTCAATAATCAATGAACAATGGAGTATCATCAGAATTGATCGATGAGAACGATCAGCCGACTCTCTGTGAGTCATGTCACTCATATTTAATAAAAAATATATAGTTTCTTAAAATTCAGAGAAGATACAGGTTGAAGTAGACAGTCCATGAATGCATCAATGTCTTAATAATTAGGAAAAGGGATGATTTGAAAATGCATTTATACAATAATTGAACTGTTTCAATATTGAATAGTCAGAATGTATCAAATAATTTTAAGTGTATTTATCTAGAATATAAATGGTCCTTACAGTAAAACACAAATGTTTAGTAAGGCCAATTTTTGTATGATTTCTTGTTAAATAAATAAATGAAATGAAATGAATAAATTATAACTATGCAAACTATGTAAATGTGAAGGAATATTTTATTACTTTTGCCTAATATTTTGTGTGACATAAGTAATATGATGAATAATCTACATTCATAATAATGTTTATTATGTAGGTTACAAAATTCAATGTAACAGCAACTAAATATTAAAGTAAATAAACAATTAATTAGCATCAAAGTTGGTTTCGATACAGTTTAATGCTAGACTTAAACATTCAATGGTGACATAGCTGATGTTAATGAAGGAAATAATATCCCATTCTCTGTTGATCAAGTTACAAAATTTTACCACAAGCCTACTGATGAGAAGGAAATTACTAAAATAATAGATTCCTTAAAAATAAATTCTCTTATGGACTTAATGAAATTCCTAATGTTGTAATAAAGAGGGCTAAAGTATATATTTATAGAATCTTAGTTCATCTGGTAAACTCTTCTTTGATATCTGGCATTTTCCCCAACAAATTAAAAATAGCCAAAGTCATTCCCATTCACAAAAAAGGAAGCGAATAAGACTTATCCAATTATCGACCAGTATCTATCTTACCATCCTTTTCAAAAATTTATGAAAAAGTTATGTACAATCGATTATCTAATTATTTGGAAACAAATAAAATTTTGGATGAAGCCCAGCATGGTTTTCGTCCTGGGAAATCAGTGTTAAGCGCAGCAGTAACTTACATTGAGTCTATCATTGAATCAGTAGATAAAGGTGAAGTGGCTGTAGGTATTTTTATGGATCTCACCAAAGCTTTTGAGAGTGTAAACCACCGCCAGCTCCTTAAAAATTGACCAATTTTGGTGTTGAAGGAGTGTCAAATAGGTGGTTTGAGTCATATCTCACAGAACGTTTTCAATTTGTTGAAACCAATACAACTTTTCAAAATCAGGTCGTAGGAGCTGCTTCGGACCTTGATTTCTTCTGGTGTTCCGCAGGGGTCGATCTTGGTCCGTTGCTGCTCCTATGTTACTTAACTGGTCTGCCTGAAAGCCTTCAACATGTTCCAAAAAATAACCTTTGTTTGTATTCGGACGATGCTAACTTAAAAATCTCTGGAAAGACTCAGGATGTTATTGAACAATTAAGTTTTATAGAATTAGCTAATTTGAAACAGTTTTTAATGTCAAATCAGTTAAAACTAAATGCATCAAAAACAAATTTTATTGTCTTTTAAACTAAACAAAACCGTAACAAAGTATCTCCAAATATTATGATTGATGATGAAAATATCACCGAGGTAAATGAAACAAAATTCTTAGGATTACATATGGATAGAAACCTAAGCTGGGATAATCATGTAAAATAGGTTATTAAAAAAATAGCTCTGGCATATATGCACTAAGACGCATGGCTCCTCTCTGTAATTTATCAGTGTTAAGTAATATATATTTTGCTCTCATTCACTCGCACGTAGCTTATTGCATTTGTTCGTAAGGCTCAACCTCAAAGAGTAGTCTGGATGAAATTCTTAAAATACAAAAAAAAGCTATTAGAATTATGTTAAAATTAAAACCAGAAGATTCAGTGAAAAAATTTGTTCAAAGATTTAAATATTTTGAATGTATTTGGACTTTATACCTTGGAATGTATGTTATTTTTCAAGAATTTCATAAATAAGACAGATTTCGACCTAGACTCACATCGGTACAATACAAGACGAAGAAATGAAACCAATTTGAGTATACACAAATTGGAATTTTATAAGAAAAAAACTACATATATGGGATACAAATTTTTTAAAGCACTACCATTAGAATTAAGAAAAGAAGCAAACTGTGCAAAATTCAAAGCAAAATTAAAAAATTTTCTGATTAACAAAGCTATGTACACTTTTGAAGAGTTTTACAATTAAGACAATAAACGGTATCAGGAAACTGACACATACTTTCTCCCTTCAAGTCATTTAAAACCAGAAAACATATATAGTGAAATAAAACAAATTATCAATTAATTATCACACAAATACATACCAAATTTTATCAAAATCGGTTAGTAAATAACGGAGATATCGATTTTTGAATATTTGCCATAACAATAACATTGGACAACGTACTGCGTTTACCGCCAAACTAAAATATCAATTATCTTCGCAACCAGTCGACGTAGACTAATGATTCAAAATACTAGATTATTTAGTTTTTCAAGCCAAATTTAATGGTTGCAGGTATATTTTCTTGAAAAGTTACAATTTTCGTGAAATTTGAAAAATATGAATTTTTTAACACTTAAACCCCCATAACTTCTGAACCTGAATTTTTACAGACATACGGGTGGTGTCATTTTGTTTGTCATTTTAAGCACTAATATAAAAATTAGTCATTAAAAACCATGATATTTTTATCAAAATCGTTAGAGCCGTTTTTGAGGAATTTGGATTTTTGCCATTTTTAAGGGTTTTTATGGGTCAAATACCCTTAAAAATCAAAAATTCAAAAAATGAAAAATATGCCTGGAGATACCACGGCTTTATACCTACATGCCAAATTTCATGAAAATCGAACCACTGGTGTCGTCTCTAGCTTTGTTTACATCCACACATACACACACACACACACACACACACACACACACACACACACACACACACACACACACACACACACACACACACACACACACACACACACACAGACAGACAGACAGACAGACACCATGCCGTAAACCATTTTTTTATTCAGGGAGCACTAAAACGAATATATCTACTAACAACTCAAATTCGAAAATTTTGACGAAAAAAATACTATCTCCATATACTATGTATAGGGGGGAACAAGTAAAAATTGTATCCACCATTATTTTTAAGTCTATTTTAGATTAGCTTTTGACGCCATTTATTGTACCTTGTGCAATGATAAATAAAGATTTTTTGATTTGATTTAAGTTTTCAGCGTCTAACAAAGTATATAATAAGCCCCATTACCAAAAAAGGTAATATTAATTCATTACTTATAGGAGAGTACAATATTAATTCATTGGTTATCGTGACCGATTGTATGAAAAATGTCTTCGGTAATCTTTCTAACACTTGACAATAAACAATTACAATTACTAATATTTCAACCTCGAACGGAATTATGTAAATAATTAGATAATAATTAAGTGGTATTACAAATTCGCAATGTAAGTGTCAATCTGCCGAAAATTATTCTAGAATATTGTATGATATCAGCCTAATTACAACATTATTGACAAGCCTTATCCTATTGTTACACTTTATTTGTTTTTTTAATTCTCATTTACAAGGAGACCTAACATTTTTATTTTATAAGAGAGATGAAATATTAAAGTAATTCACAGATTAAATTTTAGTGGTGGAAACGCAGTCTTTACATCAAACACTGTGTCATGAAAATAACGGATTTTAATCTGGGGTTGTATTGTTGCAAGGCACAATAGTCTCAATGAAATATTTCCAGTGTAAAGCTTTAAATGTCTTCTTTTTATGTTATTAAAGTTTTATTAAAACACATTTGTTATCTTTTTAAATATTTTTAACAGGTGCTAAGTAAATAATTTTCAGATTATTAGTTTAAGGTTCAAACAATACGCCTGCTCTGTAATGCGCCTGTAATAATTATGCTCTATTCTTAAAAACTAATCAAAACAGAAAGGTAAGCATTAACAATGTACAAACTAAACAACTGAAACTGCATGAAATAATCAGTGTGATATAAAAATAAATTTCAAAATTTGTCAAGGAGGATCATCTAACTAAATTTCTAGAGAGCACATATTCTCACGTATTTTTTTCATGTCTATATGTGCACTGTAATACATATGGCTGACATAAATCAAAGACATAGAGTTTAGACTAGTGTGATAATCAATAGTATCTAAAGTTTTTTTTCTGTCTCAGCTGAGGTTTGATGGGATTTAGGGTAATAAAACATTTCTTTCATTTGACCCTACGATAAATTTGATTTCACATTTCAAAATTGTCTACTCAGATCTCACATTTGTTTTTTTTTAGTTATGTGTGCAATTGTGCATACAGAGGGGCACGGAGTTAGTATTAAAATCGTTCATGGGTGGAACTAAGTATTAGTAACACAATGGCACCAATCCAGGTTTCCATATCCATACAGCAAGTTGAACAGGTTTTTCAAAATCTTCGTTCTTGCTGAGATAAAAGGACCATCAGCCTCACTCTGTTTTTCTACACTTCCTCTTCAATTAAAAAGGCAAATCAGAGCAATCGAGGATTTTGAAAATAATTTTAAAATTTATATGATGGAAAACCTTTTTTTTATTTGACAAACGCTAAGTTGAAATTTAACATAGAATCACAACCGTTAACGTAATTTTGCATCACTTAAAACAAATTACAATTATTGTACCCTCAAAAAAAAGTTTAAAACAATGATTGATCCTAATATATCTTAGATATTCCTTATTAAGAAAATTTAACATGGATTCTGACAATGATAAAATAGTTAATAAAATCGTAGTTTTAATATAGTTATAGTCATATTATTTAAGTAAGTACAGGTATTTGTAAAGGAAATTAATGCTATCCAAGGAATTAGCATTTTTCCACAAAAAAATTAAGAATGTGTAATCAGGGAAACAGTAGGTTCTTATAGTTAATTTTAAAGCTTAATAATAGTAGACACTCTCTTCAGTCCAGTATATCACACAAAAAGTGACGCAAAATTATTATATATAAAAAAACAAATAAATCTTAACTTTTATTGACAAACCAAGAGTTTATAAAGATGTTTAATCCCACACGTTCCATATTATTGTTATTGTGAACTCCAAAAGGGGTTTAAAATTACGGTGAAATAAAAATAAATTTTCGTTATATCGTTACGGAAACGGCAGTTTTCATCACATATGTTGCGGGGCTACAAGCTCTTTTCCTCCCTAGGGAGTAAAAGAATCAGCTGGAGTCAAGGACGTCAGTTGTTCGTTTTATACTGTAGTAAAAACAAGGTATGTAGAGAAGAAGAGAACAATAATTAAGATTACCTAGCTACCTAAGGCTTGCTGAGCGAAATCTTGTGACGTCAATGCCGAACGCCAATGCTCATTGGGTAAAAACACATCAGTCGAAGTATTAGTAATATGTTCCCTCTGATTGGTCAAGATGAAAATTGATATTGCAAAACTCGTTAATTTCATCGATCGATGATAGTTCAGTGTGTTCGACACATTAATTGTTGGTCACTGTCAGTCTAACCTAAGCACAAATGAACAATCATCTGATTGTTTTAAATAGCAAGAACAAGAAATTTTTTTAAAGTAGTTAATTGAATGCATTGAGAGGTATAACAAAGAATATAGTTCATCACACGGGACCAAATTTGCTTTTCATTACTCGGTAATTTTTTCCTCGAAAAACTTGACATCTTACTGAAAGCGTTACTTTAGTCCTTAGTATTGAAATATACTATTATTGCCCTTATTTTATCTCATTAAAAACAAAAATGTTGAAAATATCTTATTTTGTCTTTTATTCACTTACCGTGAGGGTATATTAACCTAGGGTGGTACCACTTTGTCACTATTACAGTAGTACAGTCAAATTGGGGTATTAGATCGGCAACTGATGTGCATTCAAGAAAATTTGATAACGGCTTCTACTAAGCACTATAATTAAAGATCCGAGGAGTCCTAAAAAAATAAAGTTGTTTTTCACAAAAAAATTTTTCCCACTACTGCATGGAAATAATCACATTGCCACACCTGTAAACAGTACGCAAAACGGTTCATTTCCGCTTTCATTTCATTCTCGCTCGCTAAATCAGGGTTACTTATTAGGTTAAGGTGGCACACAAGAGAGATAACTATGACGTCAAACACCAAAGACCAGTTTCTATTGGTCAGCAGAAATCCCATGACACTCACCGCATTCTAAATTCTAGTTGCCTTGCTCTAAATCAGCTGATTTCACAGTCAGCGTTTCTATCTCAACTTCCGGTTCGTTCCAATAGAATAAGCAAACATAACCTCAATGAACTTTTGTGTACAGGTTAGTTAATAAGTTAAACTGTTTAAATAATGGTGGTAGGAAAAATATTGCGTGTATTACGAGCACAAAAATAGTCATTGCCGCTCTCGAAATGTTTGGCCGCACTCAGCTAAAGCTTCGTGCGGCCATCTACAATTCTCGAGCGGCATTGACGTACTTTGCGCTCTTAATACACAAATAGCTATTTTGTTTGCCAAAGGAGGCCTATGATCCGACGAGTGATTTAAGACCAGAATTAACATTAATTAGAACTTAATAAATGAATTTGTAATAAAATTAGAATCTTGAACTTAACGTTGAATAGAACAATATAACTCGTCTCTAACTCGTCCGAATTGAATGATCGATAGCCAAATTAAGACCGGTATATTACTAAGTATTGTAAGACCAACATAAACTACATACCATAATTCTAACAGGAGATATGAGAAAATTAATAAAAAATAAATTAAAAGTACGTCACTTCCATAAAAAATTTATAGAACTGAATTTCAATTTGAATTTGTCTTTAAAACGAACCAAGATTTTCAAGAACAGATTGCGGCATCGTAATCACCGTAAAAATATACTTTGAAATGATGTGTCACAACACTACCTCTAATTAAAAAAAGTTCTATCTAATATGGTGGATCCAAGATGGCGGACAAAAATTAACAACCGGTCGAAATGAAGTATTTAACCCAAAAAATTATCGGCGGTGGTACCACTTCATTATATAGATAAATGCTTGCCAAATAAGAAAAGGGGAAGATTTTTGCAAAATTACTGAATTAATTGTTAATTATGTACCAAATTTGTGGTTGGCAACTCAGTACGTTTGCCTGTTATTCATTAGAATGTGAAAAATGCAGACGGACAGGTAGCCAAAAACTGACATGTTTAAAGTGTGCCTTCATAAATGTTGAGTCCTTATTTCAGATGTGAGTGATTTTTCATAAAGTTTGATAAATGTTTAATGAAAACACTGTGTTCAATTCAGGCAAAAAAAAATGGTATTTTAACCACATCTGTCATTGAAGGAATTATGTAAACATTTCAAATATATATAAGTATACATTTATCATTTATTTTTACTTTCTACTTCTAATTACAGTATTTTTGAAGTTTATGGGGAAACTTTGAGTTATTATTCAATTACAGCTTTCAAACACGCAATCCAATAATTATGAAAATAACTAACAAGCCAGTCTCTTAGCTATCTTTTAGCTTCCGTTTTCTCGGGAATCGTAATTAGTGGTTCGTTAATCAGAACTCGAGGAAGAAAAGGGTAATAATATTGTTGTCCTCAAGTTCCTTTTTACTGAAAAGGAGATATATAGAAATCTTCAACAACATTTGAAAGTATAATGTTTAATCAGTTGAAAAAATGTATTAGAAAAAATCATATAAAAATGTAAATATTTAATTATAGTTATTTATTTATAAAAAGCTATTTATTTTGGCTCCAAGTTTAGAGAAAATATTTTGGACTTAATTATTATTTATAATGTAGTATATCCAAAAAGTATTTTACAATAAAATTTTGGAGGTTTTTAGGCGTAACTATAATAAGAAATCCGAGAGGTCAGAATAATTTCTCTTATTTTGAGCGAATACAGATCCATCTACTTTGGTTGCTAAGATAAACAAGTTTTATGAACATTACAAACAACAAGTTTTCAGCAGTCACCACTCAGCCCCCTGCGGAGAATGGAGTTGCAATTGATTGGTAGCTCATGAAACGCTAACCTCGTCTTCCGTCAGCAGCGGGCGACATATTGCGGTTTTTGAGAAGCAGAAGACAATCCGTCATTATGTTGTGCAGTTGGAGAGTGTCCTGCTCCAGTCCGGTCGCACAACATAAAGGCTGTCTTAACACGATGCAGCGAGACACGAACGGAACTTCCTTTCTGAGGAATGGTTAGTCTTAGAATCACGTTGGACGAATGGATAAGGTCCTGTGTAGGGTGGTTGAAGGGATCGGCGGGCAGTGTTGTCTCGAAGGAAAACATGCGGACATTCGCAGAGATTTTCATAGATAAACGTTTTAGTATTAGAGTGCCTTGAAGCGGGCGTCGGACGAAGAGATTCAATTCATTGTCGTAAGCGAACTACATAAAGGGGTCATCCTGGCAACTACATAACTTGAAGGGTCATCCTGGCATGCTGGGCCATCCTTTTCTACGAGAAATTCGCCAGGTAAACGAAGTAGTTGCCCGTAGACCAGTTCTGCTGCTGGTCTACGGGCAACCAGACGGGAGAACCAGCAAGTGACGAGACCTTCGGCAATATCATCAGCTGTTATTTGTTGAAGTGGAAAAACTTCAGGCCATCTAGTGAACCCGGTCGACCACAGTAAGACAGTACTCATAGGATCCAGCAAGAGGAGGTGGTTCGATGATGTCGACGTGTATATATTCGAAACGGGTGGAAGGGGGAGCAAAGTCGCCTGAGGAGGTGTGAACACATCTCCTAACTTTGGCTCGTTGACAGCGATGGCAAGCACGGGCCCAATTTCGGCAATGTTGCTGTACTCGAAGCCATGCATATCGCTGTGACACAAGCTTAGCAGAAGCTCTAGTTCCGGAGATTATGCAGAGACTCAAAAACAAGGCGACGAAACGCCTCAGGAGCGTAAGGCCGCTGTTTGGTTGTGGACCGTTGTGGAAGTGTCACAGAAAGGAGAAAGGTTAATTCCAGGAATGTTGATTTTTTCTAGTTTCAGGGGAGAACTATGCCTGAGAAGATTGCTCAATTCGACGTCCTCCTCTTGATGAATTGACGCTTCCACCAGATTGGGTTTCGACTCGAGAGAAACTATCTGTGACAATATTGACTGCACCAGATACGTGGCGGAATGTCCGCTGTAAATTGGGAAATATATTTCAATTGATTGTATTGGACAGGTGGCAGCTTGTCACGACTTAGTTAGATGTTTGTGGTCGGTGTGCCTCAAGTATATGCCGAAAGTGACGAACAGCCGCATACACAGCAAAGGTCACGGTAGTAAACTGGCCACGACGATTGTCGAGGTGTCTCAGTTTTTGGTAAAAAAATGCAAATGGTGTCCAGGATCCATCGTGATCCTGCTGAGGCAACAACAGCACCACACTGATGAGGCAGACGCATCGCAGAACAACGCAGGTTGTGCGTCAAGGTCTGGATGGACTGTAACAGTGTAGCATTCGCCACTTGATCCTTGAAAGCAATATAGGCTGCTTTAATCGTGGGGGACCAATTTTTAGGTTGATTACTACGGATTGACAAAAGTGCAGTGTGTAGGGGGGGGGGGGCTTGATGTTCAGCAGCCGAAGGAGTAAAACGGCGGTAAAAGTTAATCATACCCAAGAAACGTCGTAGGCCTTTTGCTGTATTAGGGCGATTCAAATTCTTGAGAGCATCACACGATCGGAGAGAGGTCTGGTTCGAGCAGCTGAGACTTCATAATCGAGAAATGTAACGGTAGAAGAGTTAAGAACTATCTTATCAACATTAACCAAGATACCGTATTCTGATAAACGTTTGAACAGTATACGGAGGTAGTGTTCGTATTCAAAGGTGTCCTTAGAGAAAACTAAGATATCGTCAACATAAGGAAAACAGAAATAAGGAATTCAAACAGACCAAAAGGGGTTGTTATGGCAGTTTTTTTTGTACATGCTTAGGGTTTATAAGGATTTATGTATCAGTTTTGACAAGGTCATTGACTGAAAATACTTGGCAGCCTCGAAGCCGGTAGGAAAGTCATGGTGGACAGGGTATCTGTCGGGGTTTGTGCGTGCATTAAGAACGCCTTCTGTATTACTGGGATGGAACCTAATTTTTGTACTAATTTTGGAATATATTTGTATACAATTTTGTATCGATTTAAAATGTATAATGTACCTCTTTGGCGTACTTTATGCAAATGTATAATCGTCCTACGGAATAAAGATTATTATTATTAGCCCGGTAGAAGCAACATGACTAGTAGGGCCAACGCATAGCCGCACTACCACATTACTAGCAGGGAAAGCGCAAAACTGCACTACCACGTGACTCTCACACAACCAAAATAGGTATAGCTTGACAAATCGAAAACCCATACATTTTTAAGCGGGATGTCAAAACGTCAACAATTCAGTAATTGCTATCGATCCTTTAGGAAACGAAAATTTCCCATAAACAAACAAAATTCTTTCAACATATTACATTTCCACAATATTGACAAAATACTATAATTATTCCTCGAGGATAATAAGAAGTGGTCCAACACCGAATACAATAACAACTGTAATCATTCCTTCTCGATATAGCCTAGGCATTTTAAAATAAGGGACTAGGGAAACGGACGTTGAAAGGTAGGCCATTACTTTTAAGGGTGGAAAGGTAAAAGTAACAACACTGCAAACATTTCAATTCGTCGTCCAATAGCGGGATCATTCCTCACAATATAGCTTTGACGTGTTAAAGATAATTTTCACGGATAAGGGGATGTTGAATAGTACCATTACATGTAAAAGGGAAAATGTAAAAATTTTAACACTGTAAAAACTCAAAAAAAAAAATAAAATACTAACCACAATTTATGCAATAATTCAATAGTTTTAATTGAACAATTATCATTAATTCTTAATTTAACCTTCTGGTCAAGTTTTGATTAAGAACAAACCCAGGAAAAGAGGATTTTTTAATGTTTTTTTCATAATTGGGAAAAGTAGGGAATTTTCAGTAGCCCCCACTGATGATTTAGGGACGCTTTAAACGTTTACTCAGCAACACTAAAGTGGTTGGGGTCTTGGGGTGTTAGGTTAACAAATTATCAATTTGCGTGCTGCAGAGGGTTTGAGTTTGAGGCTGGGCACTTCAGGCTTTGAACAAACAAGAGTGTCAGTCGTGCGTTTTTCAATAGTGCGTGTCCCAGTGCGGGCAAGTGTTGGTATACAAGTGCGATAGACCTGTTCACAAAGTCGTGGCCAGTAAAATGCTTCTTTTCGTCTTCTCAAAAGATATCCGGAAATAGCTTACAACTGACAACTGACAACTGACATCATAGTTCTTTCAAGTAGGCCCGCATTACACTTACAAATATTTTTAAACGATCTTTATAACAAATTTTAAATTCCCAATCACAACCCAAAGATTTTATCTTTAAAACCAACTGATACCAAATCTAAAGATTACATAATGTAGTACGAGCTTAATTCGTATTGCTAATTTCTATTATAAAAAACGTTAAACATTTTGCAGATAATATTACTAAAGTAAATCCAGGTCATTTTTACTGTTGCCTGCTAAGGACGTTGTAAATATATTTGGTACGAAGAAGAGCTATTGAATTACTTCCGAAGATATTTGGGGGGATTGGCAACGGCTCATGGGTGAATTGGCACTGCTGTTTTGATCCATGGAAAGACTAGAGTTTAGAATAACAAGTTATAGTGGCTGAGATGTTAAAAATAATTAAAAGAAAGCCTGACAGAAGAGTGCATAAGCCTCTAGTTTTGGTCTATGAGATCGAAAGAAAACAATATACACTGGTCAGTTCACTTCCAATGGTTAAATAGTTGGTCTTTGGAAGTGGAATCACACTGGTTTATATATGAGAAATTACAATTTTAAATTTTATTTTTACAGATCTATAGGAATAGTTTAATAAAATTAAGTAATAAGAAAATAAAATACCGTTTTCATAGTAGAAATTTGCTGATTAAATTATCTACATATTAAACTAAACATTTATAAAAAAAAAAAATAAATTACGTATTTGACTTAGGCAAGTTTTCTAATTCAACTTGGATTCGATTTTAAATATTTTGGCACTCATAAATAACATAAAGATTTTGTACCAAATATTCTTGTGTCAGCTCATAGTTTTGTTTTAATTACTCTAGATCTATGGGACTACTGAATCGGTAAGTATATGCTTTGTTAGCAATCTAAAAAAAATACCATCACTTCCTTAGTGGAGCTCGCCACCTCCTTTAGCTTCGTCCAAACTGTTAATGAATGAACACTCCCATTGTAGAACACTCCAGCTAAATTAAAATTATTGAGTAAATAATTTTAATTACCCCACGCGTCAGGTAAATTCAACCTAAAGCCATATGTAAGCTTTGTATCTATTTGAGTATCATGAGAAGTAAGTATGCAGGTTTTATTTAAATAAGAAAATGGGTGATTGTAGACAAAATCCAGTAGATTTTCAACTGTGTGAAGCTAAATACCAAGTTTTATGAAGATATATTGAGAAGTTTGTTTTAGACTTTAGTTGATTTCCCATAAAGAAATAGTAGTAGTAGCAATAGTAGTAGAAATAGTAGTAGTAGCAAACAGGTTTGTGAAATAAACTTTTCTTCCGTAAACAAAATTTTTCCTCTTCAAATATAACTATATACAAAAGTCTTTCTGCTAGCTTTTTATAAGTCCAGTCGTTTTGGAGGCCGTCGCTCACGCTGTGGGCGGCGGTCTGTCTTCAGAGGCGAAGTTGGGCCTATCTTCCGAGGTGACGGTGGTCCCATCTTCTGGGGTGAATGTGGACCTAAACTCTCATTTTTCCTTTTGGGCACATCCTCCTTATTTTTGTCCATTTCAGGTAATGACTCTTCATTCATTTTTGGCTGTGGTGATTTTGGGACACGCTCTTGAGGTTGCTGAGGACTAAGAATAGGGCTAGCTTTGCTTCCCTGTGTTGGCATGGGTGGCGGCAATGGTAGTATCGGCTCATCATCATTCTCTGTAATGCACTTTCTTGAACGCAAGTGGTCTGCATGGACAAATCGTTTGCGTCCATCCACCTTGACTGTATATGTCACGGGGCTAACAACCTTCAAAATTACACCCGGTAACCAGCTAACTTTTTCCTGCCTCACAGTCTTAACGTAAACGTCCTCACCTACTACAAATGATCGTGCCGAACCTCTCCTCTTATTTGCGATTTCTTCCACCTTAGTACGTTTCTCATTTATATCCGCTGGTAAATGGGGTTTTAGTAGGCTCAAGTGATTTCTGGGCTTAAATTTTAGAAACATATCTGCTGGTGTACTCCCCGTTAGGGAATGTGGCGTATTCCGGTATGCGAAGAGAAAACTGTCTATCCTGTGTTGGAGGGTTCTACATTTATTTGTTTTAGTATCCTCAAGAAGTTGTCGGAGGAATGACTTCTTTGTCGTCTGCACGGCTCTTTCCGCTAGGCCATTCGAGGCGGGATGGTATGGTGGAGTGACGACATGAAGAATTCCGTTAGCCCTTAAGAATTCCTTGAATTCTTGAGAAGTCAGTTGTGGTCCTCCGTCACTCACTAGAGTACATGGCAGTCCATAGGCAGCAAAGCATGACCTAAGTTTTTCTATGGTCTTACTTGACGTTGTTGTTTTCATATGAAACACTTCCAGCCACTTGGAGTAACTATCAACTACAAGAAGAAATTCTTTGCTATCAAACGTGGCAAAATCTACATGTACCCTCTGCCAACAGTGCCTAGGCCAAGACCACTGCTGCAGTGGTGCTAACGGAGAAGCATTTCGAGTTGATTGTCAGATATTACAGGCCTTAACTAAGTTTTCCAACTCTCTGTCTAAATTAGGCCACCATAAGTAGCTTCGCGCAAGGTTTTTCATGCGTGACTCACCAGGGTGTTCCTTGTGGAGGAGCATCATTATTTCCTTCCTATACGGCTCGGGAATCACCACCCGTCTCCCCAATAATAAGCAGTTTTGATCAACAGAAAGCTCTAAAGATCTAGAAATATATGGTGCAAGTTTTTCATCGTTGACTGCGCTTGGCCAGCCGTGCAGGGTGTAGTCCAAAACCTTGGCTAAAACAGGGTCATTCCTGGTAGCAATGCTTATTTCTTTATGTGTGATAGGTAACTCATTCGAAACAGCAAAGAAATTCACTTCGCTCCAACTCTTGTCGTCTGTATCATCATCGCAGGGTAGGCGTGACAGCGCGTCTGCGTTTGACATATCTGAGCCCTTCCTGTAAACTAGATCATAATCGTATGCAGATAAAATGACAGCCCAACGCTGGATCCTTGCGGCAGCTAGCGTAGGAATGTTCCTAGTAGGGCCTAATAAAAATGTCAAAGGCCTATGATCTGTTAGCAGCGTGAAGTGTCGAGCATACAAAAAAGTATGGAATTTCTTGACAGCGAAAATTAGAGCCAAGGCCTCTCGCTCTATCTGTGGGTATTTTTGTTCCGGAGGTGTAAGAGTTCTGGAGCCGAAGGCAATAGGACGCTCTGAACCATCTGGTAGTCTATGGGAAATTAAGGCTCCTACTCCATAAGGGCTGGCATCAGCTGTCACTACTATGTCTAAATTCGGATTGAACGGTATTAACACCCTGTCACTTAAGAGTAATTCCTTACCTTTGATGAATGCGTTCTCGCAGGCATCTGACCATAGCCACTTGGTGTCCTTATTTAATAACCGGTATAAAGGGTGTAGAAAAGTTGACAAGTTCGGTAAGAAACGTGAGTAATAATTTATCAACCCTAGGAAGGCTCTAAGCTGAGTTAAGTTTTCTGGCCTAGGGGTCTTAACTATGGCCTTAGTTAGTTCTTCACTCGGGCGGATAGCATCCGCTTCTAACCTGTGTCCCAAGAACAGTAAGCTAGTTTTGAAAAATTCACTCTTTGAAGCGTTAATTTTAACGCCGTACTTCCGGAGGCGAGCAAGGACTGATTTCAGAGTTTTCAACATCTCCTCATTACTCTTAGATACTAGTAAAATGTCATCTAGGTAACAGTATACATTTGGTAGCCCTGTCAGAATTTTGTCCATGACAGACTGAAAAATCGCTCCGGCACTTGTGATACCAAATGGTAACCTACTATACCTGTATAAACCCTTGTGGGTATTTATAGTTAGCAATTCTTGTGAACTAGGACTAACTTGCAGCTGATTGTAGGCAGCAGATAGATCGAGTTTTGAGAAAACCTTAGAGCCTGAGATACTAGCAAAAATATCCTCGGCAGTCGGAAGCGGGTAATAATCTGTACGCAACCAACGGTTGATGGTGATTTTAAAATCCCCACAAAGGCGGACTTCATTGTCTGATTTTGGCACAACTACTACTGGTGTACTCCAGTTTGTTTGAGTTACAGGATATATTACATTATTATTGGTCAACTTTTCTATTTCTTTTTCCACTGCACCTCGAAGTGCATAAGGCACATTTCGGGCCTTGCAAAAGACAGACCTAGCATCATCTTTCAATACAAGTTCCACTTCAATATCATTTATAGTGCCAATACCAGACTCAAAAACAGGTGAAAATTCCTTTTTTAAATCCTTAACGATAGAAGAAACTGGAACATTCTCACCGGAAACTTGCTGTACCGAGTCCTCTGCTCTAGATCCCTTCGTTACATTCTTCCAGTCTAGTCGGATTTTGTCCGTCCAATTACGACCAAGCAAAACAGGTTGATTTGGCATTTGGCTCCGTACGACGATCATCGGAAGAGTGAGCACCTTGGAGTCGGACGCTACTTTTGCCTGAAACTCGCCAATGACATTTATTCGCTGGCCTGTATAAGTTTTCAGATGTACATCACTCCTGCAAAGATTAGGTTTATTAGACCTAAACAAATTTTCAAAAACATCTTCGGGCATCACAGACACCACCGCTCCGGTGTCAATTGTCATACTTACTGGGACTTCATTTATTTTGAGTTCCGTCTTGTAACTATTAAGCTTAGCCTTACTGTCCGCATAAGCTATGTTATACAAAGAAAACTCACTACAACTCTGTTCCTCATTAGCAGAGTCATCATCATCATCACTAATCTCATCATCACAGAAATTTATTTTACCCTTAGGCCTATACCTATTATTTGGCTGCCTACACATTTTAGACAAATGTCCCTTACGTTTACAAGTGTGACAACTGTACTCCTTATATGGGCAGTTTTTAAACTCATGCCCTTTTCCACAACATGAACACGATCGCTGAGTCGCATTCTTATACATAGGCCTACTGCCCGAGTCACTATGCTTAGGCTTAAATTGAGTCTTAGGCTTAGGCCTATTACCCTTGAAAAAATTGATTTGACCTGAGTTTCCCACCTCCGGGTGCAAGCTCCTAGCATTTTTATTTGCATCTTCTAAAACTAAAGCTATCTGTAGGGCCTTGTCAAAGGTTAACTTTCCCCCTTCAGCTAGCAATTTACTTTGAATGTCATTTGACTTGACACCACACAAAAGTCTATCCCGTAGGGCCTCATCAAGAAAAGCAGCAAATTCACAACTAGAAGCCAGTTTCCTTAACTGTACTGCAA
The DNA here is from genome assembly GCA_035578135.1 of Flexamia atlantica. NCBI lineage: Eukaryota > Metazoa > Arthropoda > Insecta > Hemiptera > Cicadellidae > Flexamia > Flexamia atlantica. The sequence continues at coordinate 136,580,942 of JAQJVK010000001.1, read as the reverse complement.
ATTCAGCTATAGACTCTCCCTCTCTCTGTGACCTTTTATTGAACACAAACCTTTCGTACGATATATTCTTTTTTGGAACAAAATGATCTTTTAAGGCCTTGATTATCTCGTCAAAGGATTTATCTGCCGGTTTATCGGGCAGAAGCAAATTTTTCAGGATAGAGTAAAGCTCAGGTCCCATTATCGAGATGAACAAAGGAACCTTAGCCCCGTCTTTGATGTCATTAACTGTCAAGAAAAACCCTAAGCGCTCAGCATAATTTTCAAAAGACTCCTGGTCTTTATTAAATTCTGATATTTTTCCTAATATCTGTTTGGCCATATTTGCTGTTTATCCAAGTAAAAACTAATGGATGATAAGACTTACAGGAAGCAGCACATGATCCGAATGCACGCAGGCTAGGCCTAACTCGTTTGAGGACAAACTTAGGTGACCAATAAAATCCAGGATAACCCTAGGTAATTGAGCAACAAAATTCGAAATCTTCAATAATTTTCTACTTTCGTCCGAAAATCTTAGAGATTTTGCACTTTTTTCCACTTTGTGCAAACTTTTGCAAACTTGTGCAAACTTCTGCAGGAATGCGTCACCACGTTTTCCTGATAAATCTTTGGATTTACTTTCCAAACCACAACTGTTTTGGTGAAAACGCAAAAAGAAAAACTTTTTAACACCGCACAAATCAAAATAATAATACTCTGTATAGCACGCACTTTAAATACTTTAATTTTGGCCTCGTCGCCAATAACGTAGATCTGAATAGCGAGACGGAAATAAGCAGCAGCTTATGTCTAGACTGACCTGTTGCATATTGAAGACTGCGTCCTGGTCCAGTTCACCGGCCGACGTTCCTTCAGTTCCTTGTTCGAGAATATTCTATAGGCCCACTTGATCTATATTTATACTATACTATACTATATACAATGTAATGATTCATAACAGTTTGCTACTACTAAAATGTACGAATGAGGTACTTCTGCCATACCCGGAGCCAGAAGATCTCAACTATATATCACATTTTATTCAGATGAGATAAAAATCAAGCACAATATAAAATTTTATTTAGTTTCTATGAAAGGTTATCACAGTAACAACATATATAGTTCACCACTAACGACAAAGTAATCACTTTACCCCTGCTGGGAGAAAAATTATGATTTTAATCACGCATTACAAGGAGTAGAAAGCATTTGAACATTGAACATTGTTTTTATTCCACATATTTTTTCAATATAAAAGTTGACAAAGACTGTAGTAATAGAAACATAATACATGTATAACCACTCTAGTTGAGACTTAATAACTAATACATTAATATTTTACTACAAGAAGTATGGTCGATACATATTAACAAAACAAAAGAGAAAAAATATGTGGTTAGGTATCTCATGAAATAAAATGTATTGAGATACCATCACGCCCACAGACAATAGTGCTGCGACTCCCCTATCAACATAACACAATCATATAAATTAAATATAATGTCATTAAAAAGAAATGAAACATAATGGAGTGCTTTAAAACATTGACTAAATATTAAAATTAAAACAAAGAGTCAGGAGTATTTACTTATAACAAAAGAAAAAAAATTACTTTAAATTACAAAAAAAAGAACTCGACATCCTCATGTGAAATGAGCCATAAATTTAAATTTATTAAAAATTTATTTAAAATTTACATACAGTTCCTTTAAGGGGCAATTGATTGTAAAATTTTCAAGAACAAAAAGTGAAAAACCTACGATAAGCTTCATATTAGCTTTTAATAATACAACTCGATTTTGCAACCTTAGTCTTTCTGAGTAGATATTAATATTACCATATTTATGGCCACATCTAATAAAAAAATACTCAAAACTCTATGAATATATAAATACTTAAAGGCAGAATATCTAAGTTTTTAAAATGTAAAAAAGTGTGCTCAGTTCTCTGAATTTCTACCATTATTCTTATAACTTCTTTCTGTGCTACAAGCAATGAATTGATGTTTGATAAGTAGCAACCTCCTCCAACAAGTGATACCATACTGCAGTTCACTATCATGTACAATTGAATAATAAATCATTCTCATTACTTTAACAGGACAAATATCTTTTTTTAAATAATAGAAAGTTCTTATTGCCGATATCATATATTTGTTTAAGTGTTTAATATGTTCACTCCAACTGCAGTTTTTATCTATATAGATACCCAGATATTTAATGTTATCTACACGGTCTATGTTCATACATCTATCACAAGAGGAAATATTAGGAGACATTAAACAAGAAACATACTTATACTAAAGGCGATCTATGTTCAATGCTTTATCCCTTAAAGAAAAAATAATGAATTTTGTTTTATTACTGAGAGTTAATTTATTGTGAGTAAACCATACTTTCATCTGATCCAAGTCATACTGCATATAAAGTTCTAAAATATTTTGAGAAGATGAATCCGCAATTCGAGATTTCCTGTACACTATATTGTGTTTGAAATACAATTATGTCGATAAGAGGGGTTTATGTAATCCTCTTAAAATGCATCACTATTTTTTTTTTTTTTAAGATGATGGCGGCCTCTTTTTACCTTGCATTTGCCCCCCCCCCCACATGGATATCAGGCCTATGCGTGGAAGTTATCAAGCAAACCCAAGGAGTGAGCCGGTACAGTACAATGATGAACAGTTCTGTTAAAAGTATGCGGCATCATCGGGACTCGATCCTGCGACGCTGCCGCCACAGAACGGCCGAGTGCGCTACCAACTGCGCCACCGACTCACTAAAAAACCCTATAAGCCATGTAGCCTAATACTCCTCCTACACAACCAAGCACCCAACGTGTTTACTGGTCTGATAATCACTCGCGTCGTCAAGGAACAATGTAATCATTAGCAAACGTATACATGCCATGTTCAACCACTCTGGATAGTCTACATGGTTTGTCGAACATTCATTGGGTCAACAAAACACTGTTTTTTAATTTAAGTTTCCAGTAGTTATTTTACATTAAATATTCATGTATATAACATTATTTAAAGGGTATGTTCATAGCAGCGAGTACAGTTTCTGCTCTTGTTATCTGCTGAGTTTAGTTATTTCCCAATTATCTAACCCTAGTGCTACTATACAGTACATACAATAGATCTAATACGTAGTTTATAATAATAACCCTCTCCTTAATTTTTCGAATAACAATCTCTGACCACGCTCAAACATTGTTGGGTGGTTAGTAATATGTTTGGACTGGGTGGTCATTTTCAACCACCATCTTGGATAAACACTTTTTTTTAACGTAAAGGTGCTGTTATGAACTGTTATCTCAATAAGATTTTACACTGATTACAATGCCACAATCAGTTTAAAAACTCGATTAGTTTTTAAGATAAAAGAAATTTTTTGTAATTTAATTGTTCATAGATTATCATGAGAGTAAAAGAAATCCATAATCACAAGAAGTAAAACCTCTTTTATTTATCGACATAACGATCAAACAACTTATATCACCATGAAAGTTGCATGAAAATTAGGTGTCACAACATACCATCTTGTTTTTAAAAGAAGTTTCCTAATGGAAAATAGCAGATACAAGGTGGTGTGGCCAAAAATTTACGTCCGTCAAAATCAAGTTAATATGGCTTGCTGATGACTGGCAATGGTTATTTGTCATTACTTAATATTATTTGTAACATAGCTGAAGTATTTCACAGCTCTTATTGTAAAAAATATATACTAAACATATCCATAAATGAAATTACTAGAAGTTTACTAAAATCTTGAAAACGAATCGGATTGTGGTATTTTAATCAGAGCAAAAATCTAGTTGAAATTATAGGTTACAACACTACCTTTCCATTAGAAAAATGTTTTTATCCAATATTGCGGATCCAAGATAGCAACTTTAAGGGACGACCCAATAAAAATGAAGGGCGGGCCACCCAACAATGTTTGGGGTTGGTTTTGGAATAATATTTGAAAAATGTGGAAACATAGAGGGGGATAGTTATGAAACTATCGTGAAAAGACTTGTTTATTACAAATTATAAGCTTTCCCGAGGCTATAGGCTTCCAGTTTTAAAATCTAGCTCCCATCATAGTTTAAAAGAATGTTATAAAGGTAAATATAAATGATTTGTTATATTGAATGATCCGGAAACGTGGTGAAACTTGTTTTTTACTAATCAGTGATGGCATAAATGTCTGCAAAATACTAATAAAAATATGATTTATTAGCTATTAAATTGATTGTTTTATGCTATAAGATCGCAGTATCATTTCACTGTGTTCAGTTTACGAGTTTACAAATAAAATAATGAAGTCGTAAGTATACATAATTGGTTCATTGATTACAAAGATCTTGGGTATTTTTAATTAATTAGAAAGTCAAGTATTATTCTAATGAATGCTAAGTGAAGTTTACATTTGTTTTATTAAAACTTTATTGTGTGTTGTTCATTCGACCATGGTTCGCTGAGTTCAAAATTAAGTCTGCTGCAGCAAATCGATGTAACCTCTGGCTCTGGATCAATATATTCTGGCTCTCATGTTAAAGTTTTTAAGAAACAAATTGTATATGCTATGTTTTATATACAGGGTTAAGCAAAAGTGTGGGTACCCCCCCCCCCTATATTTTTAGTGCATCACAGTAGGAAATCCAAACTCGACATACCTTCTCAAAATGAAAAACTGCACTTTTAGCGAATTTCCCCTATAGGGAAGAAGCTATTACCGTAGGTCTCATGGTAAGACCTAGGCCCGAGACCATGATAACTTTTCGCTTTGGGGCCACCAGAAAAAACACCATTTGTTCGAATATATATATGTATGTGTCTGTGAGCACGATAGCGGACGTAAAAATAGTCCAATCTTAACGAAAATTGGTACAGACGAGTAAAGTGCGAGTAATCACTCGGAGGAGTTCGTGAACCAGCCTGAATGGACCACCGGAAGGGGGGGTAAAGGGGGATAAACCCCCCCAAAAATGGGGTTTTTGAGTTTTTTACATAGATAAATAAAATTTCACGAATTTTTGTGGGGACCATTGAATTCAGCTCAAAAAAACAAACAATTTAGTATCTTAAATCATTGCTCTATGCCCAATGGTTACTGAGACATTGAAAGTGGTAAACACAGTACGTTGTCCCAATGTTAACCTTGTGGGAAACAAGTAAAACTCGATACCTCGGTTATTTCTCAACGTATCTTGATAACATTTGGTAAATAGCTTCTTCTAGTTCAGATTTAAATAATATTGAATTAAAACCGCCCAGTTTTAATATACCTGCAGCAGCAAACCTGCATACTCGTTCCCCATGTTATTCTTATGGAGCTTACCAAAACATGTCAAATCCCGCTATGTTGGATTGAAATATGTTGTTTGGCATTTGAAATTCGCTGAATATGCAGATCTGCTGCAACGGGGGTATTTTAATTAGAGTAGCTTTTTTTGCTCTCACGCCTCTCACCCTCAAGATGGGGTATTTTGGGGACAGGCCTAAATTTTTTAATGTAAACCCCTATCGATTAACTTTCATTTAAGGGTTTGTCAAAAGAAATACAATGGCGCACACCGGAGGTTGAGTGTGGATACCCCCCCCTCCGACTTTTACAAGGTGAGTCGGTAAGTGGACATGTGTCTGTACAGTTAGTTCAAGCAAAGAATAGAGTTTTGCATGTTAATCAAATGAGCATCCCTTGTATAGAGTTAATGGGAGCTATGATTAGATATCGACCGACCAAATCTGTGCTAGAAATTATTGAAATGAAAGACGCAAACATATTTTACTGGACTGATTCGACAATAGTACTGAAATAGATTAAACGAAAATGTCAATGGGCTGTTTTTAGCGAATTTCCTTAAAGGAATAAGCTATTACCGTAGGTCTCATGGTAAGACCCAAGCCCGAGACCATGTTAACTTTTCATTTTGGGGCAAAAGCAGATTAGCAGCTTCCGAGGATCTGACTGAGTCAATCATATTTTTTGTTTCTTGTCTGTAAACCTCACGTTTTTTACAGATTCCTTCATTAATTGTTTTGTGTGTATTCTCTTTTTCAGAGGCTTTATGCAAAGTTAGTTCTGTATTTAGATTTTGAAGTGTCGTTAGCTTAGTTTCTAAAGATTTAATAAGTATATTATAATATTTTTCCTTTTCCAGATAAGTTTTTGTTAAACTTTTGATTTCTTCATCTTTTTCCAATATTTTATCTTCTAACTCCAATTCATAACATTCTTTTGCATTTTTTGTTTCATGAAGTGCTTGTTTTAATTCCTCATTTTCACGTAAGATAGCAGTCCCTATCTCTGTGGCTAATGTTAGAGAATCTTCAAAACTGCTATTTTCCGATGCAGTTACAGTGTGTACAGTTAAGTTTACAGTCCCATTTTCACTCACATGACTTTCTAGGCAACTGGGACATTGCCACAAATTTTTATCTGCTGATTGCATATTTTTTACTTCACTGTAAGTCAGGTTTACACAAATGATTCCATTTTTTGCATTCACCATTGCATAATATTGCAGAAGAATTTGCATTCTTTCCGCAGACACCACATGGGTATTTATTGCCTTTTTTATTCATCACAGAGGTTTTCTAAATAAAATAATAATTAAACTATAATATTTCAAATTTAGATATGAATAGTATTATTTTTTAGATGTTGTTTTGCAACAGCTTTATTAAGACAAAAAATCAGTCCATTTAATTGTATTAATTTGTTGATGAAATTATACTCAATTTTCAGCTTTGGTTAAAAAAGATAAAATAGTTAATTATGTAAACAAATTTGGAAATCCAAGTATTTGCCAGTTGTGTCTCATTTACTTGAAAGGCGAGAATTCAATATTGACCCATATTAATACACCGGTATTCATATGGTAAATTTAATTGAGTAATTACTGAATGTTGAATTTATGCAAAGAGAATGGATTTTTTAACTAAAAATTGTTTCTTTATTTAACTATTTTGATAGGTAAATTAAATTGGGAGAGAAATGTCTACAGATGAAATTAAAAAAAGAATTCATGATGAAACGTGTTAATGGAGAAACGTTGCTTCGTTTCAGTAAGCCACGTGAGCCTCCTGATAACCTAATGGACTCATTATAATTCCTTCATTTTAATATAGATCAAGACAGTTTATGGAGATCGATCAATGTCAAATCTGTCATTCAGCGGAATCCCATTTTTCTGTCAGAATATCCGAATGTTAGTTCTGATAAATTATTCTAGGCAACGGTTATCAAAGATAAAATATGAAATAAAATACAAACCATTAACTAATTCTATAGCAATACTTTTTCATTGTTGTGAGTCAAGTTTAACATTTTCTTTTTTAAAACCCTAACACCACCAATAATTTTAAAACTCAATTCCGTTATGAAAAAGTATATACAGCAAAGTTTTTCTGTTCTACAACTAAATTTTCATGAGTAAAAGGTAAATTTCTACTAGGGTATAAAAACTATAATTCAGAGCTCCCTAAATGATAAATGTTATGATGAATTTTTATCTTTGAAATTGATAATTTTTATCTATGATAACATTAGGTAAGGTACGAGGTCTATGATTTTAAGTAGTTATTCAGATTAGGTAACATTATCTGTGAAATTACTGTTTTGTGTTATATAAAGAGTTGGGTGATTTCCATAAAATATAAAAAATTTTCAAATTTATTAGTATACTAAAAGTAATACAAAAGTTGAGAAGGCGAATTTCTAAAAAGTCAACGTAACCAATTTTACTTTGTAATTTTAAAGCTTATGATCCAGCGTACCGGCAAATAGCGGTATTCTTTTTACAGCTTCTCCCCCGTGTTCTTCGAATTATTTCTAGAGGGCGCTCTCGAAGGTCCAGTGCTGACTAACTTGCTATATTCCATAGGAAATTCACTAATAACTGCTAAGAGACAAAGACTGAACAGCAGAGCGACATTGTACCAATTATGTACTTCTAGCGACTTCAGGGATACGTAAAAAACCCTCCGGTATCCCACTGTTGTGTGCGATTATTCCCAGGAGACAATTAAATTAAAATATGTAGAGTAGGGGCGATGGCCAATGTATGTGTGTTTGTTTAGCTAACCTTCTCAATAAATTTAACATTAAAATGTAACGTGAAAAGGTTTATAACGTTTAATTTATTTATTATTTTCTTTATTTAACAAAAAAGTTTAAATAATGTGAAATTAAACTTTATATAACTGCAAGTTTAAAGTAATGTAATGTCTTCAAATTGTAGAGGATTCTCACACAAACAGAATATTTAATTGTGCCATTTGCGCAAGGATCCCCTAGTTATATAAAAAATAATAGCAATTGAGAAAGCAAAAAAAATAAAGATTACCTTTAAAAAAACATTTTCCTCTTTAAAAATGCAGTGCTGGGCCGTAAAGAGGCTGGCAGTATTCAATATTGTTTATTTGTCCTTAAACGAGCGACTATTTTGCTGCCCGGTTGGGTATTTCTTCTGTGATGTTGCGTCGCCAAACTGCCCAGTGTTATAGCAGCCATTAAACCAAAAGCCCAAATTCAAGCCGGCTGATTCGGCAGCATTCCTCAACCATCAAGTGTAATGGGGACCTAAAACTAAAAAAAGCACTCTATAAAATTGTTCGCCGAAACAGTGACAAAAATACAAAGTTTGACTGCTGAAAAAATATCCGTATCCGTCAGTCAGGGAACTCATCCTCTATAGGCCCCAACTGCAAAGTTTTCTTGCATTTTTATCAGTATTTCAAGGGATAATCAATATATCCCATACTTATTTCCAACTCTAATGTCGTATCGCGCACATTCAGTCAGTGTTTTGGGTCTTACTGTACAGAGCAGTAGTGTCCCTAAACGCACACTCTTTGTTACAGCTTCTCTCCTTCACAACCGCATTTGTGTCCATAAGCATTCGATGATACTTGCAGTTCTTTTCATTGTATATTGCTGAAATCAACATACAGAGAGATGTAATTATCTGCAAACAAAGGACCATACAATACTCGTCCGATCTACGTACTTAGTACAGTCTAAACTGCTTTACAGGTTTCAAAATGAACACAGTTATATTGAAACTACTGTTCCTGAATAAAATTTATAGAACCAACCGAATAAGTTATGGCGTGATTTTTTAAGAGTAAAGATACAAAGCTTGCAGCGCTCACAAAAATGATAAATTTAAATAAGTAGCATAATATATTTGTCAAATACCACTCACCTATAACTGCACAGCCCAAACTACTTGACCTAGAACCATGAAATTTTGCATTGACGTTACTTTTAAGGCGTAGGCATCCGCTAAGAACAGATTTTTATAAATTCAAAGTTTTAAGATGTTTTGAGATCGATTTTTGGTTAACATTTTTTTTCAATGTTCATTCCATCATTCAGCTGGTAGTTGGCTTCACCAATGCATACGCTGTTACAGCTGTTAATAACTTTTATCATGTTTTTATGGTATTTTGTTGATTTATTTTAAGGATATAATTATGTACTATACAAAAGTTACCTCGTTTGTTTGATCACGAATTCAGAATATAGCACCAACTTAATTTCGGCATAAAAAAGGAGATAAAAATGTATGTGTTTTTAATAACTAAAAGGAACTTTTTACTTCAACTATAACAAACGAGGTTTCAGTTATATTCGTTAAAGATGGATTGACATTGTGAAAAATGGCCGTAATATTCTTTCGCACGTACCGATTTTGGGTAAACGGCGGGAGTAACTAATCGACTCGAACTTTCGAGTATTTTGCAATAAGTCGAGTCGAGTTGAGTAGTGTATACTCGGCTCGAAAAAACCTCGATTCTCGAATACTCGTACACCCCTAAATTAAACATATGATTTTTGTATATTTATTTTATATGTGTATTTAATTTTAAGGTTACATCACAGTCTCCTAGTGGTTACATTCTGTGCATACTAGAAAATTGAATAATTTCCGAAACGCGTTGTGTAATAAAATGTATAATAAAGGGTACTTAAGGAATTTCTCTCTTAAAATATATATATATATATATATATATACTTATATAAATTTGAACGGATGGTGTTCATTGCTTCTGAGGGCCACTAAACGAAAAGTTATCATGGTCTGGGGCTTATGTTTTATCATGAGACCTACGGTAATAGCTTCTTCCCTATAAGGGGAATTCGCTGAAAGCTTCTTTATTTAACAGCTAGTTTATTTGACACTATACGAGGGCTGTCCAGAAATAAACCTCCGCTCATGTGTAGATAAGGAAGAATCTGCGGTAGTGCCGTAACTTTTGTCGTGTGCAATAATGCTCTCACTTAATGAGCTTCTAGCTTTGTTAGGTGGATCATCATATTGCCGCGCGTTTGCTTATAGAATGTCCCTACAAATTGGTGGAGTATTATGAGACTTTTTTTTAACAAAGCAGCAAACATTTTTATTGTATTTTGTTCAATTTCCCTTCTCTTGTGAGAAGACTCATAGAAATTTCGGGGAAATAATCTGAAAGACATGTGCTTGTGGATCGACCTTTCTCGGAAATTTGTTCCATCCGCTTTGTTCACAAGGTCATCATTGTCAACATAAGCTGTCGCTTCTACTAATATTGTGAATCTTGATTATTTTACATTAAAAATATCGTGCATTTTAATGAACATCTTCTCTAGTATCGTATGTATGTGGGTAGTATATACAGAGTGAGTCTTCTAAGCTGTCCACAACAGATTATAGGCGAACGGCTTAACATACAAAGACAAAACATAACATTTCCCCACTAAATCATACCTAAGGAACAACGAAAAAAATATTTTTAAGCTTTTTAAAATATAGGGTGTTCCAAAAACAGGGGGTCATAGGTTTGAATTTCGGAATTTTTAAATGTAAACATATATCATATTATACATTATTTTAAAGCTCTAAGCGAGATAAACAATTTGGTGAAAACAGAACTCTGTTACCTGTACTATTTTCAAAACTAAAGGTTTTTCGTTCTGTTTGAAAATTATTAATCCTTGTAATTTAATTTTAAATACGAAATGCCAACATTTCGTATATCAAAATAAATAAAAAAATAAAAAAATAAAAGAAAATAAATAAACATTTTTTCAAAATTGTATTTTTTATACATGTTGGTAGCACTGAAAATTAAAAATTTAAAATGGCAACATATGTAAAATCGCATATTATTTTAAAGGTCTTGTAAAAACCTACAACTTTTCAATTTATAGTCACCTCCTATCTTAAGTAGTTTTGTAGTAATAAGCAAAAAACTCCATTTTCCCATATAACGCCCATAATAAATGTGCAGTAGTCAAAGCATTTAAATTGCATCCTTTAACATTAAGTACAGCAAATTTAACATGGGCGTTATATGGGAAAAAGAGTTTTTTGTCTATTACTGAAAAACTACCAAAGATAGAAGGGGAGTATAAATTGAAAAATTGTAGGTTTTTGCAAGACCTTTAAAATGATATACTATTTAACATATGTTGCCATTTAAAATTTTTGATTTTCAGTGCTACCAACATTTATTTATAAAAAATAAATTTTTTAAAAATATATTTATTTTCTTTTAATGTTGGCATGCTGCATGTAAAATTAAAGCTGAGTTTACAAGGTTTAATAATTTTCAAACAGAACGAAAAACCTTCAGTAGTTCTCGAGATACAGGTAAATACCAATATATTTCACAAAAACGGCCGCCATTTTGAAAATAATAAAGATAATTGAGTTCTGTTTTCACCAAATTGTTTATCTCGCTTAGAGCTTTAAAATGATGTATAATATGACATATGTTTATATATAAAAATTCCGAGATTCGAACCTATGACCCTCGGTTTTTGGAACACCCTGTATTTTAAAAAGCTTAAAATATTTTTACGTTGTTCCTTAGGTGACTTAGTGAGGAAATGTTTTGTTTCGTCTTTGTATGTTAAGCCGTTCGCCTATATTCTGTTGTGGACGGCTTAGAAGACTCACCCTGTATATAAAATGTATACCAAACTTTATAAAAATCAAAGTAAACTAATTCAAAATTAAACAAAAATAGGAATAATACACTGCAAGAAATAAAGAAATATATTGAAGTGGAATGTAGTATCGAAATGACTCTGAATCCTTAACGGATTTTGTTTTGCAATGACTTTGTTATGTTTCAATACATGAGCACTATTATTTGTACCGAGATAAATGCCTTACAATGAATAAGGAGACTTGTTTGTTGATCTTTTATTTTGTTAGGACAACACACCAAGCATTTTTTATTTACATATGTCACATAAAAAGGATGTACCCTGTAGGGTACGTTATTTATTTTAAAATCTTAAAACATTTATCATATTTTTCTCCTTATTAAAGAAATAACCGTTTATAGTTTTAGTTTAGTTCACATATTATACACGGAGTTACTGGACAAAAAGTCTATAAATCATTTCTTTACATGCGGCGTATGGAAAAGAACGAAAAAGTAAAAGCTGCTGCTTTCCTCCGTTTAAAGTAAAATATCGTCAAATATTTGCATTCGCACGACCAGCTTGCCTTATTTTACCCTATAATCAAGTTTGACTGATAAATTTAGTAAATTTATATTTAAATTTTGTTATTACAATTACAGGTCTACAAGTACTTGCATTTTCTTTGATTGGGTACAAGCTATTCAAGATAAAAATATTTTATTTTATTGTCTTGTTATTAGTCAGGTCAGAGTGCAGTTACATATTAGATTTTTACTATTACCCTAGTTGGTAACAGGCTTGCCAGGCCCAACCTAACAAATAGTGAAACTGAGGGCCATTTTAGGCTTGAGGTTTCATTTACAAGCGAAGATGTAGCATTAGCGATATTATCAAGTTAAAACAGATAAAGGGATAAAAAAATGAAGCCTAAATAAGACCATTGTTTTTGTTTAGAGTTCGGCTATTTAGTTACTTGGAGATCAAGCGAGATCCTTGTTATCAGGTTAAACTTGCACTCGGCGAGTAAGAAACTTCTCTTGCTGAGGTTAGTCAAATAGTATTCTGGCCCATCAAACTTGGTTTCATTTAACCTATAGATTTCTGAATGCGTACATCTAGTCTGATATTTGGAATTAGTTTAATTGATCAACATATTTAATTGTGTTACGTGGAGAGATATCTGACGATTTAGTATAAAAAATTATAATTTATACCTCTAATTAAAAATTTTTAGAAAAATCCAGGAAATCTATATTTATAATAAAAATTAAATAAAAAACTTACTTGATGAGGAATTTTATGGTTCCAATTCTTAGAAAACGCAAACAAATAAAATAAACGGTATCAGCAAACTGACACATATTTTCTCCCTTAAAGACATTTAAAACTAGGAAACCTATATAATGAAATAAAATAAAACCTGCTGTATAACAAATTCACAATTATCTCAAAAATACATACTAAATTTTATTTAAATCGGTTTGTAATAAACGGAGATACTGATTTTAAAATGATCAAAATCGGTTAAGAAATGACGAAGGAGTTCATAAGACAAATTTCGTGTTGGCGTATTAATTATATAGATACTGGATTTATTAGATTTAAAGCCAAATTTAATGGCTGCAAGTATATTTTAATTAATTATAATTTAAAGTAAATAAAAAAATTAGCACTTAAATCCCTATGATCCTGAATTTTTAGAGACGCACGTACTAACGGGTGGTGTCATTTTGCCTGGCATCTTAGGCAAACCAAGAAATATTTATAAATATCGTCAGAGCCGTTTATAAGAAATTTTGATTTTGTCGTTTTCCTATGGGTTTTATGAGGTAAATACCCTTTAATATCAAAAATAAAAATGAAAGAAATAACGCCTGGAGATATCAAGGTTTAGTACCTAATGGCACGCACGCACGCACGCACGCACCCACGCAGACGGACGGAAGGACACTACTCCGAAAACAATTTTATGGATTCGAAGAACTCTAATTCGAAACTGTTGACGAAAAAATACTTTCTCCATGTACTATGTACAAGGAGGAGAAAGTAAATGATGGGTTAGGAATTGCAGCAAGTTAAAAAGATTTGGGGAGAGGCAAAAACAAGTGAGAAAACAACTATGGGAGATACCGTGTCGTTACCTTATGTTCGTGATCTAAAAGGAGTGAAGGGAGTCGATGAAAACCTAATTACCTTAAACATATTAACTCACCTTTACACTCTCCGCATCAGCATCATACGGCAGAACCATTAATGTATGACATTTATTTATTTATTATTATATACACTTCAATAGTTAGATTTGAAGCTCAAAAAACTTTAAAAAAAATGTTCAACGTATTATTAAATGTAATGCTCATTTTAAGTGTCTAGTTTCAATGTACTTTACATTATACTACACAGAAACATCTGTTTTCTGTGCCTTATTCTTGGCTGGAAAGATCCTCTTTGCCGATAACTGCCGATAAGGCAGCTGGTTTGTTCCGATCAACTGGCTACAAACACGTCTACTGAGTATCACCCTACCAACATCCTGCGGACTGATGACGGCCCTTCAGACAAGCCACTACCGATGACGACTAGCCAACAGCCTCCCAACAACAACAATATGTATGTGTCAAGTGATGTGATTGAAAGTGAAGTTCCCGGTCCTTCGCCAACCCTTGCTCCTGGAAATCTTACCTATGTGGAAGCAGTGGCGTTTGGAGGTGCAGATACTGATGTTTCTGTGAGTGATGGTGATAGTGTTTTACTCTCTGGAGACTCCAACAATAGCAATAGCAATAGTAAAATAACAGGAAAACCATTATCTTTTTTAGAAAACAAAACAACAGGAAATTTACAAACGAAACAAATAGAGAAATAAAGTCTACAAATCAGATAAATTCTAGTAACAGTAGTAAAGATGTTGTTCTTCACTGTAACCTCCAGGGAGTAAATGAAAAAATGGAGGAATTAGAAGTGTTTCTTTTGGGTTTAAACTGTAATGTAAAGGTAATCTGTATAAACGAGCACTGTGTAAAAAAAGCAAATAAATATTTACTCAATAGGCTGTTGAATTTCAGTTTAGCTGATGGTTACTTTAGAGAAAGGTCAGAGGGGGGTTCTTGTATTTTAATTGACAAAGATCTATCATTTACTGTAAGAGATGATCTTGCTGTTTTCAATAAGGAATTCACTTTTGAAGGCTCATTTATACAAATTACTTCTTTAAATTTATTGATTGTATCTATTAATAGGATTCCAGGGATACAAATTTCGAATTTTTTTTTTGAAAAAGTTTGATAATTTTCTAATGTATTTGTCTAAAAAAAATAAATTTTTAAAAATTATAGTAGCCTCAAACTTCAACATTGACTTATTAGTAAATAATGTAAATGCAAACAGGTTCCAGAACATTGTTAAAAAATATGGATACGATATAAACTGCCTGGATGCAACCAGAATCTCTGCAAATACTGCCTCTTGCATTGATAACTTTTTAACAAGTAATAAACGGTATCAGGAAACTGACACATACTTTCTCCCTTCAGGTCAATTAAAACCAGAAAACATATATAGTGAAATAAAAAAAATCAACAATTAATTATCAAACAAATATATACCAAATTTTATCAAAATCGGTTTGTAAATAACGGAGATATCGGTTTTTGAAAATTTGCCATAAGAATAACATTGGACAACGTACTGCGTTTACCGCCGAATTAAAATATCAATTATCTCCGCAACCAGTTGACATAAACTAATGAGTCAAAATACTAGATCATTTAGTTTTTCAAGTCGAATTTAATGGTTGCAAGAACATTTTCTTTAGAGGTTACAGATTTTGTGAAATTTGAAAAATATGAATTTTTTAACACTTAAACCCCCATAACTTCTGAACCTGAATTTTTATAGACATGCGGGTGGTGTCATTTTGTTTGTCATCTTAAGCACTAAAAACCATGAAATTTTTATCAAAATCGTTAAAGCCGTTTTTGAGAAATTTGGATTTTTGTAATTTTTTATGGGATTTTATGGGGTAAATACCCTTAAAAATCAAAAATTCAAAAAAATTAAAAATTCGCCTGGAGATACCACGGCTTTATACCTACATGCCAAATTTCATGAAAATCGGACCACTGGTGTCGTCTCTAGCTTTGTTTACATCCACACACACATACATCCACACACACACACACACACACACACACACACACACACACACACACACACACACACACACACACACACACACACACACGCGCGCGCGCGCGCGCACACACACACACACAGACAGACAGACAGACACCACGCCAAAAACACTTTTTTGGATTCAGGGAGAACTAAAACGAATATACCCACTAACAACTCAAAGTCGAAAGTTTTGACGAAAAAAATACTTTCTCCATATACTATGTATGGGGGGGAGAAAGTAAAAATTACTGTGGGTCTTTGTTGTATAATATTAAGCACTCTCTTTCTGATCATAATGCCTTAGTCATTTCTCTTCCTAAATTTACTCCAAAAGAGACGGTTCCCTGTATTTATAGGTGATATTTTTCATTAGATAACTCTGAGCATTTTTTAGTATTGGTAAATCAGCAACTGTTTAGCTTTAATATTCTTGATACACCAAATAGTAGTTATGACAGATTTCTCAATATTTTCTATACATATATGAATGAAGCTTTTCCATTAAAACTATCGAAAGGTAGAAAACAACCTAAGGCATTTTGGATAAATGATGAAATAAAAATGTTAGCTAGTAATAAAAAACAGTTATATAAAAGGGCAAAGGAATTAAATGATGGAAAATCAAATTTGGAATACAAAAAGTGTAGAAAACAACTGAAATTTCTTATTAATAATAGCAATGATGAACAGTTCAAAAACACACATTATGCATTTTAAGGTGGGAGACAGCAATAAAAATAACAAAGACGAACTCTGTTCTGAAATGAATCTGGTTAACTCTCACAAAATATTAGGTGTACACATAGACTCTGACCATATACAATTTTTAACAAAAAAATTAAATTCTTTCCGATATGCAATTAGTGTAATTATAAATACAACGTCTTATGATATTTGCGCAAAATAGTATATTACGCTTACATTGAATCGATAATCAGATATGGCATTGTTCTTTGGGGATATAGTTCCAAAACAAAAAAAAACTTCTCAATGCGCAAAAATCAATATTAAGGACAATGACTAGGGTTCCAAAAAAAAAAACAAGCTGTAGACCTTTGTTTAGGGAACTAGGAATTTTAACAGTTACTGGCTTGTACATTTTTGAAATTGTCAAATTACTTAACAATAATATTGAAAGCTTTGAAAAGTTCAAATTTAGTCACAATTATTCAACCCGGCATATAAATTTATTTCAATTTCCTCTGCACAGACTTTCTTTTTATGAAAGTAGTCCAAATTACATGACAATTAAAAGTTTGAATCATTTACCAAAAAATCTGATTACTGATTCGTCAAAGAATATGCTTTTAAAATCTTTACATAAATTACTAGCAGAAAAATCATATTACAGTATTGTTGAGTTTTTTGCAGACAAATTCCAAATGTAGGAACTAAATAAAGAAAAAATAGGAAGATGCTGCCCATTTTACAGACCAGCTAGCATTGATTACTGTCAGTGTAGACTACCCTTTGCATTCGGTTTTTAGTTATAAGATTTGATCTTCTATTGTGTTGACTTGTTTTGTAATAGATTTAATGACGAAACTTCAGTCTTTGTACATTGTACATTTGTAAGATGTATTGAGTTAATAAAGAATATGAATATGAATATGAACTGCACGTAAAGTCACCATGCATTTCACAGTAAATTTACCGTGTACTAGTAAACGGAAATAACGGAAGTAAACAATAAAAACAATCAGCTAATTTAAGCAAACCTACGTTTAATGCATGTTTATTCGTTACTTCTGAGGAGTTTAGTGGCAGCACTGGTAGCAGTAGCAAATGTTTGTTTATTGTAGGCTATGTTTGAAGAATTGAGAAACGTAATGGTTTATGCAAGGAACACGTTATGCTTAAAAATAAGTTTTTTTCTGCGTAGTAAGAAACCATACTACCTCATAGAAATTTCGTTGACCTTTCTCGTAAATTTGTTCCATCCGCTTTATTCACAAGGTTGTCATTGTCAACATAAGCTGTCTCTTTTATCAATATTGTTAATGTTGATTCTTCTACATTAAAAATATCGTGCATTTTAATGGACATCTTCTTTATAGGCTAGTCAATCTAGAGTCAAAATAAGCCAAACATCAAACTAAAGGTAATAGAAGTGAAATATATTACATTTCGTCAAGGAAGGGATCTATAATATCATATTAAAAATCGGCAAAAATCGGAAAGCCGTAATTTTGGAACAAATATCCGCCATATTGGATTTATGTAAGCCTTTAGTAAAACTGCAATAGTTTGACCAATAAGCGTCTTAGAACTCTGCGGTTTGCTTTAACAGCTTCCTTATTAACATTACTTTAAGATAATAACAACTTTTATACCATTTAAATATGTTTTCTTTAAATGAGACGGTTTTAAATTGAAACAATACCAAATTTCAAAGTTTGTTTTGTAAAATCTTTATATATTTGCAAATACAAACGCAGGTGACATGAACATACACATTTTGAGGCTCTTAAAAGAATCTGCATTAAATTTTGAACAAAATTCATCGACACATAAATTTGTGTCCTGCTTGGAAGGGGGGATATGTTAGTAACAAATTAGTGAAATGTACTCAACGCTTCAACTTGGGCCAGCCGTGACGCCACTTGCGACGCGCGCTGCGGCGTTGTATTGCAACAGGTTGAAAGGTCCAATGTTACAAACACTGCTGTGATGATTACAACAGGTGTTTATGTATGTACACTACTTGTATAGGCTGTTTATTTGATAATCATTTTAATTAATGCTTCTCTATTAAAAATCTGCCTATTTTTTCTTCAAACTCTCCAAAAACGTGTTCTTGGCTTTTATTGCGATCCCTATGAGTATACCTTTATTTAAAAGACATCTTTTTGGTGGGGTTATTATTAATATTTGAAAATTATTAGGCTCCTACCCACCTTGAGGTATGTGGTGTCGGTCCAATTTTGCGAAGATTTGATCAGCCTAAATCCTCTTGTTTCACTCATAAACAAATCATAAACACACGAATAATACACAGTACGTTAACACCACAATATTTACTGCCGACGTTTCGGGAAACAAAATTAACGCTTCCCGTTTTCTAACGGGGTCCTTGAAAAACTTTTTTACGACGCAACCGAGCCGACCGCCTGACGACTGCCGATGAATCACTGCCAACGGTGGGAGGGGGAGGAGGGGTGGAAGTCCTCTTTTGTTTTTGAGCTGATAACAGTACTCGAGCATTATCAGAGATGTTTTTTACCTCCTTTTTCACCACATTTAAATATATCGAACTGAATCAGAATCAGAATCAGAATATTCTTTATTGCCGTAAAAACATATATACATGCATTGGCAAGCGTCAGAAATATAGATATTTCCTAAAAACTAAAAACATATTCTCTCACCTTATTTACATTATGAATAAAATAAAATTCTTTACTTGCTAAGATAAAACTGGACACTGTAAAAGGTCTTTTCGGAAAGAAATTGTCTAAGTTTCCGTTTAAATTCAACAAAAGGCATTTCAATTTTCAGGCAAGCAGGCAGTGCATTGAAGACCCTAATGCTGTTGTATGATAGGTGATGCTGATAAAACGCTGTTCTGTGTCTCTGAACTGGGATCTCTAAACGTGGCCGGAGTGAATATCCAGAGGAGGCGTTGTTATTGGTAATAGAGGGTGAATTTTACTTGAAAACAAGAGGGTCTCAAAGATGTAAAGGCAGGGGAAAGTTAGAATCTTATTACGAAAAAAAGTTGTCCTACATGATTCTCTCCTTCCAAGTCCAAAAATTATGCGGATTGCCTTTTTTTGGAGGCGAAAAATTGACTTAGTTCTTGAATTCTCATATCCCCAAATTGGAACGGCATATCTTAAGATGTGGGTAAAAGCAACCAAAATAAAGAGTTAGTAACATCAGAGTTGGTAAAATGCGCCAATTTTCGAAGAGCGAACAGACAGGAGCTTCCCTGCAACTTTGTTGATGTGATCTTGGAAATTGAGATGTGCATCAAGTTTTAATCCGAGAAAGTTAACAGAATCGGCAGCGGTAATTTCTCTTTCATCTAGAAGAAGCTGGGAAATCTCAGTTCTGATATCCCTAATTGAAAAGTTGAGAAGATGAGTTTTATCCGTATTCACAACAAGGCCGTATTCCTTAAACCATTGAAAGAGACAATTTGAATCTATAAAACCACTAATTTCCAAATCAGCCAAATTCGGTGCTCAAAAAAGAAGTGACGTATCATCTGCGAAAAGACAGAGTTCACTCACACTTACACTGGTTTGTATGTTATTAATGAAAACAAGGAACAGAATCGGTCCCAAAACCGAGCCCTGCGGCACACCCATTTTGACAAACATATCTACTGAAAATGATTTGCAAATACATCTGTTGCTGTCAATGTAGTCCATTTGATTACGGTTTGAGAGGTAGGATGAAAACCAATCATGAGCAAGTCCTCTCACTCCCATAACATCGAGCTTTAGAAGAAGAAGAAGAGAATGGTTTACCAAATCAAAAGCCTTACTTAAATCAACAAAGAGGCCCAATGTTTTCTGTCTTTCATCAAGAGCGTGAACAATTTTGTCAACAAAACAGAACATTGCATCTATTGTGTCTTTCTCCTTTCGAAAACCAAACTGACTACTGATCTCCACAGATGGTCGTGAGATTGGCTGCTGCTCGATTGCCATAAACAATGACTCAGTTAATCATCACTGTGTTTATCATTCCTGAGCAACATGGATTCCGCCCTGGAAGATCCACAGCGACCAATCTGATTAGCTTCCACCACAACATCACCTCAGCCTTTGCCAACGGCAATCAAGTTGATTGTATTTTCCTGGACTTCGCCAAAGCTTTCGACAGAGTGAGTCACAAGCATCTCCTGGCTAAAATCGAAGCGCTGGGAATAAATGGAGCACTTATGTCATTTATCCATTCGTACCTTGAAGATCGTGTTCCATTCGTCACAGATGGCAGTGCTTCCTCTCGTCCTGTGCAGGCCTCCTCTGGCGTCCATCAAGGCTCTGTGCTTGGGCCCTTTCTGTTTGTCCTATTTGTAAATGACATCAAACCAAGGGATGTGGATATCCTCCTCTTTGCCGATGATGCCAAGCTGTTTCGTGAGATAGTCTCTGAGGATGATCACCGCACCCTTCAAGTCGCTCTCACTGAGTTGGAAGGATGGTGTCTTGTGAACTCTATGGAGCTAAACCCATCAAAGTGTGTTGTGCTCTCATTCTCCAGGTTGCAAAACTGGACGCTCCGAGTCAGAATCAGTACACTCTGAGTGGATCACCTCTTCGAAGAGTGGATAAGATAAAGGATCTGGAAGTTATAACCGTCTCCTCATTGTATCCCGGCCCTCATGTTCAGCATGTCTGTGGCAGAGCCAATTCCACCCTCGGGTCAATTATCCGTTACACCCGTGGTGCACTGTCCAACCAGGCCCTGCTGACATTATATAAGGCGTTAGTCCGTCCCCTGCTGGAGTACAACTCTTCTGTTTGGTCGCCTTACCAGATTGGACTTATAGGACTTATATCTGCTCTAGAGAGTGTACAGCAGCGTTTTCTCCGGTGTTATGGATGCAGACTGGGATACCCTGTCTGCGACTTGGTAGAATCTCAGGCGTGTACAATGAACGTGCAAACAGCTCCTCAACCCAAAATTCATAAAGCGTGGTATGAGCGAATGTTGGCATCGATCGAACGGACTCCACGGAAATACCCTGATTGGGTGATCAAAGATGGTCGGTTGTATCGAAGAAAGGTATACAAACGCAGCGATTTAGAAGACGAAACCCTTCAGTGGAAACTCTGCGTACCAGGAGATGACAGGGAGACTGTTTTAAGGCAGAACCACGACGAGGAAACTGTGGGACACTTAGGCGTACGCAAAACGATAAAAAGGGTGCAACAACGGTACTACTGGCCGGGAATGTTGAAAGATGTTAAGGCTTATGTCAGGAGGTGTAATGTCTGTCAAGCACATAAAGTCGAACAAAAGAAACCCGCAGGGAAAATGGTGTTCCGGAAGCCTAAAGGCCCATGGCACACTATTACCGCAGACCTGATAGGGCCTCTCCCGAGATCAAAGAAGAGTTCAACGTTCCTTTTGGTCATACAGGATGTGTTCACCAAGTGGGTAGAGGTGGTACCACTTCGAGCAGCTACGGCCCAAGCAGTCACAAATGCATTCCGGGAGGTCATACTTCTTAGATATGGGGCTCCTGAGGTGCCGATAACGGACAACGGTTCCCAATTTACAGCGAAGATTTGGCGAGATCTTCTAAAACGATGGGGAATCGAGCACCAGCTGACCGCCCCTTACTCTCCATAAGAGAACCCTGTGGAGCGATCGAATCGCGTTCTGAAGACCATGATTACACAGTATATCAAGGATGATCATCGGTTATGGGACACTTATTTAGGAGAATTTAGGTATGCCGTGAATACCGCCGTCCACGACACAACCGGATTTACACCAGCGATGCTCAACTTCGGCCGTGAGCTAAGGACACCCAACGCAGTCCATGGACCATTGGAGATCCCTGACGATGGGAAAGAAGTTGAACCCGAGTATGCTGCGATGAACCGCACACGACTGGAAAAGTTCTTTGAAATTTCGAAGCGATGTAAAACAATCATGGAGAAGGCAAACAAACAGCAAGCGAAGTACTACAATCTCCGAAGGCGTGAAATTCGTTTTAAGAAAGGAGATCGAGTTTGGGTAAGACTCATTTATCGTCGGCGAAAGACTCTTTCGCGGCTAAGCTGGCAGCAAAATATGACGGACCTTTTGTAGTGAAAGGGTGGGTCGGTGCGAACATTTACGAGATCCGAGACGAGAAAGGAACTTCGACGACTCGAACACACGTTAAGGACCTGAAAAGGTGGGTCTCAGCCATCGACGGCCACCCGCCTGCAGCATATGCAGGTTGCTTGGAACACCTGCAGAATATGCAGCGGGTTCCAAGCACAACGGGCTAGTGAGTACCCTACCTTAAGGCATGCTAGGTTGCACGGTAGTATAGTGTGCATTTTGGTTTTTTTTGTAGTAATTCGCTTGTTTTTCTTTTTGCAGATTGCATGCTAACTGCCAGCCTTGCATTCGTAATATAGTAGTAGCATGGTTTGTCGCTCTCTTTAGAAATTATTTATTTGCTTGCTTTGTGTGTGCTGCTTTTGCTTATTGCCATTGATTCTTGCTTGCTGCATTGTTTTTGCACGACCATCTTGCTTTGCTTGTTTGATTATTTTTAAGCTCACGACCTCGCGATGACCTCGACTGGGAGACCCCGACCTCTGCGACCAACGGAGAAGTTGTTGTCGTCCGACCAGGAATGCGTGTTCCCAGGCCAGCTGATCAATGGGGACACCATCAGCGCCTTCCTTCGGCTAGTTGAAAGGCGCAGCTGCAACCGCCCCAACCTCCCCTACGTGCTGGCAGTCAGCACGTACTTTTTCAACATCCTGAAGTGGTCGCCAGTCCATAAACTTGAAGGCTTCCGTCGAGCACGACGGCATCATAAGAACCTCGCCCTGTCAGACTTTGGCATGGTCATAGTCCCTGTCCACGAGCCAAAGGTTGGGCGAGACGGGCACTGGTGGCTGATGGTGGCCGACATGAGGACTGACACCATCAGTGCGTACGACTCTATTCCTGGACGGCGCCAGTCGGCCGACCTTCAAATCTTCCGGGAGTACCTGCTAGACGAGGCCCGGAATTCTCGACCAGACGAGCCCCCGAAAAACTGGTTTTTGTGGGAGAGTCGCCCATGCCCGGTCCAAGGAAATCCCATTGACTGCGGAGTTTTTGTCTGTGCGACTGCATCGGAGGTTGCTTTGGGAGGGCCACTGATGAACTTTCAAGTCGACCCGCTGGAGTGGCGGAAGAAAATAGCCCGGGCCCTGCGCACCTCCGCCCTGCCCGACGACCACCCGGCGGCCAACGAGGACCTCTTCTCCGGTGAAGTGGACTGGACGTTGGAGGACCTTATGACCGACCACGAGCGGCTGGCTCCCCCCGTCTCTACGGAGGCAGAGGACGATGATGGCGACATGGAGTGGGACCAGTGCGAAGACATCGCAATCTCGGAGGTACCAGCGGCCCCAGTACCCCCCGAAGAGCAAGCGTCCCCGGCATCGTCATTTGAGATCCTTCACCGGGAGACTGCGCCTCCAACCGGGTCAACCCGACCCACCCTCCTCGAGATGGTCGGGATGGTTGAGGAGGACGTAGGGACACCGCCCCACTCTGAGCATGCTGTAGGAGACCCCGTTCACGCCAGCCACCCATCTCCAGCACTCTCCCTGTCCCCCGGAAGACTCCGAGACTGGGTGAGCGGATCTTCAGAATTTGAGATGCTGGTGGATGAGGACACCGAAGAGGCTCCAGGTCCATCACATGCCGTCATCCCGCCAACTCAACCACTACAGAACACACCTCTGGCCGCGGCTATGGCAGCATCATCGACCGAGCCCCCGAGCGCACCGAGGAAGTTTCGGTCATCTAAACGCCGAACCATGAAGATCCAGGTTCCGCGTACCAACAGGTGGAAGCGGATTAACGTGAGGAAACTCGGCCTCACCCCCACCCCGCTCAAGCGTCGAACTTGAAAGGTCCTCAAGTTCGAGAGGAGAATTTTCTTTGATTTTTTTGTTTTACCTCACAAGAGAAGTTTGTTTGGTTCTGTGTCTCGGAGAGCGAGACAAATGTGGGTTTCCTCAAGGATTGAGGGTCTCTATTCTGTTTTGTTGTTTTTGTATTTATATAGGAGATACTGTCTTCGACTAGATGAAGAATACCTAAGTAGGATAAGTTTTGTCCCCAAAGATAGGGGAAGCGAAGATCGCTTTGTTTTGGGAGTAAAACAGCCGTTTTTTTCTTTTCCTCATTTCTTTTTTTGCTTCTCGAAGTGAGAGGGGGCTGTAAGGGTTAGAAATTTCAACCCTTATTTTTTTTATTTTGATGCATTATCATCATTATTCAGTTTCGACTCATTATTTTCTTATCATATACTATTTGCCGCATAAGACCATTTACAACATTTTACAACAATAGTCCAACAAGTCTTCAACAATAGTTCAATAGTTTTTAATCCCCGATCGTCAAATAGTAAATTGCGAGGTTAGGACTCGACCCCTTCTGGGCTGAGCAGTTAGCGACCGAGGCCGATGTTGACGCCGCCGAGCCCCAGACAGACGACAAAATGCGTTACTGCGCATGACCGGCCTGGGGCAGTAACAAAACCAGCCGGACGGCCGAGCCTCAGTCAGTTGCGCTCCGATCCGACTACGACAACTCATCTCGCCTAGTAAGTGGAACCTCAGATATTTATTTCTCGATCGAACTTGTTAATAAAATAACATTTCATTATTTTTGAAATTGCTTTTTGGGTAAATTAAATACTAGCATTTGAGCTTATTTGCATTTTCTAACGATTCTATTCTATGGCAAACTGTACTGGAAGTTATAATTGAGATTTTGAGGTTATGTAACCTAATTGGTTATAACAGTGCCAAATTAGAGTTTCACAGTTTGAATTGGCTTTATCTATATTGAATGATGCCTAACTAACGATATTATTTGATCTAGGCTATTTGCATAAAGGCTTGTTTTTGCTAATATCATATTATAACCTGTGGCTTGTTTTATTTCTGTTTGCTTTGATTTATACATTGTGCTATGTATGTTTCCTTTGTTCTCTAGGTGCAACTGATACAGGTAGGCCTTTGGCTAAACATACCTATACCTTATTTTTGATCATATATGCTGTGAATATATTTTTATTTTGTAACCTGATCCTTATGTTGCACCTACCCCCAGGCCAATGTACCCGCTAGATGCCAAAGTGATTATCACTTAAATCGGTGCTAAGCCTTTGATTTTATCGTACAGTAAGGTTTATTAAACCCTATAAAAGCCTTGGCTACAAGTAAAATAATCTCAGAATCTATAATATAATAGAAATATAATAAATACAAAACTAGCCCAGATTGATTGAATCTTGAATAATAGAATCTTTATTTTGGGGTCAGTTATAAATCTATTCCTCTTTTCTCACCCATCCTATGGCTGACGAATAAACAGCCTCCTTCTAGTCGCTATAGACTATCTATCCCTGACCTAATTCCGAACGGCTAGTTTAATAGGGTTTTTGGGATAGCGATCGGGGTGTTTGATATTTTTGAGGTTATAAATTTATCCCTTACCTCTTTTCTCACCCATCCTATGGCTGACGAATAAACAGCCTCCTTCTAGTCGCTATAGACTATCTATCCCTGACGTAACTCCGAACGGCTAGTTTCATAGGGTTTTTGGGACAGCGATCGGGGTATTTGATATTGATGAGGTTATAAATTTATCCCTCACCTCTTTTCTCACCCATCCTATGGCTGACGAATAAACAGCCTCCTTCTAGTCGCTATAGACTATCTATCCCTGACCTAATTCCGAACGGCAAGTTTCCTAGGGTTTTTGGGATAGCGATCGGGGCGTTTGATATTCTTGAGGTTATAAATTTATTCCTCACTACCTACCTCACCCATCCTATGGATGACGCATAAACAGCCTCCTGCTGGTAGCTATATACTATCTATTCCTTAAACTTACTCTTTACTTCGTGTTTTGAGGGGTTTGTGGGATAACGATTTGGATAACGGGCGTAATAGGATTGGCGTGGTTTTCTCATATGTAGAGGGCAACAATGATGATTGGCCATTGATGAGACTGTTTCTAGACCCTTAATCTGAGTTACCCTCTCTAGTTTAAGAAGTATAGGACAAATAAAGGGATTCAAAGCTAATAAGGCGACCAATAAATTTAAACACGACTTTCAGCTGACCCCTGGAACTTTAAAACCCAGCCAAGCTGAGTTATTTTGGACAATCGGTCAAAAATGATTAGCGACTCGAAAATTCCTTACAATTTTAAAACAGCAGACACACTCATTGACACTCTTCATTTTATTCCACTATACAATTGTTGAAAGGCAATAGTTTTTCATTATACTTAATAAGTAAAGGAACTAAAACTGTATAAATCATCTAAAATCTGCCAGTTTCATGGACTTCAGTGTTCTTCTGCGTGTGGTGGGTGCCACGGTGTTCTATGCAACAACACAAACGTAGATGACATAAGTATACAAAGACTGTGACAACGATGGGTAGACTTTCATTTAAATGACTCAGTCGAGAAATGGATTTTTATAACTGTAAAAAAATTTTGGTTTAAATTAGTGGTTTTACTTATTTTATCATAACTTAATTTATAAGTAATCAATATACATCATTGACACGCGACAAAACAATGTATAATGATTGTGCCCTTAAAATAATTTTCAGTGTGAACTTAACGCAGGATTTGCTAGGAAATTGTGTTCAGTTCTAAATTAATTCTTTTGTATTGTTGGCCAGTAAATTAAGGTTTTATTTAAAGAGTTATAAAGTATACTCATAGGGATCGCAATAAAACCAAGAACACGTTTTTGGAGAGTTGGAAGAAAACATAGGCAGATTTTTAATAGAGAAGCATTAATTAAAATGATTATCAAATAAACATCCTATACAAGTAGTGTACATACATAAAAACCTATTGTAATCATCACAGCAGTGTTTGTAACATTGGACCTTTCAACCTGTTGCAATACAACACCGCAGCGCGCGTCGCAAGTGGCGTCACGGCTGGCCCAAGTTGAAGCGTTGAGTACATTTCACTAATTTGTTACTAATATATGTCACCTTTCAAGCAGGATACAAATTTATGTGTTGATGAAATTTGTTCAATATTGAATGCAGATTCTTTTAAGAACTTCAAAATGTGTATGTTCATGTCACCTGAGTTTGTATTTGCAAATATATAAAGATTTTACAAAACAAACATTGAAATTTGGTAATTTTTCAATTTAAAACCGTCTCATTTAAAGAAAACATATTTAAATGGTATAAAAGTTGTTGTTATCTTAAAGTAATGTTAATGAGGAACCTGTTAAAGCAAACCGCAGAGTTCTAAGACGCTTATTGGTCAAACTATTGCAGTTTTATTAAAGGCTTACATAAATCCAATATGGCGGATGTTTTTTCCAAAATGGCGGCTTTCCGCCACTCCGATTTTTGTCGATTTTTAGTATGATGTTGTGGACACCTTTGCTAACAAAATCCTATAAATTTAATTTCTATTACCTTGACTTTGATGTTGGACCGTATTTTGACTAGCCTATTAGAATTCTGTGTATGTGGGAAGTAAATATATAAAATTTATACCAAACTTCATAAAAATATAAGTATAATTAAGAAACGTACCGTACGTTACA
This sequence comes from Flexamia atlantica, assembly GCA_035578135.1. Taxonomy (NCBI): domain Eukaryota; kingdom Metazoa; phylum Arthropoda; class Insecta; order Hemiptera; family Cicadellidae; genus Flexamia; species Flexamia atlantica. The sequence continues at coordinate 136,552,586 of JAQJVK010000001.1, read as the reverse complement.
CAGCCGGTAAGTTTTACCATATTCGCATGGAAACTATCATACTCGTCCGGCAAGACAGTACTTATTGATCTAGTAACGTAATATACTATTTTAAAAAATTTTAGTGGTTTGGTTTTTTATTGGATTTGTAAGGAGTTCAATGTTATATTTACTTTAAGTTGACCTCTATAAACATTTATCAAATGGTTCATAAAACTACCCAATTGCCCTTATAAGATTTTAAATTTAAATTTTGCCGTTGTAAAACTTTTAAAATGTTTGAAGAAAGTGCTAAATGTATATCCGTTCATTTTTCAGGACCCTTCGAGATATTACTTTTTTACGCCTTGATTTAGAAAATAAAATTGTTTCGTGGGTAACGTTTATAACAACGATTTTCAGGAAAAACTGATAAGATTTTCTTTGTACTACTGGAATCAACGGAAAAGCGATTAATAAGAGTATTCTGTAATTGTGCACAGTATCTCAAAATTTGTAGTATATTCTTGTTTTGCTCGTCTCCCAAGTATTGACTCAAAATTGGAATTGGTTTTTGAGGATTTTTTCCAATTCCAGGTTTTTTTTATTAATGATTCCC